>JANRMT010062814.1:124246503-124284473 GCA_026402145.1 Polypterus bichir lapradei | reverse complement strand
TCCTCTGCAGTGTTAAGAGAGAAAGGCTTTGGTTTGGGATAAAATGAAAAAAGGTGTAAAGAAAGGAAAGTTGCATTTTTCTTTTATATAGTATAGAGAGATGTGTTCGGTGACGTTATGATCGCCTTTTGGGGACAGTCGCGGTGGGTCTTGTGTAGACTGGTGAGACGTCTCTGCCATTAATCGGCTGTGATGGCACTGTCAGTCCTTCACTCGTGTGCGTGTCTTCATAATCCGAGCTGAGGAGCTCATAATCGTATACGTGCAAAAGAAAGTGTGAATCGCCTTAATATTATTTTGCCGTGGTGTAGAAAAGGGGTCCCGTGTTTGCACTTGTCTGGGCTATAGCTCAGGGGGAGGATGAAAAAAATTAAAAGTGCTCACTTTGATTTAAGGCAGAAGCGCGCCGGCTGCTCGACTTTTGCTGGGAAGGAGACCCCAGTTTTTGTACACACGTTCCACAAATGAGACACACGGGTTTACCGGCAATGTCAGTAAACATATACTCAGCCTCCCATCGGTTTTTAAAGGCTCTATTTTCAGAATCAACTTTTCTCTTCGGCATCGTGTGGGCTAGCTTCACAATAACTTGCAGCAACGCGGTAAGTGTTCGGCAAGGCAGCTGAAGCGCTGCATTATGGGATCTGTAGTTTATTGTGTTACCAGCGCTTCATATACCCGGGCCATTAATAACAATAATACAGTATATAAAATGATCTCGCGGGCCGGATATAATTACACGCCGGGCCGGATGTGGCCCGTGGGCCTTGAGTTTGACTCATATGGACTAAATAGAACTTGAAAAGAAATATTTTTTGGAATGTGATCGCGCAAGTCAGTACATCGAGCCCGCGTGCTGTTGTGGTTTTGCTTGTGTGCTTCAGTAAGTTATTACTACTTGTGATGGTCAGTTCTGCCCAGTGGCCAGCCTCAGCAGCCCAGCAAGTAGTGTAACCCAGTGGTCCACAACCTTTTTAACACCAAGGACCGCTTTACTAGAAGTAAATTTTTTCAGGGACCGGTGGGTTGTTGGAGGTTGGAGTTTGTGGGGTGATTATGGGCGGGTTCGTAGGGCAGTTTTATGCACAATTTACATTACAGTTCTATTATTATTAAGTTATAATTTAGTAATAGAAATTATACAGCTTACCATAATGCAGAATCAGTAAGAGCCCTGAGCTTGATTTCCTGCAACCAGATGATCCCATCTAGGGACGATGGAAGACAGTGACACGCGAAATGTGTTTCTTATGTTCAGTCTACTCCGTAATCTCGTTTTGGTTGCTATCACTGCAGAAAACGTGCATCACAAAGATAGAATGTTGGAAATGGAAGCAGCTTCAATAGCTTCTTTCATGTTATTTTAAGCTTCTCCTGTCTACAAGTTACAGTGCATCCGGAAAGTATTCACAGTGCATCACTTTTTCCACAATTTGTTATGTTACAACCTTATTCCAAAATGGATTAAATTTATTTTTTTCCTGAGAATTCTACACACAACACCCCATAATGACAACGTGAAAAAAGTTTACTTGAGGTTTTTGCAAATTTATTAAAAATAAAAAAAACTGAGAAATCACATGTACATAAGTATTCACAGCCTTTGCTCAATACTTTGTCGATGCACCTTTAGCAGCAATTACAGCCTCAAGTCTTTTTGAATATGATGCCACAAGCTTGGCACACCTATCCTTGGCCAGTTTCGCCCATTCCTCTTTGCAGCACCTCTCAAGCTCCATCAGGTTGGATGGGAAGCGTCGGTGCACAGCCATTTTAAGATCTCTCCAGAGATGTTCAATCGGATTCAAGACTGGGCCACTCAAGGACATTCACAGAGTTGTCCTGAAGCCACTCCTTTGATATCTTGGCTGTGTGCTTAGGGTCGTTGTCCTACTGAAAGATGAACCGTCGCCCCAGTCTGAGGTCAAGAGTGCTCTGGAGCAGGTTTTCATCCAGGATGTCTCTGTACATTGCTGCAGTCATCTTTCCCTTTATCCTGACTAGTCTCCCAGTTCCTGCCGCTGAAAAACATCCCCACAGCATGATGCTGCCACCACCATGCTTCACTGTAGGGATGGTATTGGCCTGATGATGAGCAATGCCTGGTTTCCTCGAAACATGACGCCTGGCATTCACACCAAAGAGTTCAATCTTTGTCTCATCAGACCAGAGAATTTTGTTTCTCATGGTCTGAAAGTCCTTCAGGTGCCTTTTGACCATGTGCCTTTTACTAAGGAGTGGCTTCTGTCTGGCCACTGTACCATACAGGCCTGATTGGTGGATTGCTGCAGAGATGGTTGTCCTTCTGGAAGGTTCTCCTCTCTCCACAGAGGACCCCTGGAGCTCTGACAGAGTGACCATCGGGTTCTTGGTCACCTCCCTGACTAAGGCCCTTCTCCCCCAATCGCTCAGTTTAGATGGCCGGTCAGCTCAAGGAAGAGTCCTGGTGGTTTCGAACTTCTTCCACTTACGGATGATGGAGGCCACTGTGCTCACTGGGACCTTCAAAGCAGCAGAATTTTTTCTGTAACCTTCCCCAGATTTGTGCCTCGAGACATTCCTGTCTCGGAGGTCTACAGACAATTCCTTTGACTTCATGCTTGGTTTGTGCTCTGACATGAACTGTCAACTGTGGGGCCTTATTTAGACAGGTGTGTGCCTTTCCAAATCATGTCCAATCAACTGAATGTACCACAAGTGGACTCCAATTAAGCTGCAGAAACATCTCAAGGATGATCAGGGGAAACAAGATGCACCTGAGCTCAATTTTGAGCTTCATGGCAAAGGCTGTGAATACTTACAGTATGTACATGTGATTTCTCAGTTTTTTTATTTTTAATAAATTTGGAAAAACCTCAAGTAAACTTTTTTCACATTGTCATTATGGGGTGTTGTGTGTAGAATTCTGAGGAAAAAAATGAATTTAATCCATTTTGGAATAAGTCTGTAACATAACAAAATGTGGAAAAAGTCATGCGCTGTGAATACTTTCCGGATGCACTGTATGCTGACGAGAATTTTTCTCAGCATTTCCTTGTGATAATATACTTTCAGGGTGCGAATGATGCCCAAATCCAATGGCTGAAGCACTGCCTTGCAATTGGGTGGGATGAATTCAACGCAAACATTATCTAAATGCGGAAGCATGTTGTGGGCAGCAAAGTTATCAATCAGAAGCTAAATCATCCATTTCTTCTTCTTAATATTGTGAGGTTTCTGAACTCTTTTGGGATCTGGGACAAAACGGGAATGACACGCTGAAGTGTGTCCCAAAGCACTACTGCTACGTCTGTGTGAGATTGTTTGTCCGGGTCCCAAGAGACTTTAAAAACCTCCTATTTTCTTGAATGAGTGCCACATTAATAGGAATGTTTCTTGAACGAGCATCACTAAACCACATAAAAATGGCTTTTTCGGCATCTTCAAATGCAGCAGTTCGCATTCGTTTGCAACTCGAGATTTTTCTTCTTTTTTGCATTTAACAAAGACATATGCATTGCATTTGTCATTCCAACAGATTGCACATCACAAACATTAACACAGCTATCGTTTTTTCGTGTCTGCCATTTGTATAGAATGGTGACAATGAGTTAAATTCCGATGGATGTTTTTCAAATGTTGACGAGCAATAAAGAAAAGGTACCACTTAAAACCACACAAAACAAAAACAGCAAAAAAACAGTACAAGGAAAGTTCGAAGAAAAAACATCTTTTACAATGTTTCTTTTTGAGGATCATTGTGCAAATGTGCACAACTGAGCTGCGACCACAGACAGAACTAACTGCTCTGTGGATGATTCATTCAAGCATTTCAAGGTCACTTCGTTGTAATGAAAGTATCTGCTGCTGAATGTACTTCGTAGTAACGAGATTTCTGTGGACTCGTGTCATATGGGGAAACTGTCAGAAACATAAAAATACTTTGTTGTAATACTTTCTCACCGCGGTCTCTCTCCTCTCTCTGCACCGCTGCAAAGCCCCGCCCGCCTAGCATTCTGAAAAGTGTCCTCAGTGAAGGGGGCAGCCTTTTTGCTGTAGCCCTTCACTGAGTGAGTCTCCATTGCTGGCAGTTCTCTCATGGCCCGGTAGTGGACCATGGACCGCAGCCTAGCACTACAGTTGCGACGTCTCAGCTGCAACTATACTAGCAGATGATGTTTCCGGTACCGTAATGCCATGAGAAAATGTGCTTTTGTCAGAAGGCAGAAGTAAGAAAAGTAAATAAGTAATGCCGAAGATGCAGAATGATGCAATCACAAACGATAGTAATCATTTTGTACAAGTTTAGTGCTAACTAGGATCTGTCATGCGGCCCAAGGGCCACGTGTTTGACATGCCTGTTCTACAGCACTTTCAGGTCTACTGGAGTCCTCAGTCCCATCCATTTGAGGGGACACTTATTTCCTCTGCTAGACCTTTGTCGTAGAAATGTGTGCCACCTGACTTCTGCTTTCAAAATGCACACTGAACAGCTAATGATTGGAAAAAAAAGCAGTGCAACCCTTGAATTTTTTTAATTGAAAACATATCTTAACTTTTTAAGTAAAAATACATGCAAACAAGAAGCTGTGTGCCACCAAGTTATTTATTTTCATGTTCATCCCAGGGAGAAACTGCAGTAGGGATGAGATGTGTCAATTTGAGGAGCCATTATTGAGGACAAAAGGATTCAGACACCACTAGCATTGGACGTGCAAACACACACACACGGGGACAAAACGCTGATAACGATCACCAATTTCATTTTACTGGAATTGGCCAGTTCTGACACCAACTCCAAATTTGTTTTCTTTATCCCTTTAAATTTTTGTTTTATATAGTTTGCACATTTTGCAATCTAAACTGCTGCTGAAATTTTGTTTCTTTTCAAAAAGGATAGCTTTTCAAGAACAGCTCCCCTACAGGCAGACAGCTGAATGTTGCTATGTTGCACCTTTGGTTTAGGTGAACTGTGTCAACTGCACTGGACTAAAAAAAAGCATCTTTCTGATTCAGCCTGATCATTTACTGAATGTGATTTACTTCTTCTTCTTTCGGCTGCTCCCATTAGGGGTTGCCACAGCAGATCATCTTTTTCCATATCTTTATGTCCTCTGCATCTTGTTCTGTTACACCCCTGCATGTCCTCTCTCACCACATCCATAAACCTTTGCTTAGGCTTTCTTCTTTTCCTCTTTCCTGGCAGCTCTATCCTTAGCATCCTTCTCCCAATATACCCAGCATCTCTCCTCTGCACATGTCCAAACCAACACAATCTCACCCTCTATGACTTTGTCTCCCAACCGTCCAACTTGAGCTGACCTTGTAATGTACTCATTTCTAATCGTATCCATCTTAGCATCTTTAACTCTGCCACCTCCAGCTCTGTCTCCTGCTTTCTGGTCAGTGCCACTGTCTCCAACCCATATAACAGAGGTGGTCCCTTCCCTTTCACTCTTGCTGATACCCGTCTGTCACAAATTACTCCTGACACACTTCTCCACCTATTCCACCCTGCCTGCACTCTCTTTTTCACTTCTCTTCTACAATCCTCATTACTCTGTACTATTGATCCCAAGTATTTAAACTCATCCACCTTCGCCAACTCTACTCCTTGCATCCTCACCATTCCACTGACCTCCCTCTCATTTACACACATGTATTCTGTCTTGTTCCTTCTGACCTTCATTCCTCTCCTCTCTAGAGCATATCTCCACCTCTCCAGGGTCTCCTCAACCTGCTCCCTATTATCGCTACAGATCACAATGCCATCAGCAAACATCATAGTCCATGGGGACTCCTGTCTAATCTCGTCTGTCAACCTGTTGATCACCATTGCAAATAAGAAAGGGCTCAGAGCCGATCCCTGATGTAATCCCACCTTCAACTTGAATGCATCCATCACTCCTACCACAGACCTCACCACTGTCACACTTCCCTCGTAAATATCCTGTACACTCTTACATACTTCTCTGCCACTTCTGACTTCCTCCTACTATACCACAGCTCCTCTCAAGGCACCCTGTCATATGCTTTCTCCAGGTCCACAAAGACGCAATGCAACTCTTTCTGGCCTTCTCTAAACTTCTCCATCAACATCCTCAGAGCAAACATTGCATCTGTGGTGCTCTTTCTTGGCATGAAACCATACTGCTGCTCATTAATCATCACCTCACTTCTTAACCTAGCTTCCACTACATTTTCCCATAACTTCCTGCTGTGGCTCATCGATTTTATTCCCGTGTAGTTACTGCAGTCCTGCATATCCCCCTTATTCTTAAATATCGGCACCAATACACTTCTTCTCCACTCCTCAGTCATCCTCTTACTTTCCAGAATTCCTTTAAACAATCTGGTTGAAAACTCCACTGCCATCTCTCCTAAACACCTCCATGCTTCCACACGTATATGTCATCTGGACCAACGGCCTTTCCATTTTTCGTCCTCTTCAAATCTGTCCTTACTTCCTCCTTGCTAATACGTTGCACTTCCTGATTCACTATCTCTACATCATCCAGTCTCTTCTTTCTCTCATTCTCTTAATTCATTAGCCTCTCAAAGTATTCTTTCCATCTGCTCAACACACTCTCCTCGCTTGTGAGTACGTTTCCATCTTCATCCTTTATCACCCAAACTGAGCTGGCACATCTTTCCCAGCTCGGTCCCACTGTCTAGCCAATTGGTACAGGTCCTTTTCTCCTTCCTTAGTGTCCAACCTCTCATACAACTCATCATACGCCTTTTCTTTAGTCTTCGCCACCTCTCTCTTCACCTTGTGCCTTATCTCCTTGTACTCTTGTCTACTTTCTGCATCTCTCTGACTATCCCACTTCTTCTTTGCCATCCTCTTCCTCTGTGTTTCCTCATTCCACCACCAGGTTTCCTTTTCCTCTTTCCAGATGTCATGCCAAGCACCCTTCTTGCTGTGACCCTTACTACATCTGCTGTAATTTCCCAGCTGTCTGGTAACTCTTCACTACCACCGACTGCCTGTCTCACCTCCTCCCTAAACTCAACCTTGCAGTCTTCCTTTTTCAACTTCCACCATTGGATTCTTGGCTCTGCCCTCACTTTCTTCCTTTTCTTGATCTCCAATGTCATCCTACAGACCACCATCCTATGCTGCTTAACTACATGCTCCCCTGCTACCACTATGCAGTCTTCAATCTCCTTCAGATTGACTCTTCTGCATAGAAGGTAATCTACCTGTGTGCATCTTCCTCCACTCTTGTACGTAACCCTATGTTCCTCCCTCTTCTTAAAATATGTATTCACCACAGCCATGTCCATCCTTTTGGCAAAATCCACTATCCTCTGACCTTCTTCAATCCTCTGCTTAACACCATACCTACCCATCACCTCCTCGTCTCCTCTGCTCCCTTCACCAACATGTCCACTGAAATCCGCTCCAATCACTACTTTCTGTCCCTTGGGTACACTGTTTATCACTTCATCCAACTCACCCCAAAAATCTTCTTTCTCACCCATTGCATACCCAACTTGCGGTGCATATGCACTAACAACATTCATCATCACACCTCCAATTTCCAGCTTCATAATCATTACTCTGCCTGACGCTCTTTTCACCTCCAAAACACTCTTGACATACTGTTCCTTCAGAATAACTCCTACCCCATTTCTCCTCCCATCCACACCATGATAGAACAATTTGAATCCACCTCCAATCCACCTGGCCTTACTCCCTTTCCATTTAGTCTCTTGCACGCACAATATATCAACCTTGTTCTCTCCATCATATACGCTAACTCTCTCTCCCCTTACCAGTCATACTGCCAACATTCAAAGTTCCTACCCTCAGTTCCACTCTTTTTACTTTCCTCCTCTCCTCCTGCCTCCGGACATGTCTCCCCCTTCTTCTTCGGCGAACAGTAGCCCAACAGTGCTGGTGGCGGTCGTTGTTAACCCGGGGCTCAACCGATCTGGTATGGAAATTTGTATAGTTGTCCGCATATTGATTTAGCAAAATTTTACACCGGATGCCCTTCCTGACGTAACCCTCCCCATTTATCCGGGCTTGGGACCAGCATGAAGAAACACACTGGTCTGTGCATCCCCTGTGGCTGAATCACTGAATGTGATTTACTGATCGAAAAAAAAAACAAAAATAATTTAGAAAGCTGAGCTATGTTTATATAGACTATTATTGCTGAGAAATTTTGACAACAACTGATGAGGAGTTTTTGAATGCTAGAAGACAGTTAAACAGTGACAAGTTCCCTGCCTGGCATAAATATCTGGCAAAGGGTGAAAATGCAGCTGTGTCCAAAATAAAGCTAGCAAGTGTATTTAACAGACTTGTCCATTGTATTTAGCTGGCCTACATACTGAAATATTACTTTACTTCAGTCCACTCATGAGTAACAATGGTGACAACTGACAAATGTATTTAGCAGACAACTTAGCTGTTCTTCCCAAAGAAATAATCTTTATCTGGACACTAGTCATTAGCATGATTTTTTCAAGATAACCAGCTTCACAACTCTAAACGAACTATTGTCGAAGAGCAAAGTGTAAGTGGGTTACTTACGGTACTGTTGTCTTATATTACATTTCTAGCCGTTCCTATTCTTTAGGTATTCATGCACAGAGATAGTGCCGTTTTTAGAACACATTCTGTTTGTTTACACAATAAACAATCATTTTCTCAAATTTGTAGATTACGTCGATTAATTGTAGCAGCCCTACACATTACTGAATATTTCTCAAGCGGTGTGATCTTACACATGCCTGCTGCAGGCAATGCACCTCAAACTACTGCAGCATTCCTTGCACTTTTTATACACCAGCACTGCATATTATTTCTCTATATATAAAATCCAGCGTCTCTCTGTTTGTCTGTCAGCTTTTCATGAGAGAACTACTTAACGGATTTAGATTGGGTTTTTTCTATAATTTACTTGAACATTCCGGTTGATTTTGCGACTTCTCTCATCGTACTAAGTATCACAGTTCACTTGCAGAACCGATTTATTCTCATGAAACCGAGAAACAGGCTGCAGGCCAATGGGAGGGGGAAGCAGGACCTCAGGAGTAGGGAGCAGGGTCACTCATGCACCAGCCTCCAATTGAGTCAGTCTACCTCTCGACTTGTGTTACAGCGTACCTTGCCTCTGTTTAGCTAGTGATACTGTACCTGTTTGTTCAGCAGACCTTATCATCTAGATATTGTTAAGGAGTAACATTTGACGTTTTTGAGAGAGATCACAGCTAAATGTGTTTTAGAGGGTATCTGCTCATTGGCAGAGATATCACAGTCACATGCTCTTCTCCCCACATGGGGAACGCTCTCCCATCAGAGCTGAAAATGATCAGATACAGCAGCAACATTTGACGTTGGAGCTAACCTACCTTACACTTGGACAGAGATGCCTTGCCAACTTTTTACATTTTTGGGAAAGAGATCACAGCTACATTCTTGCCCTTGACAGAAAAAACAAAAATATTGTATATCAAGAGACCCTCAGATACAAAAGCTATCAATACAAATTTACATTTTTTTTAATTGATTTTTAAAGTTTGTCCTGTTTCACTACTACGCGGATGGAGTCGTGGGGGACAGCTAGTATTATATAAACTAAATATTATGGGATGTACACAGCAAGTTATGCTTTTCCTTCTGTGTTCCAGTAGACATAAATTGTGAGGATGATAGAGACAGCTAAATGAACAAAGGACCATTTGTGGGTTCACAACAGCAGTCAAAATTCTTAATTAAAATGTAGATTAAAAAAGCCAGTCCACTTAACATTGAACTCAGCATGAAAGTTTGAATATTGTTAATCTATTTTATATGTGCCAAAACAAAGAACTCTTAAAAGCCAGTAAAGAGCCAGACAAATACCTGCTTTCTCTAGTTTATCAATGATGTAATAAGAGTAGTAATAACTCTTTCAGGTAAAGTGACAGCTTTTACAAGTTTTGGAATACAAACTGCCCAAGTAAAAGATTCTTTCTCATAACAGTTTACTTTTCTCTCTAATAGTGGTGCATTTAAGTGGAAAAGTGTGTTCAGACCATCATGTAAAATGTAATATCAAAGAATTCCAAACCACTGAGATGAACATTAAAAGAAAAAGTAGAAAATGTACCCAAATTAATTTTTCAAAAAGCAAAGACATTAAATAATTAACTGATAACACTAATACTGCCCTTAGTCTTTGTGCCTTTTGTCTACTTAGTTGCCCTGCCCATGCCAGAACATGCCACAGATTTTCATTTGTACAGTATTTATGTTCAGTTTTTTGTTTGGGCTCTTTATTATGAAAGAATAAAATGAAAATCCTACTGTTCTGTTTTTTTTTTCCAAAAAATCCATCGAACAAGTGTTTATATTGCCATCTGGGGACTATGAATAAAGATTTCATCAGATACGCATTTTAAAAAGACTTCCCAGTGAAACCCATCCTTTCATTCTCAGCTAATGTGTTAATCTTGCCACAAGCAAATCTTTCTCTGTGCTAAATAAATAACTTGCCTGTTTTTAGCTTCCAGAATGAGATCAGGAGCATATGAGGACATCTCACGGATAATGCAACAAAATAAGTAGAAAAAACATGTAGCATTTGAAATCACAGGGGGATATAAAGTGGAGTCTTAAGTATAATCTGCTGCACTGTTGTCACTGCACACAACACGGTATTCTCAGGCACCTTGATCAGTTCCTCTGTACTTTTTAAAGTCATCAGTGGCATTTCCGCCTTCAGCACTCAATGATATAACCCTTATTTGACATGGATTATAAATAGCAGAATGTGTCTATTTTCCAGTATTCTGTTTAATAAAATATTTACGTTGTCTGTGCTTTGTAAAAAAAAGTCTACTTGACATAAAAACTATACTTTGCAATTTTTATTTTAAAATATAACCCAGATTTACATTATATTGCATTAATGTAAGGACTAAAGATAAGTTTCTTCAAATAATTTTGTAATAGATTGTCCCTCTCTGGAATGGAGGAACTCCAAATGGGACAAACCTAATATCACTTGCGTACCACCTCCACCTCTTCCACCAATTCCAAAACCAGAAACAGATCAACCACCATTAGTGGTCATTTTCCCAGAAGAGCTTAAGATGTGCAGACATTCTGCATCAGCTATTCTTTTTTCATGCTCGCAGAAGGTGCCAAAACAATTTTCCCTTCCACTGATATTTGCTCATTAATTTGGTGTTAAAAACATATTAAATGTGGATCTCCTGGCCGGAGCCCCAAACCATTCTGTTATTGACAGTTTCCTTATTTTGCATATGTCATGTTGTTCCTTATCAAAAGATTTATTGGAAATTAAGATTAATGTCATATGCACCCTCCAATCATACCCTATTATTGCTTCCGCACAGAATTCCAGCATATGAAACACAATCTCCAACTTCTAAGCCCATGTTGACTGTTCACTAGTACACCTATTCTCAATGTTCAATGTTTTGCTTAATAATTGCTTCTATTAATTTACCAATTGTACACGCTAAGCTGCCTGACCCATGCTTGCTTATATTATCCCAATCACCTTTTTAATAAAATGGAACAACATTAGATAGTTTTGAAAATATATTCTAAAGGTATATGGATGAATGGTGGAGACTGAATGATTAGTTGTGTGGTTTACAGAATAATTCTTTACTTCGTGTGTTGGGAGACTGTTTTTCTTGCATGGAGTTTTAACGTGTCTACTGCTGTCTGCTAAATGAGTCATTGCACATAGCAGTGCCTACAATCTCCCCTTTTTATGCCCATTGCTGTCTACTCCACTTGGAGTTTAGGTAAGTGCATTTCCTGGTGCAGCCTACATCTGCCCCACACGTGACAAGTCCTATGGGTCATGAATTGGCCTTTACAGCCACTTGTGTTGACATCTGGCAGAACCACTACATTCTAAATTGAGAAGGAGAACAACCTCATCATCATTAAGGATGGACAGCCACACTGCTTATTTAGAATAAATTTCTCTATAGGCCTATTAAACACACTGGTGCTTATGCCCATGCCCATGCCCCACACTATAGGCCAGCAGCTGTACTATGAACACAAAATACAGACATGTATTATATCATGAGAGTTCTGTATCAGTACACAAAATAAATTAAAAAAACAAAGCCCTTATCCACTCTAGACCTTAGTATACAGAGGTTGCCCTCCTGTAGTACTTTCTACTCTGTGTTCTTTTCTGCTGTCTATCACATTACCTCCTGCTAATTGAACTTTGGCCACCAACCATCCTTTCAACTCCAAAACTCAAGACTAGAACAATCAGATGAGTAATCCTGAGCTCTCACTTAAAAAGCCAGCAAATCCCAGGAAGTTTGTCCATAATATTGTGCCAAATATAATCTAAAAGGTTACCCTGCTGCTACTTATCAGACAAGGGGACTCATAATAGTTACTGAAGATAACACCCCAAAACAATACTAACAGACTGATATCATATCATAAATTGGTAATACCAGTATATCTTTTGCAAGGGCTTCTTATGGCCATTCCCCTATCCTGAAGAGTGAAACAGTTGAAAGTTTTAATCACCAACTCATGTCTTCTCCTCAACATGTTTAGTAATTAAGTTTTATACTTTGTTACTTTTAAGAAGAAGTACTCAATGACCTATGCTGAACCATATTAAAAACATAAGACATTTAACAAACAAGAAGGTCCAGTCAGTTCATCTACTGATTTCATTAGTAAATAAGATAGGTTGTCCTAGATTATTATTTTTTCCAAGTGTCACACACGTGCACATGGGAGGCAGCTAAAGGGCTTGAGTAAGGGCAGTTCCGAGTCATACTGGGATGTGGCAGAGTGCACTGACTCTTTTTCTCCCTTTCCTGCACACCATTCACGGGAGATTCCACCTGGCCCTCTTGACGTCACTTCTGGGGCCGAGCCTATGGTGGAAGACCTTGCTGGCTCCGACCCCTGGGATGTCACATCCGGATTCAAACCTATGGCTGAAGACCTTCATAAGCCTGACCCCTTTGATCTCACTTTCTGTCTTCCCCTTTAAAAGCCTCCACCTTTTCCCTATTCCCTCAGTTCTGTTTTGGACTCGGTTTTGTGCACACCCATCCTTCTGCTGATACCAGCATTGGAGAGAGTTTCCCCTCACCCACAATTACAGCAGCCCAGGTAAGCAGAGAGCTAAGGAGACTTCATGCCAGCAAAGCAGTGGGTCCAGATGGAGTATCGCCACGACTGCTGAAGGCCTGTGCGTTGGAGTTGGGGAGTCCTCTACAGTGCATCTTTAACCTAAGCCTGGAAGAGGGGAGAGTCCCGAGGCTTTGGAAAACATCTTGCATCACCCCAGTCCCAAAGGTATCACGTCCTAGTGAGCTGAATGACTTCCAGCCTGTCGCTCTGACGTCACATGTGATGAAGACCATGGAGCGGCTGCTGCTTCACCACCTGAGGCCACAGGTTCTCCATGCCCTCGACCCTCTGCAGTTCGGATACCAGGAGAAGGTGGGAGCGGAGGATGCCATCATCTATATGCTACACCGATCCCTCTCCCACTTGGACAGAGGCAGTGGTGCTGTAAGAATTATGTTTCTGGACTTCTCTAGCGCCTTCAACACCATCCAATCCAACCTCTGCTCCTTAGGGACAAGCTGACAGAGATGGGAGTAGATTCATACCTGGTGGCATGGATAGTAGACTATCTTACAGATAGACCTCAGTATGTGCGTCTCGGGAACTGCAGTTCTGACATTGTGGTCAGCAACACAGGAGCTCCGCAGGGGACTGTACTTTCTCCGGTCCTGTTCAGCCTATATACATCGGACTTCCAATAGAACTCAGAGTCTTGCCACGTGCAAAAGTTCGCTGACGACATTGCTATCGTGGGCTGCATCAGGAGTGGGTAGGAGGAGAAGTATAGGAACCTAATCGAGGACTTTGTTAAATGGTGTGACTCAAACCACCTACAACTGAACACCAGCAAAACCAAGGAGCTGGTGGTGGATTTTAGGAGGACCAGGCCCCTCATGGACCCGTGATCATCAGAGGTGACTGTGTGCAGAGGGTGCAGACCTATAAATACCTGGGAGTGCAGCTGGATGATAAATTGGACTGGACTGCTAATACTGATGCTCTGTGTAAGAAAGGACAGAGCTGACTACACTTCCTTAGAAGACTGGCGTCTTTCAATATCTGCAATAAGATGCTGCAGATGTTCTATCAGACAGCTGTGGCAAGCGCCCTCTTCTACGTGGTGGTGTGCTGGGGAGGCAGCATAAAGAAGAGGGACGCCTCACGCCTGTACAAACTGGTGAGGAAGGCAGACTCTATTGTAGGCACGGAGCTGGACAGTTTGACATCTGTGACAGAGCGACAGGCGCTGAGCAGGCTCCTGTCAATCATGGAGAATCCACTGAACGGTATCATTTCCAGACAGTCCTGCTCCACTGACAGGTTTTAGAAGATCGTTCCTCCCCCACACTATGCAAATTCTTCAGTTCCACCCGGGGTGGTAAACTTTAACATTATACAAAGTTATTGTCTGTTTTACCTGCATTTTTATCACTCTTTAATTTAATTTTGTTTTTTATCAGTATGCTGCTGCTGGAGTATGTGAATTTCCCCTGGGGATTAATAAAGTATCTATCTATCTATCTATCTATCTATCTATCTATCTATCTATCTATCTATCTATCTATCTATCTATCTATCTAGCAGTGCTATCATTTAAAACTTCAATTTGTAGCCAGGAAACCAAATATACGGGTGGCTGCCCCAAACCTTGCTATGGCTCTTTGTGGCTTTTGTGACACAAGTTATCAAGGTATTCTCTTTAACTAAATATCTAGTAATTTATTCCAGGTTCCAACAACCTTTACTATGAAGACATGTTTCACAGTTTCCAAATTAAACTCAACTTTCATTTAATTTTGAACATTGTCATTGAGTTTGTGATTACCTATTTAATTACAAGATGTCTACTCAATAGGTATTTTTAACCAAAAATAATTTTCTATTAAATCATTTAAATACTGGGGTTTATCCCATGTGGCTTTTGCTCGTTGAGACTCATAAAGCTCAGGTTCTTTTGTCTGTGAGAGAAGAACATACAATTTACTTTAGGACTGTGCTTGCTAGTTCTTCATTACACAGCTAAGTAGCATGTTGCAGGCCGTTTGGCACGATGATCAGATCTATAAATGGTACTGCAGATGTGGTACTGCTTGCACATTTCAAAGTCTGACCATAATGTCCCTTGATTGTTTGAGCTGAAAAGTTTTTATGATGTAGCTTAACATTTTATCGGCCTTTTTAATTGCTTCTGTGTACTGCTTGGAGAATCAGAATGAGCAGGAGCAATTAAAAAGACTAATAAAACTTTAGCAATTGAGAAGATATTTCTTCAGAAATGTCTGCCTACTCATTTGGATAAAAATCCCAACAGAAGCCAAGCAGGAAGAATTTAATATATTCAGGGATACCAGAGTGTGTAGGAGCCTTTTGAAACTAATCACTCCAGTACCAAGAAGCTTGAATGTTGACAACAGAAGCACTGCTTTATGACAAGAAAAAAAAAACATATTTGAAAGCCATTGTGTTTGACAGATTGTCAGTCACATTTAAACATAATGTACATTTGGCTTGATTTCCGGTAAGAGAAAATATTACCAAAGGTGAATATAGGAATGTTTGTGGGATGATCACATCCCTGTCTGAAAAATGCTTTTAAGAAGGCTTATTAAATACGAGAAATCAGGCCTAACTACTGCACTACTGTAAAATCAAACTATTGATTGTCTCTAAGTTTAATTATGATTCCATTGTTCTCACCAGAGAAAAGTATATAATAGATGAAAGCTTACAGAAAGCAAAATATGAAACTTAATAAATAACTGATTTTTCTGACAGTAACCTCTTTCTGGTTATTTTTTTTATTAAAGCCATAGTGATAGCAAAATTCTAACACAGCTGCTCCACCAGTCTGTGATCCACACATATTCTGCACACTTTGTTATATATTTATAACATCCATTGTTCTTTCAGCTTAAATTAAACGCTCAATGATTTTAGATGTGTTTTCTACAAAGGTTTACAATCCACTGTTGCTTTGCCAAGAAATGTTTCCTGATGAGGGGATACAAGTCAGTAAAGGCAGACCTGAATCTTAGATCATGAGTGAATCTCTGAGGGTTGAGTTAATAAAAATAGCTACCAGTAAGTTAACAACCTTTTGCTCAGCAGCATAATTAACCAGTTTTGTTTTTTTACAATGTGTCATGGAAGCAGAAGGTAAACACTCTGCAGTTTATTAAAGGACCACCTAATTATTGCCAGTTCCTTAGTAAAACTGCACAATCTTGTATAATTATTTCCGCTCCATATAAACAGACCTTGTGAGCTGATCAGATTTTTTGAATGCTCATGTCCTTCTCTCTGTAAGTGCATCTGCACAAATACTTGAACCGGTGAAATGACTTTAAACCTTTTCATACAGATCAGTGCACAGCTCAAAAAGTTGAAGGGTGATCCTGTACTCCTAGGAGACATGCCTGCCACTCTCTGATGATGAATTCTGTAGTAATATTGTCCACAATGTAGTCCATTATATTAATATCTAATTGTCATAGTTTTGGACATTTTGACTCATTTTCTTGAATAAATGTTTTTGGAGTTTTTAGAAAGGGAAGCATTCGATTGAATGCAGCCCGACACCCTTTCCCCACAGAAATCTCATTAATCCAGAAGGCAAAGTAGCATTCAGACAACTATGTTCTCCTATTTAATATCCTAAAAATTAATAATTTTGATAAAAACATATGAACTATTTTTAGTTTTTCCTGTTTTGGATTTTTCATAAAATAATAAGAACTGTAATCAACACCAATGCAAGAGCAGCATTTGAGCTGAACATATGCAAAAGGATCTAAACCAGGGGTCTCCAACTCCAGTCCTGGGGCCTCATGTATAAACGGTGCGTACGAACAGAAATGTTGCGTAAGAACGTTTCCACGTTCAAATCGCGATGTATAAAACCTAAACTTGGCGTAAAGCCACGCACATTTCCATGGTATCTCATACCCTGTCATACGCAAGTTCCGCGCTCGGTTTTGTAGACTGGTGGAACCCAGCGTCAAAGCAGTGCTACTGTTCCTGTGTGGTTATCCTTTCTTTTTTAGATCAACATCCCTGATGCGGCTTTATAAATACACTGAAATTAACCGCATATTGTTTATTAGTTTAATACATCTGATTGTAATAAACCAGCAACAATATAATGGTCCACGGAATGGTCAAAGTATTCTAAATACCATAGCTGCTTTAGCGTTGTTACTCTCACTGCACCTTCTTCTTCTTTCAGCTGCTCCCGTTAGGGGTTGCCACAGCGGATCATCTTTTTCCATATTACTCTCACTGCACCACTCAGAGTATTTATATCACTGTATCTGAGTGGGGAATCAAAGATCTACAGAAGCTGAGAAAGAGAATTATCGGTATACAGCATCAAGCACACGCTGCCTCAGCCATGCTGTCTATTGAACTGCTTTCACACTGCAAATGTTTCAAAGCCTTTCCTGCACGGACCTCGCGGTTCAGAAAGAGTTTCATCCCAAGAACTATAAACGCACTCAATCAAGTGCTCCTTGTAGAACTGTCTGTACTTATAAGTAGAATTACCTCACTGTGAACTTGCACTACAGTTATAATATTGCACAACCTGAGGCACTTCATAAAGCGCGTATTTACATGTGATGACGATATCATTTTTAAGATGAAATGCAGCAAAATATGTTTATTATATTATACAGATAAAACTTTAACTTCATTTAAATAATCTATATTGTCAATAATTAAACATGCCAGGACACGGTGCCGCAGCGTTAGCTATTAGCTTGCGCTCCGTTCACAGATTGTTCCTGCCTCGCGCTGTATTCTTACTGGGACTGGTGTGACACTGGAAGGACAGATGGATAGAATAATTAAACAAGTACTATGAAGATATTTCAATGTTCCTTAAAAGTTTTGAAGAATCGCCGTTCTAAGCTTACAGATGGCTTAACGTCTCTTACAGAGCTGATTGCGTGGCGATTGGGTATCTGGAGAAAGAAAAGGAAGGACAGGAATTGGAGATTAGTACGTTTGAAAGAGACAGTACTTCTGTACTAAAGCATTTCATTGAAGGTCGTGCATGGCACAGCAAGCATCTGAGACATGAACAATCACTGAGCCTTCGTGTTCCCATGTTTAATAACATGATTTAACTCCTATCATCATGAAAATGATATTACATATACATCTCAATATTTTAATTATTCAGAGAGCTGTAATATCACGAATGTAATGGATTCTGTGTCCTGTCGGAGGAAGAGAAAGCCGGTTTAAGAAGCACGTAGTGATTCACACACATAGAGCACGTAGAAGATCAAATACAAAACAAAGCATTTAACTTGCTACTTTAGTTACGATGGGATTTGAGAAACTAATAAATTAAACAATTTTAAGATGAAGTTTATGATGTTCTACTTGTAATGACAAAATAAACTATGTGATAAAAGTGGAAATTTGGAGATTAAAGTTGACAATTAAAGTTGTGCTTTTTCCCCACTGTGTGCCTTTTTTTTTCACGGTACCCTAATAAGCTTTCATATGACCCTCAGCCGGTGGTCCACGACTCGCCTTTTCACGGCGACTTTGATATGCGACAACTTCTTTTTTATTTCGGGCACTGTGTGACTTTGTGAACTTAAGCTTTCGAGTTTCTCCAACACGCTATGTCACTCGATTGACTTCCTTTTGTTGTTTATACCACTGTTTAAACCAACAAATAGTATGCTTTGCCTTGCCTCCACTTGGTATTCACTGAAATTCTTATATTTTCCCCCCGTGCTTTTCCCATTGTCCTTTCACAGAAGGCTGATCCTAATGGCTATTTATATTGATTTGCATATTCAAAGAGGTGTAATTCTGGGAGGAGTTGGGGCGGGACAGCAGGCGTGTGCACGTGCGTTACTTTTTTACGCTGACCGGGATTTATGTAGCAGAAGAACGTGGAAGTTGGCGAACGTAAAGATTCCTGCATCTGGAATTTTTTGTGTGTAAGCACATTTCGGCTTTTGTGCTTACATCATGTTATAGTGCGAATTCTACGCACAGCGTTATGCATGAGGCCCCTGGAGAGCTACTGTGGCTTCAGGTTTTCATTCTAACCCTTTTCTTAATTAGTGACCAGATTTTGCTGCTAATTAACTCTTTTCTGTAATTTTAACTGATGCACAACTTAACACTCTTTTTTCCTTAATTAACAACCAAACAATATTAAGACACAAAATGAACCAACACATAAACAACAACCTGCATCAATCACACAATAACTGAAAATAAAGAAAAGTGAAGGCCTCAGTAATGTTGATCTGCTCAGGTCCAGAAAATGTTTTCACAGCACTATTAAAAAAGAAAATCAACAGTTTTGGAAATGTCTGCCATGGCAGAATGAGCACCATGGAATTAAATAACAGAGAATTGGCTTCAAGTTAAGAAACTGAATGAAGGTTGGAGTTTGAGGCCCCAACTTAGTTGGTCATCTGTTGGCTCACTTCACATCAAATTTATGTTTAGGTGCCATTTAAGGAAAAAAGAATCAATTCAGTGGTCAGAGTCTCAAGAAAAGTCAATTAAAACAAAGAGAAATAGTTAATTAGCAGCAAAAACTAATCACTAATTAAGAAAAGAGTTAGAGTGAAAACTTGCAGTCACAGTAGCTTTCCAGGACTGGAGTTGGAGACCCCTGATCTAAACTAACTATGCCTTCTGATATATGA
Organism: Polypterus bichir lapradei; assembly: GCA_026402145.1. Taxonomy (NCBI): domain Eukaryota; kingdom Metazoa; phylum Chordata; class Cladistia; order Polypteriformes; family Polypteridae; genus Polypterus; species Polypterus bichir. The sequence goes on along the minus strand of JANRMT010062814.1, from coordinate 124,264,712 downwards.
CATGGAGTGACAGAGCATTCATTCAGAACCCTGAAACAGTATATACACCATTAACACATGATGAATGTTTAGCATTGCAATGTTTGTTTGTGACAATTTCAGAACAAAAGGCCACAGAGAATTACAAAGTGCATAATGGACCACATGGTCATGCGGTTGGGTTGTGTGATCGAAAAGACGTTAAAAAAAAAAAAAAAAAAAACTACTGTTGCTGAGAAACGTTACGTGAAAGAAAACATTTCACAGGGTTGATTTGCCATGTAGGAGAAACAAAATATTTTCTGGTCTGTCCTTTAAAATTACATATTAACGCACACTCTTAAGATTCTAAACTGATTAAGAATGTGACAAATGAAACATTGCAAATGTAGAAATCTTAACAGACATGAGAAAATAAAAGATCTTTTAAAATAAAATTTCATTTACAGTGATTGTATGGAATCTGCTGAGCCTTAAATTGCCAACAATTGTGATTCTACTTAAAGTTAAATTTAGCAAAAATTATTTTATTTGTGCATTTGTACTACAATTCTGAATCACAATATAAGCTACTGAAATAGTTAAGGGAACAAATGTTTTGCAAACTATTTGCAAAAATGAACTGTATCTTGCCTAAACCTGGATTAGGTTTTCCTCAGTAAATCTTACAAATTTCCTTATTCCCTCCATAATGCAATTCTTTCCTGAATATTACTGTACTTGTGATGTGTGTAGTAGTGCTGAACACTTGACTATTTATAATCAAGTAAACACTGAACCATATGCAGCTTGTATTTACTGTATTAGCCTTGTCAATAAAGAAGCATACAGGAAAGAAGAAAACTTTTGACTTTCTATTGCAGTGTGATATTATGACAGGCAGTGATACATTCCTTGAAGTGTTGGATTTTGCAATCTACCTTCTGCATTTTTGACCCTATCTTATTCAGTGTTTGTGATTTAAAGGGTGGGTTATCATGTTACATAACTCTTAGCAGTAAACAGACCTTACACAAACTGTCCACACACCTGACAGAAAAGCTGCCTTGAATTAAATCAAGTATTACCCAAAGATAAGTCTAAAAGATTCTCAGTGTATTCTGGGACAGAAAATTACTCATCTGGTAACATACTTAAAATGAAACTGAACATTACTGTAACGTTCATCTAGTGTCTGCAGACTATCAGAATGGGTGAACACACCTGGAGAAACCAGCTTAAAAGCAGCCTGTGCAAAGTGTAGAGATGAAGGTCACCAACAGTAATTGAATATAAGAACTTCAGGGATGCTTCTAAAATCCATTAGTGTGGGTGTGTGGCAACCAGTGATCCTTCAGAAAGAATCTGGCTTGGATCAGCTCATGAAGAAAGACAAGTTGGTCCAGGGTGTGGAAGAACCAAACAGCCATTTTTAGGGTCATCAATACTGTCAGAGTGCTAAGACCATGCCATCATCTGTTATCTGCCAGGTCATTAAATATTTACGTATCCATTATAAAACACCTGAGTAAAAACCATTACCTCAGCAATAGTCTTGATTTTGATCTTATTTTGTACAGGTGCTGCAGATATTAGACTAATTTGAAGTAGAAAACTTTTGAATTAAACCAATACAGAACCTGACAGTAGTACACCTCAGAACAAGGCAGACCTGGTACAATAACCAGTACTTAACGTCACTCTGATTATTAAGACGGGCTATCAGTTGGTCAGCTGTCTCTCTCTGTGAGGTTATTTTTCATAACCTCCTACTCTTTCATTTATGTAGTATTTTGGAATTTTTTTAATTGAAACATTAGAAATGTGCATAATGAACTGTGCCTGCTCATAGCAAATTTTATAGCTCCCTCTGTTATTCCACATCCACTCAATACCTAAATTAGCCTATAATTCCCATTGAGAGAAGCACTCATCAGAGTGCTCATCAGATCGTCCCGAGTGCTGCAGTTTTGCTGGCTATGTGAGCCATAAGAAACCTTGTGACACAGAGACCACAGGTCATGTTTAAGACCAAATATGCAGATTTTATTTTAATAATTCTGTGCTACATTTGTGCTGTATATACCTGCACATAACACATTGCGCAAAAAAATTAAAGGAACACTTTTTAATCAGAGCATAGCTTTGTAGTAGAATAATGCTTTTAAATCATTTTAGTCAAATCCGGACCTCCATTTCAGTCCAATACTGCAATAAATCAGTTTGCCATTTCTTTCACCAAAATGCATGCACTCTCTGAGAAAAGCATGCAACTCATAATAATGACTCAGGTTTCAGAATTTTTTTTTTTGGCATAAACTGGCATCCATACAACAGTACTGAAGTTTCAGGAAGTTCCTTGCAGAGTGCCGTTTGTCAATGCACCACGCTGCAGCATACAAGATTTGGTGACACATTGTTTAAAGTGGTGATTGGAGCGGATTTCAATGGACATGTTGATGAAGGGAACAGAGGAAATGAGGAGGTGATGGGTAGGTATGGTGTCAAGGAGAGGAATGAAGAAGGTCAGAGGATAGTGGATTTTGCCAAAAGGATGGACATGGCTTTGGCGAATACATATTTTAAGAAGAGGGAGGAACATAGGGTTACGTACAAGAGTGGAGGAAGATGCACACAGGTAGATAAAATCCTATGCAGAAGAGTCAATCTGAAGGAGACTGAAGACTGCAAAGTGGTGGCAGGGGAAAGTGTAGTTAAACAGCATAGGATGGTGGTCAGTAGGATGATATTGGAGATCAAGAAGAGGAAGAGAGTGAGAGCAGAGCCAAGAATCCAATGGTGGAAGTTGAAAAAGGAAGACTGCAAGGTTGAGTTTAGGGAGGAGGTGAGACAGGCAGTCGGTGGTAGTGAAGAGTTACCAGACAGCTGGGAAATTACAGCAGATGTAGTAAGGGTGACAGCAAGAAGGGTGCTTAGTGTGACATCTGGACAGAGGAAGGAGGAAAATGAAACCTGGTGGTGGAATGAGGAAATACATGAGAGTATACAGAGGAAGAGGATGGTGAAGAAGAAGTGGGATAATCAGAGAGATGCAGAAAATAGACAAGAGTACAAGGAGATAAGTCCCAAGGTGAAGAGAGAGGTAAATTGTATACAGTATAATAAGAGGATGTGATGATTTTTAAAAAGGATTGTATTCATAATCATTTAAGAACTTAATTCATGGTGCTGGATAAGTGATAAAATAGTAAAAAAAAACATTTGATGCAGTCTTAAATAGCATTATTTTAAAAAATGTGCTTTGCCATTTACAATAAATTTTTCTAAATGAGTTCGCAAATGGATCCATATTTCTTGCTTTTCGTTTAACAATTCAATAAACTGAGTTTAAAAAGTAGCTAAATTATTCTTTAAAATGTAGACACTGTTTTTTATACTGTAACCGGATAAATTAATTTTTTAATTAACTAATTTTTGAGCAGTCCAGTTTGAACTGTTTAATGCTGCTGACATTGTGCTGAATGTATACATCTTGTCTCATCCTTTGGATATTGTCAGTTTTCAATGGTCCAACAAACATATCTTTCACAATACCAGTACATTGAAATCCAGCAACAGGGCCGCATTAACCATTAAGCAAAATAAGCATATGCTTAGGGCATCAAGGAAAGGGGGGCACAACAGAAATTTTCCATTGCCGGATTTACCATGGACCGTGTGGTGCAAAACTGCAAATGGTGCAGCTGAACCTGGTCCACAAAATGGGGCTCCCACATTAAATGAAAAAATTCCATATATTTCTCGCTTTTCACGAGAGAACTACTTAACAAATTTTGATCAGGTTTTTTTCTATAATTTGTTTGAACATTCCAGTTGATTTTGTGACTTCTCTCATTGCGCTGAGTATCATAGTTCACTTGTGGTACCGATTTATTTGTGCCAATCCAAAAGAGAGGATGGGCCCTCCTCATTCATGCGCCAGCCTCCATTTGAGTCAGCTTACCTCTGACCACGTGTTGGAGCATACATTGCCTCCACTTGGTTAGCAATGCTTGTTTGTTCAACAGACATTATCATTTACAAATTGTTAAGGAGTAACGTTTGATGTTTTTTTGTGAGAGATCAGAGCTACATGTTTTTTAGAGGGTAGCTGCTGATTACCAGAGATATCACAGCCACGTGCTTTTCTCTCCATGTGGGGTACGCTCTCCTGTCAGAGCTGAACACAATCAGATACAGTGCCAATGTTTCATGTTGGAGCATACCTACCTTCTTGTTGGCCATTACATATTACATATATTACATTTTTTTAATTGATTTTTAAAGTTTGTCCTGTTTCACTTAAGTGCTTAGTCCCTCTAACGGTCTTAATCTGACCCTGCATGTTAAAATAAATGTCATAATAGCAAACATGCACTGAAACTGCGTACTCCATGGCATGTGAAACTGCTTTAAGTATACAACACCTCTAAGGCACTATATATGCCCCCACCCTATTTACTTGCCATTCACAACACCCTGAAAAATGTCAAATTTTTGTGCTACAGTCGTTATTTCCATTTCAGTATTTCAAACTAGCACAGCAGTCCCTTCATCTCTGTTAAATTGTTTAATTGGAGGTTGTGTCGTGTGAAATATATTTTTATTTTCGTGCTCTAGAAACAAAAGCATGCATCAATGGTGTTATTTCTAATACACCGCAACACACGGTATCAGATTCAACAGATTCAAAGGTCCCCAGGACAGTGTATTTATACGTTTGAATGTAGAATTAATTTGCTATATCTAGAATATCCTTCATTGCAATTAATAACTTAAATTCTGTAGCTAAATAAAAAATACTAACTCTAAATGAAAATAAAATTGTTGGTATAAGTTTACCCCATAACTGACCCACGCAAATTAAAAAATTGCCAGAAAAGACTACAAAGGCTGTTGTTTTTAGAGCGGACCACACATGAAATGGGCCAAGGACTTAGGCTGCACAGATGTTTCATCTTCTGGTGTGATATGAATTACCAGGTAGTGTAGTTATCTGACCAGTAATAAAGTGTGAGTATTATTTGGGTAAGTAGACGAAACTGTGTTTTGCAATATGGCAAGTCACTGCAGCGATGATCTCTTCCACCTGCTGCTTGTCGTCTCATACAGTATGTAGCTGAACAGCAAACACATTGCCATTTTGCTTAACATGGGCCTGCTTTGGCAGGTATGAGGAGGGCACTTTGCAGATGCTACCTGTGCCTTAATGGGCCTCTTCTTATGGACTAATGTCTTTTATCTTTAGATGCTGTGCTGCATGAAGAGTCATCTCAAGTAAAATCAAACTATTTGCAAACAGCAGTGCTAACCTTACCTGTTCTAAATGTTTCCTCTTCTAATCCTTGCTCCATTTTCTTTTCCCTCACACTCGACACCACCAGGCGACATTGGCAGACTCGACGTAAATACACTTAGAAGATGCACTGGAGATTTTGTGGATTTTATTTAACATTTAGAAGAGGTTGTGGCAAATCAAATAGAAGTGCTACACAGCGTGATTTTAGTTTTTGCATATTAATTTTTCTTAAATAATGGATTGAATCGAAAATTCCATATACAGTGGAACCTCGGTTCACGACCATAATTCGTTCCAAAACTCTGGTTGTAAACTGATTTGGTCGTGAACCAAAGCAATTTCCACCATAGGATTGAATGTAAATACAATTAATCCGTTCCAGACCGTACGAACTGTATGTAAATATATATTTTTTTAGTTTTTAAGCACAACTATAGTTAGTTATACCATAGAATGCACAGCGTAATAGTAAACTAAATGTAAAAACATTGAATAACACTGAGAAAACCTTGAACAACAGAGAAAACTAACACTGTAATAGTTCGCACTATTGTGCTAGGAATCGCTCGCTAAAAACACTTTTTTTTAATGAGTTTTAAGCACAGGGAAAAAAATTAACATTTGAAAAATCCGTAATTTAATAAACCACCAAGAAAAGTAACATTGCCACAATGCACGCTATGAACCGATCGCTGTAAACAGAACTGAAAACAAAGACAAGCCTTTTCTACCTTATGCGTCCAGCCTTCCCTCTCTCGCTTGCTCGCTCTCTTTCTCTTTCATGTGTGCGTGTGTCTCTTTCGCGAGCCTGGAGCGCCTGTGTGTGTGCCTCTGTCTCACATGCCTGTGTGTGCTTGTGCCTCTGATTTGCGCGCCTGTGTGTGTGTGTCTCTGTCTCGCACTCCTGTGTGTGTGTGCCTCTGTCTCGCGCGCCTGTGTGTGTGCCTCTGTCTCACATGTGTGTGTGTGTCTCTCGCGCGCGCCTGTGTGTGTCTCTCTCTCTCTTGCTCGCTGCACAGGAAATGCACAGGGAGAGACTGAACATGTACAAACCTAAAGGGAAACTGGCTTGTTCGTATACTGAGTGTGTGGTTGTGAACCGAGGCAAAAGTTTGGCGAAAGTTTTGGTCTGAAACCGCTGTACTGTCCAGCCATATGTGCCTTATAGTAACGTGTCTTATAGTAAGTAATAAGACACCAGTGAAATTTTGTCAACCAGTTTTTTTATATAATTTTTAAAATGGTTGAGCACATCAGGAAGCTGCTGTGGTAGAAATCAACATGTTAATTAAAGAAAGAAACTTATCCTCTAACAAGACAACTCTAATAGTACCTTCTGGTCAGTAATCACGCAACAGCATGATCAGAATGGTCACAGAAACAAAACCTGAAGGTTCATTTTATAAACTATTGAATTTACATACAATTTCAATCAATGAATACATTTCATACTCTGATTGTTTAAAAGACATGAGGTGTTTAGCATAGAGCACAACCATCCTAAATATGGAGTGGAGTCAAAATGGAGTCACTCTCCATTATGTTCTTGTTCTTCACTATCTCTTAGTTTAGATATTACCCTTGAAATCTACGTTATGTGACAACTGTCCATTGTTATTGTTTACAAGACATCTGCAGATTTTTTTAGTATATTTTAATTTTATTGAATTTTTTTAAAATCAAATAACACTCCATACACATAACTCAAGTTTTACAAAAACAAAAAAGAAAGAAAAAGGTTTGAAACAAATCAAAGAAAAAGAGAGCTAGGCCAGCAGTGTAATACTTTATGTTAGTAAAGACAAATGAGTAGTATATGCCAGGGACATTCTGTCAAACTGTCAATTAAAATGATTAATGTCCTTAAGCCCCGCCCCTTTATGACGTAAGACCGGAAGTTCCGACCCATTTGGCCCCCACCAATCCACATGATTGGTAGATGCGAAAGGAGGCCCCGTCCCCTGGCAGCAGATTGGTGAAGGACACCCTGTCCCCGCCTAGACTCCACCTTAAACCCGCCCCCTGCACCTGATTGTTTAAACAATCTGTCAAGGGCAGTTTGATGGATGTCTGACCCCACCTTGAACCCACTCCCACCCCACACCCACCTGCTTGGTTAAACAAACTGTCAAGAGCCGTTTGATGGATGTCTGCCCCCTCCTTGAACCCGCCAACACCCCACACCCACCTGCTTGGCCCTCCTTTCTGTCAAAAGCTGTTTGATGGGTGTCTGCCCCCTCCTTGAACCCACCACTGCCCCCACCTACTTCCCAGCCGCCCTCTCCCCAGGACAAGCCCAAGCATGTTACAGCCTTTACCTCGACAAGCTCAGACATGCCCAGGGTCTGCCTTGGCCCCACTCTTCCCGGCCCCCCTCTCCCTAGCACAAGCCCAGACATGCCCAAGGTCTACCCTCAACAAGTCCAGGCAGGTTGCTGCCTTGGCCCTGGACAAGTCCGAGCACGTTCCTATCCGTACCCTGCCAGCCTGAAGGGCCTGCCTCGGCCCCCGATGAGGCAGCATCTGATGGCCGGCCTTCCCACACTTCTCAGTCCTCTCTCTGGAGGATGTGTGCTCCCTTCTGAAAGCCCTTCTGAAAGTGCTGTTTAAAAAGCGAAGCATTTTCTTCGGTTTTATCTATGATTTTAATATTGCCACGAAATTAAAATATCTATCTAACCTTTGCTTTATCACTCGTAAAACGCTGTTATTTTATCTAAGTCAAGCCGCCTTCCCCATCTCCCTGAAAATCCTTTCAAAGAAAGGTCTAAGCATCCAACAGCTGAATCTTCCATCTCACAGAAAATCCTTAAGCAACACTGAATCAGGTTTCCTAGTGAATCAAGCTTCCCATCTCACAGAAAGACAAGCAGCCCCGCTTTTAGCAGCCCATGCAAGCAGGCCTGTGTGCCTGCTCTCTCTCTCAATCTCTCTACACACAGACTCTCAGAGCTCCGACAGGCTGTGCAAGTGCCCGCAAGCTGGACAGGATCTAACAGCTGCTTTGCGCGTACGAGCAGGCATGTGACTGTAGATGGAAGATGTTAGGTACCCCACTGAGGGGAGGACTCTGCGAGTTCGCTTGGAAAAAACTGAGCCTGCCCGTTTCGAGCACCCATCCCCCGCTGGCTGAGCTCGCCTGTTGGTCAACAGCTGTCTGTGTAATCTCCCAACTCTGCTGGCCGTGTGGAGCTTTCTAGCTCGGGCGCAGCCCCACAGTCCATGAGATGTAAAGGTTGTACTTCACATTTTATTAGTTAAGGGATTTTTAAAGATCGCACACAGTTAAATAATATGCGGGGTCGGAGCAACTGGTGACTGATACCAGAAATGTAATCTCCCACCCCAACCTGCCCCCATGCTGCTGAGGAATTTTTTGCGGGCTGTCTGGGGATAGAGAAAGGCCTTTAAAACACTCTTTGGCAAGCCACGAATACGTCGGTCATTTTTTTCAACTGTTTCCAAAGCACATAGCCCCCAGCGTCTATAGGAACTTCTTAGAAAAATTATTTCTTTTATCTTTGGATAGGACTAAATGAAATATAACTATTCTTCATGCAGACTATTCTCCAGGATCACGGTAAGCCCTATTCATGATTATTATATGCGCCAAACGAGTATGTTTTTAAAAAATGGATGGCTGAATCCTTATATTTTATCCTTAATATTAATAGTTCCAAATTGATTCTCAAGTGCGTGCGTGAGCATGCCGTGTGTACATATAATATAAGATGCAGCATTTTATTTCTATCTACGTGTATGACGATTAATGTACAAATTCATATGACTGAAGCAAACAATAGTTTTTTTTCATACCGAAACGGGTAATCTAATCAAGTAGTTTATGTCTCGGCGTCTGAAAATTCAAACAGGGTCCTCTCCTCTGAGAATATCTAGGAGTGGCTTAAAAGCACAGGCAGGTTGTTCATTAGCTCTGACATAATAAAAGCATTGTGAACTACTTACAGAAAGGCCCCGCTTGTACTGTATAATGCGTAATTATTCGAAACGGACTCTCTCTCTGTACGGAGCCTCCTGTTTTTAAAAGGCAGAGATAACGAAACATTTTTGCTTTATAAACTCTCATTTGGACAACCGTTTAGAGACAGACTCCAGGAGCTTACTGGAATGGTGTTTTCATTCATTTTGCTAAATATAATTATTTTAATGCAGAATAATAACCCAAAAGTCCGGGTGATTTTAGACGTGTGAGTAATATAATGAAGTTATTTTTAAAAGTAACCCCACACTGCACAGGAGAGACAGATTCCATGTGTGTTTTAGGATTTGTTGTGGCCAGTGATGATTTTTATTTATTTATTTTTTTTGCTTAGCTCATTTCTATAACATAGGAGCCTTTTGACAAAGGAAAACTCTGTAAATACACCTGTGCATTTAAACGGAGATTTATAAGAAAGCAGGTTTCTACCTTAGCCTGATTACTCACCTTATCCCAGTTTTGTACGTGCATGTAAAAGCACTCACTGTTACACTAGCACAAAATTTTGATATTTTCTGTCTACTCAAAAAACTAAAATTATTTCTATTAACAGAGGTGATAATTAGAAAACATTTACTATTTTCAATTAAAAAGTTAAAAACAGAAAAGTCCAATTATGACTTTTGTTTTGTCATGGGAGTGACAAAAGGGTGACAAGGTGACACTTTTTCCCCTTTTATACTCTTTCTTATGTAGACCTTAACACATATTCTTATCAAAATAGTTAGTCACTTCCCAATTCCTTCAACTTCAGGTAATTAGACAGAGCTCCATAACAGGCAAGAGAAAAGTATTATAGGTCAAATACACAGTGTCATAAAACAAACAGCAAAATAAAGTGTGAACACCACACAACCTGGTATTGCTAGATGTTTAGTTTTTTCCAGGTGACCCATTTTTGCGTTGCTTGAGGTATCAGCCATAAGTCAAGATCTTTCTTTTATTCTTTTTCGATCAGCTTTTATACTGATTTTATAAAGGTAATCTAGGCACGATGCAGTCATCCTGTCTCCAAGACAACTTTTCCTTTGCTACATTTAAATTTCTTGTCTCTGAAAATTCATTCATAGCTCATACGCTTCTGCTCTTAGAGCCAGGAGGCTATAGTGAGGTGTGCTTGTCTAACTAGAGGCAATGGATGTAAGAAGCGGTCTTTTGCACATCTGAAGTTCATTGAACTAAAATCATGTTTTTTAAATCAGCAGCTTTAGCTCATGCTAGTGACCTCATAAATGGGAGCCAACAGCTCAGCACGCTTGTATAGCTCACAAAATAGCAGAGCTAATTACTCTTTCTGCTTCAACTAATTATCAAATATTCAGTTAATTCTTAATTAAACACTAAAGCATTAGTGAACAAAAATACATTTTCAGTAGCCAAATAAAATGACCAGTTGCTTTAACATGAAAATAAAGCATCTTTAGAAAATAAAGCATCTAAAAGCATCTTTGTAAAGGTCCAATTTTAAAACATTATAAGAAAAATCCTTGTTTCCAAAAGAGTTCTGCCCATTTTTCCAGCAGTTTTTTTGACTGATCTTTGGAATCATCAGTGTCTTTCTGATCACATCCACCCCAAACATAGCATATAACTTCATTTCTGTACTCATTTTAATGATAATAGCCAGTATAAAGTCCCTAAAGGAACTGGAGACATCTGATATCTTCTATCATATATCTTTTCTTGCAAGCCCAAGTAATTCAGATTCTGCTTACAACACAAATCTACAATTATTTTTTCTGAAATGGCCAAATCTTTGGTATGCTAATCATGAAAAAAATAAATAAATAAATAAATAAAACCAGATTTTATTCTCATTATACTTTCTTTGCATATTTTATTATACCTACTTAACTTTTATCGACATTTATCTATGTCTATATTTTTCTAGTATCAGAATGTAGTTTAAGTTATTTTGTTTTGGGTTTAATAGATGTATTTTTCATATTTTCGATTCTTGTTTTCTTTTTTTTCACATCTTCGCGCCCCCTTTTTGTTACTTCGCGCCCCCCTAGGGGGGCCAGCCCACATTTTGAGAACCACTGTTGTAGGGTTTTATTTGTAAAACACTCTGTGGCATTTCAAGCTAACTTAGATTCCCTTGTTTATTCAGCTGTCCACCAGTGTTCCATTTTTGTTATAAATTGTATTTAGTCTCTCTTTATTTACTAAACATTTTATATGATGATTAGAAAACAGTTATCTTGTTCATGCTTTAATTTAAAACAGCATTTTCATCAACAGGTTATAACCACTTTGGTACTCAGGGTGCTTTGTGTAAAACAGTACAAAGTTTTAGAAATTCTGTTAATACTTGGTAATAGCCTTCAATTTTACATCAGTTATGAACCCCTGAAAATAAGAATGGTTATAGTATGTTATAGGAGCCTTTACACTACAGGGCTGATGATTAGGCTTATTTTGGACACGTTAGGCAAATCAGTATGGAAAATGTTTTAGTGAATAGTTACATCATCTATACTAATAAAAGGCAAAGCCCTCACTCATTCACTCACTCACTCACTCATCACTAATTCTCCAATTTCCCGTGTAGGTAGAAGGCTGAAATTTGGCAGGCTTATTCCTTACAGCTTACTTACAAAAGTTAAGCAGGTTTCATTTCGAAATTCTACACGTAACGGTCATAACGGTCGACAATGTCCGCCATGTTGAACTTTCTTATTTATGGCCCCATCTTCACGAAATTTGGTAGGCGGCATCCCTGAGCTAACCTAAACCAATGTACGTACTTATTTCGGTGGTATGATGTCACTGTCAGCCGCCATATTGAACTATCCAACATCACTAATTCTCCAAATTCCCGTGTAGGTAGAAAGCTGAAATTTGGCAGGCTCATTCCTTACAGGTTACTTACAAATGTTAAGCAGGTTTCATTTCGAAATTCTACGCGTAATGGTCATAATGGTCAACAACGTCTGCCATTTTGAACTTTCTTATTTATGGCCCCATCTTCACGAAATTTGGTAGGCGGCTTCCCTGCGCTAACCGAAACCAATGTACGTACTTATTTCTGTGGTATGATGCCACTGTCGGCCGCCATATTGAACTTTTCAACAGTCTTTGTTACTTAAGGGCCCATCTTCAAGAAATTTGGTACACAGGTTCCCAACGGTAACTGAATCCTACTTACGTACATATATACGTCCATAGTCTGCAGCTCGGTCACCGTGTGAGGCGGCGTTGGGTCCCCCATCCCAACGCCTCCCACATTGTTGGCTGCCTGCCTATATAAGGCTGTCCGTCGCTCCGGTCTCTACATTCCCTTCCTTACTTCGCCACGGGATTCACGTCTCCCTGCTGATAACTACAGCCTTTTTATTTAATCCATGGCTTCTCCGCTGTCTTATTATTCGTTTATTACGATTATAGTTATTGTGTAGGTATTTTAGACTTACTTTACATTGCTCAGGTACCCATTTCCTTTATCATTCCAGCCGTACCCCCATTACCATTTCTATCGAGGTGATCACCATCGATCAAAGAACTATCACTTACCGAGTGGTTTCCATGCCCGGAGATGGCACCTACCTTTTCCATTCTTTTTGTTACATATTGCACGGCCATATCAGGCTCATTCTTGATATCCGGAGGAACATTGTGTCTTATGTATTGAATGACTGGGACAGGATCAAGGTGTGGACTGATGACGGTACAAGAGATAATTATACTACACAGGAGCACTATAAGAGTGAAATGCTTAAGCCCTTTACCTATGGTTCTGCATGTGAGTTGATGGCTGCCGCTGAATTGTTCAGTTGTCGCTTTCAAGTGTACCGAAATTGCCAAATATTTTACACCTTTCGACAACCGCCAATGCCTCTTAAACATCTTAGATTCACAGGTGACGATTTCAGTAGTGGACACTTTGATGTTTATGAATGTTTAAACTCTCAAAAGCTGGATGTGAAGTTATCGATGAAACCGGTTGTATGCTTACAACACTTGACAAATGCCGAATGTCACTTCAACAAACGTCCTGCAAATACTGTCGTAATTAAAACAAACCATGAAACTCAAACCGATTATGACAGCAGCAATCCAAGCTGTGAGATTTGAAACAAGATTACTTTTCACATGGCCAACTGTATGTTGCATGCTGAAGAGTAAGCTCAGCGCACAGCTTGGTCATATTACAAACGGAGGGCCGAACTCACAATGTGGTATACAGAGATCCTTAACAAATAATTATTGGCATATTTTCCCTCAGTTTAAAAAGGTTTAATTTTCTTCTTAATAAAAATTTTAATGAAGTACTTCGCCACTGCGAAGCGCGGGTATTTTGCTAGTATCTATTATATGTGTTAGCACAAAGATTAAAATTTTACTAAAACTGTGAGGGTTATTCTTTCTTTTAGGTAGTCCAGGTTACATAGGACAGCTATCATTGAAAACTGCTTTTCCCCTCTGTTTGTGAAAAAACACCCTTTGTTTTAGTAGCATTCAGGGTGAAGGGGTTGTAAGTTTAAACTGTGATTCCAAGAGTCAACAAGTGTCTGCAATCTTCTTGAATACGAGTCAAAGGACCAAGGTTTGTGCAGGGTTCATAGTCAGGGGCAGAGTTAAGCTAGACATTATTATTATTCCAAAATGAAACATTGACTAGCCCATATCACAAAGGTAAGATAGTAAAAACTAAAATTTACAAATACTAAGTCACAGAGGAGATTAATTAAGACTGAATCAACAAGGGAACACCCCAAGCTCACAGGACACTGCAACAGAACCTACATGTTCTGCGGTATATTATCAGCTAAACTGTCATCTATGTAGCCAGTTCCACAGGGTTGCAAAGAGTTGGGGAAAACATTATTTAACATCTGCTAGTATGATGCTAATTAACATTAGCCTGTTATTGTTATGAACCTTATCTGGCACTAAAAGTGATATATGTGGTATATTTCCCTGACCATGGGCTTCTTGTCAAAAGGTTAAAATAAAACAGAGATCCGAGATACTCCTATTGAAACAGCAACATTTGTTATATAGTGTAGAGGCTTGTCTTGCTTTCTAATTCTTAAAGTTCTATCAAACTATTGTTAATTACAAAGCAAAATGCTACCAATCGTTTTGTTTATAACTAAATTAAATAAACCTTATAAATAGACCCCGGTGCTTGATAATACTTAACACTAATTGATATCATTAAGTGGTACTTCTATGTTTTATTCAGTTTTAATATTTAATATTTTTAATTTGCCTTTTTAAGTTTTATTTAAAAATTAACTCTTTAAGACATATTCAGACTATTCCACACTGCACAAGTCAAAAAAGCTTATTATTTATTTCAAAAGGTTTCTTTTCATGCTGGTTTTGTCACCTATCAATGTTTTTTTATACATCACGGCAGTTTTTCAAATTGTAATAACTCCTTTATGCCTCCACTTTTTCATGTGATTATTTACTTCATAATTAACTTTATTTATTTAATTATTTTAGTACAAATGTCCTTACCATCAAGACTACCAGTCTAGTTAATATTCTAAACTCCAATATTTAATGTTCTTCCTGAATCAGGAGGAACACAAGCCTCACTTTTAGTGCCAGATAAGGTTCATAACAATAACAGGCTAATGTTAATTAGCATCATACTAGCAGATAGAACTGGCTACATAGATGATAGTTTAGCTGATAATATACCACAGAACATGTAGGTTCTGTTACAGTGTCCTGTGAGCTTGGGGTGTTCCCTTGTTGATCCGGTCTTAATATGTTTTTTAATCTCCTCTGTGACTTAATATTTGTAAATTTTAGTTTTTACTATCTTACCTTTGCGATATGGGCGAGTCAATGTTTCATTTTGGAATAATAATAATGTCTAGTTTAACTCTGCCCCTGACTATGAACCCTGCACAAACCTTGGTCCTTTGACTCGTATTCTAGAAGATTGCAGACACTTGTTGACTCTTGGAATCACAGTTTAAACTTACAACCCCTTCACCCTGAATGCTACTAAAACAAAGGGTGTTTTTTTACAAACAGAGGGGAAAAGCAGTTTTCAATGATAGCGGTCCTATGTAACCTGGACTACCTAAAAGAAAGAATAACCCGCACAGTTTTAGTAAAATTTTAATCCTTGTGCTAACAATATATAATATATAATAGATATATAATATAATAGATATAATATATAATAGATACGATGTAACTATTCACTAAAACATTTTCCATCCTGATTTGCCTAACGTGTCCAAAATAAGCCTAATCATCAGCCCTGTAGTGTATAGGCTCCTATTCTTATTTTCAGGAGTTCGTAACTGATGTAAAATGGAATGCTATTACCAAGCATTAACAGAATTTTTAAAACTTTGTTTTATACAAAGCACTCTGAGTACCAAAGTGGTAATAACCTGTTGATGAAAATGCTGTTTTAAATTAAAGCCTGAACATGATAACTGTTTTCTAATCATCATATAAAATGTTTAGTAAATAAAGAGAGACTAAATACAATTTATAACAAAAATGGAACACCGGTGGACAGCTGAATAAACAAGGGAATCTAATTTAGCTTGAAATGCCACAGAGTGTTTTACAAGTAAAACCCTACAACAGTGGTTCTCAAACGGTGGGATGGCCCCACTAGGGGGACGCGAAGTAACAAAAAGGGGGCGCGAAGATGTGAAAAAAAGAAAACAAGAATTGAAAATATGAAAAATACATCTATTGAACCCAAAACAAATTAACTTAAACAACATTCTTACACTAGAAAAATAAATATAAAGATAGATAAATGTCGATAAAAGTTAAGTAGGTATAATAAAATATGCAAATAAAGTGTAATGAGAATAAAATCTGATTTTATTTATTTATTTATTTATTTATTTTTTCATGATTAGCATGCCAAAGATTTGGCCATTTCAGAAAAATAATCGTACATTTGTGTTGTAAGCAAAATCTGAATTACTTGGGCTTGCAAAAAAAGATATATGATAGAAGATATCAGATGTCTCCAGTTCCTTTAGGGACTTTATATTGGCTATTATCATTTAAAATGAGTACAGAAGTTATGTTATATGCTATGTTTGGGGTGGATGTGATCAGAAAGGCACTGATGATTCCAAAGATCAGCCAAGAAAACTGCTGGGAAAATGGGCAGAACTCTTTTGGAAACAAGGATTTTTCTTATAATGTTTTAAAATTGGACCTTTACAAAGATGCTTTTAGATGATTTATTTTCTAAAGATGCTTTATTTTCATGTTAAAGCAACTGGTCATTTTACTTGGCTAATGAAAATGTATTTTTGTTCACTAATGCTTTAGTGTTTAATTAATAATTACCTGAATATTTGATAATTAGTTGAAGCAGAAAGAGTAATTAGCTCTGCTATTTTGTGAGCTATACAAGCGTGCTGAGCTGTTGGCTCCCATTTATGAGGTCACTAGCATGAGCTAAAGCTGCAGATTTTAAAAACATGATTTTAGTTCAATGAACTTTGGATGTGCAGACACATGGAATCTGTCTCTCTTGTGCAGTGTGGGGTTACTTTTAAAAATAACTTCATTATATTACTCATACTCACAGTAAGCTCCTGGAGTCTGTCTCTAACCGGTTGTCCAAATGAGAGTTTATAAAGCAAAACTGTTTCATTATCTCAGCCTTTTAAAAACAGGCGGCTCCGTACAGAGAGAGAGTCCGTTTTGAACAATTACGCATTTCACAAGCGGGGCCCTTCTGTAAGTAATTCAGAATACTTTTATTATGTCAGAGCTAATGCACAACCTGCCTGCGCTTTTAAGCCACTCCTGAATATTCTCAGAGGAGAGGACCCTGTTTGAATTTTCAGACGCCGAGACAAAAACTACTTGATTGGATTACCCGTTTCGGTATGAAAAAAAAACAACTATTGTTTGCTTCAGTCCTATGAATTTGTACATTAATCGTCGTATACGTAGATAGAAATAAAATCCTGCATCTTATATTATACGCACACATGAGCGCGCTCACGTACGCACTTGAGAATCAACTTGGAACTATTAATATTAAGGATAAAATATAAGGATTCAGCCATCCGTTTTTTAAAAACATACTCGTTTGGCGCATATAATAATCATTAATAGGGCTTACTGTGATCCTGGAGAATAGTCTGCATGAAGAATAGATATATTTTATTTAGTCCTATCCAAAGATAAAAGAAATAATTTTTCAAAGAAGTTCATATAGATGCTGGGGGCTATGTGCTTTGGAAACAGTTGAAAAAATGACCGACGTATTCGTGGCTTGCCAAAGAGTGTTTGAAAGGCCTTTCTCTATCTCCAGACGGCCCACAAAGAATTCCTCAGCAGCATGGTGGCAGGTTGGGGTGGGAGATTACATTTCTGGTATCAGTCACCAGTTGCTCTGACCCCCCAGCTGAAGTGTGAACCAACACCCCCTCCCCCCTTAGCTTCATGCAAGCGACACATTTTTTGAAAAGAGATGAAAAATGACCTCCGTGTGCTTGAAAGGTACTTTAAAACGGCTCCTATCTATCCCCAGATGTCTGATCATTATACAGCCGAGGGTAGATATATTTTAGACATCTCAAACGTAATTTAAAAGAAAAACTGCCGCATATTAGTGTGTGATCTTTAAAAATCCCTTAACTTAAAAAGTGAAGTGCAACTTTTACATCTCATGGACTGAGGGGCTGCGTGTGAGCTAGAAAGCTCCACGCGGCCAGCAGGGTTGGGAGATTACACAGACAGCTGTTGACCAGCAGGCGAGCTCGCAAGGGCTCACCCAGTGGGGATTGGGTGCTCGAAACGGGCTGCGATCGCTCTGCACGCGGGGGGCTCAGCCCGTGTCTGCGCTCTGAGAGCAGCAGGAGCGGGCGTGCACAGATCCTGACTTTCCTTTCTGTGTGTAGAGAGAGAGAGAGAGAGCAGGCACACAGGCATGCTTGCAGGGTTTGTCATTTGGTATTTCTGTAAGATTGTGTTGTGATGTGAGATTTT
>JANRMT010062814.1:124231503-124241503 GCA_026402145.1 Polypterus bichir lapradei | reverse complement strand
TGTCTTTCTGTGAAATGGAAGATTCAGCAGCTGGACATTTAGACCTTTCTGTGAAAGGATTTTCAGGGAGATGGGGAAGGCGGCTTGACTTAGATAAAATAAAAGGGTTTACAAGTGATAAAGCAAAGGTTAGATAGATATTTTAAATAATAGATGCTGGGGTTTTTACCCAAAGCAGTATAGGCAGGAGCGGCTATAAGGTAGCTCGGCCCGACTGGAATACTGGGACCTCGGTAA
The DNA here is from genome assembly GCA_026402145.1 of Polypterus bichir lapradei. Lineage (NCBI taxonomy): Eukaryota > Metazoa > Chordata > Cladistia > Polypteriformes > Polypteridae > Polypterus > Polypterus bichir. The sequence goes on along the minus strand of JANRMT010062814.1, from coordinate 124,241,266 downwards.
TAGATTCCATTTCCTGCTCAGAGTCTTTAGAACCGAAGAAAATGCTTCGCTTTTTTATACACCACTTTCAGAAGTGGCAGGGAAGTGTGCGGGACTGGGAAGTGTGGGGAGGCCAGCCATCAGGTGCTGCTTGACCAGGGGCCGAGGCAGGTCCTTCAGGCTGGGGACGTGTAGGACGGGCCGGCAGGGTATGGATAGGAACGTGCTCGGACTTGTTGAGAGCCAAGGCAGCAACATGCCTGTACTTGTTTTCGGGAGGGGGGGGGGGCCGGGATGAGGGGGCCAAGGCAGATCCTGGGCATGCCTGGGCTTGTCCTATGAAGAAGGGGGGTAGGAAGTGGGTGGGGGTGGTGGCAGGTTCAAGGAGGGGGCAGACATCCATCAAATGGCTCTTGACAGAAAGGAGGCCCAAAGAGGTGGGTGGGGGTAGGAGTGGGTTCAAGGAGGGGGCAAACATCCATCAAAATGCCTTTGACAGTTAGTTTAACCAATCAGGTACAGGGGGCGGGTTCAAGGAGGGGACAGACATCCATCAAAATGCCCTTGACAGTTTGCTTAACCAATCAGGTGCAGGGGGCGGGTTCAAGGAGGGGTCTGGGCGGGGACAGGGTGCCCTTCACCAATCCGTCACCAGGGGGTGGGGCCTCCCTTTGCATCCACCAATCACGTGCAGAGGGTGGGGCCGGGGGTTCACGTGGAGGGGTGGGACAAAATGGGCGGAACTTGCAGTCTGGCGTCATAAAGGGGCGTGGCTTAAGGTCATTAATCATTTTCTTCATGTTCACAAAAATGCTTTGAAAGGCAATATTAAAGTCTAGTTAGGTTTGCTTCATTTTGTTCAATTAGAAATGAAAGGAACTGAGAAGAATACCTCTTCAAATACTTTTTACATTTTTTAGACTTTCATTTTTTTACCGTATAGTCTTTAAAGTACATATATTTTCTGAAAGTCTGTGTCTTAAAGGGCATGGACAAATATATTTTTTTGTGTTTCTTTTCTTTTTCAGTTTTTATTTTATTATTTTGCACAGAACAGGTATTTTGGAATTATTTTAGTTGATTAAGAAGCTCTTTATGATAAGAAACCAAACAGTTGAACTATCCACTGTTAACCTAATTGGGTGAGAGAAGCACCTAAACTGAATTCAGTCCAAAAAGTGCATGCATATAGATTGTACTGTGTTATATACCGTAACCATTGTAATTTATAATTATATCATAATGTAAATATTTAGAATCAACTGGGAAGAACACAAAGGTTCTGCCTCCACTCTGCACAGCACTCGCAGTACCGGTGTACCAGGTCGGCCGTGACATCCAGCAACTTCAGAGGGATGCCACGAAGTTTCAGGATGTCCCACAGGGTAGCTCGATCAACTGAGATGAACGCTTTATGAAAATCGACAAAGGCTGCAAAGAAGCTCTTCTGATATTCGTGTTTGCACTCTATCAGAGCCTTCAGAGCCAGGATGTGGTTAATGGTAGACTTCTTAGGTGTTAAAACTAGATTGCTCTGGTTGCTTAAGGGTAAGCAAGTGATCCCGGATACTATTTCTGTTTTTCCCAATTAATTCTGGGGTTGTCAGTGGTGTGTTCTTGCTCCCACTCTGTTCAATGCTTACATGGACTAGGTGTTAGGCAGGGTTTTGGGAGAAGGGCTGTTGGGAGGGGCATCTGTTGCTGAAGAAAGATTCACTGATCTTGACTTTGCTGATGATGCCGTGATATTCATAGAGTCAATGGAGGCTTTGATCGGGGCTCTTGAGAGACTGAGCAAGGAGTCTGAGTGTCTGTGATTGTGAGTGTCTTGGATAAAAACCAAGATCCAGGCATTTAATGACCTCTTGGGAACAGCCATCAGCAGTGTGTCTGTCTGTGGAGAGAACGTCAACCTCATTGAGAGTTTTGCTTTCCTCGGCAGTGACATTCATGTCTCTGGTGACTCTTCCTATGAAGTCAGTAGACAGATTAGGAGAGCATGGGGGGGTCATGAGGTCGCTGGAAAGGGGTGTGTGGCACTCTCGATATCTTTGAAAAAGGACGAAGATCCAAGTCTTTACTTCCCTGTGCTTCCTGTTTTGCTATATGGTTGTGAGACATAGCTGCTATCCAGTGACCTGAGATGAAGACTGGCCTCCTTCGGAACTGTGTCTCTTCGGAGAATCAGTTGGATACTTCAGGTCTGACTTTGTGTTGAATGAGTAGTTGTTCATGGAGTCCTGAATGAGGCACATTACCTCCATTATGAGGTAGTGTCAGTTACGGCACTATGGCCATGTGGCATGATTTCCCAAGGGTGATCTGGCTCACAGGATCCTCATTATTGTTTGAATCTATCAATCTGCAAAAATGCACAGAATGCTATAAATACAGTATTTAAAATAAAAAAAGTTAAAGTAACCATTTTTTAATGAACACACAGTTGCAAATGGAACTAAATTAGTAGCTCCATTTTAGGCTACATTGTCATCTGTTAATTGACATTTTTTAAATTACCGTAAGTAATTTGGAAATAATTAAGTGAGCAAGCACCTAATAAAACATGAATTCTTTAAATGGAAAGCGCTTAAGTGAGTCCTCAGTGCTAAAAGCCTTGAGAACAATGCATTGATCCATTTTCTAAATCTGTTTATCCTAGTGACAGTAGTGAGGCAACAAACCTTAGTGTCCTACATTTTTTACAAAGTGGAGGACAGATTGTTGCCTACTGTGTTTGATTACATGGAATCAGGGGAGAAGAGAAATGCAACTTGAATTTAAAGACAATTAATGTATGTTTGTTTTTGTTTTTTCTTACTAATGTAATATTTTTTCATCAATTACCTATTCTAGTGCAGGCCCACATATAGGACAGAATCTATCGAGGTACAAAAAGGCAGAAACCAAGTCTAGACTGGGATCCAGTCCATTACAGGGCACTCTTAGTTACTCAAAATCACCAATTAAACTCTATCTCAAATCATAATTTAGTGTAAGTATTGAAAAAAAAAATCATACTGACACAGACAACTATTGCAGGATTCTGAAATTGTAAGGCAACGGTGTTAAATTACTTTAACCCCGATTATTACTTTATTTATTCTTAATTTTAATCTGTTACTTGTTATTGTATTATTAATTTTGGTTTACAGTAATATGTGGTCTCTTATTAGATTATCATTTTTGTGTAATCTACCTGAATTTGACTGCTTCTGCTCAGGTCTACTGAGAAGAATACATTTTACATTTTCTCAATTTGTTTAATTTAATAGTAATAACTGTGGGGGTTACTCCAGGTCTGTGCCTGGAAAGAACTGCCCTGCATCTTCAGTGCCCTGATTCTCACACACCCTTTAATATGGGTAAGTATAATATTCATGACATAAATTCTAATGCATAGAGTTTAACTTAAAGACAGGAGGTTATCTTCAAACATTGTATGCTTTCATAGAAAATTATATTGAGAAATGTCTGCATTTACAGTACTTGAAAGATTTTAGTGGTATTTTTGAAATCTCAAAATATATACTGGATATCTTATCATCTGCAAATATGGAAAAATGTCTCACAAAGTTTGCAATGTGTTAAATATAAGTGAGATTGTCTGATTTAGGAATTTATAATATCTAAAGAAGATGTCAAATAATAGTTTCTGCAGTTAAAATGGATGATCAGTTTATCTAAAAAACAGAAGCCTCAAGTCTTTTCTGTATGATCATTTGTGTTTGTGAGTAAGTCTGCATGACCAAGCAAAGCATCTATTCCTTCCTGCCAAATCCAACATTGGCTGTATATTTTGCTTAAAGAAGAAAAAATAAATAAAATCACATTGTCATTAATAGCTGAAAGTAAACTCTTACCAGATATGAATTTGTCTAAGAAAAATAAAAAACAAAAACACTCTTACCGGAACTGATCAGCAAGATGCTTAATATCCAGCAAACATCTGTTCTTTGTCCTTAATACACCTCATTTTGACTCTTGCAATGAGAAGATGCAATACAGGATACAGGATATAATGAATCCACCCAACTCCTGTTATCTCTTTGCTACCCCCACAGCTGGAGACTTATGTAAGATTTACCAGCAGTAATTCTGACCTTTCACTTTGAGAGTTATTTTCTACAGTAAGACATCACTTTATTGTGTTTTTGTCTGTATTTTGTTTGTCATTGATTTGTAACCGTTTTTTGCCATTTAAATCAGGTCTATTTAGTTTTTTATAATTTTGTTAATTTTTTGCATGTGGAGCAATACCTACTAATCTACTGTTGCTGTGCCATTGCTGGTCACCTGACCTGGGGGTCTCATCATGTGTTACCTCAGATTTTCCTGTCTATAAAATATGGCAGATCAGTACTGTCTGCACGACTTTGTGTTTTTTGGTTTTTTTTTTGCTACTTTCAAATTTTTGACTTATTGACCTCTTGCTTTGTTCCTTTTTGACTTTGATTATATTTGGACCATCTGACCACCTGGTTTGGACTTTGTTTTGTACTCCTGCCTCTCTTCTGTTAGCTCTTCATCTCCTGATCCAGTTTTTTTACTTTCTTTTTAAAGTCAAGCCTGTTTCTTCAGGTCAGACATACAGAGCATTCTCAAAAATAACTTTGGATAGCTTAAAATGAATTGAATATAACTCATAATAAATCAATTTTAAGATCATCTATCCATTAACCAACCCGCTATATCCTAACTACAGGGTCACGGGGGTCTGCTGGAGCCAATCCCAGCTAACACAGGGCGCAAGGCAGGAAACAAACCCTGGGCAGGACGCCAGTCCACCGCAGATTTTAAGATTATTATAAAGTAATTTTTATGGGCATTATGAAATGTCTGAAATGCAATTCAAGACATCTGAAAATAGGTTTTTGTAAACATTGTTGTTTTTCAATAGGATTTCATGACATTTTCAGATATGTTAAAGGCCATTTGAGATATCTCAAATTGGCCTAGTTGTTATTTCAAGAATATCTCAAAGCGTAATCAAGATAACTTCACATTGAACAGCATTTGGAATGCTTTAAATACATTTTTAGATACTGTATTTCAGATTAATTTCCAGACATCCAGTGAAAATTAAAATATATTCAAATGTGTTATGTAAATGAACGTAGCTGATTAAAAGACGCTTTTCTGTTTGAGTCTTCAGTCTGCCATGATGCTTTGAAGAAGGCAAATGGTGGCTTCACCTATAGGTGCAAATAAAAGATGGCCATGTTTGAAAACATATAGAATAACATATAATTATGGCTTAAGACTCTTCTTTATTAAGTATTTTCTGCCACTGAGGCTCTCCAGGACTGGGATTGAGGAACCCTGGCCTAAACAACTTTCCATGCAAAAGTTTTATAAAAGGAAATTTATAAAAGGAAACTTGCCATGACACAACGTGACTCATGATCCTATTTCAAAAAGTGTTGGGATCAGTTTTCTTAGCTCTTTTTTTGTTTTATCCGGAGAACTAAAAATGTACTACTTGCCTTGAATATCCACTCTCAGTTTAGGAGAATACAAGAGGCTCTATCTGATTTCAGCTTTCCATAAGCACTATTTAATGCGTTTAGCAGCTGTTTAACACGTTTAACAGCTGTTGAAAGTAAAAAATCAGTGAAAATACAAATGCGGTTATTTTCAGATATAATCTTTTGTTTAAATCTGAGAAGTCACACTAAATTTATTTTAAATTATAATTTGTTGAAATGTACAATAAGACTTCTAGGTTTTGAGGCATTCAATCCATGTATGCAGTAAACTGCTGATATCTCGCTGTCTGATTTAAAGTCCTTTCCTTTAAGAGGTGACATTCAATTAATGCACAAGTCATCTGTCATGCCAAGATGAAACAGTCAAACATCGTGGCTCGGTGACCTGGGTCAACACATGATTAATTTATTTTGAAGCAAAATAGTTTTGGGGACTTGATGGCACTGTATCTGGTTGCTGGCTTATTGATAGTGGGTACACACTCTGACACTGGCACCTTATGCCTTTCTCTGACCCCCAGAACACAGAGGAGAGGCACTGCCATGCTCTTGCATGCTCAGTTACAGAGCTCAGCATAGGTCTCGATGCATCAGTAGGGAAGCTGCTCTGCTAGCCTGTGAAGTTCTACAGCAGTGTGATAGCACAGTCCATTTTTGTTTGTATCAGTGTGGCAGGGTGATTGTGATTTATAAAGACAAATTATGTAGAAATGTGTGTGTGCAAGTTTTATAAATCATGTTTTATTTTATTTTTTTGCTGTGCTCATTTTCCTGTTTCTTTTCATCTTTTCATGCTTGAATCAATAATTGAGATCCTTATATTAAACTATAAAACTTGAAATTAGTTTCAGGTATCTGAAAAACTAAACTGCATTTTGGTATACCTGGAGGTCATTTTGAAATACCTCTAAATGTTAGTTTGGCTTGCCATAGTCAAAATCAGAGATCTTTAGGCTAAGGAAGAAAGTAGAGAAAACCAACATAAACCCCTGGGAGAACATGGAAACATCATTCAGTCCTCGAAAGCAGTTAAGCTTGGGTTAAAATTGCAGTGCCACCATGAATCCTAAAATGTAATTGTTAAAATTGAACGTATTGCAGTAAGTATTAAAAATATTAGGAAGGCTTTCCAGTTTATTTTTCAGATTTGAAGTGCTTTATGCCATCAAGCTTTGATGGCTGCGTAATGAGAGAATAATAAGTGAACAATTTACCCACTAAAGCTGGATTATGTTTTATCATACCTAAGCCACTTGATTCTGACAGAGTGTCCCTGAAAGCTCCAAGAAGAAGAAAATTCAGCAAATCCTGTTTCATAATTTATATTTTTTGTATTAAAAATTTATTTTCTTTCTCACAGGTTTTTGTTGCTATGATCTCATGCATATATATTTGGAATCTGTAAATTCTGTATGAGCTAAATTCAAAAGAAGTAGCCAAAATGAAATAAAAAAAACACAACTATAAAAATAAATTAACACACAATGAAGACTCACTAATGTGCTTGTCTTGCGGTCTTGTATGTATGTTATCATCCAGTTGACGCTCGGAACTGGCCAACTCTATTTAATTTCAGAATCAACAGAGGTGCGGTGCTGCTCAAACATAAAGAATGCTGGCAGTCACCTCCATTATGACCTCTGGTGGTCATTCGGAATATCAACTGGATGATAACATGCATACAAGAGAGCAAGACCACCCCCCCCTACGCAGAAGGGGGTGGGTTAGTGCTGATTTCACCCTACAGTATTTTTAGTTGACTATTGAGAAACATGTGTACTAAGTGTCATGAAAATCGCTCCACCCATTCGGAAGTGATGCTGGAACATACATACATACATACACACACACACATTATATACTATATATATACTGTGTTTTTAAGCTTTTGTCAATCTTGTCACACATGTTCTGGTTACTGTGTGTTGTCTCTCCCAGTTAAGGTTTCCATCGGGGACAAGAAATACCACCATACCACCATTTAGGTGATGAGACATCAATGTACAGTATAATGCCAAAAAGGTATTCTCAAAGAAGAGGTCCTTATCTTTTTACCTGTAAGGCACACAAGCAGGTTGTGATGGCAGAACAAGTAACAGACACCCAGATATTTTGAAGTGCATATTGCCGTCAGAAATACTCAGCTTTGCATGGAATAAGATTATACCAAGAGAATAAGTCACTGTGTTATTTGTTAATTTGCTTATGCATTTTCACAAATGATTAGTCTATTCGTATCACAATATCCCACTATAATAAATGTAATTAGAAAACTTAACGATAATAATTCTAACAATGTGCTAGATGCTGCTTATAGACATTTTGTTTGGGAGAGTAAAATGTTTATTTTAAAAACCAGGAAATTCTAATTATTTCAAGCAGTAGAAGTTTAATCATTTAGAACTAATACATAATACAGTAATAATAATATAATGGATATTAACAAATAATAATAATAATGGATATTAACATCTTGTGCTGTGTAATGTATTAAGGTATTAATGTAAGATACTGATTACATAATAAGGTATATAAATGTAGTTCAGAAAAAGTGCCTTTTTATATTAGGGGAAAATATAGAGATTTATAAAAGTTGTATTTATTACATTTTATCAATGAAATTAGGATAGTGTAGCTTTCATGACAAACATTTAATGTGTTAATTTAGCAATTTGTCAAACTCATTCATCTATCCCATCATAAAACCTTTTGAAGGAATACTCATCCATTATCCAACCTGCTATATCCTAACTACAGGGTCACGGAGGTCTGCTGGAATACTCAACCCAAAAATATTTTTATGTGTTACTTACCCCTTGTAGTTTGTAGTGGTGGCTGAGAAAAAAAATCTAATCTTATTTTTTCATAGAACCCAAAAATAGCCGATGGTGGACAATGAGAAACAGGTGAAAAATATCCATTAGAAAAAAGAAAAAGTAACCTCACATTGCTCATGTTGTATAATCCTTATGTCAGTTAGCTAGTCGTAGGCATGGACACAAGAACACAATTTGCCAAGCGCATCTTGTAGGAGCTTTGAAGAACTTCCACTTCAGCCTTTGCTTGCATGAAGTGGCAGTCCCTTTTCTATGAGTACAATCATTTCTCAGTGTTCAGCAAAAAGGATGCCATGCCTAAGAATAGCCCACTCACTACAGCATTATTATTAACAAATATAAAAAAGCACAGTTTGGAGAGTCCAGGAAAGTCTGCTAATTGCTGAAATTCCTGGATAGTGCGTGTCGCCACCCCTGAGTGAGATGGAACTGGCATTAAGACCATGGGAGAGACACATTACCTCTCCCCACTGCTATAAGTGCAGGGAGGTAGGCCACACCATCCTATTTTGATGAGCTGATGGACTGCAGTTGGGCGTGAGGAAAAAGGTACTGTTTTATGGTCAACCCTCTTTCATTTCCTTACACTGAGGTGGTTGTAATAAATGGGGTCAAGAGCACTGCGCTTATTGATTCTGGCAGTCACATATCAATTGTTGTTTGCTATTACGTGGTTCTGCAACAATGGAAGTCCAGATTGACCAGTTTGACCTATGTTCATGGAGAAATTCATTGGTATAGGTCCGCTTGTGGATAATAACATACCACGGGATAACCCGGGAACATAGTGTAGCTGCCATGTGCAGCCCACGTTATCCAGTGATATTGGAGCAAGACTGCTCAGACATTAAAGATGGGAAAGCACAAACCACCCTGAGTAAACATCTGGGCCTTACTATAGACCGTCTCAAGCTGTCCCAACACCACATCATTGACCAAAACAAAGCATTCTCTGCCAAGCATGCACATGTGACTATATATATATATATATTGTGACAGATGGGGACACTGTCGTCCTCTTGAACCCTCGGACCAGACACCAGATAAAAGTCCAAATAAATGTATTTTTAAAATAAAGTGCACCAAGCACCTTCACCTCCACTATTCCTTCAATAAATGATACACAATAACAATAATCAAATCTTTCAGCTCCAAGACGCGTTGTCACCCTTCCTGCCAACTCAGCTCAACCTGCTGGGGTTTCCCATCATCCTTTTAAAGTCCTCGACTGATCCCCCACTCCATGTGATTACCCAGCACTTCCGGGTCAGGTGAAAACTAATCTTTTTCTTCATCCCAGAAGTACTTTATTACTTCCGTCCTCATGATTGGGAAGTACTTCCGGGCTATATGAAGAATACAAATCCTTGAGCCTCCCTGCAGCGTCCTCTGGAGGCCCCCATGGTATCCAGCAGGACTGTTAAGGAAAACTCCAAGGTCCATGATGCCCTGCTGGAATTC
>JANRMT010062814.1:124211381-124224745 GCA_026402145.1 Polypterus bichir lapradei | reverse complement strand
AGTCAGTCAGTCAGTCAGTCAGTCAGTCAGTCAGTCAGTCAGTCAGTGAGTGAGTGAGTGAGGGCTTTGCCTTTTATTATTATAGATTTAAATTTTAATTAGAAGCAGATAACATTCAAACTTAACAAAACAAACAAAGCAAAATTCAATCCCCACCCAAGAGAGAGAGAGAAAGGAGAGCCAGCATCCAGAGCTACTCTATATAAGGAAATTATAAAGGAAGAGTACCCTTTTCCCTGAAGTGAAAGTTTTTTCTAATATGTTTTGGATTAGATCCTGCAATGTTAAAAAAAAGTTTAGAACAGATCTATTATGTGATAGTTAAGTAGTACAGAACATCAATTACCCACTGACTTAAAAGTGGTCTGGTGGGATTCTTCCAGTTGAGCAAGACAAGTCTATGTGTTAATAATGAAGTAAAGGCAATTACTGTTTATTTGTCCTTCTCCACTTTAAGCCCAGCAGGTTTAGGAGTGATTGTGACACCAAGGCTGTCTGATAGGCATTCAAAGGTTTTTGTCCAAAATGATGTTAATTTGGTGCAGGCCCAGAACATGTGGCCCAGTGAGGCTGGAGCTCCATTGCAATGTTGACAGGTTGGATCTTGCCCTGAAAACATTTTGGACAATTTTAAATGAGATAAATGCGCTCAATAAAATATTTTAACTTGAATGATTGAGTGCTTTACACATATCGAGCTACAATGTATTCTGTGCATGTCTCCCTACCATTCTTTTTCTGAAATATTAAGTGACAGATCCTTTCCCAAATGTACTTCGGGGTCTTTGAAAGGAAGAGACTTTTAAATATTTTTTATAAATGATAGAGATGCTATCTTAGTGTTCAAGACTGATCTCTATTTCTTCTGGAATAGAACAAAATGGAAGGTAAGGAAAATTGGGCAGGTCCTGTTTAGCAAAGTTTCTAGCTTGAAAGTAGTTGAAGAATTGTGTTAATGAGAGGTTGAATTTAAAGTGTAATTGTTTGGAGGATGTGAAGACATTATCTATGTACAAGTCTCTAAGTGTTTTAATCCTGAACATTTTCCAGACATTAAATAGTGTTTAAGTTTGAGAGGGCGGAAAAAGGTGGCTATCATATAGAGGTTCTCTGCCTTAAAGTGCTTCCTACATTGAGAATATGAAGGGTAATTGGATATTAGAGCATTATAAACTTCATCTAATTTACTAGTTTCTCAAATCCCATTGTAACTAAATTAGCACGTTAAATGCTTCGTATTGTATGTATTCTTCTGTGTACTCTATGTGTATGAATCACTATGTGCTTCTTAAACAGGCTTTTTCTAAGGACACTGAATACATTGCATTCAAGATATTACAGTTCTCTGAACAAATGAAATAATAAGATGTATACTTCATATAATTTTCATGATGATAAAAATGAAAGAATGTATTAGATTGTGTCTTATCTTCTTTAAACTGAGTAGAATATAAGGACTGAATGTGTAGATTATATTTATATGGTCAATAATTTTTTCTCCATCTCTGTTGTTAATTGCTGTTTTTTGCATTACGGACTTTCTGCTTGTGAATTTGTTGGGCTAAGATCTTATTGGCCTTCTCTCCTGTCTACAGTGAATCGAACCCCACCCCAGCAGTGGTGTAGAGAAGGTTAAAAACTGAAATATCTTGTGAAGATACAGTCCAATTACAATAAATGAATACAATAAATTAAGGATATGATCTTAAACAGTCCAAATAAAATAAACCAAGGGTATGATATTAAAAAAACTGTAAATACACTGTAAAAAGCAGATTATGCAATTTAAAAGCAAATTATGTAATTAAAGTTTAACAGAAAGTCAATAGCTGATTTCTTTGTGGAAGCCAAAGTGTGCACGTAATTAATGCATGAAATTTCAATATAATAACTAAAGCTTAAACATACTGTCAATAGCTGTTTACTTTTTGATGGCCAATTAGCCAAGAAGTAGCCATAAATAGCATATAATTCATGAAAGAAATATCATGGCCAAAGGGGTGGCCAAAAATGAAGTATAAAATAAAATAAAATGTGACATATAGATATGGCAAAAAAATTTACATTACAAATGATCCTGAATGCAAACTTCAAGGAGAATCTTCTTTACCTTGCTGGAATATGGTGTGACTCATGGTCGTGTGTTTCAAAAGAGAGTCGGGATCTTTATCTGCTTTGTCCGGAGAACTAAAAATGTAAAACTGATCTTCAATAACCACTTTCAATTTGGCAGGGTACAAGAGGCTGCATCTGATTTCAGTTCTATGTAGGAATTGTGTAATGCTGTAGAATTTGGTGTGCTCAGCAGCTGGTGCAGGGGAGGAATCTGGGAAAATACAAATGTGGTTGTTTTCAGATATAATCTCTTCTTTTGGTCTGAGAAGGGACATGAAGTTTTGATTGGCCTGTAGTTTGTCGAAAAAGACAACTAGGATTGGAAGCATTCAATCCATGTATATAGTAGGCTGCTGAGATCTCGATGTCCAATTTAAAGCCCTCTCCAGCTATTTTAGAGAATAGTTCAACTTTGAAGTTCACTGGGTTTGGACTTTCCCATTTTTCAGGAAGACCTTCAATTCTGTTGTTTTTCTTTCCATATTTATCTTCCAGTGCAGCCAGTTTGTCAGTGAGAACTTTACATTCTGATATTGCAGCCATTGCTTTTTCATCCGCGGCAGAAGCTGATTGTTCAACTATTTCAATACTTTTTGTAAGCATTTGCTTAACATCCTTAAGCTGAGCAGCAAGTACTCTAATTTTACACTCTAACTTACTCAAATTTACTTGTATTTTTTCATCAATTTTTCATAGCATTTCCGTAAATGTTGTAGTAAACTGAGTAATTAAACATATCTTCTGGAGGCTTATGTGTAACGCCATGCGTAGAATTAGTTACCATAAACATACATATACATATATAATCACACATATACACAGTGGCGGGCGACCAGGTCCCATACCCAGCTGGGACGCCACTCCGACACTGGATTCGGAGGAACGCCCATGGGCTACACCCTACATTCCCCGGAACACTTGGTGGCAGTCCCCCTGGGTTGCATCGGGGCCACAATGGTGGAACACTAGAGCTCATCCCTGTTGGGCTCCATGGCCACCGCCAGGGGGAGCTGCATGGCTTAACAAGCCCATGTGGGCTGGACTGCAGCCACGCCTGGAAGTGCAGCCTGAAGTAGGTCAACGAGCACCTGGAGCACTTCCTGGGGTGCTATAAAAGGAGCCTGCAGCCACTACTCTAGGCGCCAGAGTCGGGAGGAATAGGACGAAACTGGAGGAGAGGAGAGGAGAGGAGAGGAGAGGAAAGGAAAAAAAGTACCTGTGTAGGGTAGTTTGTTGTGTTTTGTTGCACTGTGGTGTGCTTGTGCGGAACTGTTTTGAGCCGATGGGCCATGGGGAAGACGTGCCCCATGGCTGAAGAATAATAAAAGTTCTTTTTCTTTGATTTTGTCAGTCTGTGTCAGGTTGGGCACTTATATAGTGCCTTTCACAATACATATATATATATATATATATACACACACACACTGAATATTATTTGGGGCGGGGGTCTATGACAATCCCAGTAAAACTGAACTCAAGGCAGGAAACAAATCTGGATAGGGAACCAGTCCATTACTGAGCCCACTCATGTACTCACTCACACTGAGAACAATTTGTAGCAGTGCTACTTAAATTTCCTACAACTCCCAGCAGCCCTGATAGTATTACACAACTGAGCAGCTTCAGAGTGGCTGGGGTTATTGAGAGGGAAGCTAAGTAGGTGTTCTCTTTATAAAAAAAAGCAAAAAAGATGGCGAGAGGATTGTGATCATCTGTGTTTATTTGTTTCAATGCTTCTTATCCCACTTCTGGAATACAACCACTGTTGGATTATAGTTTCTGTCTCGATGTATGTGTTTGTCTTGTGCCTATTTGTTTGTATGATTTTATGTTGGTTGGATATATCATCGTCTGAGGAGTGCTCTCAATCATGCCACATCTTCACACAACATCTGGAACCTGGTAGGACAACACAGGGCTTTTTTATTCCACACACACTGTATGCATGAATACGTATGGTGTTCAGTGTTATGCCATGTTATAAAATTTCAACTCGTAGTTTATTGTCCTTGATCTGGTTTGTTCATTAAATCTTGATTTATTTCAGTTCAAATACCTGTTAGGTTAATTGGTTTCCTTAACTCTCACATTTTTTTTTAAGATTAAGATAGAGCACTCAAATTGGAAGAAGTAAATGAGGCTGTTGTCTTTTGTCATCCTATATGTACAGTACAGGACATTTGCATTATTCTAACATTTTATTTAAGAAGTCTTGCATTGCAATTGTATTGTAATTCAGACTTACCACCTTTTGTTGGAAATGTTACGCTAAATGTGAGTTCCCACCAAGGTATTTATCAACTAAAGGTCCAGCAATTTAGACCCCCCTGCCACTACTTTGTGCAGTTTGTATAAAGTCAATAAATAATCCATAAGTAAAACAGTGTTCAATTCAAGGTTAAAATCACAGTCAGGATCCATTCATTAAATCCACTAGCCTCAATGCATGCATTTCAAACTGTATTCATGTTTCTCTGGCCTGCCATGATCTTGCTGTGCCTCCCGATTTTACCTCTGTCACTTTTTTCTGCAACAGCCCAGGAGGTCTTTCTTCCTCGTCATGCCAGGTAACCCTACTCAGGTCTTTTAGATGGGTTGAGACACTGAAAGCTTTGGACCCTCACCCAGGCTCTTGCCCCAGTCACCCCAGGCAGTGCCTACTGGGGCAGTAGGAGCTGAACCTCCAATCATCCTGCCACTGACATTAGTTTAGCAGGAGATCTGGAGCAATCAATGGCTCCTGATCTTCCAGAATGCTCCAGGCGACACACCCCTGGAGTGCCATACCTATTGCTCCTCCAAGGCACTACCAACTGCTCTGCATTCCTCCCACCCTACTGGCTTGTACTCCTGACACTTTCTCCAACCTTTCTCCCCCACCGATCTAGCCACATTCACCAATTAACCTCAGACATGAATCTTTGAGGATATAGGCGGACAACCACACCATGTAGTGTCAATGGGGAAACTGGTCAAACCGATCACATCTGCACATGAATGCAGTTAGCCAATCACACCATTAAACAAACCGGAGACACGCAGTTATGCTCCCACGCCAACCACACCCACTGAGCCTGAGCATACTGTTTTCATTTTAAAAACCGTACACTGCTACAGACCTTTAAGCGTTTTATCACAGGATTGACTCAGTACATGATGTGCTTTGGATTTCTGGGTGGCAAATGAAGGTATACATCATCACCGAGTCTGTATATAGAGATCCATGATTCCATACATGTTACCAGTATTTTAGATGTCTCAAAAGAAATGAAACAGAAAACCAGTATGTGGGGTCAGGCCTCTGCTTCAGACAGAGAAAGGAAAGAAAATAAAGAAGGCAGTCTGAATCTACCAAGACCAAGGAAGCTGTCCACCCGGGGGAAAATAACTTCCATCACTGGATATCTACTGTCTACCATTTTCCTCCTGGTGCAGTAAATGTCATCTCAAATGCTTTAGTTCAATTTCATTATTATAGTATAGTTGAATGTACCTAGATTATTGCCTGTGTTTATTTCTACTCTCTATTTAATGTTCGGTTATATATCTTAATGACCAATCATGGTTTTGTGCAAGAGCCTTTATTATGGTATAGTATATCAATATTAGACTCTCTGCCCTTTTATTCTGGAAGGAAAAAAGAGAATTTCTGTATACCAATGACCAACTAAAGGTATTCCATTGTCCAAGCACTACATAAATGTAGTCCTTCTCCTCAATAATCTCAAGGATGCTGGCTTTCCTTTTCACTGTTAAGTCTATCTGAGGCTTATTAATGCAGTTAATTGCAATCCTTTAATTTTTTAATCTTGCGCTTAGTTAAGTTAGGTAGTTTATCAATATTTTAATAAAAATCTGCATGACTGCTAGTCAGTTTTTCTGGCAAACTTCTAGTCATTTTATATTTGCTTACACAACTCCTGACCTGACTACTGCATCTAGAAAAATCCAAATGTCTTTGAGTGTCTTTAATTTTGATTTATCTCGTTTTTTGCAAGAGTGTATGACTAAGAATGAGACTGCATCCATTTACACAGTATATACCTTTAATTTGTAAGAATTCTAAGTATCAATTTTCAAAGTTTCACCATTGGTGGACAATAGTTTTAACTTTTCCATAGCTTTACATTTGAATGGGGTGGTGGTATAGGCTCATTATTTCAGTGCTCTGTCTATTCCAGTTGAAGACAGAACAACCTAAGCTATCCTTACACCTCTTTTTTTAGACTGGAACATGTCTTTGTGTCATTATATGAATTTATGAATATATCCTTGATGGTATTGAATTGAAAACTAATGTGTTTTACTCAATGGTTTCAGGTATGCAGTGAATAATTTCACAGTTATTTTTACTTAACATTTACTGAAAGAAATATGTAACTGCCACCTTAGCAGCTCTGCAATATAAAACATTACAAGTTAAGAAAATGTGCACATTAGAACAACAAAACAACACTGATGTCTGACTTCAAATTGTTTGGAGAATCCATAGGTGGTTACAGTAGACTCAGATATTGTGGAGTCTTGCTGTTTCCTTTAAATTACTTGGTGTGCTCTGGTGACAAGTCTGCAAAGATGCTTAAATCAATTTGATTGATTGTGCTGAGGTTTCAGTTTTCTGCGATTTTGATCTTTATTTGTGTCCATGACAGATTCATGTCTTGTGCCTGAGACAGCTGGAACAAGTTTTGACTCCTGTCACCTAGTTGAGGGACCTGCCATCAGCACTTTGCTTCCCTTGCCACACTGTACACTTGCCCTTTTTAAGATCTTCCACAATACCCAATATGTTTTAGGTCTGGATTTTGATTAAGTAATTCCTTTACTTTAAATGTCCATTCCCTCAATCCCTCAGAATAGATGCACTAAAAATAAATAAATCTCCAATAGAGTTTTTTTCCCCTCAGGTTTATATTTAGTTTTTACTGCCACAGCTAATGTAAGTATATTGATAATGTTCAATGTTCATAACCAAAGAACATAATCAATAATCCATTCTAAGAAATTCTCACTTACACTTTGCCTATTCTTAAAACACAGAAATGTTCTGTACTTCATAAATTACGGACTAGTTTACTGTATCAGACTTAGCTTGAGAGAGGACATTTTAACTTATAGATTTTGTATTCGGTATTTTCCTCTTTTACATGTCAAATAGACGCTCCTGTCGTCCAAACAGACACTTGAGCAGCCACTTAAATGACAACCAAGTGGCACTCATGCTGCCTGTCCATACAGTGGTATGGCACTCTGAGCAAAAGTCAGTCACACATCACACACACCTTGTGACAAAATATTTTATAAACAGAAATGTCTCTTTAATGAAGTAAACAGTAAAATTATACAGTAAGTGCTTCAATTTTTCCATCAATCCTTTCATTTTTCGAAATGCATTTATCCCGAGCAGGGAAACTCATAGGATAAAAGGCAGGAACAGTTGCTGATCAGGATGACAGCCCTTCGCTGGATGAGCATACACACATCAGGGGCCACTCTGTCGTGTGGGTCCAGAAGTGAGAATAAACATTGGGACAACCTGTTGAAAAGTGTGTAGTGAATAGCCGCAAAATCCTGCACTGCAAAGGCTTCACCTACAGGACTTCTTCCTAAAACACCCTGCCTGAATTTCTACACTATGTGCATTTAAAACGTGCCGTGGCGGCACGGTGGCACAGCGGGTAGCACTGCTGCCTCGCAGTTAGGTGACCCGGGTTCGCTTCCCGGGTCCTCCCTGGGTGGAGTTTGCATGTTCTCCCTGTGTTTGCGTGGGTTTCCTCCGGGTGCTCCAATTTCCTCCCACAGTCCAAAGACATGCAGGTTAGATGCATTGGCGATTCTAAATTGTCCCTAGAAAAAAAAAAAAAAGTGCCGCTGGGGTTTCAGTAAGAGAGCAAAAGATACTAAACAAAAGACTTAACGCTGTAAGAAAATAAAAAGCTAAAATTGCTGTTATCAGTTCAGGAGCTTAGTAGCACAAGGTAACTGAAGCATAATAATTAATTTGCATGTTGTAATAAGCACTGCAACAGAATATGCCCACTGCTGCAGCTACTGGACTCCATACATTTGAGAAGATCTTCTGTCTGCTACGATGACATAACAACAGCACAGAGTGTTTAGATGAACATTGTGGTCTGTTGATATATGACATATTAAAATGCTGTGGCTATTCTGCCATGTCATGTTTGCCATTCCAGTTTAGGCAGCAATGTTACATTTGTTTAGTTATTTGTTTAGTGTTTTTGTGTAGTCCGAAGGTGGATGTTGTGTAGCCTCATCTGTGCATCCACTGGGGCTGTTAGGCAGATTTGTTGATTCGGGTGTTTTGAGCACTGAAATCCACATCTCCGGTGGCTCTTAGGTATCAGCTCTCTTGATGGCAGTCCTTTTATCGGAGTGTAGCACCCCGTTTACTTCAAATCCATATTTTGCACAAGCTGAGCTGTCAATTCTTTCAAGCTACACTATTGCTGTAACACTGAACAACAGAGAGCACACACAGCACTTCCAACAACGTATCATTCATATTTAACATTTGTACATTGAAACTGTTGAATGCCAGTGTATAATATGATGATACTGGTTATGTTTATTTTTTGAACAGGTTATGGTTATTTTTGAAATGTTTAATGTGCTCTCTGTACACACAACACACATTTATACTGTATGTTTAATAGAGTTTTTTTGGAGACTTTTGAACAGTAGATGGTGTAGTGTGTGGCCAGGGCGCCTCCACGCTGAGAGGATCAGGGGAGCAGGCATGGCCAGTACATTACCTCCCCGGGACGCTAGATGGTAACCCCCCTGGGTTGCAGCGGTTCCTCGGACTCCCGCAGGGCTTCATGGGAGTTGGAGTTTGGTGCAGCCCTGTTGGGATCTGCAGGTGCCACCAGGGGGTGCTGCAGCTGGAGTTGCTGAGCCCTTATGAGCAGTCCTTCCGCCACACCTGGAATTGCTGCCGGAAATGAAGACATCAAGTGTATTATAAAAGGAGCCAGCAGCCACTACTCCAGAGGCTAGAATCGGGAGGAGGAGGATGAAGCTAATGGAGGAGGAGTGAAGGAAGACTAAGAGATATAAAAGTATTGTGTGGAGTTGTATTTGTGAGGACTGTGTTGTGCCTGTGGGAATGGGGAAGGCATTGCCCACAGGTGAAGAAATAGAAATTAAACATTAATTTATTAAGTGTGCCTCCCGTGTCTGTCTGTGTCGGGTCGGCGCTCATATATAGCGCCTTTTTGTCGCAATGGTTCATTGTAATCCAAAGTTTGCTCTCTGTTGGACCAGGTTAATGACAGCACATCTGATTATTGCAGTTCAAAATCACCGCACCTACTTTGAACTTTATGGCAGAGTGTTGGCTGTGAGGCTAGGGATCTGCGCCGGCAATCGGAAGGTTGTCAGTTTGAATCCCGTTAACACCAGAAGTGACTCTACTCCGTTGGGCCCTTGAGCAAGGACCTTAACCTGCAATTGTTCTGTCTTGGGTATGACGTTAATCTGTATCCAGCCCTCCAACTTCTAGTGAAAACTTGGGGGTTGGTGGCAGGATTGGCACTCCAGTCACTGTAAAAAACCTCATACTATTCAGTGTGTTGCTGAGGTGTTACCTGTTGTACGGCTGCACTCAGATCTCAATCCGGGTGGTTCACCATGTGGTGGGTACAGCAACGCGCTATAATCAGTGCATGCTCAAAACCTCTCTCTCTACTTTGAGCACCACCTTCATGAGGCATAGAATTGGATAACAAATATGACACTCAGTCAATGCAATCAATTGTTCCGCACAGTTTTAAGTAAAACTCACTCATAGTTGTCTTCAGATGTAGATATTGTACCTCTGGCTTCAGCGAGTCTAGAGGCCACTTGAGCAAAGCCAATCCACTTAACTGACATGTCACATGTATACATTTTCTAATTTGTTTAAAAATTAGAATGTGTTTGTTGTGCCATAAATACATTAAGCAGACAAAGAAAGCGTGATGTCATTTCAATATTGTTAACGGAACGTGTGTACTTTTGCAAAAGTTTAAAGTTTTAAACATTAGATTTAGGTTGTATTGTAACTTTATATTACAAACAATTTATTATATATGACTTGGGCTAGGATGCAAATATGGAGCAGTACACTTGTGATGTGTTTTATGGTTCATCTAAGCCTAAATGTAAAACTCTGCCTATGATTATTATCTTTTTGTATTTCAGATGACTGTTTTGCTGCAGGGTCCAGCTATACTTCAGTTTCAGCTCTTAGATGGATGGTCTGACATTCTCTTTAAGAATCCTCTGATAGAGAGCACATGTTGCTGTTTTTTTATCCTGACAAGCCTCCCATGACAGGAGGAGTCTAATTACTTTAACACCACACTTGACCAATGGTATGAGATTTTTACTATGAAATGTAGTCTTAGTGTTTTTTCAGACATAACAGAGCATACTTGTCCAGAAGATTCCACTTTTCAGTCATATTTCTAGAAAACCATGCTACAAAACTCTGCAGGATAATTCAGTTACATTTTGACTATAGAAAAGTTGTATTCCTATTAGTGAACAGGAATTATTACTTTGCTAGTCCACCTTGGGTCCCATTTCTGCGTGGGGTCTTTCAAATGGTAGTCTGACCTTAGCTGAAATCCTCAGTGGTTGTACAAAATACTTGTGCTTTATAAATCATTCTTTGTTACTCTTTCCACTAATAGATGTAAACAACATTTTATAGAGATAAACAGAAACTTGTAATTTTGCACATGGCATAATGTGTGCCGAGAACCTACATGCTCAGTGCCACACTCTCAAGGTGAGGGCCAAATTTAGTCATATGTATATTAGACTGGGCTGCCCTCTATCAGGTTTGATTATAATCTAAAGTTTAAAAACAGCTGTCTATAATTATGCATTATCACAAAAACGACCAAAAGACATTGAGACGGTTTGGGGCAGCCACCCGTATAATTTTTCCCGGCTTCAAAATTGATTCAAAAGAACAGACATGTTCACACGACTGAGTCCAAAACAGAACTGATTTACTAGAAACAAGATGGCGGCTTTAAAGGCCAGTATGGGAAGTGATGTCATCAGGACCGGAACCAGAAGTGATATCATTGGCTGCCTCAGATCCGGGCGGGATTTCCCTAGAAAGGTCTGTAAGGAATCAAGAGAGAGAATTAGTGCACTACGCCACCCCCTGGTCCGCCGTAGAATTACATGTACTCAGGCCCTTTAGTTGTCTCCTGAACATGTGTCTGTGACAGCATTTAGCTCAGCTGAGTTCATTAGCTAAAACAATGCCTTTGTCAAATCAGAATTTTAAAAAAATATTTGCAATGAAAGATACACCAAGTTCTTTCTCCTTTTTCTGACAGAATAACCCACAAGAATTCTCTGAGAATTTACAGACTGTAAAAACAGAGTATATGTCAGAATTACCCCATTAACTTTGCCTTCTACTCTTCTTTTCATGTACAGCGTATACTGGAGCATTCCCACTATGTGCTGTGATGAAGTCACATGGTTCCCTTTATTAAAATGCTGTCAAATGTTGATGGGACAAGCATTTTTAAGGATTAACTCTTATTCACTCTTCATTTTAATTCTGCGGTGCATCTTTGAAAACTCTATCATGTGTTTGGTTCATTTTGTGTTTTTTGCTAGTTTTTTTGCATTCTTCTTTTATCTCTTGACCTTGTTTCGTCTTTGCTCATACTGTTTTCCAGAGCGTCTACATATTTTCTTCCAAGTTTGTGCCTTTTAGATTAAAAAGAGTTGTTTCTCTTTTCCATGATGCCCTGGCCCAGTTTCTGACAATTTCTTACACATCTGAATCCAACCTTTTATGTCATATAATATGCCTGTCTCACTCCTTGAATCACTGCCAAGTTATCTTTGCTCAGTTTCTTCCACAAATGAACTGGCCATGAGGATCACGTGGGAGGTAAGACGTGCTTGACGATGAGATCGAGTGAGCACCAAGGTGAAAAGCTGTTGTGATCTGTCTGCAACGAGAAAGGCAAAACAGTTAAACTCTATCCCACTCAACAACAATCCCACTGCAATAAAATTCAGATATGAATCATTAATCATTGAATAAAGATTCACAGTTTTCCATGTTCAAAAAACATGAAGTAACCTTAAAAATTGACATAGAGACCAAGATAAACAAAGAAAAAAAACAAAACAATTAATTTAAAATTAGAATTTTAAAGAAAAAATAAACACGCAAAGTACCTAAATCAGTAAATGTAGATCAATATTCAAAAAATATAATAACCCAATTGCTAATTTAAGAAAAACTCCTTAGGTTTAAGTTAAATAATGCGTCATTCTAAGAGAAACAGAAACTATTTATAGTACACAAGAGAAAAGCTGAAAATCTAAAATTCTAGTCCAAAATATTAGCCTAATATTCCACAAAACAATTTAAACAATAAGTAAATTCTCAAAAGATGCATAAGTCAACCTTTGCTAATTTGGAAATGCCGAAAGAAAAGAAAGATTAAGAAGGAGAAAAAGGAAACTTATGGGGCAAAAACATAAGCTGTAGAGAAGCCAGTGACTCTGCACTCAGCAAGGGCTAAGAAAGCTTCTTAAAGAGTGATGACCAGACAATATTTAAAATACAACTCGAAAGACAAAAAAGGCACAATCAAAAAGACAAAACAAATGGAGTCATAAAGAAATGGAGGTAAATAATAGCAAAAAAAAAAAAAACCCAAATAAACTGTCCTGACAGAATCTTTGCTTCCCTAAAAGTACTTTGGCATGATCAGAATGTTTTTTTCAAAATGTAGAGCAAATAAGGTTTAGCCTCAGGAGAATGCTTCACAACTATTGAAATTTAGTTATATAAATGTAATTGAATGGACTTTAGATGTGAGCAGTGCAATGTAAATCATAAGTGTTTCAGGTGGCTGGAAAGATATTTATTTTGTTATGGCTGGCTCTGAGTTTGCTCTCTTAAAACTTCAGTTTTTTGTACTCTACTTCTTCTTAGCTGGCAAGTGACTGATGTTGACTATATTTTGGTTCCTCTTCATTTAAGGCCTACTGACATGTCCTTCTGTGACTGGACCACAAGTCTGCATGGGGTGGTGATTTTAATAAAAAAAGCTTGTTCTGGGGTTGAAGAGGACAATGAGAGGATACTGTATTCAACAGAGCAAGGAGAGTTAGAGTGGCTAAGTCTGGCTGTTATTTTGTTAAACTTAGATAGATAGATAGATAGATAGATAGATAGATAGATAGATAGATAG
>JANRMT010062814.1:124193326-124211371 GCA_026402145.1 Polypterus bichir lapradei | reverse complement strand
TAGATAGATAGATAGATAGATAGATAGATAGATAGATAGATAGATAGTCAGGTCAAGTTGGGAAGCATGCACTGATACAGTGCGTTGCTGCACTCACTACACAATGAAACAACTCAGGATCCCAGTTGGCAACCCCCCAGGCAGACACACGGTCCAGTCCCACCCTTCAGAAATGACCCTCTATCTGCCGCAGCCCGGTGTTACGTGGGTGACCCCTTGGCCTGGTCCAGCCACTTGGGTCCCCAACAATGAGGATCCTACAAGCTGGATCAGCCTCTGGGAAACGCACCACAAGGCCGTAGTGCAGTAAGTGACGCTCCCTCACAATGCAGGTAATGTGCCTCATTCAGGACTCCATGAGCAACATCTCATTCAACACAAAGTCAAACCATCAGTAGCCAAGGATTTTCTGGAGAGACACAGTACCAAAGGAGTTCAGTCTTCATCTCAGGTCACTGGATAGCATCCATCTCTCGCAACCATATAGCAAGACAGGAAGCAGCAGGACTCTAAAGACTTGGACCTTCGTCCTTTTGCATAGATATCGGGAGCACCACACACCCCTTTCCAGCGACCTCATGACCCCCAATTCTCTCCCATTGCTCTCTCTACTGACTTCATTGGAAGAGTCAACAGAGACATGAATGTCACTGCCAAGGAATGTAAACCTCTCGGCAAGGTTGACACTCTCTCCGCACACAGACACACTGCTGATGGTTGTGCCTAAGAGGTCATTAAAGGCCTGGATCTTGGTTTTTATCCAGGACACTTGCAAGCCCAGACACTCTGACTCCTTGCTCAGTCTCTTGAATGCCCTGATCAGAGCCTCCATTGACTCCACAAAGATCACAGCATCGTCAGCAAAGTCATGATCCGTGAATCTTTCTTCACCAACAGATGCCCCACAGCCGCTGGACCCCACGACCCTGCCCAACACCCAGTCCATACAAGCATTGAACAGAGTAGGAAGAAGAACACACCCCTGACAAACCCCAGAATCAACTGGGAAGAATGCAGAGATTCTGCCTCACTCTGCACAGCACTCACAGTACCAGTGTATAGGCTGGCCATGATATCCAGCAACCTCAAAGGGATCCCCCGAACCCTCAGGATGTCCCACAGGGCAGCTCCATCAACTGAGTCAAATGCTTTATGAAAATCAACAAAGGCTGCAAAGAAACTCTGCCGATATTTGTGCTTGTTCTCCATGAGAACCCTCAGTGCCAGGATGTGGTCGATGGTAGACTTCTTAGGCGTAAAACCAGACTGTTCCGGTTGTTGGTAGGTGAGCAAGTGATCACGGATCCTATTGAGGACAACCCTAGCAAGGACCTTAACCGGCACCGAGAGCAGTGTTATCCCCCTGTAGTTGCTGCAATCCAGGCGATCACCCTTCCCTGTCCAGATAGGAACAACAAGTCTCGTTTTCCAGTCATTTGGGATGATGCCAGTCTCCCAAATGGAAGCAAAGATTGCTTGCAATGCCAGGAGGACAGCCTTACCACCTGCCTGGAGAAGTTCACCCTGGATACCACAGATCCCTGCAGCCTTTCCCCCCCTCAGCTGGTTCACCACCTGTGCAATCTCAGTGAGATTGGGTGGTTCACAGCTAATTGGAGGATCAGCCTCAAGGACCATGGACCCAGAAATATCCAACGTCCTAGCTGGAGGATCAGCTTTGAACAACTGCTCAAAGTAGCCAGCCCAGTGGGTCACAACTGCAGTGTCATCTGTAAGGACTGTTCCATCAGCTGCCCTGGCTGCGACTCTCCAAGGAACAGATTTGGTTGTGCGTAATGCTTCGATTCCTCTGTAAGCAGGACGTGGGTCGCTAGACCACAGATGGTGTGTCACTTGCTCACAGATTCCTGTAAGAAACGCCTCTTTATCTGCCCTCAGAGCCCTTGCAGCTGTCCCTCTCAGTTCCCGGTACAGACTAAAGTTGCCATTGAGCTGTGCGCTTCTGGGAACACCGGTAACACCAACACAACTCTCAGCAACCTTCAGGGTCTTGTCATGGAAGGTCTCCCACATCACATTAGGATCGGCAGTCGTACCCAAATCTGCAAGTTCACAAACTGGGCACTTCTTGTAGGCCCTGCAGTTTTGCAAGAGCCTCCAGCGTCTGTCCACGAGGATGTGATCGATTTCCTTCACCGCACCACCAGTATCGGAGTACCAAGTCCAATGATGCGGTTCTGGGCGCTGGAACCAGGATCCAGCGATTCTCAGCTTTCACCACGGTCACCAGACCCATGGGGGCTGAGATAATCCTCATAGCCAGCCCTATCAGTGCCAGTGGCTGCATTGAAGTTACCCATGACCAGAGGAGTGTCACCCCGTTGGCACCCATCAACCACCAAGCGAAACTGCAAATAAAATGTCTCCCTCGCTGAGACATCACTCACCGCGGTCGGAGCATACACTGAGACAACAGACAAGGCACCCACAGAATGCCATAATCTGAGCCTCATAATATGCTCGTTGAAATGAATGACATCGGACACCATCGGAAGAAGCCAATCTGCTACAACAACAGCTACTCCCCGAGAATGACAGCCATCAGAGCGACCAGAGCAATAAAAGGTATATACACCTACAAAGGTATGGCCAGTCCCCGGTCTGCACACATCAGAGAGTGCCGCCACTGAAATATGGAGTTTACACAGCTCCTCTGACAGCAGAGGAAGATGATCATCTTGCCAGAGAGATAAGACGTTCCATGCACCAACCCATATGGGCCACCACTAATTGGGACACCAGTGCTGCCATGCAGCAGACGACACCTCAGCACCACAACCAGTTCCGATCCCCAACAGACCTGACCCCATTGGCTCTACAACAGTTTCGACTCTTCTGGGGATGGGGCTCCCAAGGGCTTTCATCCATCCCCTTCATGATGCGAGCAGCCTTCCTATGGGTGGCCGCAGCAGAGCTACTCCCGTGGAAAGCAAAAAAGGAGTCCTTTCTGTCATCTCGGAGCTGTGTGAAGTTTTTTTTACAGTGGCTGGAGTGCCAATCCTGCCAAACCTCCATGATTTCCCTGCAAGTTGGAGGACTGCTTGCAGGGACAGATGCAGTTTAACGTCATACCCAGGACAAGTTAGACAGATAGATAGATAGATACTGTAGATAGAACTTTATTTGATTCTAGGAGGAAATTTGCTTTTCTATAAAAATTTTTTACATAAGTAATACTGTAAGTAGATAAATATGTGCATGCACACAATATAGTCTGAGCACACAGCAGAACAGTTAAAAAGAAAGAAACGTCTGACTTAGCAGTACCAGTCACAGTTGAGGCATTATACAGACATATTGCTGTTGGTATACATGAGTCCCCATAGCATTTCTTGACACACTTATGCTGAATAATTCATTGGCTGAAAGTCCTTATTATTAGTGTGTCACTCAGTTTTGCTTTAATTATCTCCTTTGCTACAATCTCCAGGGAATTCATAGTGTGTCCTATAACTAAGCTTGCCCTTTAATTATCTTGTTGATTTGGTGGGCCTCTCTTGAAGTGATGTTACCAGCCCATCACACCACAGGGTAGAAAATCACACTGGCCATCACAAAGTTGTAGAAGATATGAAGGATGTCACTACCCACATTAAAGCAATGCAGTCTCCTAAGGAAAAAGCAGGCTCTGCCCTTTCTTACATAGTTCCTCTTTGTTATGAAACCAGTCAAGTAATTAATGTAGAACCCCCACCCCAAGTATTTGAAGGAGTGGACCAACTCTACATCCACTACTTGAACAGTGACCAAACATAGATGCTCTTTTGTTCAGTGAAAGTCAATAACCAATTCCTTGGTTTTGCTGATGTTAAGATACAGAAAATTCTCTTTGCACCAAGAAACAAACTTCTCCTCCTGACTCTTATACTCGGTCTCATCCCCTTTATCAATACACCTCATAGGTGCAGAATCATTAGAAAATTTCTGCAAGTAACATGAACCGCTGTTACATTTATAGTCTGAAGTGTACACAGTGAAGAAAAAAGGAGGCAGTACTGATCCTTATGGTGCTCCATTGTTGCATACAGAAACACAGTCCTTGAGTCTCACAAAGTGCAAGCTGCCTGACCGATAGTCCTTTACCCAGGACACCATAGGCTCATGCATCTGCATATGTCTGAGTTCACCCCTTAACAGGGATGGCTGGATGGTATTTAAGGCACTGGAGAAATGTAAAAACATTTAATAATAATAATATTATTAATAATAATAATAATAATCCTCACAGTGCTTCCAGCTTTGTCCAGGTGAGAATAAGCCTTGTGGAGCAGTTGGATCATTGCATCCTTCATTCCAATCTTTGTCTGATAGGCAAACTGCAGTGGGCCCAGGTGGTCTACCACAAGAAGACTTGTACAGCCCAGGATCAGTTTCTCAAAGGTCTTCATGAGGTGAGACATCTTTAAGCAGTAATCATGTAAGTAACTATACATTTCTTTTCAGTGTTGGAATTGTCATGGGATTAGAGTTGTGTGCTACAATCTACATTTATATTTGATTGTTAGTGTAGTCAGGGGCAGTCCTAGCCTGTTTGGTGCCTTGTACGAACACCCCCTCTGGTGCCCCCCCAAAAACCCCCCCCCCCCATACACACACAGACACATAAAACATATTAAGGATCGTACATAACATATTTTATTGTAAAAACTGTTTCAGAACTATACTGAATTTAACCAGATAAACATATATATATACGTAAACAAACATAATAACTTACATATAAATTGGAAGAAATAGAACTTTAAATATAAAACAAGCACACACAGAAGTCAAAATAAGACATACATATAACAATTATTATATTAAATAAGTATAAAAGGCAGATACAATTAAAATAAGGCATTCCTAAATTGTACATTTAACATACAATACAATACAATTTATTTTTGTATAGCCCAAAATCACACAAGAAGTGCCGCAATGGGTTTTAACAGGCCCTGCCTCTTGACAGCCCCCCAGCCTTGACTCTCTAAGAAGACAAGGAAAAACTCCCAAAAAAACCCCAGTAGGGAAAAAATGGAAGAAATCTCGGGAAAGGCAGTTCAAAGAGAGACCCCTTTCCAGGTAGGCTGGGTGTGCAGTGGGTGTCAAAAAGAAGGGGGTCAACACAATACAATACACAGAACAGAACAAATCCAATGGAAGACATCACATAATATGATTTGGATTTGTTTATAATCCTGGAGACCTCATCCATCAAGCTGCCTCCCCCATTTGACCATTCCACAGCCAAAACAGTGGTGGGCGAGCCAATCCAATGAAAGGACCTCTCTTTCCCATGATTCCAGTGATCCTCCATCAGGGATGACTTTACCATAAGAAGGCACAACAACTTGGCAGGTGGGCCATGGCACCAAATGCCACATTTGAGTACCGAGAAGAGAAACAGAATAGGTGAGGGTTAGTATCAAATTATAGCTATCATGTTATTTATGTTTTAGTGCTAATGACTAAGAACAGAGATGCAGTATGTACAGTTAATCAGCAGCTCTAGTCAGGATATGCTAAACTGAAGTAGTGAGTCTTCAGCCGGGATTCAAAAGCTGAGACTGAAGGGGCATCTCTTATTGTAGCAGGCAGACCATTTCACAGTTTAGGGGTCCTGTAACTAAAAGCTCGACCTCCCACTGTTATTTTATTAATCGTTGGAATCATAAGCAGACCGACATCTTGAGATCTTAATGTGTGCTCTGGTTTGTAAGTCATGATAAGTTCAGACAAGTAAGCCGGACCTTGGCCATTTAATGCTTTATATCAGTGGTTCTCAACCTGTGGGACGGGCCCCCCTAGGGGGGCACAAAGTAACAAAAAGGGAGGCGCGAAGATGTGAAAAAAAGAAAACAAGAATCAAAAATATGAAAAAAAATCAGTTGAAACCAAAACAAATTAACTTAAACTACATTCTGATACTAGAACAATAAATATAGAGTTAGATAAATGTCGATAAAAGTTAAGTAGGTATAATAAAATATGCATCTACATTTCAAAAAAATATTAGGGGGGGGGCACAATTAAAACTGTTATGAAAACTCGGGTCGCAAATACTAAACTTAACCGGGAGCCAGTGTAAGGATTTAAGAACTGGAGTTATGTGTTCGTACTTTCTTGTTCTTGTGATAATTCTTCCAGCAGCATTTTGGATTAACTGGAGGCTGTATAAGAACAGTTTGAACATCCAGTGAATACCGCATTACAGTAGTCAATCCTACTAGAAATAAATGCATTAATGAATGAATTAATTTCTCAGAATTCTGTTTATTTAAAAATTGCCTTATTTTAACATGATTGCACTTCACACAACACACACTGATATGAAATAATTGTCATCTAAATCAGGACCTTTCTTGCCTTCCTTGATGCAAAGTCATCAATAATGTCATCATATGAAATCTGGTCAGCAATTGCATGATTGATGCTGATAATGGCAAGGCCAGTGAGGTGTTCCTGAGACAAAGTGGACCTCAAATATGTCTTCACAAGTTTCAGCTTTGAAAAGCTCTTCTCTGCTGAAGCCACAGTTACAGGTAGAGTAACTGCAATTCTCAGAGCAGTCCACAAATTTGGGTATATTTCTGAGAGTTCACTGTCATGCACAAAGTTCAGCAGCTCAAGAGAGATCATAGATTTTGATGGTAAGTCAGGCAAATTCTTAATCTCCTGTGCAAGCTCTCTGGCATCCAATTCTGATTGGTCCTGAAAAAGCAAACTAGCACTGAGGGCCTTACACTGTTCAGTGAGGTCATCATTTGAGAAATTTGGAAAATGTGTCACTACTCCAAATTTCTCTCCCACATTTTCCAATGTGGTGAATCTCTCTTGGATGGAAGACACTGCAGCATCAACAACAACATTAAAAAAGGTCGCCTCCAGCTTCTTTAGGGCATCACTCAATGGCTCATCAAATGAGCCATAAGAGAAGTGCCGCTTTGTAGATCTCAATCTTTTCTGTTGCAGAACAGCCTCTACGTTCAAGTCCTCACACATATCCTTGGCTGACATTTGCGCAGATGCAAAGCCTGTTGCCCTGTGCAGTGATACCTTGGGATAAGAGTTTAATTTGTTCCGTGACCGAGCTCGTAAGTCAAAATACTTGTATCTCAAATCAATTTTCCCCATTGAAATTAATTGAAATGAGATTAATTCGTGCCAGCCCCCAAAAAACCACCCCAAATTTTTGTTAAATGTTTTCAACATAAGAAAAATGTATTTATAATGAACAAATATTGTATACAAACAAAATAAAACCTAATACATAAAAGAGAATCTAAAGAAATAAACAGATGTTGGCGAAGCCGATTAGCGTACTGTAATGTTTTTTTTCTTTCACTTCAATTTTGCTCAATTTAATTTTCTTCTTCACTGTTTTTTTTTTTTTTGCCACGCTTTCACTTTCATTCGCAGGGCGTTTCAATAGAAACCTGTCCAAGGAGCTTTGTTTAGTCCTTCCCTTTAGAATGTTTCTGAAATGAGTTAGTCAAGTATCATTAAATAGCGTGGCTGCGCGATCAGTTGCAACTTTTTCAGGGTGTTTCTTTTCAATAAAGTCAAGTGTTAGGCAATTGTCATTAAATAGCGTGGCTGCGCGATCAGTTGCAACTTTTTCACAGTGTTTCTGTTCTTTAAAGGTCAAAACTTTTTCCCACATTGCAAACACTTCCTTTATCTCACTTTAAGAGATAACATCTTCAGCGATAGCAATCTCCTGCAGAACCTCCGCATGTTGCTGCGTCTGTAGTTAGTCAACTCCTCTGTCATCAGCTCCTCAGAATGTGTGGCGACAAGCTCTTTGATGGCTCGTATTTCGAATTTTGGCTCGTAACTCAAGGCAAAAAATCGACTTAGTGATGGCTTGTATCTCAAAAAACTCGTACGTTGGGGCACTCGTATCTCAAGGTACCACTGTAGTTGTGGAGACCTCTCTCTGTCTTTTTGAGGAGATTGAGCGCTACATCCACATGCATGTTGGGAGACTGCATGAGCTTGCTCACATGGTGGGTTTGGTTCAGGATGTCATACCACACCACTGTACAAATGCTGAATCTGTATGATCCTACCTCCTCAGACTGGGCCTCAATCTTTATGACTGAGCCTTTGGTGTGGTCTCTCACCTCAATCAAAGCCTCTCTCACTGCAGATGCTTGGTACCTCAGAGGCTCAACGCTGTTGATCTTACTTTCCCACCTTGTTTCAGACCACATCTTCAGTGTAATGTTAGCATGTTTTTTTCAGGATGGCCCATCTTTGAGTGGAGGCTGAAAACAAATTGTAAAGTTTTTGCAAAATCCCAAAGTAACTTGTGACATCAATACTGTAGATCCCTTTGCAGCATCAGCCACAACCAAATTCAGTGCATGAGCTCCACAGGGAACAAAGAGAGCTCTAGGATTCAGTTCCAGGAGCCTGGCTTGAACGCCATGGTTTTTTCCCCTCATGTTGGTCCCATTGTCATATAACTGACCTCTGCAGTCCTCAAAGGGAATTTTCAGCTCTTCCAGCCTGTTTAAAATCATGGATGTGAAATGTTTCCCTGTGGATTCGTCAGCTTCCGAAAAACCCATAAAATACTCCTTAATATGGGGCTTCTCTTGTAATGACACAATCCAAATGACAACTGACATCTGTTCAGTGTGACTAATATCTGGAGTGCAATCTAGAATTATGGAGAAAAACTTTGCCAGCTTCATATCATCAACCATTTTTGAAGTGATCGTGCTACTCAACAAATTAATGAGTTTGTTTTGTACATGGTGACCAAGATAGCAGGTGTGACTGCAAGTGCCTTTCTGGACATGGTTAATGTGCTCTTGCATTATGGGATCAAACCTTGCATTGAGTTCAACTTCTTTTAGAAAACTGCCATTTGATGGAGAAAACAATGTTTCTGTGTGTCCCCTTAGTGCTAAATTTCTGATTGCGAGAGACTGAGTGATAGCAGTGAGACGAGTTAGCACTGCTTTCCATCTTATTTTCTCAGCCTGCAGAAGTGCCATCTCTTGTTTCTCAATTGTTTCACCTTTTTGAATCCTCACTACCAGTTCTTTCCATGCTTTCATGGAGTTATGGTGTTCAGGACTATTGTCATGTGAGGTGAGAAGAGAACTGGTATCCTTCCAATCTCTCAGTCCAGAACTTGTTAAATTGATGTGTCTTTTAGAAAACAGCTTGCTGCAGAAGCATAAAAGGCTGTTGTTTTTCTCAGAATATACTAGCCAGCTTCTAGGCATCATTTCATCCCTAACTACTGTTTTCTTAAAATACTGGTGGTGGCAACTTCTTCCATCACCCTTATTTCTAGGGAAAACAAAGTCAGGTGCTACCTTACTTGGCCCTTTGCAAACCAGCTGTATTCAAATGCTGTCAGTGATATCTAAAGGCTAGTTTGCAGGGTCTGTAGGCAGGGGCTCATCCTCAGGGGGTTCAGCTCCACGCATTTCTATGAGCATACATTTGCATTAGTATACACAAGTTATTTGGAATACACAGCATTCATAGTAGAGGAACAGTCTTTGCAAAATATTATGCAACACACACACACACACACACTCAGGCTACACACAATCACACCTGAAGTGGCTGCAATTGGGTCTTCATCCTCGGGATCAGACATTTGTGGAGACACGTATGTGGCTGAGGAGGTGGACGGTGCCTCATCTTGGGCAGTGACAGTTGCAGAGGGTGCTCCAAAATATTTCAGAAGTGCCCCTGAATAGAAACCCAATATAAATCTCTGATACATGCATGCATCATTTTCATAATTAAAACAAACATATAATTTTGCCCAATTTATCAAATATTCAGTACTCAAATGTGGCAATTGGTGCCACGGCCCACCTGCCAAGTTGTTTGCCTACCTATGGTAAAGTCATCCCTGGTGGAGGATCACAGGAATCATGGGAAAGAGGGGCCCTTTCATCGGATTGGCTGGCCGAGCAACGTTTCAGCCGTGGAATGGCCAAATGGGGAGGCAGCTTGACGGATGAGGTCTCCAGCACTCTAAAAATATCAAAATCTTATTATATGATATCATCTACTGTTAAATTCTGCTCTGTACTTCTAAAATTTTTATTATTATGCTTTATTAAGGATTTGTTCTGTTCTGTGTATTGTATTGTATTGAACCCCTTCTTTTGATACCCACTGCACGCCCAACCTACCTGGAAAGGGGTCTCTCTTTGAACTGCCTTTCCCGAGGTTTCTTCCATTTTTCCCTACAAGGTTTTTTTTTTGGGAGTTTTTCCTTGTCTTCTTAGAGAGTCAAGGCTGGGGGGTTGTCAAGAGGCAGGGCCTGTTAAAGCCCATTGTGGCACTTCCTGTGTGATTTTGGGCTATACAAAAATAAACTGTATTGTATTGTATTGTATTCAGAATTATATGTATAACAAGCATTTTATTGAATAGGTTATCACAACATCAGTATTTGGAAGTAATGCATTACTCTGTAATTACAGTAAGATAACTTTCCTAAATAATGTAACCTAATAGTGTAAGGGATTTTTTTTTGCTAACTCAGCTAGACTACAACAGAATACTATCGTCCGGTTTTAGCATAGCATAGTATGCAAACAGCTAACAAACAACCATAATAATTTGTCATACATTGAGAATAGGAGACTACGGAAGCGTATTAGGGCCACAGTGAAGAAAAAAAATACGGACACAGTAAGAAAAAAAAACTAAATGTCGAGATTAAAGTTGACATGTTGACTTTATTCTAGCCATTTATGTCAAGATTAAAGTTGACATTTCCGGTTTATTTTGCCATTAAAGTAGAATGCCATAAATTAAACTTCATCTATACTAATAAAAGGCAAAGCCCTCACTGACTCACTCACTGACTCATCACTAATTCTCCAACTTCCCGTGTGGGTAGAAGGCTGAAATTTGGCAGGCTCATTCCTTACAGCTTACTTACAAAAGTTGGGCAGGTTTCATTTTGAAATTCTACGCATAATGGTCATAACTAGAAGCTATTTTTCTCCATTTACTGTAATGGAGTTCAGCTAGAGGGGCGGAGTTTCGTGTGACATCATCACGCCTCTCACGTAATCACGCATTACGTAGAAAACCAGGAACAGCTACAAAACGCGCTGAAGAAAACATGCATTATATAATTAAGAAGGCAGCGAAACAATTAGAAGCGAGCGAGTGACATATAAAACCATATTCAGCGGCTCACGTGAACTGACGCAAAAAGCAACAGTTCCAAAGAGTGCTGAACAAAAACCCAATTACACTGCTACGTTCAAATAGACAAACCACACGCTGTGGCGCAATAGTAGAGCTTTCGCCTGTAGCGCCCACGTCCGAGGTTCGATTCCCGAGAGGGGATGCACTAAGTATGTACGCACGCTTCTCAATTTATTTTAACCTCGCATCCCCTTAGTTTGAGACGTATGAAAACGCATGCGGTTAACGCAGAAAGACATATCACCTATTGAAGCTTCATGAATAATGGATACTTTATTCGCGATCAATGATTGTTTTGGTAAAGCCATACTCAGTGTATTCATTAGATGAACGGTAAAAAAGTAAGAGCGAGGGGACGGTAACTTACTGAAGCACATAAGCAAAACCACAATAGCACACGGGCTCGATGTACTGTAGTGCGCGTCAACTAGATCTGACTTGCGCGATCACATTCCAAAAAATATTTCTTTTCAAGTTCTATTTAGTCCATATGAGTCAAACTCAAGGCCCATGGGCCACATCCGGCCCGGCGTGTAATTATATCCGGCCCGCGAGATAATTTTATATACTGTATTATTGTTATTAATGGCCCAGGGATATGAAGCGCTGGTAACACAATAAACTACAGATCCCATAATCCAGCGCTTCAGCTGCCTTGCCGAACACTTACCACGTTAATCAAGTCTAGCTTATGATGCCACAAGTTATTGCCAAGCTAGCCCACACGATGCCAAAGAGAAAAGGTGATTCTGAACATAGAGCCTTTAAAAACCGATGGGAGGCTGAGTATATGTTTACTGACATTGCCGGTAAACCCGTGTGTCTCATTTGTGGAACGTGTGTACAAAAACTGGGGTCTCCTGCCCAGCAAAAGTCGAGCAGCCGGCGCGTGCGCATAGCTGTGCAGGGATTTGAGATGCTGACTGCGCTTCTGCCTTAAGTCAAAGTGAGCACTTTTAATTTTTTTCATCCTCCCCCTGAGCTATAGCCCAGACAAGTGCAAACACGGGACCCCTTTTCTACACCACGGCAAAATAATATTAAGGCAATTCACACTTTCTTTTGCACGTATACGATTATGAGGTGCTCAGCTCAGATTATGAAGACACGCACACGAGTTGAGGACTGACAGTGCCATCACAGCCGATTAATGGCAGAGACGTCTCACCAGTCTACACAAGACCCACCGTGACTGTCCCCAAAAGGCGATCATAACGTCACCGAACACATCTCTCTATACTATATAAAAGAAAAAGGCAACTTTCCTTTCTTTACACCTTTTTTCATTTTATCCCAAACCAAAGCCTTTCTCTCTTAACACTGCAGAGGACACAAAACTAATTTTTCTTTAATTGCTGGTAATACCGGTGAGGCACATTACCAGAGGCAGAAATTTAAACGTTGACATAGAAAATGTAATTTCTATACCACAGCCGTCGTGTAGCGCCTTTCAAAAGGGATCAACTACCGAGAGATGATCCATATACATTTTAGCTGCTGTTAGTACTACTTACCTGTTCTGATATACCGTCTTTTAAAATGTAGTTTACCCGCAACCACTCGAGTAGTGCTCAATGTACCTGTACTTCTTAAAACGTTAATGTTTTACTGCTTAATAACTAATAGACTATATTTTATTATTTTTCCCTTGCACTCAGTGACCAAAGCTATACACTGTCACACACGTGTGCATGGGAGGCAGCAGAAGGGCTTAGAGAGGACTGATTATACATCTGCCGGGGGGTGCGGGGTACGCTAACGCTCTTTCTGAGTTCTCTACAGGTCTTTCCCGGGAAATCCCACCAGGAGCCGACACCTCAAAGCGGGACACATCCCTTCCGGTTCCGGCACCAAGGACGATGTCACTTCCGGTTCCGGTACTGAGGACGATGTCACTTCCGGTTCCAGCACAGAGGACGACATCATTTCCGCCCTCCGTCCTATAAAGCCTCCTGCCTTTGCTCTGGCAGGCAGTTCTGTTTTGGACTCTGTTGAGTAAACTTGACTAATGAGCAATCAATTACTTTTGCAGCCAGGAAACCGGAATAAATGGGTGGCTGCCCCAAACCTTGCCATGCCTCATGTCTCTTCTTACTACAGTGGCGTAGTCGGCAGGATGATGTCCCTGAAGAACCCGGGACACGACCCTAGAAGGAACCAGGTGGGAAAGTACCGGGGCCGAGTTTCAGGGCGGGGAGTGCACCAGGGGGTCGGGAAGGACCCGGTGCAGGCTCTGCTGCACGAGGGCAGCCCTGGGCTGAATCCCCATCTGGTGGAGAAGGTAGAGGGGACCCACAGGTGTGGGCTGGTTTCTGGGGAACACACACAGGTGGCTCAGTATGCTCTCCTGGGCAGGAGAGCCGAGCCGCCCATCGGGACCAAGGTCCCTGATAGCGATGGGTTGACCCCAGGCCAGCAGGTAAACCTGGGAGTTTAATCCAAGTAGAGGGCTTACAGAGCAGGCTATGGCTCTCTGGCAACAGGTGGGCCAATGGCTACGGCCATTCGAGTTGACCCCGCTACAAATTGTGCAGCAGGTTGCCTGTTATTTGCTATTACAGCACCTACCCCAGGATTTTGCCCAGCCGGCCTGGGGCGAATTTCATTCCATGCAGGAGCTCCTACAACTCCTAAAGACCCCGAGGCCGGTTGTGAAACCTGGGAGGGAAGAACAGCCGCTTTGTGGACTACCCGGGAGCTATGTCCCACTGAAGCAGTCCCTACCACGCAATCCAGAGCCTGTGCTGAAGTCGCCGGACCGTCTGGCCTGCGACCTGTCAGGGAACAAGGCGGACCGTAGGGGGCAGCGACGGGGTTGTTTGTGTGCCCATAGCAATCCCCTGGCAGACAACCATACATTAACGGACATGCAGTAACAGCCCTGTTTGATTCCGGCAGTAACGTGTCTGTCGTTGCTCGCCGTTTTGTTCTACCGCTACAGTGGACTAAAAGAAAGACCAGCCTAAAATGTATACACGGAGATATCCGCTTGTACAAAACCGCCCGATGTTACGTATGTCTCGGAGGAACCCTTCGAAAACTTACCGTAGCGGTGCACCCGGATCCTCCGTTTCCCGTAATCCTCGGGCGGGACTGGTCTGAAAGTAACAGCAGTAGCCTAGAAAGCATTCCCGAAAAAACTTTAGGCCTCGTTATAGGTGAAAAAGACTCATCTCAAGCTGTTTCCACACCGTGTAACCAGCCGACAGGAAGGCCAAGAGAGGGACGAAGGCACTCCCGGACCGTCGAGGGCTGCTACGTCATCCACCAGCGCCCCGGCAGCGAGGGAGGAGACTCCGCCCCTTGAGGTCAGACCGGACCCGCTCTCTGAGTTGCACTTTCAGTTTAGAGCGACGCCGGCTTCTTTCAAGAGAGAACAGTGGAATGACGACTCTCTGAAACACGCAAAGAATGCAGTGGTCCTCGTTAACGGCCAACGCACTCATCAGCCCATGCCACAGGGACCTCACTTCGTCATTGATAATGATTTGTTGTATCGGGTCGCTGAGCATGAGGGGAAGGTCCGGAAGTTGTTGCTAGTCCCGCGAACCTACCGGCGGCAGGTCTGCGAGTTAGCACACTCCCACCTTCTTGGAGGCCATCTCGGCTCCGACAAAACACTGGAGCGAATCAAGCTCCGGTTTTTTTGGCCGGGGATTAATGAGGAGGTTCGCCGCTTTTGCATTTCCTGTCCGGAGTGTCAACTGCGGCAAATTCCCAGGAGGGACCGTGCTCCTCTGGTCCCCCTTCCCCTGATTGACGTTCCCTTTGACCGAATTGGGGTCGACATAGTAGGACCCCTAGAACCCTCAGCCCGAGGATATAAATATATACTCGTCCTTGTGGATTATGCAACCCGATACCCGGAAGCCGTTCCGTTGCGCTCGGCTACTTCTAAAATAATTGCACAGGAACTAGTAGGAGTCTTTGCGCGGGTGGGCATTCCTAGAGAAGTCCTGACGGACCAAGGGACGCCTTTTACCTCGGAAACGTTCAAGGAGACTGCCAAGTTACTGAAGATAAAGCATTTAAAGACCTCGGTGTATCATCCTCAAACCGATGGGTTAGTGGAGAGATTTAACCAAACTCTCAAACAAATGCTACGTAAGGTGGTCAGCAAGGATGGGAGGAATTGGGACCAACTCCTCCCCCTTGTTCTCTTTGCCTACCGGGA
The DNA here is from genome assembly GCA_026402145.1 of Polypterus bichir lapradei. Taxonomy (NCBI): domain Eukaryota; kingdom Metazoa; phylum Chordata; class Cladistia; order Polypteriformes; family Polypteridae; genus Polypterus; species Polypterus bichir. The sequence continues at coordinate 124,195,989 of JANRMT010062814.1, read as the reverse complement.
AGTTCCCCAAGCCTCTACGGGCTTCTCTCCATTTGAATTATTGTACGGAAGACAGCCCCGGGGTATATTAGATATTTTAAAAGAGGGCTGGGAAGGAGAGGCACATCCCTCAACAAATATTCTGGAGTATATCGCCCAATTGCGCGATAGATTTGATGCAATTAGACCCATTCTAAAAAGTCATATGGAGGAGGCGCAAGCAGCACAGGCCCGCCTTTATGACCGTGGCACGACTCTCCGGGAGTTCCGCCCGGGGGATCGTGTCATGGTGTTGGTGCCTACTTCTCACTCCAAGCTGCTCGCAGATTGGCTGGGCCCTTACGAAATTAAGGAGAGGAAGGGTTTGGTCGACTATTTGGTGAAACAACCCAATCGTCGACCAAGCGAGCGGGTGTATCATGTAAACCTGCTGAAACCGTGGAAGGAGAGGGACCCCGATCCCTCCTCCGGTCAGCCCCGCTCTCTCTTTGCTGAAGTAAGTTCCCTTAATTTCGGCGAGCAGCTATCTCCCAGACAGAGGCAGGAGCTCGAAGCAGCTATCCGCTCCGTCCCAGAGGTGGTGAGTGAACAGCCCGGTCGGACCTGTCTGATTGCGCATGACATATTGACTGACCCGGGGGTGATCGTCCGAGAGCGGCCCTACAGACTCCCGGAGGCAAAGAAAGCGGAGGTGGAACTGGAAATCAAGTGAATGCTGGAACTAGGAGTAATCGAGGAGAGTAGTAGTCCCTGGTCCAGCCCCATCGTCTTGATTGCTAAGCCCGACGGCAGTTGGAGGTTTTGCAATGACTTCCGTCGCCTCAACCAGGTTTCCCGGTTTGATGCTTATCCCATGCCTCGCGTGGACGACCTCCTCGAGAGACTGGGACCAGCCAAATTTCTGACCACACTTGACATGACAAAGGGGTACTGGCAGGTTCCTTTAACGGAGTCCGCGAAGGAAAAGACCGCGTTTAGCACTCCTAGCGGACACTGGCAGTATCATGTCCTTCCATTCGGGTTACACGGGGCGCCTGCGACTTTTCAGCGTCTGGTGGACAAAGTGCTCCGACCCCATAACTCGTTTTGTGCTGCCTATCTGGATGACGTCGTCATCTATTCCAGCACATGGAAGGAACACATACAGCAGGTCACAGCAGTGTTGCGGACATTGGGGAAGGCCGGGCTTCGAATCAACCCCAAGAAATGTTTCTTTGGATTGAGAGAAGCCAAATATTTGGGCTACCTAGTGGGCCGGGGTACTGTGAGACCACAGTGTTCCAAGTTACAAGCCATACTGTCCTGGTCCCGTCCGCAGACCAAGCGGCAGGTTCGATCCTTTCTCGGTTTGGCCGGGAACTACCGGCGGTTTGTGCCTCGCTTCTCCGAGAGAGCGGCGCCCTTGACCGACTTGACGAAGAAAAGAGCTCCTAACACGGTGGTATGGTCTGATAAAGCGGGGGCTGCATTCGGTGACTTGAAAAAGGCTCTGACTTCAGCACCTATTTTAATTTCCCCTAACTTCTTTCTCCCATTTGTCCTCCAGACGGACGCTTCGGACACAGGCTTGGGAGCCGTGCTGAGCCAAAGCGTCGACGGTGTTGAACACCCCGTAATGTACCTGAACCGGAAACTGTTGGACCGGGAGACCAGGTACGCGGCGGTGGAGAAGGAAGCTCTGGCGATCAAATGGGCAGTGACTCAGCTGCGGTACTACCTCTTGGGTCGCGTGTTCACTCTGGTGACGGATCATGCACCTCTGAAGTGGATGGCCCTTCACAGGGAGTCGAATCCACGGGTCACGAGGTGGTTTCTTGACCTGTAGCAGTACAAGTTTACGCTCGTTCATCGACAGGGGTCTCTTCATGCCAACGCCGATGCCCTCTCCCGGGCCCACAACCTCTCGGTGCAGGTCGCCCGACCCGACGGGTCTGGGCTGAGGGGGGAGTCTTGTCACACACGTGTGCATGGGAGGCAGCTGAAGGGCTTAGAGAGGACTGATTATACATCTGCCCAGGGGGGGGCGGGGCACGCTAACGCTCTTTCTGAGTTCTCTACAGGTCTTTCCCGGGAAATCCCACCAGGAGCCGACACCTCAAAGCGGGACACATCCCTTCCGGTTCCGGCACCAAGGATGATGTCACTTCCGGTTCCGGCACCGAGGACAATGTCACTTCCGGTTCCGGCACAGAGGACGACATCACTTCCGCCCTCCGTCCTATAAAGCCTCCTGCCTTTGCTCTGGCAGGCAGTTCTGTTTTGTACTCTGTTGAGTAAACTTGACTAATGAGCAATCAATTACTTTTGCAGCCAGGAAACCGGAATAAACGGGTGGCTGCCCCAAACCTTGCCATGCCTCATGTCTCTTCTTACTACAACACACACATATAGACACATACATATATATACACATATATACTCAGCAAAAAAAGAAACTTCCTCTGACTTTCAACTGTTTTTACTTTCAGTAAACTTAATGTGTAAATATTTGTATGAACACTAAAAGAGTCAACACCATAAGACATAAACTAAAAATGTTTCACAATGTGTCCCTGAATGAAGGGAGGCTCAAAATCAAAAGTACCAGTCAGTATCTGGTGTGGCCACCAGCTGCTTGAAGTACTGCAGTGCATCTCCTCCTCATGGACTGGACCAGATTTGTCAGTTCTTGCTGTGAGATGTTA
>JANRMT010062814.1:124142949-124162229 GCA_026402145.1 Polypterus bichir lapradei | reverse complement strand
GATAGATAGATAGATAGATAGATAGATAGATAGATAGATAGATAGATGCAGTGCATCCAGAAAGTATTCATTGCACATCACTTTTTCCACATTTTGTTATGTTACAGCCTTATTCCAAAATGGATTAAATTCATTTTTTTACTCAGAATTCTACACACAACACCCCATAATGACAACGTGAAAAAAGTTTACTTGAGGTTTTTGCAAATTTATTAAAAATAAAAAAATTGAGAAAGCACATGTACATAAGTATTCACAGCCTTTGCCATGAAGCTCAAAATTAAGCTCAGGTGCATCCTGTTTCCTCTGATCATCCTTGAGATGTTTCTGCAGCTTAATTGGAGTTCACCTGTGGTAAATTCAGTTGATTGGACATGATTTGGAAAGGCACACACCTGTCTATATAAGGTCCCACAGTTGACAGTTCATGTCAGAGCACAAACCAAGCATGAAGTCAAAGGAATTGTCTGTAGACCTCTGAGACAGGATTGTCTCGAGACACAAATCTGGGGAAGGTTACAGAAAAATTTCTGCTGCTTTGAAGATCCCAATGAGCACAGTGGCCTCCATCATCCGTAAGTGGAAGAAGTTCGAAACCACCAGGACTCTTCCTAGAGCTGGCCGGCCATCTAAACTGAGCGATCGGGGGAGAAGGGCCTTAGTCAGGGAGGTGACCAAGAACCCGATGGTCACTCTGTCAGAGCTCCAGAGATCCTCTGTGGAGAGAGGAGAACCTTCCAGAAGGACAACCATCTCTGCAGCAATCCACCAATCAGGCCTGTATGGTAGAGTGGCCAGACGGAAGCCACTCCTTAGTAAAAGGCACATGGCAGCCCGCCTGGAGTTTGCCAAAAGGCATTTGAAGGATTCTCAGACCATGAGAAACAAAATTCTCTGGTCTGATGAGGCAAAGATTGAACTCTTTGGTGTGAATGCCAGGCGTCACGTTTGGAGGAAACCAAGCACCGCTCATCACCAATACCATCCCTACAGTGAAGCATGGTGGTGGCAGCATCATGCTGAGGGGATGTTTTTCAGCGGCAGGAACTGGGAGACTAGTCAGGATAAAGTAAAAGATGACTGCAGCAATGTACAGAGACATCCTGGATGAAAACCTGCTCCAGAGCACTCTTGACCTCAGACTGGGGCGACAGTTCATCTTTCAGCAGGACAACGACCCTAAGCACACAGCCAAGATATCAAAGGAGTGGCTTCAGGACAACTCTGTGAAAGTCCTTGAGTGGCCCAGCCAGAGCCCAGACTTGAATCCGATTGAACATTTCTTCCCATCCAACCTAATGGAGCTTGAGAGGTGCTGCAAAGAGGAATGGGTGAAACTGGCCAAGGATAGGTGTGCCAAGCTTGTGGCATCCATCCATCCATCCATCCATCCTCTTCCGCTTATCCGGGGTCGGGTTGCGGGGGCAGCAGCTTAAGCAGAGAGGCCCAGACTTCCCTCTTCCCGGCCACTTCTTCCAGCTCTTCTGGGAGAATCCCAAGGCGTTTCCCAGGCCAGCTGGGAGACATAGTCCCTCCAGCGTGTCCTGGGTCTTCCCCGGGGCCTCCTCCCGGTTGGACGTGCCCGGAACACCTCACCAGGGAGGCGTCCAGGAGGCATCCTGATCAGATGCCCGAGCCACCTCATCTGACTCCTCTCGATGCGGAGGAGCAGCGGCTCTACTCTGAGCCCCTCCCGGATGACTGAGCTTCTCACCCTATCTTTAAGGGAAAGCCCAGACACCCTGCGGAGGAAACTCATTTCAGCCACTTGTATTCGCGATCTCTTTCTTTCAGTCACTACCCATAGCTCATGACCATAGGTGAGGGTAGGAACGTAGATCAACTGGTAAATTGAGAGCTTCGCCTTACAGCTCAGCTCTATTTTCACCATGACAGACCGATGCAGAGCTCGCATCACTGTGGACGCCGCACCGGTCCGCCTGTCGATCTCATGCTCCATTCTTCCCTCACTCGTGAACAAGACCCCGAGATACTTGAACTCCTCCACTTGGGGCAGGATCTCTCCCACAACCCTGAGAAGGCACTCCACCCTTTTCCGGCTGAGCACCATGGTCTTGGATTTGGAGGTGCTGATTCTCATCCCAGCCGCTTCACACTCAGCTGCGAACCAATCCAGAGAGAGCTGAAGATCACGGCCTGATGAAGCAAACAGGACAACATCATCTGCAAAAAGCAGTGACCCAATTCTGAGTCCACCAAACCGGACCCCTTCAACACCCTGACTGCGCCTAGAAATTCTGTCCATAAAAGTTATGAACAGAATCGGTGACAAAGGGCAGCCCTGGCGGAGTCCAACTCTCACTGGAAACGGGCTTGACTTACTGCCAGCAATGCGGACCAAGCTCTGACTCCAATCATATCGGGACCGAACAGCTCTTATCAGGTGGTCCGGTACCCCATACTCCCGCAGCACCCCCCACAGGGTTCTCCGAGGGACACGGTCGAATGCCTTTTCCAAGTCCACAAAACACATGTAGACTGGTTGGGCAAACTCCCATGCACCCTCTAGGATTCTGCTAAGGGTGTAGAGCTGGTCCACTGTTCCGCGACCAGGACGAAAACCACACTGCTCCTCCTGAATCCGAGGTTCGACTATCCAACGGACCCTCCTCTCCAGAACCCCCGAATAGACTTTTCCAGGGAGGCTGAGGAGTGTGATCCCTCTGTAGTTGGAACACACCCTCCGGTCCCCCTTTTTAAAGAGGGGGACCACCACCCCGGTCTGCCAATCCAGAGGCACTGTCCCCGATGTCCATGCGATGTTGCAGAGATGTGTCAACCAAGACAGTCCTACAACATCCAGAGCCTTGAGGAACTCCGGGCGTATCTCATCCACCCCCGGGGCCCTGCCACCAAGGAGTTTTTTGACCACCTCGGCGACATCAGTCCCAGAGATGGGAGAGCCCACCTCAGAGTCCCCAGGCTCTGCTTCCTCATTGGAAGGCATGTTAGTGGGATTGAGGAGGTCTTTGAAGTACCCCCCCCACCGACCCACAACGTCCTGAGTCGAGGTCAGCAGTGCACCATCCCCACAATATACGGTGTTGACGCTGCACTGCTTTCCCCTCCTGAGACGCCGGATGGTGGACCAGTATCTCCTCGAAGCCGTCCGAAAGTCGTTCTCCATGGCCTCCCCAAACTCCTCCCATGCCCGAGTTTTTGCCTCAGCAGCCACCGAAGCCGCATTCCGCTTGGCCTGCCGGTACCTATCAGCTGCCTCCAGAGACCTACAGGACAAAAAGGTCCTATAGGACTCCTTCTTCAGCTTGACGGCATCCCTCACCGCCGGTGTCCACCAACGGGTTCGGGGATTGCCGCCACAACAGGCACCGACCACCTTGCGGCCACAGCTCCGGTCAGCCACCTCAACAATAGAGGCACAGAACATGGCCCATTCGGACTCAATGTCCCCGACCTCCCTCGGGATGTAGTCAAAGGTGGGAGTTGAAGCTACTTCTGACAGGGGACTCTGCCAGCCGTTCCCAGCAGACCCTCACAACACGTTTGGGCCTACCAGGCCTGACTGGCATCTTCCCCCACCATCGAAGCCAACTCACCACCAGGTGGGGATCAGTTGACAGCTCCGCCCCTCTCTTCACCCGAGTGTCCAAGACATGTGGCCGCAAGTCCGATGACACGACCACAAAGTCGATCATCGAACTGAGGCCTAGGGTGTCCTGGTGCCAAGTGCACATATGAACACCCCTATGCTTGAACATGGTGTTCGTTATGGACAATCCGTGACGAGCACAGAAGTCCAATAACAAAACACCGCTCAGGTTCAGATCGGGGGGGGCCATTCCTCCCAATCACGCCCTTCCAGGTCTCACTGTCATTGCCCACGTGACCATTGAAGTCTCCCAGCAGAACAAGGGAGTCCCCAGAAGGTACGCCCTCTAGCACCCCCTCCAGGGACTCCAAAAAGGGTGGATACTCCAAACTGCCATTCGGCGCATATGCACAAACAACAGTCAGGCCACCCTCTCGTTCACCGGGGTAAACCACAAAGCACAGGCTCCAAGTCGGGGGGCAATAAGTATGGCCTGGTAGGGCCACCCAAGGCAAACTGGTCCTAGGTGAGGGATGAGACAAAGAGCGGTTCAACAAACCTCCAATGAAGAAAGAAAACTTTGGACAACGTTTTCCCTTGCCCAGACGCGGGTCACCGGGGCCCCCCCTCTCTGGAGCCAGGCCTGGAGGTGGGGCTCGATGGCGAGCGCCTGGTGGCCGGGCCTGCACCCATGGGGCTTGGCCGGGCACAGCCTGAAGAGGTAACGTGGGTCCTCCTCCCCACGGGCTCACCACCTATGGGAGGGGCCAAGGAGGTTGGGTGCAGTGTGAGTTGGGTGGTGGCCGAAGCCGGGGACCTTGGCAGTCCGATCCTCGGCTACAGAAAATGGCTCTTGGGACGTGGAATTTCACCTCTCTGAAGGGGAAGGAGCCTGAGCTAGTGCGCGAGGTCGTGAGGTTCCGGCTAGATATAGTCGGACTCACCTCGACGCACAGCTTGGATTCTGGAACCTTGAGAGGGGCTGGACTCTCTACCACTCTGGAGTTGCTTGTGGCATCATATTCAAAAAGACTTGAGGCTGTAATTGCTGCCAAAGGTGCATCGACAAAGTATTGAGCAAAGGCTGTGAATACTTATGTACATGTGATTTCTCAGTTTTTTTATTTTTAATAAATTTGCAAAAACCTCCAGTAAACTTTTTTCACATTGTCATTATGGGGTGTTGTGTGTAGAATTCTGAGGAAAAAAAATTAATTTAATCTATTTTGGAATAAGGCTGTAACATAACAAAATGTGGAAAAAGTGATGCGCTGTGAATACTTTCCAGATGCACTGTAGATAGATAGATAGTTTCTACTTGTTATTTTGATCATTATTATAGATGTTTTTTTTAAGCCAAAATATTTTCAGAATCATTAAAACATAAAAAAAATGTTTAATGTTATTTGTTGATCCAAAATTTCATAATAACCCTCATATATTCTGACGTCATATTATTTGCAAGCATAAGTAGGACACAGCAAATTTTCAGTTAGCTAATTAAATAACTGGGTGAGTTAATGTGAAGCATGCATTGAACCATTTAATAAAATTGCGATTTTTTATAATAAAAGGAATTTCAAAAGTAGAAAATGTTACTGGAAATAAAATATGTATGCTGTTTATGTTTCAGATAACAGTGATGATGCCTTCAATGATCCAGTTGAGTGATGCACAACATCAATGGAGTATTTCAAAGGGCCGCCACTAAATGTGCCGTTCTCATGCTGGTTATGTTGTAAGTCTGAAACTGTTTAGTCTATCAGTTAATCGATCTGTTCAACCTGATTTTATATAACACCAATAACAGTACTGAAACAATAGAACTATCTGAGATATCTCTGCTGATGTATTCTTCATATTTTAATCTTGTGAGCTGTACTGTATTGTATATAATGCTTTATCTTGAGCTCAAGCTCAATCTCTTTATCTCTCTGAGATATTGTGTTTGAAAAGGAATTGACAAATCTTTTAAGTAAAACAATAGAAGCAACCGGTGCCAAGTTCCTTCATGCCTCTGTTCACACTATTGTAATTCATTCTAAATAAACACCAAAGCACGCAGAAGTTTGCACAGGGAATCATTTGTATTCCAGGGCTGCAGTCATAAACTTTTGCTTTTGGTGTTCTATAAATTCACCCGAAAGCCTTACCTTCAAAGGATCTAGCTTTGGAAATAATATATTGTTTATTTCCTTCTGAAGTCAGTTTGAATTCACCAGGGGAAATTGTAACAGACTGCTGGGGTTTATATATTTGATTTATGGACTCCTGTTATAATTACACATGACAGACTTATAACTCGTCATAGTTTCAAGGATGCCTGGTGACAGCACTTTTATGTATGATTTGTTGCTTTGGATCAATATTGTAATCAATAACATATGATAAGACTGCTTCTTTATTGCTTATGGACCCTGCTGTCTGTAAGGCAATACCAGAGGAATAAAATTTAACTTGGTGTCCGCCACAGCTTGCCCTCTGAGATGAATCAGAGCATTCATGAATTAGGGGGACAAAACCACCAAGTGTGAAATGAAAAAATGAAAGATTTGGCTCTGCATTCTGTGGAAGAAAATGTTATTGCCATAAAAATGTAACCTTTTCAGAATTCTTTGGTCCTACAAGTTTACTGTGCCTCGTGTTGCTATCCTTGTTTGAAAGATTGCAGTTTAAGAGTGCGGGGAGCAATACTGTAGTCAAATCCTAACAAGATGAACTTGCTAACAAGATGGGGAAGCAACAAAAGGACATGATCAAAGTGGAGCATATGATATTATTTTGATTGATTTTCAGAAAACATTTGATAAGGTGCAACATGAAAGGTTAGGTATCAAACTAAAAGAAGTAGGAGTTCAGGGTGATATTTGTAGATGGATGCAGAATTGGCTCTGATGCAGGAAGTACAGGGTGATGGTGCGAGGAACCTCTTCAGAATTGGCCGATATTAAGAGTGGTGTTCCACAGGGGTCAGTGCTAGGGCTGCTGCTATTTTTAATATATATATATATAAATGATTTAGATAGGAGTATAAGTAACAAGCTGGTTACGTTTACAGATGATACCAAGATAGGTGGATTAGCAGAATCTGTTATACCATTACAGAATGACTTGGATAGCATACAGGCTTGGGCAGATTTGTGGCAGATGAAATTTAATATCAGTAAATGTAAAGTATTACACATACGAAGTAAAAATGTTAGGTTTGAATACACAATGGACTGTCAGAAAAGCGAAAGTACACCTTATGAGAAGGATTTAGGACTCATAGTGGACTCTAAGCTATCAACTTCCCGACAGTGTTCAGAAGCCATTAAGAAGGCTAATAGAATATTAGGTTATATAACATGATGTTTAGAGTACAAGTCCAAGGAGGTTATGCTCAACCTTTATAATGCACTGGTGAGGCCTCATCTTGAGTACTGTGTGCAGTTTTGGTCCCCAGACTACAAAAAGGACATTGCAGCACTAGAAAAGGTCCAGAGAAGAGCGACTAGGCTGATTCCAGGGCTACAGGGGTTAAATTATGAGGAAAGATTAAAAGAGTTGAGCCTTTACAGTTTAAGCAAAAGAAGATGAAGAGGTGACATGATTGAAGTGTTTAAAATTATAAAGGGAATTAGTACAGTGGATTGAGACTGTTATTTTAAAATGACTTCATCAAGAACACGGGGACACAGTTGGAGACTTGTTAAGGGTAAATTTCACACAAACATTAGGAAGTTTTTCTTTACACAGAGAAAGGTAGACACTTGGAATAAGCTACCAAGTAGTGTGGTAGGCAGTAAGACTTTAGGGACTTATAAAACTCAGCTTGATGTTATTTTGGGAAAATTAAGTCAATAGATCTGGCAAGCTTTATTGGGCTGAATGGCCAGTTCTCCTCTAGATTGTTCTAAGGTTGTAATAAATCTTCCCAGTGGTTCTGCATATACAATATAATGCAGTCAGAATAGAAAGAAATTAAGTGAACGGCTCAAGGTAGAGTCTGGTGATCTGCAGCCCACCTTATCACTTGTGGTATGCAGCTGTGATGTTTCTGGGTGTCATTCATTCATGTATCGAAGATAACCAGAGTGGACATGGTAAGTGATTGTGCAATTTAGTTAGTTTAAGAACATTTATGAGTCTGGACAGCATCACCTAATGTATACTAATGGATTTGCTACTGATTTTCACTCATTACATTTGTGGACCACCAGGTTGCCTGCCACTAACCAAACCCAGGCAAAGACAGGCTGAGACACAAAGCTTGCCAGACAACACACCTTTATTTAAGTGGGGAAGCGTTTTTCTTTTGCTCCCCATCACACACCACAGTACAAATATATGTATCAGAGTGCTTTCTTCTTCTTTCTCTCAGTCTCCACTCCTCCTCCCACAAGCTTTGTCCTCCACCTCCCGACTCTAATAACTCGTTTTTGTGAGGCCGGTCCCATCTTTTTTTATTTGCAAACCTGGAAATACTTCTACTTTTCCAACCAATGTGGTGTGCAAGCACTTCTGGGACAAGCTGAAGGCGTCCTATCATATTTTTCTTTCACAGCACCTCCTGGCAGCACCCACGGTACCCATCAGGGCTGAAGTATCAAAAATCAAGTCCCATGGTGCCCTGTGGGAATCCGGGGCACTGCTGTAAAGCAGGGAGGCTGTCATCTAGCATTTTGGGGGAGGCAGTGCCCTAAAGCAGCCACCTTCTCCCATCCTACCATCTTTTGGGCGTCCCGGCTGGGTTGGCCATCCCTTACACATTATTCAGTTCTTTTTAGTGATGTTGCCTCCAGGGTAATGACTGATATGAAACTGATCCATTGATGTTTCCAATCCGGGTCAGTGTAACACAAGCTATGGCTGCATTGAAGTTTTGTTTGGTCAAATTCTTCAAAGAGGAAGCATCCACTAACTGAAGCATCTGTCCAGCATCTGTCTGGAATACAATTTGTCATAGTTTGGAAGAGTGTGAGTATATGCATTTCAGTTTGGGTTCTTTTCACTTGGGTGGCACTCTGTACAGGTCATCTGGGACACAAACGCAGATCTGCACTCCATGTGGATTCTGAAAACGACAGCAGCAATTTAAGGACAAATGGGGACTTCACGAGAGGAGATGAAAGAATTAATAACTGCAGTCAAATGAGGAACGAGGGAAGGTAAACTAGCTTTGACTAAGACAGTAGGCTTATGGTAGACGGACGAGATTTCACCCATATCAGAATATCAAGTCTGACAGGTGAGGCAGTGCTTCTCCAGATGGAAGAGAAGGCAGTTGTGTCGTGCCAAGTTGCTGGTGAGTGGAATTAATTTCAAAAAAGAACAACAAACTTCTGAAGAAGCACTAAAAGGAGAATTACAGTGGCAATGTAGAGGTTTGCTAACTGTTGGAAAAGGAATCTTGGGATTTCCTTGACCAGTACTGATGACAGCAGAATAAAAAGCAGGACTGGCAGCTGGCCAATCTTGTCTTTACATTTTTTGTTTTTTCTCTTTCACCTCACCTGATGCCACTGGGTCAGGTTCCAGAATCCTACAACTGGAATAAAAAGGCTTGATATATGTTTGGATGTCAGCAGCTAATGAAGATTACTCATCCAAGGTAGTGCTAGTACATTGTTTCTTTATACTATGCATAAATGGACTGTCCTGCATTTATCCATTATCCAACCCGCTATATCCTAACCACAGGGTCACGGGGGTCTGCCGGAGCCAATCCCAGCCAGGGCGCCAGCCCACCGCAGGGTACACACACTAGGGACAATTAAGGATCGCCAATCCACCTAACCTGCATGTCTTTGGACTGTGGGAGGAAACCAAAGCACTGGAGGAAACCCACGCTACTGTATTTATTTGATTCTGTTTTTAGAACTTTATAAGCCATTAGGGTTATAATGAAGCTAGTTCCGGTCAGAGCTGTGAATGGGACTGTTTTTGTAATCCTACACCTGGTCACTCCTGCCGGTTTCTGTAGGTGTTCTGACCATTCCCACCTATGAACAGAATCTATTAAGACAACATATTGGTAGAGTTGTAAGGAGATAAATACAAAAATACGTTCAAGCAGTGCAAACGTCACAGTGAGGTGCTACTCCATTCAAGCTGAAGACATCCAAATGTCTGCCTTATTAATTCTTTATATAAGAGGAACTTGCTAGTGTTCTTCTGCATATGCAAAATGCATATTTACATTTTTGCTCTTTTAGGATGATCCATCTTATTTAATTCCCTCATTTTCTCGAATCCAGTGCAAGGTGGAGGAAAAGGGTTGAAATGAAGAGTGATAGTGGCAGATCACCCCACGAGGTGCCTCAATCTTCTTTACCCTTATTTTTGAGGCTTCCATTCCCTATCCCTGGCAACAACAGGTCCAAGGACACAATTCAATTTTCCTTTGCCTGGTACCACACAGAAACACTACTTGACAAGGTGGACATCAAGGGCAAGCTGGAGTCACAGGTCGTGATGTAGACATAGACAGAAATTCCAGACAGTACATTGATTTGAGCTCTGGACAGGCAGCAACGTGTACTTGTAAAGAGAATGTCAGCTTGACGCAGAAACAAAGCACATTGGCAGATCTGCCAGTGCAGGCTGTTAGATGCCACAGAAGGTGAATGTCAGTCATTTTTTTCAGCTAATGCAACATCTCTTTCAAAGTTAATTGTAAGCCTTGCAGCAGCTTGCCGCTGCTACTATAATGGGTTTGATGTGCGTTCACCGACATTTCCAAATGGGGTGTTATGTTGAGAACCAGGACAGAAGGAGAGATGCAGCCCATTCCATTCTCCATTCCAGCATAAGCTTTCAGGTTATTGATGGTTCTTACTACAGGAGTCTCTTTGTACAAACTGTGCTTTTCAAGACTACAGTCTCCGATGTCATTGAGCTTGGGTGCGATCCTAATGAAGCCGAAACGTAATTAATCTGACTGTAAGATAAGCCATGTGTGGCACTTTGATGTATAATGTGTTAATATTTATTTAAGCTGTAAATATTTTAAATAGAAGCTAATATTTATTGTTTTTATATGCATGTGTAATGTTATTCAATCCATTCAGTAATTTACAGATTAAAAAAATCTGTAAATTAAAAACTAGTACAAGTCAAAACTCTGTATTGGCAGCTTGAATTACTTTACCACACTGTAGACTTAGCCTACTGACAAGAAATGGTAAAAAAAAATTACTTATCTCTAAATTTTGGTATGTCACTGTGCCATCTCAACAAAAGAAACTTAGCACACATGGTTAAAAAATAAAACAAAAGTCATAATTACTTTTGGTGCTTCCTCATGACATCTCTGTATCACATAATCTACCTTTGTTTGGCTTCCTCTGTAGCTTTCTTATTGTGTATTTCAAACTTATTAGCCATTTGTAGGTGGCCAGTTTTGTTAGCTCTTTCAAAAATGTCAATATGACAAAAGTGTGATGGATTATAATGAGTTCAGCTTGAATATATTATCATGTGTTGTCACATATGTGCAATTGGGAGACAGCTGAAAGGCCTAAATGATAACAAAGTCCACGGCAGACCAGGGGGCAGTGGGTTGCGCTGACTGTCTCTCTCAATCTCTTGCAGACCATCCATGGGAAATCCCGGAAGGTATAAGCGCCACTGATGATATCACTTCCAGTCCTGACGATGTCACTTCCGGTTCCGCCCAGATGACGCAATTTCCTGGACTGGCCTTTAAAGTCGCTATCTTGTCTCAGTAACTTCAGTTCTGATTTGGACTTGAATCTGTGAATATTTCTGTTTAATTTAACCTCATTTTGCAGCCTTTGAACAATATACGGACGTCTCCCCTAAACCTTCATGATGTCTTAGGGCTCGTTTATACTTCACGCTCAGAATTTGTACACGCCCGCATCATGGTTGCCACGCGTTCCTAGCGTTCATTTGACGTGTCCTCTGACCAGGTCCTCGGAAATGAATGCAATGCGTGTGCGAGTTGCAATACCAGCAAAAAGTCGGGGGGCGCAGTGTGCTAAAAGTTGGAATGTGACGTCAGAGTCTCTGTTTACTATCTACTTGTGACAGAAAGCCGCTTTGCGGATCCTACGAGATCAGTGTGCATGCTTCAATGTTTGATGAATGGTTTGATGTGGTGAAGCAAAATGCCGACATTTTGCTTTTATATTCAAGCGTCGCATATTCCTGATCGTAATGACATGATACATTTTAAAAATCTCACATACCATCTTCTGTGCCGTCTTTTTTTCTAGGGCTTCCTCCGGACCTGACAGCAGCAGCAAACAGCAATAGATCACCACACTGAGTACATTAAATGTATGATATTCCAACTCTCTGCACATTTAGAATCCTTAGATTTATCACTTTCATGATGAAATGCATTAAAGTATGTATGTTACATTTTACAGATAAATCATTAATTTCGTTTAAATAATGAATGATGTTAATAATTACACACATGGGGGTGACACGGTGGCGGAGCGGTAGCGCTGCTGTCTTGCAGGGAGTCACGTCACTGATATTCCCTGCCTTGAGTGTACATGTTTTCCTGCTGGGTTTCCTCAGTGCACTCCAGTTTCCTTCCAAAGATATGCAGATTTGGTGACACTAAAATGACGCTAGTGTATGTGAGTGCTTGTATTCACCTTGCGATGAGCTGATGCCTGTCCAGGGATTGTTTCTGCCTCGTGGCCAATGCTTGCTGGAATGGACACATCCCTAGATTGATGGATTTAATCATTAAACATCCTTTTCAGAGATATTGCGGTAAGGTGTCATTTAATGGGTGTTCCAGGCAATTCACAACACAGTGAAGCAAAATCTGTTCTCACCGTGATAATATCTCGCACTGCCACCTGGTGGATTCCTCCAGATTTCCATAAAGTATGTGCGCAAGTATAACTAGTACAACACTTGCGTAGCAGGAGCGTCCGGTGCAGCATGCTTTGCGTCACGTGAAGTATAAACCTGGCCTAAGACTCATTCTTGAAACAGTGTACAAAGTACATGGAAGTTCTTACTTGCATGCTTGACCAACACGCAACATGTGCCCCCATCTGGCACCATGAATCTCATGTCACGAGTTATGTAAAATGTAACAACACAGAATATAATGAGCCCAAAGTTCATCAGGTAATGTTCGATCTCAAACTGAAGGGTCTGCTGGCTCTTTGCTGTTCATCTCTGTCTGGGTGACTACCTTGCAGTTGATAGGTAGAGTCTTTCTGAAGCAGCACTAAATGGTTTTTAGGTGATTTAGGGTTGAAAAAGTCCACAAAACACACAAAATGTGTCAAGTTAGGACCCTCCTTTGCCTGCTTTTATGTAAATGATTAAATGAAATAGGCTTGATATATGAATTATTACTCCAACAGATTCATGGCAAATCCATTGGAGGGTGGACACTTTCAGGACTCATCTTGTACTTGATTCCCCACTGGGCCAGAATGAACACACAGCTCATAAAGTGGGCAGCCATTGAACATGCATTTGTTAGAACCACCGTGGATACAATCCATCCACAAAATAGCAATGAGTAAAACAGTAAATATTAAAAAAGTGAAAGAAATCCAAATATTTTAAATCTTAACTTTATAATTAGTCACATTTCACAGATGCTGTCATGGAGGAGGCAGTACTGATATAAAAAATGAATTCACATCTTTTCTTGGCATACAGAAGTAGAAGGTGGAAGGCAAAACTAACACAATAAAACTGACCACAAGTGAAAATGAAATTTACGAGAGCACCAAGTGTGGACAAAGCTGCTGCTTCATATGGGGTGAATTGTTCATTTTCTAAAGTCGCTTAATCCAATTTTCTGTGATGGGGAGCTGGAGCCAAAGTTGTCAGCTAACCTTTAACCTCTGGAGCAAAAATCCATATAGCGTGCCAGCTTACTGCCATAAAATCATATCAGGGAATCTTCTAAAATAAATACAACTGCTGCGGTGGGCTGGCGCCCTGCCCGGGGTTTATTTCCTGCCTTGTGCCCTGTGATGGCTGGCATTGACTCCAGCAGACCCCGTGACCCTGTAGTTAGGATATAGCGGGTGTGGACTATGGCCCGGACACAGACAGACGGACATCGTTGGCTCCACCACACACTGTTTATTTACAATATTTACAATAAATCACGTGCACACAAAACCCCAGTGCCTCCAGCACCGATTCCCCCAATATCCAGGCCTCACAGTCTTTGTGCCTTCTTCCTGGCCGCCTCCAGTCCTCTCTCCAGCTCCGTCCTCTTCCACCCGACTTCCGCTCTCGACTGAAGGGAGGTGGCCCCTTAAATAGGAACCCGGATGGGCTCCAGCTGCTTCCCGGCATTCCACCGAAGACACGCCCCAGTGTGGCGGAAATGCCAGCTGTGCACCCGGAAGCCCTCCGGGTGTCCCCTGTCTTCTTCCCCCTAGCACTTCCTGGTGTGGCGGAAGTGCTGGGCTCCAGACTTCTACAGGCACCGGGGCGCCGCCTGGCGGTGGCCACGGGTCCCTACAGGGCTGGGCTTCCAAGCCCTTTACCCGAGGCTCCCAACATAACCAGGGCGGTTGCCCCCTCGTGGTCTGGAGGAGGTACAAGCCCTCCTCCGGTCCTCCTGGGCGATGCCACACGGGTTGGATAATAGATGGATGGATGGTTAAATACAACTGAAGAGCCTGAATGTCCTCTTCTAGACCATAAGTCCTGGCATCCTAAAGTAACATGTGTGCTCTTCAGCACAGCCGATTTCCCCAGATGAAAGCAGAAACAACAAATTGTCGAATATGGAGTAAAAAATAAATACACGAATGAGCTCCTTTTTGGAGCTGTGTTAAATCTGAAATACACTATGAACAGAGTTAAGATATGGGCTGGAATTAAAGGAAATGATATTGTCAAAGTCTAAAGTCAATCTTGGGCTCATTTCAGTGTGCTCTGAAAGAACAAATAAAGCTTGTCAGAGAAGGAAATTTATCATATAAAAAGCTAAAATAATAATGTGCGTCTAGTTTTCTCAGGATTCCCCCATCTCATTTTTCAGGCTGACAAATATAAATGACTTGTAAACACGCGTTCCTGCCTGTGGATTGTGTGCTTGGGGGGTGGCATTGTGGGGGAAACTGGACCATATTATGATATACTTTCCAAAAACTATATATATAGAAGAGAGACATGTCTAAAAATAAAAAAAACAAATGTGGTTAATAAGAAAGATTATAATAACAAGAACACAAGAAACAGAGCTACAATGTTTGTCATGTATGAGACAAGGTTTTGACTTTGTAACGTGAAGCTTGCAATCATATTTAAAAATAAAAACTGAATACTGCTTTAACTTGAGATTTGTGGTGGATTTTCATAGGTTGACACTCGTAAGTACAACTTGTGATGCTCCACATCGCATCATGGTATAACTGAAAGACACCCATGTGACACCTTACATTTTTTAATGGGTGCAGAATTTCTGAGAAGCGTAACAACACTGCACTGTTTATTTAAGAATAAGACCTTCCTGGCATATAAATCATTTCAGCTAATCTTCCATATTGCAGCATTTACCCCCAGAATTGAAATGGTCAGTATTCCTCTATGACAATTCTACCACTTAGATAGATAGATAGATAGATAGATATTATTTGTCCCTGGGGGAAAATTGACTTTTTACAGAAACTCTTTAAATAAATAAATAAATAAAAACACACACAGACTTTGGTATGAACACACACCAGAATGAGCATAAAGCAAGAAAATTTAAAAAGAAAGAAATCTTCTGCCTTGGCAGTCCCAGTTCCAATGAGGTATTATGCAGACATATTGCTGTTGGTATACAGGAGCTCCAGTAGTGTTTCTTGACACAGTTCTACTGAATGATTCGTTGGCTGGAGCATTGTTCATAATGACACTCAGTTTTGTTTTAATTTTCTCCATCCATAATACTTCCAGGCGGTCCAGAGTGCATCCAGGGAGTTCCATAACTGAGCGTGCCTATTTAATTTGATTTGATGGGCCTCTCTAGAAAGTGATGTCACCAGACAAGCACACCACAGTGTGGAAAATATCTTCTACAACTCAGTGCTGACCAGTGCAATTATCTACCTTGTGGTGTGCTGGGTGGGTAACATCACTTCAAGAAAGGCCCATCAAATCAACAAGCTAATTAAAAGGGCAGGCTCAGTTATAGGATGCACTCTGGACCCCCTGTAGGATGTAGCAAAGGAGGGGATTAAAACAAAACTGATTACCACTATGAACAATGATACACATCCTATCTCTGACACACTATCACTGAGGACTTTCAGCCAACGAACAGCAGAAGTGTGTCAAGAAATGCTACGGGGCTCCTTTACACCAACAGTAGTTAGCCTCTATAATGCCTCACTGGGACAGCTGTGTCATTCTCATGTAATAGAGTGGGGCTGCTGTTGTTTTTATAATATTTATTTAATTGATTTATTGTGCTTCTGTAAAAAACTAAATTTCCAACAAATAAAGTTATCTATCTATCTATCTATTGTAAACCCGGCCCGGACACAGACAGGCGGACATGTTGTTTTCCAACCACCACACGTTTATTTACAATATTTACAGTTCAATTGGTCACACAGACCCATTAAGCTGGTCACACAGACCCCACTTAATGGTCACTTAGACCCAGTCAAATGGTCACACAGACCCAGTCACGTGCACAAAAACCCCCCAAATACTCAGTCCTGGCCACAATGCCTCTCTTCGGGCCGCCTCCACACCTCCTCTGTGCTTCGTCCTTCCTCCTCCCGACTTCAGCGCTGAATGAATGGAGACGGCCCCTTTTATATGGTTCCCGGATGAGCACCAGGTGTTCCTGGCATTCCTCCCTTGGCCACGCCCCAGCGTGGCGGAAGTGCCGGCTGTCCTCCCGGCAGCTCCCCGGGTATCTCCCAAAGTCTTCCTCCCAGCACTTCCTGGTGTGGCGGAAGTGCTGGGGCAACAGGTCCCCAAGGCACTGGGGCGCCTCCTGGCAGTGACCACGGGCCCCTACAGGGTGGGGCTTCCATGCCCTGTACCCATGGCCCCCAAAGCAACCAGGAAGGCAGCCCCCACGTGGTCCCAGATGGGTGCATGCCCACTTCCGGTCTTCCAAGGCATCCCGGCCGGGTCATCGCCCCTGGCATCCATGACACTGCCCCACAGCCAGCGAAGACCACTCGGGAGGAGTGGCCCGTCCCGCACGGGCAACACACCCCC
Organism: Polypterus bichir lapradei; assembly: GCA_026402145.1. Taxonomy (NCBI): domain Eukaryota; kingdom Metazoa; phylum Chordata; class Cladistia; order Polypteriformes; family Polypteridae; genus Polypterus; species Polypterus bichir. Next base: position 124,145,482 of record JANRMT010062814.1, on the reverse strand, counting down.
TACTCCTGGGTCACCGAGGTCCGGCCCTGTTCTCCCAACAGGGATGGGGCGGAGACGCCACCTGGACACCACCAGTTGGTGTCCCCCTGTGCCTCGCACAGGTTGCGCTCCCCCTCTTACCGGCACCCTGGCGCCCACTCGTTCGGCACCCCCTCCGAGAATTCCGCGCCCCTTTGGTAGGAGCCACTCGCACCTCCGCGGCCTCCGACAACCATGCCGGCACCCCCTCGCCAGCGGAGAGTCCTTCCTGCAAACGGCCCATCTCCTGAGGGCAGGTTCCCGACGAGGTGGGTCCTACTGCCAGTCCGGGGTCCGGTCCTACAACAGATAGGAAACAACGGGCAGAACCGCTGCCTAGACACCCTTTCCCGGTGTCCCCAAGTGCCACACACTGGCAGCGTTCTCCCCTCCATCCGACACCCCGGCACTTGCCTGTTCGGCACCCCCTCCGTGGGTTCCATGTCCCTCCTCTTGCTGGATCCACAGACGGGACCTGTCGGAGGAATCGGCACACAGCCTCTCATTCCCCCTTCCACTCTGGGATGCCATGACGCTTTGAGACTCCTTATTAATAAGAAAGAGCCTCTTTCCCGTCTGCGTCCCTATAGTGCGACGCGAGACCGCGGCCGACTCGGGGCGGAGGGCGCTAGGACCCGGGGCACTCAGCAGCCCGTGTCCAGGCAGCGTCCTCACGGACTCCCCCCTCGCCGCGCATACAGCTCATTGCGCCGCAGCTATTGTCGGAGGGCTGCTTACTCGAAGCTGATCTTTGGCATCACAGCCATGTTCAGCAGACCCTCCTGCATGCTGTAACGAGTCGGCTGTACTTACCGTCTCCGCCGTACCCTTCCGGCTGGAGATTCCAGCGTCGCGCCGTCCCATTGTCGAACGAAACGCCATTAGCGCCGTGAGTGCCTTCCTCTCCAGTACCAGCACTTCAGCCCGGATGGCACGTAGCATCTGCAATAAAGACTGCTCTGCGGGCTGAAGGCAAGCCTCCAGCTTCGTCAGAGCAGCCGGCAAAGACAGGCATTCAGCCGGCGCGGAGCCTACCTGTTCGTCAGTCTCCGACGCCGACAACTTCCTGTGGGCCTCCTTCTCTGGCCCAATCGGGACTCCCCCCTGCCCGTGATGGACATTCCTTGGGCCCGCCTCTCTACGGTCATTGGCGGGCACGCAAGACACACCGTCCAATCGCGTGCCTGTCAGGGGGAGGGACTTCTGGTCCGCGGCCATCTTGCGTCCCCTTCTGTGGCGGCGACGTGGTTGCCGGCAGCCGTGTTGTTGCCAGCGCCTTTCGAGCTGCAGCGTCTCCTCCTCCGCAGCCCTCGCGGCTGTCGCCGTGCTGTCGGAGCCCCGCAGACCAGCATGCGCCCACAACTGACGCGGATCCGGGAAGTCCCTGCCTGTAAAGAGAAAAACACGCACGGCCCCCACGGGCCAGCTGCCACTAGGCAGGGAACTCACCTCCCCGGACTCGTCCAACCGAGGACACATCCTCTGCGTGGCCTCTCTTGACGCCATGCTGTCCCGGGTGCCTTCAGCAACGGCGCGCTCGTCGGAGACCGCTGCACTCCTTGTATGCTCGCCGCCCGCCTGCATCAGGGAAAAATGGCCTTCTCGCGGACCCCTGGCGGTCCGTGGGGTTCCTTTACCCCACGGGGCTGTGTGCACGCAGCACCCGCGGTACGTGGGTGGGGTCCCCTGCTGCACCGGGCCGTCCACAACAAGATTTCTTAATACAGGTCCCCGCCTTGGAACAGGCGGAGCATCCTGCCGGCTATGCCAGATGTAAACCCGGCCCGGACACAGACAGGCGGACATGTTGTTTTCCAACCACCACACGTTTATTTACAATATTTACAGTTCAAGTGGTCACACAGACCCGTTAAGTTGGTCACACAGACCCGTTAGGCTGGTCACACAGACCCCACTTAATGGTCACTTAGACCCAGTCAAATGGTCACACAGACCCAGTCACGTGCACAAAAACCCCCCAAATACTCAGTCCTGGCCACAATGCCTCTCTTCGGGCCATCTCCACACCTCCTCTGTGCTTCGTCCTTTCTCCTCCCAACTCCAGCGCTGAATGAATGGAGACGGCCCCTTTTATATGGTTCCCGGATGCGCACCAGGTGTTCCCAGCATTCCTCCCTTGGCCACGCCCTAGCGTGGCGGAAGTGCCGGCTGTCCTCCCGGCAGCTCCCCGGGTATCTCCCAAAGTCTTCCCCACAGCACTTCCTGGTGTGGCGGAAGTGCTGGGGCAACAGGTCCCCAAGGCACTGGGGCGCCTCCTGGCGGTGACCACGGGCCCCTACAGGGTGGGGCTTCCATGCCCTGTACCCGTGGCCCCCAAAGCAACCAGGAAGGCAGCCCCCACGTGGTCCCAGATGGGCGCACGCTCACTTCCGGTCTTCCAAGGCATCCCGGCCGGGTCATCGCCCCTGGCATCCACGACACTGTCTATTATATAGTGCCTCTCCTTCCTATCTATCTATCTATCTATCTATCTATCTATCTATCTATCTATCTA
>JANRMT010062814.1:124071641-124142939 GCA_026402145.1 Polypterus bichir lapradei | reverse complement strand
CTATCTATCTATCTATCTATCTATCTATCTATCTATCTATCTATCTATCTATCTATGTGTTTATTAAGTAAGAATGTATTAACTCCAAAGTAAACTTTTAATTATTTTACTATGCCCAACACAACCCATGCATGAAGAACCCCTTCCTATGATTTTGATCCAGATGATTCTGTACCACATAATTCAGATTTCCGATTTTACTAAAATATTTTTTTCATTTTCCTGAATCTAATATTGCTTGTGGACTAGATTTACATTCTACAGATTCTAAAGTGGGATGCGTGGGTAGAGTGAGACTGTCTATCTTATCTCACCAGTAAGCAGCAGTCACCCTTTCTTCTGAAGTGAAGATGATCTAAAAGCGTCACATTCATATCTCTGTCGTGTCTTTAGAAGGAATTTAAAATTTACCTTAAAGTGCCTAAAAACAACATTCATGCAACTTCAGATTTGAAGGAAGAGGTGATGTGGCCAAATGTCACCCTTCTGTGGAGATACAGTATATTATCAGTAATAGAAGATAAATTATTGTTTTTCTCTTAGTGTCAGGTTCAGTAACCACTAAGAGGATACCCAAGAATATTCAGAAGACCCCACTTGTGTACACTGTTAAGGCTGGACTGTGAAATACAAGAGAAATTAAATGAAACTCCATGGATAACCTTGTATTTCATTTATAAAGCATACACCTCAGTCCTTATCTCATTGACTGCTGGACCACTTTTTACCAGGATGCTGCAGTTTAGGTCTATGCATATTGTATATGACAAATAGTGAACTCTATAAAAACTTGTAAAAAATGTAAAGTAATGTATTAGTAAGCATATGTTTTATTATCAACAATAACTCTGTCAAAAAAGTAAAGAAACAATTAATTACTTTACTTTCACCAGTAACATATGAAAGTCCCTTTTTGGACTCTAATTTACAGTTTTTTCTATCATGGTGGTGCAATGGTTAGCATGGCTGCTTCATGAATTCACTATTGTCAGTTTGAGCCCTGCATTGACTTTATGGAGTTTTCTTGCTTTTTCTGTGTTCGTGTTCATTTTTCCCTTGGTAATCCACTTTATAAAAGGTCCTGTAATAGATGAAATAGACTGAGACTGTAACCACCCACCCACAACCCTGAATTTTTGCAAGTGGGTTTGAGAAGGGTATGCCATGATTTTGTGTTATTGTATTAGCTCTTTTGGTGTGTTTACCTAAAATTGTGTCAGATGAACCACTCATGGCTGATATGGAGGCATAGTAGTTAGCACTTCTGCCTCACAGTCTAGAGCCCCGGGTTTGAATCCTAGCTTGGGTACGACCTACATAAAAGTTGCAGGTTCTCTGCTTGGCTGTGTTAGGTTTTCTCTATATATTCTGCTTTTCGGCCATATCATGAATGTGATGTTATTTGACAAATCTTTGATTTGTAATGGTTGCAATGGCATCTTCCAGGGTGCCCAGTGCTGCAGGGATAAACTCTGGCTTTCGTCACACTAAACTGGATTACACAGATTTAACACTGAATGGATAGATAATAAACAAGTGAAAAAATATCTAATCATTCAAATAATAAATAGCATACTTGTGTTCACGTTTCCCCTACCTTAATTCCAATCCATTCTCTCAGCCATCCATCAATTTTTCAAATTTGTTGCTTCTGTTTCCAGGTTGTGGGATGATGCAACAGCATTAGTTATAGAGCAACACTTCAGTCCATCACAAAGTTCACGTACTGACACACACACACACACAAAATGGGCCAATTTATGGTCACCAGTCCACTTGTGAGAAGAAACTGGAGCTATCTAGTGACTTCAGGCAGAATGACTGAGATTCTAGCCCAAATCTTCTGGAGCTGTGAGGCAGCAGTGCTATCCATCATGCTGTGGATCTTCACAATGATGTGCTGGCTTATAGTGTAGGTTTGTCAGGTCATAAGTGTCACAGTTACTGAGTACAGTGAATGTCTCACTTGCATGTAGTTCATTTAAATGAATATCCCACCTAAAGGTCACAACTGGAGTTTTTCAAGTTGAAGTTATTTTTTTACAATCATGGCACACATTCATTTGCAGTAAATTATGTTCTTAAGTAGTGCATTTTTAAATACATTTTTTAAAATATTGTAATTGTTCTTGCTGTTCAAAGTGGGTTCTACAAGATGCCGATGCAAATGTGAACATGAAAGCCTTAAAACCTAACGTAATATGTCCATGTTGAAGGAGCAAAGTTTTTGATTTCAGAAAACATACCTTCTACATTTAAAAATTATGCTCATGGCACAATTGTTCTGAGGTAAGGATATGTTCCTGATGTCTGTTCTCAGAGACCATCACGGGTGTAGTTTTCATGTAAATCTACTATACAATAAAGCACAAAGATCTGTGTCCCAGTCCCTCAGAGCAATCTGATTGGTCAACTTGGCATTGTTGTGATTGGTCCATTTGGTCTTGGTGACATGATCAAAGGAGGAAATATGAGTGTGAGATGCACAAGGAGGAGTAAAAGACAGCAAGTACAAAACCAGACCAGAGTTAAGAAAGGAACCTCAAAAATCATGAGAGCCTCAGAAACAGGCTTTATGGGAACGCCAGTTAAGAGATGTAAAGGTGTAAGGGCGTAAGACTCCCGCTGACAGAGTTGCCTTCAAAAACTTCAAGTATAAAACCAGATAGGAGGCAAGAAAGGTGCTCTGAAAAAATGACAGAGTCCGAGAAGCAGGGTTTATGGGAACGTGTTTGAGAAGGGAAGCACCGCTAAAGACACGTTTACACATACAAATACAGAGGAAAGGCACTAAAAGTACACGTAGGGCAAGAGATAGCGAAATTTTTTCAGTTTTTCTATAACCTGTCCGGGTACCTTGGCTACAAGTCAAATGAAGTTGGGAAGCATGCACTGGTACAGTGCCTTGCCGCACCCACTACACGTAGAAACAGCTCAAGATCCCGGTTGGCTACCCCCAGGCAGACACGTGGTCCAGTCCTACCCTCCGGAAATGACCCTCTATCTGCCACAACCAGATGTTACGTGGGCGACCCCTTGGCCTGGTCCAGCCACTTGGGTCCCAAACAATGAGGATCTTATGAGCCGGATCACCCTCGGGGAAACGCGCCACATGGCCTTAGTGCCGTAACTGATGCTCCCTCACAATGCAGATAATGTGCCTCATTCGGGACTCTGAGCAACCGCTCATTCGACACAAAGTCAAAGCAATGGTACCCAAGGATTTTCTGGAGAGACACAGTACCAAAGGAGTCTACTCTTCGTCTCAGGTCACTGGATAGCGTTCATGTCTCACAAACATATAGTAAGACAGGAAGCAGCAGGACTCTAAAGACTTGGACCTTCGTCCTTTTGCATAGATATCGGGAGCGCCACACACCCCTTTTCAGCGACCTCATGACCCCCTATGCTCTCCCAATCTGTCCTCTGACTTCATAGGAAGAGTCACCAGAGACATGAATGTCACTGCCAAGGTAAGTAAACCTCTCAACAAGGTCAACACTCTCTCTGCAAACAGACACACTGCTGATGGCTGTGCCCAAGAGGTCATTAAAGGCATGGATCTTGGTTTTTATCCAGGACACTCGCAAGCCCAGACACTGAGACTCCTCACTCAGTCTCTCGAGCGCCCGATCAGAACCACCCAATCTCACTGCACAGTGATTGCACAGGTGGTGAACCAGCTGAGGAGGGGGAAAGTCTGCAGGGATATGTGGTATCCAGGGTGAACTTCTCCAAGCTGATGGTAAGGCTGTCCTTCTGGCATTGCATGCAATCTTTGCTTCCATTTGAGAGACTGGCATCATCCCAACTGAATGGAAAACAAGACTTGTCATCCCTATCTGGAAAGGGAAGGGTGATCACCTGGATTGCAGCAACTACAGGGGGATAACACTGCTCTCGGTGCCGGGTAAGGTCCTTGCTAGGGTCGTCCTCAATAGGATCCGTGATCACTTGCTAACCTACAAGCGACTGGAACAGTCTGGGTTTACACCTAGAAGTCTACCATCAACCGCATCCTGGCACTGAGGGTTCTCATAAAGCGCAAACGCGAATATCAGCATAGTTTCTTTGCAGCCTTTGTCGATTTTCGCAAAGCGTTCAACTCAGTTGATCGAGACTGCCCTGTGGGACATCCTGAGGGTTCGCGGGAACACCTTGAGGTTGCTGGATATCATGGCTGGCCTGTACACTGGCACTGTGAGTGCTGTGCAGAGTGGAGGCAGGACCTCTGCGTTTTTCCCAGTTGATTCTGGGGTTCGTCAGGGGTGTGTTCTTGCTCCTACTCTATTCAATGCTTGTATGGACTGGGTGTTGGGCAAGGTCGTGGGGTCCAGCGACTGTGGGGCATCTGTTGGTGAAGAAAGATTCATGGATCTTGACTTTGCTGATGATGCTGTGATCTTCGCGGAGTCAACCATGGCTACTAAGGAAATAAAATAGCACAAAACCACACACGTGTTTAAAGCTGTTTAGCACAACATTCTATTTTTTCAGATATCGCTGGTATAAAATGACTGCTTATTTGTCTAAATCTATTAAAAAAAAATCTTGCTGTAAATGCAGAAAAATATTTTTTTACGTTATGTCTGTAATTTCATGTTGCAAATCAGTACACAAGAACATTCTTGTCTAGAATGTGTAGATACCTGGCAAATTTTATGCTTTTTTCCCATTTTGGGACTGGAGCTCCCATAAGTACCATTTTAATAGGATGTTAGGTTATCTAGCACATTGTGTGGAATACAACTCAATGGAGATTATGTTTAAGTTATTTATCCTACTAGTGAGACCTCTTCAGGAGTTCTGTGTAGAGTTTTGGTCTCCATATTACAAAAAAGACATAACAGCGCTTGAGAAAGTCCAGAGAAGAATAACCAGGCTGACTCCAAGACTAATAGGTATGAGCTATAAGGAGAGATTAAAGGAGTTGAACTGGAGAACTGAAATTAACAGGGGAGATGACTGACGTATTAAAGTCATGAACAGAATTAGTACAATGGATCCAGGATTCTTTTTCTTCTCCTCTGTCTATTGGCTGCTTGTGTTAGGGGTCACCACAGCGGATCATCTGTTTCCATATTTTTCTGTCTTCTGCATCTTGTTCTGTTTCACTCCCATCACCTGCATATCCTCTCTCACCATATCTATCCCCCTCTTCTTCTTCTTCGGCCAACAGTAGCCCAAATTCCCCCAGCACCCCAGTAGCTGTTGTTAAACCGGGCGTTGACTAATCCGTTATGGAAATCTGTATTGTTGTACGCATATCTGTCAAAATTTTTCACTGGATGCCCTTCCTGACGTATCCAGGCTTGGGACTGGCATGACGAACCACATTGGTTTGTACTTTAAAATACATTCTTCAACAAGAACACAGGGAGACATTGGGAAACATGTTACGGTAAGATAACACATGAAGGTTTTTCTTCAAGCAAAGAACTATAGATGCATGGAATAAATTACTAAGTACACAATAGAGAGTTATACTTTAGGGAGCTAACGGTCTCAGTTTGATGCTATTTTAGACAGGTTATGCCAATGGTTCTTAACAACTGTTATTTCACTGTTTTTCACTATTTCAAGACCAGGAATCATCCTAGGGGAAGAATTGGTGCCATTGGGAGTGGGAGAGATTGAGTGTTGCAATGGTGTTACCTGTGGCCATATTGAAACCATACGTAACAATTTCCCATTCGTTACAATTGTTAACCACGACTCTGCAAAACACTTGGGGGTTGCTGTCAGGATTGGCACTCCAGCCACTGTAAAAAATCCTCACACTGTTCCATTCCATTTGAAGTAGTGTGGTGCTGAGGTGTCACCCATTGCCCAGCTGTCCTTGGGCCCTAATTTAGGATCCTGAGGTGGTTCATCGTGTAGTGGGTGCAGCAACGCATTGTATCAGTGCATGATCCCAACCCTTCTATGTGTGCACAACCCATAGTTTAAGAACCTTTGAGTAGGATGGACGAGCTTGATGGGCTGATCAGTCTGTTCTTGTCAGATTTATTTATTTTTTTTATTTATAAAATATGCTTAACTAAAGAATACAATTTCCTGTGTCCAACTAATGTGTTCCATGTTTTGGAAAAATACATTTCACCTGAAAAATAATGCAGTCATTCTTTAATTGAACATTTTCATTCATGTCCATAGACAATGGAAGCACTTTTATTTACTGAGTATAGAAGTACTTGACTGTTACAATGGGTGAAACAGCATTCCACAGTGACCTCATACTTTTATTCCTATTTTAACTTTTTCATCTAGCATGCTGACCAGAAAATAAGCCATCCTGTCTGGAGCTAATGTCTCTTTATCTGAGGGCTGCTGCTTCCTGTTTTATTCACTCTGTGCAAGTCAAGGTAGAGAACGTCCATTCGATCTCCATGAAAGTGAGCAACACATTCATTGTTTTCTGTGTGCTTCAGTCTGAATGAACCAAAATGCCTCACAAGAAAGGTAACAAGCATATGAAGGATACATGCAAGATGTTAGGAGTCAAACTACAAGAAGCAGAACCTAAAAAGCATCTCTAGAAAGGTATTTATGCTCACATCAATTTTATATGCAATATTCAAAACAAGCAAATTATCCTGGTAATCCTACTCACGCTATCATGTACAGTAGCTATTATACTTCTTCAAGTGCAGAGTTCCCATGAATCTGTTTCTTTGCAGCTATTTAGATCCCGGTCATGTACACCTTGAACTTCATTTAAGGCAGGGCTATTTAGTTAGCAGACCCTGGCCCAGATTTGGTCATCAAGTAGAATTTTATTGACCCTTTGATTGAATCTTGCCAGCTAATTAAAAATGAAAAATAATTTTGAATTTTGATTTTTGTAGGCACTTATTGGTTATTTAGGATGTGTTGGTTATTCTTATTTGTCCCGCCGTGTCAGTGCTATCAGTCAGTCATGAAACGTGAGCAGATCAAATTTGTTTGTAAAGCATTCATAGAGGAAAAATCCGATATTAATCAATGTTTTAGTAAGGACCGTCTGTTTGTAAAAATGAATGGATCTTACACGTGATCAAGTGTGTGTAAATAATAAAAGGCATGATGTATGAATGCCATTTGCACAAAAAACATTTTAAATGAATAAAATAAATACTGTATAAATATGTGAATTATAAATTACATCCTTCAACAAAATCTCTGTCAAATTAGCTACTAGTCTGATGATTATTCAACAGCACGTGTCTTTTTTTGTTTCTCAGTAAACATCTCACACAGGTCTGTACCTAATTGAGTGTATTTTCCTATAAAAGGGCATCGATTTGAACCTGATTTGATTAAACATAACAATGGCTGATCTCGCACTACTGCACTGCATGATTTGGCCCAGGGATAACTGAGGAGACAGCACAGATGTGTTTGCAGAGAAATGAATGGTTGTTTAGTTGTTTTAGACTAGCCAGACCCATTCAGGTGCAGGTATGCAGTATTATGGATCCTATTCTGAAAAGAGAAACAGCAAGAATTATTACCATACCTGCACATCTGTAAGTCCTGTCCACACTTGGCTTTTTGGCTAATGGGAAACTTCAGAGGGAAGTTGTAGAAAAGTCTGGGACTTCTCAGCCATTTATGAGGCACATACTACCTGGAGTACTTAATGGCATATTACCACTGGGTTATATATCCAGTTCTTATATGTGGGGGAAAGGCAAATAGAAGTTAGTCAAGGGTTTCACAGGCTGGCCAACCTACCCTGGGTCATTGGTGCAATAGACTGCACACATGTGCACATCAAACCTCCATCCAATGATGCGTTTGCTAATACACACAGAAAACACTTCTATTCTATCAACGTGCAGCTTATATGTGATGCAAAGTTTGTGCTGCTCAACATCGTTGCCCGATGGCTCAATGGTACAAACGACAGTTTCATTCTACAACACAGTTCCATTAGCACATGTTTGGAACAAGGAGCTATGCAAGACTGCTTGTTTCTTTGTAAAAGTAAAAGTTTATCTTATAGATTAAATTGTAATTATTTGAAACATATAAATAAGCTACTGCAGTGAGCTGGCGCCCTGCCCGGGGTTTGTTTCCTGCCTTGCGCCCTGTGTTGGCAGGGATTGGCTCCAGCAGACCCCCGTAACCTTGTAGTTAGGATATAGCAGGTTGGATAATGGATGGATGGATGGATAAATAAGCTAACCGTTTATATCCATTAAAGACAGGGGTCACCCCTTGAAGACATGGCGTATGACACCTCTAAACAACCCACAGACGCCACAGGAATGGGCGTATAATAATGCATATGCTACAGTGCAGGCTGTTTTCGAGTGTACTTTTGTTGACTTCTGTTAAACCTACCTCAGTCGCCAGTTCTTTGAAGTTATTTTTCCCCTTTCTTTTTTCACTTTTCACATTTTGGCAGATCCTGGGCACGTGTGGCAGCACATCCTTGTATGGTAAGATTTGGAGCGTTGATGGGTGTGGATTATGGTAATAAACTGACAACGTGCATGTGCCTGACAATTTACGATTGATTGGTAGTTATGAACCCACGCAGGGTATTGAGATTTTACTCATGGTTTGTGAACACAGTGCAAGATTTTAGAGAAATCGCATTTTACGCCCAAATGTGTTTGTTAATTTACAAACACTTCATGAATGAGACCCAATGTCTTCAAGAGAAGAACAGTCAGATACATGTTTATTCCAGCTGGAGTAAAGCTGTGTGCTTACTGTGGAATGAGACCTTTGCAATAATGAAGTAATATTAACTTTCGGAGCAGCCCAATCGAACTTTGACACCAACTCGCCACCAGGCTTTTATGGTCACTGTCAGAAACTTCAGAGGCTGTTCGGGAGATAATGATCTCATTTGAGGAGGCTGGTACCACTTGTTGGAATGCAGGCACCATGGTCTGCTCATCATATACAAGCGAGTCAGCATTCTTGCATACGAATACCATTAAGACTAGTAATCGAACATGCATCGCCTGTATCGTTGCCTGTGTGTATGTGTCTGATTAACTTGACAAGATGTAATTTTTCTCATTATGTGACAAATGCAGCAGATGTAAACAAGACGTGTTCTGTTAGGTCAAAAAGTGAAATGTATGCCATTTAAAAATGGACATGACTGGTGTCTTGACAGCATGACATACATACATACATTTTTACACCTCACAATGCACTGTAGCTGGGTGCAGGAATGACACGTTGTAAGGTTTCTAAACTCTTTTGGGACTCCCCCCAATGGGATGACACGCCAAAGCACAATCTCCACGTCTGTGGAAGACAGCTTATCCATTGCCAGAGCAACCGCAGTCTCCCAGTGCTGCAGCAGCTCGCCACAAAAGCAAATCAGAGCCAACCGCGGTCACACTATAAGCGTCAATGGGTGATGCAAAGAACATTATAAATGCAGGGAACTGTATTACTTAGGCACTAACCTGGCCATGACCCTGCCTGATTGCTGTGTCTGTGTATAGGAGAGTGGTAGATCCCACTACAATAAATAACCGTGCTTTTCAAGTTTCAAGCTGAATAAAGCTGGTTTTGCTAAAGTACTGAGACTCAGCTTCGTGTTTTGGGGTGCAAGACAGGGACTCACACGTCACAACGTGGATAAATAGACCAACCAGGTTGGCCTGTTTAATAATGGAACTTCAATATGCAGCCTGTTTGGATAAAATAAACAACAACAGCATTTCGGCTCTTTGCAGTGGAAATCAGGGTCAGTCACTGGAGCTTTGTCCGCAAATGATTCCTCCTTTTGGGCAGCCAAGCTTCTTATACAGTATCATGTGAAAAGGAAAGGGCAGGGCTAAGTGCTTTCACTTGGCGGTTACTCAGTGTTGCGTGGGAAGAAGGAGAAGAGAATGTTAGCAACAGCGCCTCCTCTCTCCCTGGCAGGTTATCACATACCTCGATCAAGTTTGTGAGGAGATCCTCTGACGTGTGTTTGCACAGTAATATTCACTTGGAGATGTGCAGTTTACAGATATGTGATATAAAAGACAAGGTGAATTGTTTCCATGTTTCTTCTTTGTAAAATGAATATGAGAAAATGAGAAGTACAAAATTTCCTTCTCCAGTTTGTAATGATTTTAACTCCTCTGCCATTACAAAAGTAACTAAAAATACTTTTTGCTAACTTTTGAGTGGTATCATTTTCATAATCTGACCCCTACTCAGAACTATTTGATTAGTCCTGTTTTAAGGTATTCATCCAAATCTTGAAAATCCTTAAAAAGCCATCAACAAAGCAAAGAAAGAATAATAAAAAGCGAGTTTAAAATGGACGAGAGAATACAGTTCCTGACATTGAGTCAAGTGGCAGCCCGGAAAAAAATTTCTCCAGTGTTGTTGATCTTCATGCGATAAATACTGATGATTTTGGCTTTTAGTTGTGAGGCACTGTTGTGAACTCTGACCCCCAGCCCCTCTTCCAAACTGTAACCGCTCTAATCTCCATTACGATTCTGTAATATGGAAGTGACGTGATAAGAGAAGTGGGAAATAAAAGGAGAGCACACCCTGCCAATCAGTGTATTGCTTATTTATTGTAAATTCAAAATCAACCATCAAATCCATCATTAGTAAACGAGATCTTACCATTGGTGATGCCTAAAGCGTTGTCTCTTGTTGTAGATTTGTTCATGAACACAAGAATGAAACTGTGAAACACTGAGGGGTCTTTGATACGCTTTTTGTCTGAATGAACTGAATTCTGCCCTTTTGTGAAGGCCCTTTTTGACTTTGAGCTAGCCAAGGAGGAGCTCCTGCCTCTCTTCTGTGTTTGGACTTCACAGTACACATTTCTCTGTTTGTGTTTGCCCGCATGCAGCTGGTGACCCCATTCTGTGTGATGGCAGAAAATGTAAATAGCACCAGCTGTGTTAGGAGACTAATTAACACAACACCATATTTTTGTGGTTGGGAAAGACAGAAACGAGTTAAAATTATCATGATTATGTGCTCCCTGGAAATTATTTTCTTTTTTTTTTTTAGCCATGAGCTACAGCTGCTTGGCATGCTTGCCTGATTTGATTCTCCAGGCTTCTGCTCTGCATCTGTTAGACAGGGAGCTGCTAAGACTCCGCTTCAAGCTGCAGATCCTTGATTTAGGATCATCTTGGCATCCCATTTCAGACGATCATCGTTTCAATTTCATTTTCTCCCAAACAAAATTCATTCCTCTGTGATGTTGAAATTTGTGAATATAAAGTCAAGCTGCTGAAATGGAAGAAACAGTAATGAATATCATTTTTTCCATCAGATCTGCTTCAACGGATGCTGAGGAAAAGTCTCTCTGTTCTGGCCCATCAAGTTACATTACTACTATTTCATGTTACACAGCAGAGGTCTGCTGGTGGCTCGTCCCCTTATTTGACAGCACACACTTCATTGTACATTTGGAAGACATAATTGGTTTTAACCCAGTTACTGCAGCATGGCCTTTGGTAGGCTGGAGGATACAAGAGTGAGCCTTGTCAACTAAGACATACTGTATGTCCTGCATACCTAATCTGTGCCCGTAAGCAGTCTAAGTCACCATTTAGAAAATACAAAATAAATAAATAAACGAGTGAAAAGCAGCCACAAACAGAGAAATGCAGAGGTAGACTTGCTTTAAGAGCTGGGAGACAACATCTGGAGCTGCACACTGTGACGAACTGGCACCCTGTAAAGGGTTTTGTTCCTGTGCAGTGCCCTATGCTAGCCGGGATAAGCATCCTCACAAACCCATGACTGATCTGGAGCTGCAGCAGGAATGTGTAACACAATACCAAATCCTCACACTGAACTCACCTCTAGTGGGTAAGCTGTGGGCACATTCTAAAAAATATATAGTTTTTTTTAATGTATCTTTCAAATTTTCAATTAATTTATTTCTGCACTTGGCTTAAGATTTCATCAGCAAGAGATCCTTCACATGCTGGGTAAAATGCCAAAATTAAATTGAAGCATTTGGTTTGCTGCTAAATCCATTAACGTTTCAGTGCCCAAAAACATTCAACCCTACACAAGTCCATCCTTTTACCAAATACGAGAAGGAAAAATTACAGTTGTGATACCCATTAGGTACTGGAAAATATGTCACAAGTCTGTCTTAATAACATCAACAGACTGGAGTTGTAGGTGCAATGTAATCCTAGATTATTAGACACTTACAAATCACACTTATCAGATGCTTCTGGTGTCCATCCAGAATTTGCTCCTCCTCGCGGCTGTACCCTCTGTGGCCCAGACTTTGATTAACCAGGTTGGAAAATGGATAAATGAAAGGATTTATTTGAATGTACATCAAGATTTGATTAATATACAATTAAAAGTAACATTTCTACAAGTGACAATAATGATCTATAAAAGTATTAGATGCTACTGGTGTCCAGAACAAGGCTGATTTGGGCCCTGTGCCATATCGTGTTAGATTAGGCTGTTTTAAAGACACATGGGTGATCCTGAGCATTTCTAGGCCCATCAGTGAATGTTCAGATGTGTAAAAGCACAGCCATCCATTCCATTATCTAAAGACACTTTTTTCCATTACAGGTTCACTGGCACCTAGAATTCCAGGACTCAACCTACAAGAAGACGAGCCATTCTGATCACAAACAATAAAACGTTCGTTATCTAGACCAAACCATTGAGTCATAACATTAAATTTGCTTTGTTTAAACTTCAGTGGTGGAAAAATGCAAAACCTACCAGGAATGGGAGGATATGGTGGGGAAACATCCCATATAAAATACTTGATAATATGTAGGACATGGAAGTCATGATTTGGTGGTCTCTTTGTTACAAAAGAAGGCAATACATTTTTGCACAGTTTAGTTCTAGTACATCAATGTGAAATCTAAACAAATGATTGATTATGACAATGGCATACTAACATTTTTATAAACATCTTTCCGGAACACCACACTGTGAACTTTTCGCTGAGCCTGTGCTTGGCTAAAATTCAAAACACGTGACAACTTCTATTTCAATTCTTCACTAGCAAAAAGCACCATTAAATTATCACCGTGTCCTCCTGGGTGTTTGTTCCTTTTCCAATGGAATTTTCTTTATTATGTTTTCATAATATAATTTCCTAAATCCTTTTTTCTGTTCCCCAGCCAGATTTTCCATTCCTGTGGCAGCCAAAGTGAGAAGCTGTGAAAATGCCTTCTCGTCCACACTGTACCACAAAGGGCAAAGAGTGATAGTTCCTTCACCCCAGACACACCCAACAAATGTTAACAATAAGCGTGACACGGTGTGTTAATGACTTTATCATAGTAGTAACAATAAGACATAACATTTGGTTTGATATAATGGTAGAGTGATATAGGAAACGACATGCATTGAGAACATACCATGCGTGAAATAATGAATTGCAAATATCAGCAAAAAATGCCCAGGTTAATGTGTCCCCAGTCTGGAACATCTAATCTGGAAAGCTAAAAAAAAATATTGTCACAGCACAAAGGCTGACCCTGGCAGCACAGCGACTGCCTGTCATATGTGCCACATTTTGCTAAAAAAACTCAGCACTTTAATGAGCCATTCTGCTTGTCGCCAATCACACAGTTGTTTCAATCTTTTCAATGATTTCCACAGTTGATTTCGAAGGTGAAAGGACTGAACAGTCTTCCTGGTCCCATATACTTCCTGGACTTGAGTCTTCATCAGAACTCAGGTCATCTTCATCCTCAGAATCGTCCTCACAAGATTCCAGATAATGCAAACCCAAGGCATTGATGCCTGAATCCTCAGAGCTGGAGGGGGAGGAACAGTGGTCCATTTTGGGCACAGTCACGTGTTCGCTGCTGCTTTTGCTGGACACTTCCACAGAAGAAGTTGGTGTATCAGTGGCTGGTGGTCGGACACCCGAAGCCTGGGACTGTGGAGAAATTGAAGGCAAGGATGGTGGCCTCTGCACGTAACACATCTTCCCATTAATTCGTTTCACTTGATAGTCATCAATAAAGAGGTCTGAGATGAGGCAGTACTTGGGTGACTCTGGGTAGACTGGTGCTTTAAAGAAGGAAGCCATTTTTAAAAAACGCTCCATTAGTGAGGATGAGAGATCAATGGTATCGGTGAAATCTACAGGTTTAGCTGGAACGCAAGTGCTTGGCAGCTGTCCAACAGGGGTCATGGGCTGATAGACGTATTTACCTAAAAAAATACAGAGACGAGTATGTTAGTAAAGGGAAGAATGTACATAAAAATGACATTATTTTCTGTCAGCAGAAAAAGCTAGGAAATGCTTTATCATAGTCAAGATGAAACCGATAGTAAGAAGACAGATGAATTGTAATTTTCTGGTCATCAAATTCAGAAGTGCAAAGACTTCAAGCACAATGCACATTTCAAGAAGTATAGCATAATTTCAAACTATGAGCTTTTTTAAGCAATACAAAAGTTGCACTGTAAAATTCACTGACAGCATGTGTTTATATTTTGGCATGAAAACAGAGCCTCCAGAAAAAAAACCCACAGAAACACATTTAATGAACTCCTTATTATGTCAAATCTGACAGTCAGTCCACGGACAGTCTCTTGTGTGAAGCTCCTAATACTTTTATTAATCAAGACATCCACCTACTTTCTGGTCCTGCTGTGTCAGTGGCTGCCTGGACTTATCTGGCAGCACCAAATGCAAAACTTAGTCCTGAATAGTTCACCGCACACCCTTAGAGGGTCAATTCACCTAACATGAATGTCCATGGGATGTGAGAGGAAAGCAGTGAAGATGAGGAGAAAGTGAAAACTTCAGAGACACCATAACCACCCCTTGATTTGACACCAGAACTCTTTGCGGCACATCATGATGGGTTTCAACATCTCCATTTTTTTTTTCACTTATCAAGTTTGGAGTCATGGTCAGCTATTGTCTATCCCACAGAATTGAGCACAAGGGTGTGCCATCAGACTGTAACCATAGGCTCACTCACACACCACACCTGGCCAGACATTCATGCATTCATGTATGTGGACAAAGGGAGAACATCTAATACTCGACATGAACGGAGCCCAGGGTGTATCTTAAATAAGGATTTGGGAGCTAAGAGGTACAGGCGCTCACCACTGCTCCAACATGTTTCCCAGTAATATAATCATATTCCACTAGCTGTGTAAGCTCATGCTGGAAAAAGCAAGGGGTCCTAAAAACTATTGAAATCGTCAGAAAGAAAATTTAAATGTAGAGATTTCGGGTAATTGAAATGAACTACTCTGGGCATCTCGCTCCTAGGAGGTTTCATTTTGCCAACATGTTCACATCGTTTGTGCATTAACGGCTAAGCGACTGTATTTCTTGGGAGGTTTCGTTTTGCTCATGTGCTCGCCCCGCTTGTGTATTAGCAGCTGGAGGAAAAGTAAAAGGGATACATGGGGGCTCTAAAATCTGTACTAACCCCTACTCTCTTTTCTGTTTCTTTTTCCAGTGTCCTTTTGATGGTGGCTTGTGCCACCACCATCTACTCAAAGCACCGTGATGTTCCAACAGTGATGGATTAAAAGCCAGAAGTCTGCATGACCGTCATCATCAAGTCCATCCGTGAGAACCCTAAATACAAAGAGGACTATTTCATTTATGTTAGGTAGAAAGCCCAGAGGGGACTGGGCGGTCTCATGGACTGGAACCCCTGCAGATTTTTTTTTTTTCTCCAGCCATCTGGAGTTTTTTTTGTTTTTTCTGTCCTCCCTGGCCATCGGACCTTACTCTTTTTCTATGTTAACTAATGTTGTCTTATTTTAATTTCTTATTTTGTCTTTTATTTTTCTTCATTATGTAAAGCACTTTGAGCTACTTTTTTGTATGAAAATGTGCTATATAAATAAATGTTGTTGTTGTTGTTTGCTGATGTGCTTTCCTTGCTTCTGTATTAACCACTAAGTGAGTGATTCTTTCTTCTGAGGTTTCGTTTTGCCGAAGTACTGGCCTCACTTGTGTATCCTCGAAGGTCGAGCACTTACCCCGACTCCATCTCTCACTTTTGGGACGGACAAACACACACACACACTTCCACGCATAGACGTTTATATATAAGATAATGATAAAACGGTAAAGACAAATATAGAGGAAATAAAACAAAAGCACAAATCATGATTAAGTGCAATTGACAATATCAGTTTTCTCTTTCAAATAAGAAGAGGGTGTTACGTTTAACTGCCAAGGGGAACTTCACATAAAATTTCAAACTGTATCACGCATACACATCGGAGGATCTCCTTACAGGCTCTGTCGATGTATGCAATAACCTGCTGGAGTGAGACGGGGGTGCTATTGCTAACACTGTCTTCTCCTTCTCTCCCCACAGCCACCAAGAAGCCACCCGGTGAGGGCACTACATTCCACCCCTTCCAGTTCCTCAGCATCCAAGAAGGAGGCTTTATTTTTCCAACGGTGAACTACCAAATGGACCTCCCAATCACAGTGACCCTGTGTCGAAGAAGCCAAGTGCTTCTGTTATAAATTTCAACTCAAAGACAAGGGCAGTGACACCAAGATGGGCGTTTCGTTTTTTTATTTTGCTTTGAACTAGTTGACGCCGCAGATTTTCTTCTGGCAGTCTTTTGATTGTTCCAGCACCCAACCACAACTTTAAGAATTGCTTATGATGGTAAAATTGCTGAGTCAAATATTCATATATATAATTTGGTACTTAACTGCAGAAAATGGCTGTATTTTCTTATTTATTTTTACAGTACTCAAGGGAATAGAAAGGAAAGCATTAAAACCATTGAAGTTCCTGGTCTGGTTTTAAGAAGTATTGCACTGTTGAAACCTAGGATGACAATAACCCATCTTGCACTTGTATGCCAAGTTGAGTCTCATAAGATAAATCTCATTTAGTAGTAGCCATTCATTTGAATGCAATGATCGGCACTGCTGCCCTTGTCATGGTAGAGTCTGCATGTTCTCCAGTTATCTGTGTGGATTTCACTTGGGCATTCCAGTTCTCTGCTTCACTTCCCAAAGACATGCAGCTGGGCCCTGCAGCTGCCTGGCTCTCTCATCTGAGCTGTGTTCAGAGGGTTTGATAATAACTGGATGGATAATCATTACTAAGCAAATGGACATGGCAAATGAATATAAATACCTTACATCTCTTAAGACAAACGAGCAAACAGCACTTGCTGTACGCGTTCAGAGTCTGCTCTGCTGCACAGAAAAACATATTTATTTAAAAAAAAAGGGCCACATCTTCCAGAAAAGATCCTGCCTATTATTTGAAGCAGGATCATTTGAATCAAACATGATGGCATTTATTGCTTACATGACCACTGAGAGTGTTCACTGTGTGCTGCTGGAATTATTTAGCTGCCAGTCAATGTTGTAGAGCACAGTCGCTTATCAGAAGGCCACAGACTAAGTTAACTAAACAAGCACATCTCCGGGAGGAAATACATCTTCAGAAACAACCCCAAGGTAAAACACAGCTCTTCATGATGTGGAAGAGACAGCTTGACACACAGGGTGGGCTACAGGTCAGTAGGCCTTCTGCTACAAAACAATGCAAAGATGAAGGCACTCCAGCTAATGTGCAAGAATGGACTCTTGTGTACTTAACATTGCCATCTACTGAAATGTTGAATTCTGATATATTTTTCTCTTTTGAAAGAGGCTGCGCAATGTTATTGACAGCCAACTTCCAAGAAGGCTTTTTCTAATCATTAATATACACTGCTATTTAAAAATATTTACCCCTTGGAAATTTTCACATGGGCGGCACGGTGGTGCAGTGGGTAGCGCTGCTGGCTCACAGTTAGGAGACCCGGGTTCGCTTCCCAGGTTCTCCCTATGTGGAGTTTGCATGTTCTCCCCGTGTCTGCCCGGGTTTCCTCCGGGTGCTCCGGTTTCCTCCCACAGTCCAAAGACATGCAGGTTAGTTGGATCGGCAATCCTAAATTGTCCCTAGTGTGTGCTTGGTGTGGGTGTATGCGCCCTGTCCGGGGTTTGTTTCCTGCCTTGCGCCCTGTGTTGGCTGGGATTGGCTCCAACAGACCCCCGTGACCCTGTAGTTAGGATATAGCAGGCTGGATAATGGATGGATGGAAGTTTTCACACTTTCTTGTTGTACAACATTGAATCACAGTGGATTTAATTTGGCTTTTCGATACTTATCAACAGTAAAGGTTCTTTAAAGTCAAAGTGAAACTAGATCTTTGCAAAGTGGTATACATGAATTACAAATATAAAGCAAAACATAACTGATCACATAAGCGTTCACCCCCTTTAATGTGACACACTTAAAGCATGGCTGGTGTAGCCAGTGTGGTCCCCGGCCGGGACGCCCAGGAGGACGAGAGGAGGGCTTGTGCCTCCTCCAGACCGCGAGGGGGCGTCCGTCCTGGTTATGTTGGGGGCCTCGGGTAGAGGGCTTGGAAGCCCAGCCCTGTAGGGACCCGTGGCCATCACCAGGCGGCGCCCCAGTGCCTATTTATCCCGGGAGCCCGGCACTTCCGCCACACCAGGAAGTGCCGGGGGGAAGACGACAGGGGACACCGTACGGCTTCCGGGTGCGCAGGCGGCACTTTTGCCACACAGGGGTGTGGCCAACTCTAATTGCCGGGAAGCAGCTGGAGCCCATCCGGGTTCCTATAAGAGGGGCTGGGGAGAGGACTGGAGGCGGCCAGGAAGAGAAGGCACAGAGACTGTGAGCCCTGGACTTTGGGGAAATCGGTGCAAGAGGCACTGGGGTTGCACGTGAGCAAAAACTGTAAATAGTGTGAATAAACAGTGTGTTGGGTGAACTATGTTGTCCGTCTGTGTGTGTCCGGGCCAGCGTTTACACCAGTCAGTTTTAAATGTCACAGAATTACTTCAATGAGGATCTCCTCTCTAGGATTTCAATTAATTGTAGTACAAAATGCACCTTTTCTGGAAAGTTCCACTTGGGGCGAGTCAGTATGCTGGCCTAACATACGCAACAAACACAAAAGAACACTCCAAGCACCTCTGTGAAAAGGTAATGGAAAAGCAGAATTTGGGGATGGAGACAAGGAAATATCAAAGTCACTGAATGTCCCTTGGAGTCCAAAATAATAAATCATTAAGAAATGGAAAGAGTATGGCACTGCTGTACATCTACCTAGAGCAAGCCGTGCACAGAAACTGAGCAATTGGCAAGAAGATGATTAGTCATGGAGGCCACCATGAGACCTATGAGAACTCTGAAGGAGTCATAAGCAACAGTGGATGAGATTGTTGTCCATACAACTACTGTTACCTGGGTGCTCCACTAGTCGCACCTTTATATAAGTGTGGCAATGTTAAAAAATTCAGCATGACAGGCACATGGGAGACTCAGAAGTCAGCTGGAAGAAGGTGCTATGGTCTGATTAAACCAAAATTGAGTTTTTTGGCCTTCAGACTAAACATGTTTTGACACTGCACATTATCGAAAACGTACCATTCCCACCATAAAGCATGGTGGTTGCACCATCATGCTTTGGCAGAGCTTCTCTGCAGTAGGCCCTGAAAGTCTTGTGAGGGCTAAATTTAGTACAGTAAAATACAAGGAAATCCTGGAGGAAAACCTTAAGCAGTCTGCAAGGAACCAGCACCTTGGGAGAAGATTGGTTTTGAATCAAAACAAAAGATCCCAAGGATAAAGCCAAAGCTACACAGGAATGGCTCAAAAGCAACAATGTTAATGGCAAAGTCAGAATCCAAATCTCATTCACACTGAGAATTTGTGGCTGGACTTGAAAAAGACTATTCACTCACGATTCTCATGAAGCCTATCAGAGCTTGAGCTGTTTTGCAAAGAAGAATGTAGAAAAAAAATGTCAGTGTCTAGAAGTGCAAAGCTGATAGAGACCTGTGAACACAGCCCCAAAGCTGGAATTACTGCAAAAGGTGCATTCACTAAATACTGACTTATGCTGTGTATTGTGTTTGTCATTAATTTAGACCTTATTGTTGAGATCTGGTTTTACTTTGACATTAAAGTCAAGTAACACTGCAGGATGGTGCAGTATCTACATGGCAAAAAGTCAAAATGAAATCGATCAAGTGGAAAGACAAGAACGTTAGCCTCCTAAGTGCAATTCACAACACAGCAACTTTCAATGTTTGTGTCGGGGAAATGAAGTCATTAAGCCTTGCGCTGTGGTAGCTTACAGTGACACAATGGCCACATCGATCATGCAGATCAGGCACTGGCACTCTACCCTCTCATATGCAAGGAACAAACAAAATACTATAAGAAAAGCGTGCAAAGAATCATGATTGTACAGTCCTGAGTGTGATGTCTGGTTGTGCGATGGTAACGGTTTCAAAACATGTCACATGATGTACGTTGTCACACATGTGCGCCATGGGACCACCTTCCAGGTCTTGAGATGGTGAGCTTCATGCGACATGTACCACCTTGGAACATGAGGAGGTGCTGGCGCTAACCACTTCTTCTCTCTCCACAGCAGTTCCGACAAGGTGCCTAAGGACTTGGCTAGCCCCACCCACAAGGTCCTTCTGCCTGGGACACCATAAAACATGCGTACCCTGGAAGGAGGCATTTAGTTTGGACTAGAAGACTCAATGAAGAAAGAAATGCCATACCACAGGTTAAGAAAGCCTCTAATTGAGTACCAAGGGGACACACTTTTTGTTTTTTTCCTACATGTTAAACGGGGAAACGCAGTTGGCACCCCAACCTTTCTTTTGGCATCCTCTGTCTAGTTACTCAGTCAAAATGTGTACTTAATCTGCATCATTAGAGCAGATTTATTAAACATTTTGGAATTCACATGTTTCTTTTACAGGTAATAACATTTTTTCTTGTTGATAAAAATGAAACATTTTCCCTGAGGTAACCATAACGATAAGGAATTTAAGCTCACTGGAAAAACACTATCACTATCTTTTCATTTACATATTATGAACTATGGCTCATAATATGTAAATGCAAAGAACAGGAAAACAAACTACTGTCAAGCCACTAAACGTTTCCTCAGAAAGTGTGATTTGAATTAATTTGAAATTTTAACAGAAGCGTCATTTTTGTAGTCTCTTTGACAGAAGTTCCACAGCCTTGATGATAACTAAGATTTTGTGTGACTTTGTGAATTAATATTCAGTATATAAAACCCAATGGCTACATTCAGTGTGAGACTGGAAAATTTCCTGTCCCCTGCTCTTTTTCCACAAGGCTGTATTCTAGTCTGACCTCCGGCCACACTCCTGTAGCCACGTCCCATTTCCCTTCAGGAAGTCAACAGCAGTCTGGTGTACTTGTTGCTCTTTCTGTGGCCTCTTAATTTTAACTGTGCACACATCCCTTAGTAATAGATCTGATTTGTCTTATGTCTTTTGGTTATCAGTAGAACCAGATACCAAGGTGAAACATATTAAAAATATGTCATATGCATTTACCAGAATTCTCTCTCTACAAATTGTGAGTAAGGAAGACTTTGTGATGGCACCTGAGAGGAGGTTCCCTTCATTTCTGAGTAATCTCCCTTCTCTTTATGTCCTCTGTATAAAAATCAGCTGTTAACGTGCAAGGACTCATTTTACTGAAGTTTTATTACATCCGCAACACTTGACCCATCATTTTCAGTATACCGTTCCCAAGTGTATGTCTGTGGATAAACAGCAAGCAAGCAAGCTTACAGTGGTTATACATTGGCCTGGATGGCATTTACTGTACAATCTTTAAGGATCTTCAAGTGCATTTTAAAGTATTGCCCAGAGATTGATCTGGGGTTGGTTTGGATGTTGTGCCTGATGCTACTAGGCTAAAACATCAGGTCTCCAGAAACCATATAACTGGAATAAGTGGGTTCTGATAATAGATGGATTTCCTAAAATAACTTTAAGGTATAAGAAAGTAATAATAAAACCTAATAGAAGGAAAGTCTTACCTAAAACTGGAATTGGAATGTCTTTTGGTTTCATAACTACATGGACAGTTATTATGAGATGCTGGGGGTGGATAAAACAATAACTTTGAAATAAATAAATCTTAATTATAAATGCAGTTGCAAAGGTAGCAGTATGTGTCACCAATAAAAGAGGTCTGACAATTAACAGTTTGATATGAGTTTTCAAAGCAATGTGAGGCAGCATTGCAGGAGTAAACTAGAAATCAACCGTAGATGTGACGCTATCCCATCACAGGGCACACAACCCACTCCCCCAAGTCACGAGTTGGACTTGCCAATCACCTCAACCTGCATATCCTTTTAATGTGGGAGAAGAGAGAGAAGTAAAGACTGTGAGTAGGCATGGGATTTGACTGCAGGACACTAGCCCTGTGAAGAAGGGCTAAAACTACTTCTGACATGTGAAAATTACAATTGTTACTTTAACATATTTTAAATATATTCACAGATTTATCTGACTGATCATATATAAAGTCAAAGTTGACTAATGTCAAAATCTGACAACAGCTATAATACTAGCCATCCCAAACACCTACAAAGCTCTGACTGGATATGAGTATAACCTTTTTTTTTTATTCTGCTCAATTGCATTACCAAACCCTCCAGAACTCCAGGAGTACAAAATGAAGTAATTGCTCACCACTGCTTACAAATATGAGGGTGAGGACCAAGGCTGCAAGCTGCTCCATTACTCCATCATTTCCAGTTGACTCTAATCTTCTGTCTCTATTTCTGGTAGCAATCCTATTCTGAGCAAAGCCCCCTGAGTGCTCAAGTGATTTCTGCTATGAATTTATTCTTCATTTGATACATACAGTAAGTCGACTCCTGTGGATTTTCAAAGATTATGCTTAGGCTGCCTCTTTTGTAGAAGTGTCTGTACTTAATACCAAGGGATGCATACTGCATGAACAGCCGCAGCGTCATGATAAAGCAATGGATGAAAGGAAGAAGAAAAAAACCCAGCAATTTCACTGCTTTCTGTACTTTTGCAACTCTCTTGATTATGGGGACCAATCAGCTGCTCCTTTTGAGACAGCAGTTTGCCTTATGTTGTGTAACCTTGCTTAATACACCTTGGGATAATCAGAGACACCTTTGACATTTGTGCATTATTATCTACAACTGTTTGCACTTCAACACTTGTGTAAGAAGAGCCACATTTTACCATTATTGTGTATCAGATAGATAGATAGATAGATAGATAGATAGATAGATAGATAGGAAAGTCACTATAATCTATTAATCTGCAATATGAAATTTACTAATATATTATCAAAGAATGGTAGCATGGTGGACAGAACAGCTGCCTCACAGATCCAGTGTATTGGACATGGTTGCTGCCTGCATAGTCTCCCTGTGTCTATGAGGGTTTTCCTCTCTGCATTTCTGTTTTGCTTCCACATTCCCATATAAGTGCATTTTAATTATTAATTCTACAGTGAGCGGCATGGAGGCGCAGTGGTAGCGCTGCTGCCTCGCAGTTAGGAGGCCCGGGTTCACTTCCCGGGTCCTCCCTGCATGGAGTTTTTCATGCTCTCCCTGTGTCTGCGTGGGTTTCCTCCGGGTACTCCAGTTTCATCCCACAGTCCAAAGACATGCAGGTTAGGTGCATTGGCGATTCTAAATTGTCCCTAGTGTGTGCTTGGTGTGATTGTGGGCTGGCGCCTGCGCCCAGGGTTTTTTCCTGCCTTGCGACCTGTGTTGGCTGGGATTGGCTCCAGCAGACCCCTGTGACCCTGTAGTTAGGATATAGCAGGTTGGACAATGGATGGATGGATGGAATTTTACGGTGGCCCTGTGTGAGTGGTCCCTGTAATTAGGTGGTACCTTATCTTGGACCAATCCTGCTTTGCATATCATGCTGCTGGGATAAGCTCTGGCTCCATCAAGACCTTGAATTGAATAAAGTTGCTTTCAGTATGTTGACACTGGCTCTCAGCTTACATCATTTGAGAACCAGTAAAGCAAATTCTGGCCATGCATCCACTAAAGCTACTGCCACACGCTTGGGCCTGGTGAATCTCTTACAGGGACTTATTTTATGGATGCACAGAGGAAGTGAAGGAATGTTCCACAGTTGCTGATTCCTCTTGCACTTCTGCAACTACAATGGATGTAAAACTGCTGAAGAGTAAACCGTAACATCACATCCACCTGCTTCCAACTCCTCACAATCTTTTGGCAGCATTTAAAACAAGAGAACAACAGGAAATCAATGTCATTTAGAAGATCTAAGACACACTGGTGGTCTCGACCACATGTTTTTTAAATTATTAAACATTCTTTTTCCAACTTCCTTACTAAATGGCAATTAAACTGGTTTTCCCTAGTTTGGACTCAAGCCAGTGTGTGAAATAGCCCATGGTGATTGGGTGGTACTCTGATGCTATGGCTATATAGAATGCAATCACTTAGGATATGAATATCGGTAATAGATGAATGTTATCACACTGAGAGATATGGACCTGGGTTAGTCCTGCCTAGTGCCCAGTGTTGTTGGGGCAGGCTTAGGCCCCATCGGCTTAATCCTAAACATGACTGAAGATGTAGACATGAATTCTGTGGTGAAGTCCTCTAGGAAGCACCTTCTTGACCATTTATAATTTATTTTCTTACTTTCCACCACAAAACAAAGATTATACTTGAGGCCAGGGCAGTACTAGAGGTTCAAATTTAAAAGAATGGATTGATAAGGTTTTGGAAACATTTGAGCTCTCATTCCAGTGACACTCTGCTCTATCCATTGCATGGCCATGCTGACTAAAACCACAGCGAACATCAGATTAGACAGCGTTAACAAGCAGAACCAAACAGCCGCGGAGTGAAACCCGGTAAAGCTTTAAGAAGATGCTCTACTTAGACCCTCCTGGGACAAGTTGCAAACTTGTTCTCGCTTTTCATCTTTGCAGAGCTCTTCAGTTGGTTCTAAATATTTTTTTTACATTAACAAAGAGAAGACAGAGAAGAAAGGCTAGCAAAGCAAATGGAGTCAGTGATATAAGTTTGTGATAATATCCCTAGAGTGGCTTTCAGAAGTGAGAAGCGATTATCCTTTGTGAACAAAGCTTTATGTAGGTGTGACTGATAAAGAGAAAAAAATGCCATTTAAGAGCATAGAAAAAGACACTGGAAGCTTCTTTTCAAAGTTTTACCACATTCACTTGACATTTGCTGCAGCTGTCTTCTTCAAAAGATGGGGAGTTTCAGCTGTTGCTGTTCAAATTAACTGTTTATTTATTTACTTTATTCCTGCTTTCATTTTCTTTGTTACAGGTGGCACTCCTCACTGATTTAAAGCTCTAGAGTCTAGCGTTTATATCCAGATCTGGCCATGACCTGTGCGTAGTTTGAACATTTTCCCTGTAGTTCTGCATGATGTTTTCCCTCCAGATCCTCTGAATTTCCTCCCACATCGCAAAAGATTTTCCGATTAGGCTCACTGATGACTCCAAGATAGCGTAATATAAGTGTGCAGGTGTCCTTCAATGGAGTAGAGCCATCTCCAGGGCAGGTACCTGCCTGGACCCTGATTGTGGCCTGACCTGAACAGGATTAGGCAAGGCTTGGTTAGATTTTTTACTTTGTGGGTTGCAGTATTAAAGCAAAACAACCCATTACAGTACACAGTTTTAATATTACTATTTCTATTACTGATTTTTGAAGAAGCCAATGTGACTTCATCACTGTACAATCTACTGCATGACGGCATTCTCTTGTCCTAAAACATGGAGAAAGCCCTAGCAAAGACAAATATAAGCTCTTTCGCTTGATGTTTTACAGCAAAGCTGGTTCTGCTCTCTAAAAGAATGCTCAATAAGGCATGGTTTTAATATTTTGTCATTTTTCTGAATTTAACAATCAGTACTGCCATCCATTCACACATTTTTTGAACTTCCTTATCTTAATTGGGGTCTCAGGGAGGTAAAGCGTAACTTACCAACAACTGATGCAAGGCAGGAACAATTTGATTCCATTTCATTTATAAAAATTGATTTGTTTCCATTTACAAACCATGCAGCAGAAAAACTAACTGGCACAAGTAATTGTAGTACTGACTAGCTGACCTCTTCAATGTAGTCACATACCTGACGGCTCATATGATGCAATGTCCTGCTCTTTTATTTGTCTACTGTGGACTTGAATTTAATGTTAGTTGTATTGCACCCTAAACAGCAAAATGCTAACACATCCATTTAGTGAACCCATGATTCCATTAAAAGTTTAGAGGCAGCCTGTCCTGACAGCACAGGGGAAAAATCGGAAAGTAGACATGGGTAACATTTCAGTCCTTCACAAGTCACACTTAAACCTATATTCGACTCGTGTAACTAATTTGTCCATTAATCCACTGTCATAGTCCAAATAACTCAAAGGGATCCCAAGAAATAGGCAAATAAAAAGAGTGCTTGATGGCATCACATAAACGGAAACTCAGGCTCGTTAACCTTGTAATTTGCCTTAACTTTAATGCGCTTATGTTGAGGAGGTCCATTTAGGAGCTCCATTCTCTTGAAAGACCGTGTCTGAGATAGACACCTCATTCCGACACTTGCAGTTATAGGGCTCTGACCACAGCAGACAGGGCCTTCTCTGAACGCTGGGAGCAGGTCAGACGCCTATATTGGGCACATTCTCAGAGATTTGGAAGAAACAGGAAAAATGATTAGAAACAGCGCCCCCTCCTGCCCTGGCACAGTACTGCATATCTTAGAAGAGGTGATCCTCAGGCACCCACACATGACAACACCTATTGTCAATCACAGCTTAACCCAGTGTCAGATGCCAGTCTATCACATGATTCATGACAATGTACTACCGTTAATTATTCATTCCACTATCACCCATTTTCTAAACATTGGTTCTTCATTAGATACAAAAAGCTGGAAACTGAACGAGATACACATTCTTTCACAGAGCTCAATCGAAGTGAAAAGCTGGAAACTGAACGAGATACACATTCTTTCACAGAGCTCAATCGAAGTGAACTTCCCAAGGAAAAAGAAGCCCCGATTTGTCACTTTAGCAGTGGGTGGTTTTGCTCTCCACATGGAGGGCATGCCCTGAGGTGTATTTACAGTACATTATGCTGATTTACTGTCACCAATGAACCTAACAAAGAGCAGGACAAAAACATTCTGGACATGGGGAGAACATGCAAATTTTGCACAGACAGTGACTGGATTGAGAATTAAACCCTTATCCTTCTAACTGGGAGGCAACATCACTAACCAGCGTGCACTGTGACATTTGTAAATTGATATTAATAATAAAAAATGTCGCCTGTTGTACTTGTTTGAATGTAACAATAAAGAAGCAGAGCACCAACACGGGGTCTAGCCATTTGCTTGTCTCCAGTTCTGCTGGAGAATAAAACTGTCATTATTTTTTTTTAACTTTAGACTGCTTATATAAGGTTTTTTTTATTTTGCTCAAATGAACCATGATGAACAATAAAGGAACTAATTTACAAAGGAATTTACAGGACTTTTGTGGAAATTTAACTAACTAATGTACAGAGGCAATTTATATTGAAATCATCCTCTCTTGAGGTATAATAATTTATGTCCCAAACACATTTGTATATTCTTTCTGTATTGTACCAGTAACTTCTAACTTTAATTCATTTGTTTTATTATCCAAGATATTTATCCTCCTTTTAATCTAAAATAGTCAACCAATTTACATAATAATGGTAAAAAAACCGACACAGCAAGAGATTGTAAAAGATACACTAGATGAAAGCTTTTGGGGAGAGCCAGCAATCACTAGGATGGCTAGCCATTCACATGTGTCTTATGTCAAATGTCCCAGAATCCCATTAGTGATTTTATTATAAATATGGCTTTCCTGAGAGGCCAAAAGAGGAATGGCATAAAAAGTGGGATCAGAGACCAAGACATGTCAGAACTAAAGAGAGAGACCATTTCATCTGGAAAATCAAGTGCATAATTCATGCATCATGCTGATGTATATATATATGTTGTCACACCTGTGCATATGGGAGGTAGCTAAATGACTCAGATGAGGGTAATTCCATGCAGTACAAGAGGGTGGCAGAGTGCACTAACCCTTTCTCTCTTTCTTCTGCAGACCAGTTACGGAAAATTCCGCCTGGCCCTGATGACCTCACTTCCTCTGGCCGACTTTAAAAACACCATTTTGTCTCATATAAATCAGTTCTGTCTTGAACTCAGTGTTGGAAAACTATTTCGTTGCTTATTCCTTAACCCAACTTCCGTTATATGGAGATGTAAGATGTAAGATGCAGCAGATGTAAGACACCATTGGCTGGTAAGTGTCTTATAAGTAAAAGGTTTATGAGCTTTCACGTGTCTCAGGGAAACACATATCAGTTTGTTACTGCTGGTGATGGTGAGTCCCTGTGTGGAGTACTGAGGAGTGACATGCATTTTGGACATCACTTATATGTACTTATGTGGATGCGATCCTATGTAGAATACTACACAGTGACTGGGAGTTAGGCATCACTCATACGTAGTTCTGTGAATATAATCTGGGTGTGTGTCTGTCTGTTGTGGCGGACAGCCGGGTCCCATGCCCAGCAGGGACGCCCCTTCTACATCTGTTCCAGGGGAGCAACCATAGGCAGCTCAGTACCTCCCCCGAGACGCTTGGTGGCAGCCTCCCTGGCCGACGGTGATTCCCCAACCTCCCGCAGGGCTCCATGGGAGATGGAGTCCTCCACAGCCTGGTTGGCCGCAGGGTGGCCGCTGTGGGGGGGCTGTCTGGTTTCAACAGCCTGGCTGGGCGAATCTTCAGCCCCACCCGGAAGTGCAATTAGGACCAGGTGGTCAATCACCTGGAATGCTTCCGGGTGGGCTATAAAAAGGGCCAGCCACCACCACTCAATGAGTCAGGGCCGGGAGGAGGAAGACTACGCTTGAGAAGGAGTGGTGGTAAAGGAAAAGGATTGTTGGTGTGTTTGCTGTGCTTATTAGTGCTTGGGGACTGTGTATTGCCTGTGGGTCACGGGGAAGACGTTTGCCACAGGTGAAGAAAAAATAAAAGTTTTGTTTGGTTTATACGTGCTTCTGTGTCCATCTGTGTCGGGTCAGGCGCCTATATAGCGCCTTTGTTACACTGTGTATTAATCTTAAGGTGTGACAGTTGACCAACCTAGTAAAGAATGTGTTGAGTCTTCCTTGCCCCTTGACAATACACTAGTATATCTTAAATTTTATTGGTTTTAAACATAACTCACTTGATCCACTACAAGGTGACAGAGGACCACAGCCTATTTCAGCAAAACAAAGTCAAAGCCAAAAATAACCAACCCTACCCCTAGGGCCTTGAGGAATAAGCTAACTACTGCTAAATATTTGAAAATGACTTGCATGCACTGGTGGATAAAAGCAGAATGTGATTACTACTATATTTAAACAACCCCGTCCCGTGATGTCAGCAGCGTGACGAAAGTGGTCAAGTAACTGTACACAAACTAAAACAGTAATAAAAATCTAATTTTTAAATATCAGGAAAGTTGTGAAAGTGACATCAGCAAAAGAAATCTTATGTTTTAAATTCCAAAATAAACAAAAATACATAATTTTTCTGTTCCTTTCCCTTCAACCTCTCACTTAGAGGTCTTCAGATGTGACTCATTTATATTCCACCTGACAGCTGATGGTATCAGATATTCCTTGCTTGTGTATATTCAGCTTTCCTTTGCAATTTCCCCAGTTTCATAAGTTTTTTGTTATGTTGATCATTTTCATTTTGATCTTTTGATTTTTCTTTCACATTGGCTCTTGCTTTTTAGTTTACATTTTTGGTTAGCCTGGTTTAGTTTTAATTCAGATTGAATTTTCTGTTTTGATCCTTTCTTTTTGCATTTTTGGTTTTTCTTTTAAATATTTTGTATTTTTGTTTTCTTGAGTTTAGCTATTTTGACATTTTAGTATATTTGTGTTGATTTTTTCTTACATTTAGTTTAATAAATGAAATTTAAAAGTTTTTCTTATTTGAGCCTGGAGTTTAGCCAGTCCCTTTTCCTTTCGTGAGTTCAGGGCTTTTTTTTTAAGTACTCATGATGTTTCGAGTTTTTAGACCCAAATCACAACAGCAGAAAACAGCCTTAGATACCTTAGGGTGCCAGTCCATCACAGGGCCCACACGTACACACCTTCACTCACTCTCATTATGGCCAATTTTGGCCTTACAATTAACTTAAAATGTACGTCTATGGGGATGTGGGAAGAAAACCCATGTAGACACAGACAGATAATGCACAATCCACTCAGACAACCACCAGTCTTGAGATTCAAACCTGGGGCGGTGGACCTGTGAGGCCTCACTGCTAAACTAAAATGTTACCATGCCACCTTCTTTTAAATAAAAAAACATAAAGAATTATACTTAATAAACATAGAAGGCAAAACTGTCTCATCCAATTGAAAGCAAGCATCTAACACCCACTAGTCTTAATAGAATGTGACAGATTAAATCAGGTTATAGAACACAATACGAATGGTAAATGTGCCAAGCCATCACAAAAGTCAGGCTGTGCAAATTAAAAATGAAAAGCATTAAATGGAAAACTCTTCCATTTTTTTGTTTGGCTTTACATTGCTTTTCCTCTCCAGTGCAGTCATTTTTCCTTTTATATTAAACTGTTTCAGGGCTCTGGATTAAAAATGAGTGTATGTTCACAAAATAAAAGAGAGGGCTGCTTTGGAAAGAAACATTTATTGTTTTGCTTGTTTGTTTATTATCTGACACTAGCTGGCCTATTTTTCCTTTTCCGCAGCTAACAAATCTCCTTAATAAGACAAAGATTTAAAACACTGACAGATGGCCGATTTCCAAGAAAATGTCAGTTTAATTAAACACTAGAAATGAGCCCGATTGTGGTGCATACATTCCAAAAGCTGCCAGATAATTGCATTTCTAGGTAGCCAGTATTTGTAAGTGTAAAAGACTGTCTTAATTAAGATTAATCGAACATTGGTCCATCAGATGCAAATCCTGAAATCCCCTGCTAATGCTAAATACTATATTTATACACCAAGACTGATGCATATTCATCATGTTGCAAGCTTATCAATATACAGTATAGCTGTTAAGAAGTGTGTTTCATAAAGGACACCCCTAACAAAGGAGACCCAAACTAGGGATTCTTCCATCCTTCCACACAAATTTAATCCAAGATTAAAGTAGCGGGTAAATTATTATTATAAATTATAATTATAAATTATTATTACATTATATAAACTATATAATTAGTATATAATTATTATATAAATTATTATTATATTATATATTATATTATAGAGCTGTTATTGCAGCTTTGGGTATAAGACAGGAAGCAGTTGTGGATGAAGCACTGGGTCAATTAATCTAACTGGCACCTCTTTGGGATGTGGGAAAAGAATGGAGTACCCGCAGAAAATCTGGCATCAACACAAGGCGAGTGCGTAGAGTGGCAAAGCCTCTCCTAGAAGTATGAAGCAGCAGAAATAAATCTTATGGGCACCTTGAGAGAAGTAGTGTCCAAGGGAACAAGAAGAAGGACAGTAACCAGGAGATGAAGAGAACCAAATAGGAGAAGGCTATATCTAAGTCGTCAAGCATGCAGGGGTCAAAATACCAACAGACACGAAAGGAAACGTCAAAATGAGAAACACAAAACTAAAAGTCTAAGTCAGAATAATGATCCTCAAACGTCCTCACTGTTGTATTTCAGCCAGGGTTCCTCCCCTAACTGGGGTTCAAGTGCCATTTTTATGTCTGATTTGTTCATTTTTGATTTGTTTGTGTTAATATTGATGGTTATTTAGTTTCTATAATTTTAACTATCTTCTTTTACTTTCTGTGTGTTTTGTGGGTGGTTTCCCTTCACCGTCAAGGGCCTGTCCTCAGCCCTACAAAGCTTTACTGTTTTGAAGGAATTTCCTTCTGGGCTTTTTGACTTGTGCTTCTAAGAGTGCCACAGAGCATTTCTGTATAAATGAATCTTTTTATTTATAAAGATTGATCATTGCCTTTTTTATGTGACTAGATAGGGTTGACAGTGTACCCCACCAGTGGAAATTGTCAGTCACTGCTCAGGACTTTATGTTTTGGAACTCTTTTTAGTTCAACGTTTCCCAAACTGTAGGCCGCAACCCACTGATGGGCCACAGGGGCATTACAGGTGGGCCATGGTTGACCCCATATGAAAGAAACCACTCCAACAATCATGCTCGATTTACAGCAGGAGCATCGCAGTTGGAATGCAGCCGACCCCGGACAAAACCCTATCCAGCAGTCTGATTATTTTGCTTGATTCACAGTGACGACATTGTCGGATTGTGGCTGATCCTGGATGACCTCTCCAATCGCCACTTTGCCAAACATGCTTGAATTACCATGGAGGAAAAAAATTGATGATCGTGTTTTATTCATCAAACGCTCTGGTGATTGTGCTAATTTCACAAATGGGGACTCACACCTGGTGGTCGGGAAAACACTGGCATGTGAAAAACTGGCTCGTAAAAACACAAATGTTGGGAAACACTGCTTTGGATTATAACACTCAAGCAACCTTGTGTTTTATTGCCCCTAA
Source organism: Polypterus bichir lapradei (assembly GCA_026402145.1). Classification (NCBI taxonomy): domain Eukaryota; kingdom Metazoa; phylum Chordata; class Cladistia; order Polypteriformes; family Polypteridae; genus Polypterus; species Polypterus bichir. The sequence continues at coordinate 124,110,520 of JANRMT010062814.1, read as the reverse complement.
CTACCTTTAATGCTTGTCATCGAAACCTTAATACAGAGGGTTAGATACCCTGCATCTTATATAGGAGGGTTGTGCTGTCCTCCAGACATAGCAACTGTAGATGACATGGTTGTGACCTCATAAAGTATAAAACACAAAATGACATCGTCAGAATAAGGATAAAAAATATAAAATGCCACAAAAGCAAATTGTCAAAAAATTAAACATGCTGCATCCCAGGATGCCAAACCCCAGACTTATTACACTAGCTACTGTACAGCATGTCTCTTCAGGTCTGGCTTTTAGTTTAATTTTAGCATTATTTTTTAAGACTTTCTAAACTCTACGTTTGCATCAATTATTATTTAAGTTGTCCATTGGTTTTCTACCATCCAAATGCCTCACGTCTTCAAAACAAAACCCAAGAAAATAGTACTGAAAAATAGCAATTCATTTTTGCAACATTAAGCAAAACTAAACAAGGCTGGGACATATAGCTGCAAAGTTATAACTGTGATAATCTGATTATTTTTATTGATATTATGAGTTATATTTTCAATGCCTGGTCTGTAATTCAAACTGAGTATTAAAAAATAAAGCTAAGAATTTTAATTTTATTAATAATAAGAAATTAATATTGGTCTTCAAACTACAGGAATGTCAGTTCAAATCCAACTTATGCCTGGACAAGTAACCTTAAGAGTCACTTAACTGACCCGAGTTTAGATTTGTAATAAAATTACATCAGAATATTTATAGCTTTAGGGCAGCATGGTGGTGCAGTGGTAGCACTGCTGCCTCACAGTAAGGAGACCATTGCTCGCGTCTCAGGTTCTCCCTGCATGGAATTTGCATGTTCTGCCCATTTTTGTGTGGGTTTCCTCCCACAGTCCAAAGGAATAAAGGTAACGTTAATTGCCAGTACTTAATATTGGAATGTGTTTTGAGTGTGTGAGTGTTTACCATAAAATGGTACGTGTGGGGTGCCATTTCCAGGGTTTGTTCCTGCTTTAAATGGACTGCAAATTCCAGCAACCCCATAAGTACTGCATTATTGAGCAGTTTCTGTAGTTGCTGTGAGGGCTGCTGGGTGCAAGATGAGGGTTTCTAGGGTTTGTTCCTGCCTTGTGCCCTATTCTAGCTGGGATAAGTTTCAGCATTCCCCCGCGACCCTGTGCAGGACAGAGCAGGTTAGGCAATGACTGTTGACTATAACTTTAGATGTGTAATGGGACCTGGGGTGTTATTCACTGTAGGATGGTCCCATATATAAAAACAAATTGCAGAGGGTATTTATTTCCAGCTTTTCTTTAATTCTTAGTTTTGATTGTCATGGAGGTAAGAACATTTACACAGGCATACTTGTTTCAAAAATAAATTAGTATTAGTGATTTAAAACATAATACATAAAGTAAAAAATTTTTAAAAACATTCATCATGCTATACTTTTTGTTATATTTCCTTGTTGGTTGAAGCTGATCTTAACACGAAAGTTACTCCTATTTCAAGTGTATGGACAGGTTGATGACAGTAGCAAGCCCTATTTAAAGCCACGACGCCAACTGTAGAAGAATAAAAAATTAAACAGGTCATATCTCTACTGTGATTTTGGGAAATGTGTCGAGAAACACATTGGTTTCTCTGAGAAAGGTGCATGCACAGTCTGTCCGGGAGAAAAGGCAGAATAGAAAACTAAGACTAGAACATAAGTAGACATCGAGAAGACAATCTGTGTGAATGTTTGGAAGTCATTTCTCATGATGATGGATGACATTTTTCTGAAGCTTTAGCACAGTCAATAGGAATTTCTGTGATTCATTACAGGCCATTTGTTAGGCAGTGCTGTTTACAACAGTGGATCTGGAGTGCCAAATGAAATCGAAAACGAAATGTCTTTTTCAACAGCAAAGTGCTCTCCAAAAACAGGCTGTATTGGTTGGAATTAGTAGTTCATTTAACCACAAAAAAAGGCTGAGTTTAACAAGATTACATGTAAGTTCATAATCCCACATTCAAAAATGGTGCCACAAAATTTAGACAGAAGAGCTTAATAAATTACAGTACCTTTAGCCATAGGTAAGGGACTAAGGTGTTGTGAAGGCGCAGTATCCAGAATATATGACCAGTAATTTTACAACTATTATGAACAGCTATCATTTAAATCAATTTTTAATTTGTTAAAAAAATGTGTACATTTGAGCAAGAGTCACACACAAGCTTCTACTGTGCTGGCAATCAGATATCTAAAGCAACCGCAACATTCACCAGCCAGAAGCATTCAGAAATCATAACATCCATCACCTACTTAATCTACTTCAGGGTCACAGAGGCTACAACCCTGGATGCAAAACATGTTAATTGTCTGAAAAAGACACAAATAATACAGAAAAAGGTAAACATCAGCAAGATCAATAAAAATATTTAGTCACCTTCACTGAAGCTTAAGCCAGACTGAGCTCCAGCTTAGCATGCAGTCTTGGAAAACAGCAGGGTGCTAATACATCTGTAGCTGCAGTAACTACTGCTTGATTAGTTTTTTATTTTAATTATCCATGCATTTTAACCAGCTTATCCAGTTTTCTGTTGCAAGGGCCTGGAGCCTATACTGGTCAGCACGAATGTAAGGCTGGAAACAAATCCTGGACATGGCATAATCACATGTAAAGCTAGCAGTAAACCAAACCTACAAATCCTCAGACTGAGGTGGGAGAAACTATGGGGATACAAGGAGAACATGCAAATGCAAACAGAGATAGAGACCAGGCCAGGATTTAGACCTGGGATTCTGTGAGGTATCAACTCTAACAATACATTTTTATTGTTATTGTTAGTGCCAAGCTGAATGACTTTCCCCAGTCTCACCGGGGACTACATACTGCTTTGCTGTGGGTATTATTTTTAAAGTGTACTTAGTCTGTGATGCTGATAAACAATGAAGCCATTACGTACTACCAGAAGGCACCAATTAGATGGTTTGTTGAACATTGGTAGTGTGTTCCTGGGGAGAAAAACATCCTGCAGGGAACTACTAAGAAAACTAAAGATTTTGTATGCTTATGTTTATTAATGTTTTTTTTTCTCTTTATATGATATTGTAATGGAGCTTTTTACTGGATTACCTCTTCTCCGGGAGGCTGGTCCTGTTACATGTACACGTTTTGTGTGCGTGCATCATTAATGTAGAAGATGTCTAATTATATTGCTAAAAGACACATCCACAATAGTAGTTGTAGCAGTATTGATATTAATATTGTCACATCTACAGTGAATTTCTTCATCATATGCCTGACCAACATGTAACATGTCATAAATAACAATCTATTTAAAAACAGAACTTCTTTTCAAGTAATAGAAAACACAAATCGGCTTACCTGGTGTAATCCTCACTTCTGTTTCTTTGCTTCCATTACCTAAAACCTTATGGAAAAAACCTGACTCAATTTACATCTGTCGGTTAAAACAGTTTATCAGTCAGACTTGATTTATTAAACATATGATGATGTCACGATTTTAATCCCCTTCTTAATATGTCTTCTCACGGCTCTGACTTAATTTGCTTGCACTGTCTGAACCACATAAGAGGTCGGCATGATGCAAAGCTGTTACACAATTTTAAGAGTACATATAGTCATTCAGGGTAAGCTCTATTGCTATATAAATGTGATGAGCTAAAATAATCTTATTTTCTTTCAATTTTAAGTGTAAGTGTAAGATTGCGCAATGGATTTCCACTTTCATATTGTACTGCCTCTCATTTTTCTGATATTACTGTCACATTCAGAGTAGACATTTCTGCTTAGTTTTCATTTTGCATTTCATGGCCACAATAGCTTAGAAGAAGGCTTGATTTTGATAAAATTGAGGTTCTTCTAAACAGAGTGCTTTAATCAGAGCCTTTCGTGATTAGCGGATGACAAAATTACAGTGCTAAACACAAACAAACTACTAATGATGCAGAATGCCAGGCCATCATTGGGCACTTTTACAGATGCTCTCACACTGACCTTTTCAGGGACAATTTCAAGGAGGCATTCAATCTAAAATGAAGCAGAAGTAATTAAGGAAAACTCACTTAGCAAATTAACCTAACATACACAGCTTTGAAATGTCACAGGGAAGGAAACATCATATAGGCATAAGGAGAACATACCAACTTCAGAAAGAATAACCACAACTAAACCATGCTGTTCAAATGAAAAAAGACCCCTGCTATTACAAATGGGTACAGTCTTAGGCCCACATTGACATGAGCTGCCTTTAGAGTAGCATTAGCAGTAATGTTATTGATAATTCAGCATCACACTTTTCAATTAAACATGTTGCTGAATATAGAACAGAATGCTGCTAAATAGTCACTGACGAATGAAATAAGAGTGTTTCAGAAGAAGTGACACATCGATAACTGTGCTATCATTTCTGTAGGATCAGTGACTGAAAAGGCAGTTCTGAGTAGAATTGAAACTCATGTCTACCGTAACAGTTCTTTTGGTTAGTGACACCAGCATGAACAACTTCCTTTAGGATGGCTATGTTTTAATACATTACAGGAAGCTTGTGTAAACATCATTTGACTCAAGGTGGTAATATTGTCTGAGATGTCCTAAAGTAAGTACGGGAGTCAAGGAAAAATATATATAAAATATATTTATATTAATGTTCTGAATCCTTAAGATAAACCAAATACAGGCAGGAATTAAAAACACAAGAAGTCCAGGAAATGCCAGGAAGAGATATCCAAATGAAAAGTCATTCAGTCATTTGCTAACCCGCTTAGTCCTGAACAGGATCAAGGGGGATGCTGGAGCCTATCCCAGCTAGCACTGGGTGCAAGGCAGGAACAAACTCTGGACAGGGCACCTGTCTAAATAAACACACAAATGCAAAATATTAAACAAAAGGAAGTGTTCCAAAAATGATACAATACTAAATACTGTACAGTTATCCCTTGCGATCTGTGGAGGTTACGGGTGCAGGACCCTTGCAAATATGAAAATCCGCTGAAACACTTTGGGCCCATGATTACTGTATATAGTAAGTTTATTGCACTAAATAAGATGCAAAAAGTTGCAAGAAACGCAAGATAGAACAATCACTGTGCAAGCAAACAAAAATACTGTATGTCAAGTGTGTAGTTCAGCATTTCCTTAATGAACTGTAACTTTTTACAAAAGATTGCTTATTATACTTCATTTGTGTTTATATTAATGGTAGTAAATAACAAAAAATGATTCATATTACATATACAAAATAAATCCAACAAAACACTAAACAGAAAATGGTAAACACTCATGACACAGTCTAGTTTTGCAGTTGCAGATGATAGTGGTGGAGTTATGAAATCAAATCTCCTATGAACAGCTTCCTGAAAGTTATGTAGAGTTTTTGTCCTACCGTGATGCCAATGTATATAAAGATTCAAAGAAGTTGGGAGTGCTCTCAGATGAAGATGTTTTTCAAACCATACCGATTCACATGAACAAGCGATCATAGGACAAAAACATAAATCCAGAGAAAACTGGGTGTAATTGTAATTCAATTGTGCAGTGAACCATTGAAACAAAAAGACACAACTGATTACAATCCTTTTGGCTTTTTATGAATCATTTTTAAAGCTGGTGCTCTCATCTTTAACCCAGTAGCCCTCTTGTCAACCGCCAGAACTGCTCAATCACACAGTACTCCCGGGGTTGCTGGGATTTGTAGTCCATTTAAGTAGCAGAGCTACAGCATCATCTGCGTTTTTTTGCAATAGATTGCAAAAACTTGCAAAATAATTTCCCTTTATTTATTGATGACAAACCCGCAAATAGGCAGATCACAAATTGAAAATATGCCAATTAACAGGGCCAAATCACAAAACTATAAAAAAGGGGTGTTCACAAAAGCTTTTGAGGCACAATGCTGGAGCACAACGCTGGCAAAGTAATTGGCAAAAGACTGTAAAGGACTTACAAAATGCTAAATAATTAACAATACTGAAACAACTAATGAAAATAACTGTAAAACACTGCAGAAAAGAGGGAAAAATAAAACACAAACAATGCAAAAAAATATGAATGTGGAAAACACAGCAGGACATAACAGTCACCATCGACAACAATATGGCAGTGAATATGAAAATAGTGCACAAAATGGCATGGCTTCTCAAGAAAACTCTAAATAAAAAGATGCTGCAATGACAATGAAATGGTAACAACAAAAGTAATAACCATAATTATTCCAAAAACATATGAATTAGGATGTTTTCAAATGAGGTTCTTCTTAAAAGCAACACATATAAGTATCAGCTGTAAAAACTGGACCAGGACCTACTCTTATACTGGGGTACTCAACCTTTTTTACCAAGAGGCACAGCTCTAGTTGTCGACAAGCTTAGTTTTCTTAAAAATGACACTAAATGTTAGCCTTTACGCTTACCTGTAAATGACATCAATATTTATTTAATCCTTTTTTTAAGATCAAACCCTTCAAAAAAAAACACAAATGAAGACAAGAACTGAACAAACCGAAACGAGAGCACCTTTACAATTAGAAAAATAAAAAATTTTAATAAAAAAATGCCTGCATTACTGAGATTTTTGAAGCTGTCCAGAGAAGATCAATCCTTTATAGTCAGGAGACAGGTAAGTGATTTCAGAATACATGTACTGTCTGTCAGATATGCCCAAAAACAAGGTTTAATTCGACACACTGAAGAGAAAATGCAATCACAAGGATTGCCTGTACCAGTGCCACCAAATATGACAAGTGACAGCAAACTGAATTGCTGTTTTCATAAAATAACATAGTTCACTTAGATTTAGAATACACCACCCCTTGGCTACCGTCATCCTTCCTCTTTTGTATGCCCTAGCGGCTAATGACTTCCAGTTGCATTTTCTGGTCACAACAAGTGCAGGAAAATATACACTTAGAAGAATTCATAAGGCATTGCAAAATTCTCTGACACATTGCACAGACCATGCAATCACGATGGTTACCTTTACCAGTGTCACTGAATATGACAAGTGGCACACAAACTATGAGAGTATTACAGACTTTTACCAAAAATTCAATGTTAAATATCTGCCAAACAAAACCGTGAAGAGATGACCAATGGGAATGTTTTGTGATCTCATGTCAGGAACATCCTGGAGCTTGTCTGGAGTGCATGTTCAAGTGACACAAGCCACATGTGGCCTTTGAGTATACAGGGTGAGAACCTCTCTTGTGTGATCCTGACATTGAATAGCAAGAAAAATAAAGGAGACGTTAAAAATATTATACTCTAGCAGTGTGGATTTCTCTTTCGCCTGCCTATAGAACTGACCTAACATCTACCATGGCAAAGATTGGACAAGGAAACCACACCTTAGGGAGGTATAAAAACTGTTAAAATCCACCAAAGAGATGGTTCTATCACGGTTAAATAAGAAATACAGATATGAACAGATGGCTCAGACTAAAAACAGGAAAGAAGTGATAGGTATGAAGTGAATATGAACAGTCAATTATATCATATCCATCATTAGATGTGAGTTCAAACTCTCACATGCCGCTTGACCTGTTATTTGTTAATAAATCCTGCACAACAGAAGCAAGAGACTTTACAGAATGTGTTCATAACAACATCAGTTGAGAGTTAACTTTTAAGGGTAGCTTGATTGTGCAATGTGCCCTGAACTGTTAGAATAAAATGTGCAAAATAATAAAGTAGAATCTGATTATTATAAAATTAAGATAAAAGTCACTTTTTCATACAGATATGCCATTAACTGGTGGGTGGTCATGAAATGTGAGTGTGCAGTCAGACAGCTGAATTAAATGTGAAGCAGAATCTATTTAGTTAGACGTCAGGTCACCTGGCATAATGAGAAATGTATAAAGACCTACGGAGTTTATAGATCTATGACACACTGTTTTGGCTTTCTAACCTTCTTCATTATATTTCCTACAAAATGAAATGTGCTGTGGTACTCTATTTCTTCCACTATGAAAAGTTGCCTGAGGCATGAATCACTTGTAATAAAACTGTAAAGTTAATAAAAATGGCACTAGAATGTCACACTATTAAAATAAATTGCAAGCACATAACATAACCTTTCCAATTCAGGATCATGTATGGCCAAAACCTCTCCCGGCGGTTAGAAACACAAGGTTGGCATTAACCCTGGGAAGGGTGTTCGTCAATCACAGGGCCCACTCACCCACATGCACACAGTTTTACTCAATTTGGATGAGCCCCAAATAGGCGAAATACATGTCATGTACTGTTTGAAATTATTTGATAGATACTCTATAACATATATATAAACAGAGAAAACACATTTCACAAGCCTTCAGAAATTCCTACTGTATATAAATTCCTACAGAAGTACAAACCATGAATGCAACACACCGGGTAGCCTAGCAACATTCAACCCACAATGTAGAGCGTTCATGCTGTTGTGGGTCTAGAAGTGGTGGTAGTAGTCTATGATACTTTGATTTTTTTTTTTTTTATGACAGTACACGCAGGTATGTTGTACTAGCACCTCGGCCATGACAGCTGATTGTGGCATTGAATATATATTAAATGATTCTATAATGAACTGTGTGCTTAGCTTTAGTTGTATTCCAGAGTGTGAACATGAGTTTTTACAAATGAATCTAAATGTTACTATAGTGACAGCCTTGTTACTGACAAGCACTGTCTCTTCACTTCTCATGCGATTGGTTGGCCCTCCAATCACACGCTTTGATCCTGTGGATTCATGGCTGTTATGAGGACGACGATCAGCCATTGACAAGCAAAGAATGAATTAGAAAGACTGCATTTGATGAAAACATACAAAAAGTTCAGAATTTTCTTTAAAACTTAGTCATTCTCCAACCCGCTATATCCTAATACAGGGTCATGGGGGTCTGCTGGTGCCAGTCCCAGCCAACACAGGGCACAAGGCAGAAACAAATCCCTTACAGGGCACCAGCCCACCGCAGGACACACATCAAGCACCCACTAGGGACAATTTAGGATCGCCAATGCACCTAACATGCATGTCTTTGGAAAGTGGTAGGAAACTCACGCAGATACAGGGAGAACATGCAAACTCCATGCAGGGAGGACCCAGGAAGCGAACCCAGGTCTCCTTACTGCGAGGCAACAGTGCTTCCACTGTGCCACCGTAGTGAGTAAAGTGCTATACAAATGTAAAGAATTATCATTACATTTGACAATATGTCAATTTCAAATATTAAACGTTATATTTTTTTTTCGCCAAATAAAAACATGTAGTGCTAGGACTCTTGGCCTCTATTTACCATCACATTACATCAAATTTGATCCAAAAGCAATGTATGTGTACCGCCACCTTTATTTTTTTTTACACAAAATAAGCAATGCTAATCACATATGTGGTGATTTAAAATAAACCTCAGTACCCTCAGTGTGCAATAGATGTTGTATTCATGTGTGTTAGTTACTGCTATCACTTGTCACGGGTTTGTGTGTTGATAGCTCTAATAGAATTGAAAGAAACTTCAAAAGAGAAACAAATGTTATTGCTAATGGTGTGTACTATTCTGTTTTTATGTACTTTGACATGTGCCTAGTTCAGATATGACCAAAATGTTTATTTATTTCAAACGTGGAAAAAAGTATTTCTACTACCTCAGATTCTGTTCTGTTACAGCTTTTTTACTGTTTTTTATGTACTTTTTGATATGCCTGTGTCAGATATGACCAAATTTAAAAGGGAAACAATGAATAAACAATACTTGTTTTTCAATACATTTGTGTTGATTTCAAATTTGTTTTTCCCTGCTGCTTACCAGCCACTGAAAATGACTGACCCAAACAGATTTTTTGGGTTGAAAATCTGACCTAGCTGAGTTTGTAGTGGAATAGCCCTGCTGTAGGTGTTTCTTTGCCGCAGCTCAGTTAATGAGTCTCCCATGCCTAGAACAGAGAAGTAGTGGTGGACATTGTACATAGTTCATGATATTATTTCTTTTAACCTGTTCTTTTCCGTACAATTCTTAATGTCAATTCATTGTATTGGCTATGTAAATGTGCCACATGTAAAAGTCTTTGCTGCTTGTAATAAGTGTGAAGGCTAGGAGGCACCACAGAGCCCCAAACCCCAAATATAAACACATGAACACAGTCCCGGGTTCAAATCAAAAGGGTATTTATTACAAAATACCCTGTATAAACAATTAAACAGTGTTTCTTCTTCCCTAAACCACACTGCTACAGTGCCAATTAAGACTTGCCCATCACTGCTTCCAGCACTGACTCACCTGGACAAGGCAGTGTGGTACCTTTTACTGAGGACCCAGGAGTACTTCCGGTGCCAGGGCTTCACTTATTGGAAGTATTTCCTGGTCATATGGAAGTCCAAAAAATTTGGAAGTATAACTCCCTGCAGCACCCATTCAAATCTGACTGAAACTAACATTTTTACAGGATATACTACAGGGTGAAATTATTTATATACCCCAAAATTCCCATTATTCTGTCTAATTATGTGTTTCAACTCAAAACTGCATTTTTCTGTAAAACTTTGTTTTGCAATGATCATTAAAGAGGCCAAGTCACTAGGAAAAGTAGCAATTGACCTACAGCAAGAATGTTTTACTCGTGTGCAATTAAATTGCATGTTACATGTTCAAGTGTAAGGAGCACCAGTGAACTAATAACATTAGCCCTTGGTAAAAATAACTAAAGATAAGAAAACTGCTCAGAAAACTGCTCACTTAGTTGCTTAGTACTTCTTATACAAGAGAAGCCTTAATACAGTAAGTCTCCACCTTGACAGAGGAACCAAGTCTCCTGATTAAACACCTTCCGAATGCCACTCTAAAACTAAGGCCAACTGTCTTAGGGACATGCAAGTTTATAAATACAGAAAAACTACACATTAGATAGATAGATAGATAGATAGATAGATAGATAGATAGATAGATAGATAGATAGATAGATAGATAGATAGATAGATAGGCAGGTAGGCAGGCAGGCAGGCAGACAGAGAGACAGACAAACAGACAGATAGATTGTTAGCACCCAAATTGTACCGTCTAAAATGGTATACTGAATGGGAGGCCAGATAGATCCTGTCCTGGCAGGATGATATCTTTACTTTATTTGAAAAAACAAAAACTGCAAGTGACTACATCCCTACAAAAAATAACCTGGCCACCATGACATTACAAAACATAATATATGCAATTGCGCAACCTTGAAACAAACAGTGTCATACAAAGAGAAATCTGAAATTGTGCCAGTGATAATGTCAATGCTAAAAGCCATCAAGGTGGTAAAAATGAATGGGAAATAAGCAGAACAACAACACAAGCTTATGTAAATGCACAGATAGACTAGGCGGAACTATGGATTTATACTGGAGATGTTGTTTCTCTCACTTGCCATTTCTCTCCCCCTCTGAGAGATCATACAAAGATATATTTGCTTCGAGGAGTGAAATAGGTTCAAAAGCGGGTAGGCACAGATTCCAAAATAGATTATTGGTCTGCTTACAATATGACTTTTGTTCGGGTACATTAATTAATTTTCATGTGATCTGACATCATTCTGGAATATATTTATGTACAAACACAAGCTTGTATTGTTTTTCACAAACCTAGACATTAATACAATCATTTCCTTTAAAGCTGAGCATTCTTTCTCTGCTTATTTGCTGTAAGTAAAGGACATCAAAATAACTGAATAAAATTAAATAAAGATAACTTAAGATGATGACTGAAAGCTGAAAATTAAATAAGAATTGGGAGAGATAACTAAAGTATACAGAAAAACTGCAACTTGGATAGCTAGAAATGTATGTTTTAAATAATCATACCTTTTCATTAATACAATAAAGTATAAATGTGTCAATCCAAAGTTTTGTGAGTTGTTAGGTTTTATTATTGTTCTTGTCTGGAGGAACAGAGTGAGGGGTGGACATTAGGGTTCTCGCAATTCATCCATCTATGTCTTCAGTGGTTAGAGCCTAGCATCAGTTGAAAGGCAGGAATCAAACCTCTCATTTAAATTCTCCAGCGTTATAATCAATTATCCTAAGGGTCATTACTAAGTCTTTCAACTAAATGTTGGCTAAACATACTAATGCATTTAAGAACATTTCATAGTTGTGGGCAGTCCAGTATTCAGAAATAAGTAAAAAAAATCGGGAGTGGTTTCCCATAGACTTTCTCATATACTTAGATATGAGGATGGATATTTGAGGAGTAAACCGCAAGACAATGATTATATTTTTATATTATGTACATTAAAGAGTCATCAACAACAAATCAAATGAAATTAATTATATATTGAACAATTATTATAAAAGTAAAGTTGAATAAATCGGTAAAGTATCACTTCAGCCCAAAAAAGTGCTAGAAATCTATGTTTTGTACCTAATACTTGTATGCAAAATTTGGTTGACCTAAGTGAAAGTGTACTCAAGTTATCGTGTTTACATACACATACACAGACAGACAGACACACAGACATACAGTAATGCCAAAAATGGTATTTTCAGACTCAAGGAGGACTAAAACGTCGAAATTCATCAAAATCTTGAAATGGAATTTTTAGAGGATTCCAATACTTTCCCTATACTTTATATATGAAAAAGTAAAAAAGTATAATACAGAGCTCTAAATTTTTCATACACAAATGCAAGCAAATTAATCTGTCAGAGCTACTGTTATAAAAATATATGAAAACAATGTATTATTGAATGACACCTAGTTTAAAGATGGATGCCAAATAATTAATAATTTGTGGCTAAACCTTTGTTTGTTATATGCACTTTAGGCCTTCTTTTTTGTGGAGTACACTCATACATCCAAAATAGCAATAGGTTCATTTAACAAATGGTACCACAGAAATGGAGCTACTGTTCATGTGTATATTGTCGACCTACTCTTCTGTCTATTTTTCCATTATATGAGCTGCCTAATCCAATTGTGGGTTTTCTCCCGTTGCACTTGCTCACTAGTCTTTTATAGGGTACATTCATGCATGAGCGCACACTCATTCACTCATCCAGGCCTCATCTGTGCTGCCAATCAACCTATCACATGCATCTCTGTGATTTGTTTGATAAAGTTGAGCATACCGAGAAAAACCCACGCAGATCAATGAGACGATGTGTCCACAACTATACTAAATAAAGCAAAACATTTAAATAGACTTAAAGAACACCCAAAAACTATGCATTCTGTATATTAATTTTAGTAAAAGCCACACAGTACCATGTTTATTCTCCAACCCAATCATTAGATTCTTATACATCAGCAATGTAGCACTGAAGGGGGCAGCAATATATAATATTAAAGGCCTAAATTAAATAAGCAAAGCTATTGCTGCCCACAAATTTAAAAAATCATTGTAGTAAAGCACATCCTTTTAGTAAAACTCTTAATGTTAAAAGCAGTCTGGAAATGAAGTGTAAACCTTAAGAGCATCCAGACAGACAGAAAATCAGGGTGTTTCCACAGGCCCGGCTCTATATAAATAGCTGCTTTTGATAAAAAAGGATAACTCATATGATTTGAGATGATTCTGGAAAGTGGAAGCAACAGTCCTAAACATAGGCTTGATTTTAAATGAATTTATTTAAGATAATCCAAAATAATCAAAATGTAAAATTACGAAGGTCCTAAAAAATGCCTACATGAACTCAAAAGGAACAAATTAGCAACAAAAGGTCCAAATTATAAAAACAGAATAAAAAAATAACATAGGGTAAAAAGAAGTACACGTCATATCTTCACATTCGTAAGAGTAGGAAAATCTCCGCAAATGTGAAAATTTTGGAATAAAATTTGGGCTACCTTAACTGTGGTGTGGCATGTCACTGCTGAGTATCTTTGTGGTTTAATTAATTAACTGCTTTTAGGCATTTTACTTATCCTGCTGGTTAACTGGTGCTGGCACTCAACTAAATGACTTGATTGATGTTTTAACGACATGGGGAGTACACGGCAAAACAGTTAAAGGAACACGTTTTAATCAGAGTATAGCATCAAGTCAATGAAACTTCTGGGATATTGATCTGGTCAGTTAAGTAGCAGAGGGGGTTGTTAATCAGTTTCAGCTGCTTTGGTGTTAATGAAATTAACAACAGGTGCACTCGAGGGGCAACAATGAGATGACCCCCAAAACAGGAATGGTTTAACAGGTGGAGGCCACTGACATTTTTCCCACCTCATCTTTTCTGACTGTTTTTTCACTTGTTTTGCATTTGGCTACGGTCAGTGTCACTACTGGTAGCATGAGGCGATACCTGGACCCTACAGAGGTTGCACATGTAGTCCAGGATGGCACATCAATATGTGCCATTACCAGAAAGTTTGCTGTATCTACCAGCACAGTCTCAAAGCATGGAGGAGATTCCAGGAGACAGGCAGGAGTGCTGGACAGGGCCGTAGAAGGTCCTTAACCCATCAGCTGGACTGGTATCTGCTTCTTTGGGCAAGGATGAGCAGGATGAGCACTGCCAGAACCCTACAAAAAGACTTCCGGCAGGCTACTGGTGTGAATGTCTCTGACCAAACAATCAGAAACAGACTTCTTGAGGGTGACTTGAGGGCCTGATGTCCTCTAGTGGGCCCTGTGCTCACTGCCCGGCACAGTAGAGCTTGATTGGCATTTGCAATAGAATACCAGAATTGGCCTGTGCTTTTCACAGATGAGACCAGGTTCACCCTGAGTACATGTGACAGATGTGGAGGGTCTGGAGAAGCCATGGAGAACATTATGCTGCCTGTAACATCGTTTAGCATGACCAGTTTGGTGGTGGGTCAGTGATGGTCTGGGGAGGCATATCCATAGACCTCTACAGGCTAGACAACAGCACCTTGACTGCCATTAGGTATCAGGATTAAATCCTTGGACCCACTGTCAGACCATGCTGGTGCAGTGGGTCCTGGGTATCTCCTGGTGCACAACAATGCCCGGCCTTATATGGCGAGAGTATGCAGACAGTTCATGGAAGATGAAGGAGTTGATACCACTGACTGGCCCCCACGCTTGCCTGACCTATATCCAATAGAACACCTCTGGGACATTATGTTACGGTCCATCCGATGCCACCAGGTTGCACGTCAGACTGTCCAGGAGCTCAGTGATGCCCTGGTTCAGATCTGGGAGGAGATTCCCCAGGACACCATTCGTCGTCTCATTAGCAGCATGCCCCAACATTGTCAGGCATGTATACAAGCACGTGGGGGCCATACAAAATACTGAGTACAATTTTGAGTTACTGTAATTAAATTTTGGCAAAATGGACTAGCCTCATGCAATATGTTTTCACTTTGATTTTCGGGGTGTCTTTGAATTCAGCCCTCTGTAGGTTGATCATTTTCCTTTCCATCAAATGATGTGGCATCCTTTCATTCCTAACACATTACCCAATCCATTACAGTATAGATATCCAGCATGACGTTTTACCACTGAGATCTGATGTGTTTTCAAAGTGTTCCTTTAATTTTTTACAGGGCAAGCAGGGCTAGATGCAGATTAACGTCATACCCACAACAAAGCAATTGCACGTTAAGGACCTTGCTCAAGGGCCCAATAGAGTACAGTCACTTCTAGCATTTACAGGATTTGAACCTGCAACCTTCTGATACCGGTACAGATCCCCAAGCCTCAGAGCCACTACTCCATAATTTTATGGAGAGAAATTTTATTAATCCCAAGGAATTTGCAGGGTTAACAGCTGCAGACAAAAAAGGCACAAACATACATGTAAGAAGAGCTATAGTAATCTTAAATATGCTAGCAGGTTCCAAATGTACCTGTATAACAAGAATTACCTATAAGTAAATTAACATAGTGTAGATATTGAGTAAGATGATAATGATTAGAATTGCACATGCTTATAAGTCACAATTGTATACTACAGGTTTGTCAGTCATTGGCACCATATATTGCACATGGTGCCATTGTCTGTTAAGAGGCCTGCTAGACCAGCTCAGTACCATTCATCAGACAAGGCACAATATCTTCTCGTCCAGAGAGTGACTCGTTTTACAGCCTGATGGCTAAGGCCAAAAACAACCTTATATAGCACTCTTTGGAGCAACTCCATGTACTCCTCTGTTCAGCCAAACTCTCATACAGGAGGTGAGGGTCATTGTCCAGGACAGTAAGCAGCTTCCTGGGTGACCTCTGTTCTATTCCTCCAGTGAGTCCAGTGCATTTTATTTATTCCTAGTGTGGCATACCCGGCCGGGATGCCTCCACGCTGGAAGGACCAGGGGAGGGAGCGTATTCTCCCCCAGAATGCTAGATGGCAGCCCCCCTGGGTTGTAGTGGAGCCCTTCATGGGAGTTGGAGTTAGATACAGCCCTGTTGGGTCTGTGAGTGCTGAAGCAGCTGCTGAGCCCTTATGGGCAGTTCTTCTGCCACACCTGGAAGTGCTGCCGGAAGTGGAACAACAAGCACCTGGAGCATTTATACAGTAGGTGCCTTATAGAAGTGGACAGCTGACACTACTATATTGCTAACATTTAATCAGAGACCTCATGTTTAACAGCGAACCAGAATGGGATCAGGAGCAGAAGGATACAGTTAGAATGCTGGAGATGTATTTGAAAACCTGTTCTTTAGTACAGAATAGAAAACCCCGTCCCAAAATTCATTGTGAAGTTGTGTGTTTAACATGCACATGGCTGTCCATTTTAATAATAATAATGAATCATGCTACAGGCACACTCAGAATAGATCCTGGAAGTGATCTTTTAAAAACCACAATACTCCACAATGTATATGTCTTCTGACAGCAAAATGAAGAGTGGCAGATTTTAGAAATCGAGCCATAGGTGAATGTAATCAACCAGGAGTAATGTCTTGACAACAGGACTCCAAAGATAGTACCTCCCAAAAATAAAACTAAATGACACTGCAGTTGTGATAAATAATCATAATTATACATGACCAAACCACCATTTGTTCAAAACCTCATAGTCTGTGCAGGAATTATTTAAAAAATATTAACATTTTTTTTTTTTTTTAAGTTATCAGACTCGTAACAGCTGGAGTATACAAATGTGGAAATTAGGGACTACAAACAGCCAGTCTTTTACATTTGAATACTTAGTTTTTGCATTATTATTTTTTAATAAATACTTATGAATTATATTTAAATAGTAACATTTGATCTGACAGGCCTTTCTATTTATTGATTATTACATTGCCTTTAACACATCGGTTCCCTCTACGCTGCTCCTGGAAATAAGTGATTAGGACTTGAATAGCAACCTCTGTAATGAGATCACAGAATTCCTAAACTAAACATGGTAAAGTCAGGCAATAAAATGTCATCCATGTTCCCTTATTGAATCAATCCTAGGCTTAATTTACTCTTACCTTTTAAAAATGCCTAAAGAGCCTAATATACAGCAACTAGCAAAATGTTCACGCTTCGCAACAGAGAAGTAGTGTGTTAAAGAAGTTATGAAAAAGAAAAGGAAACATTTTAAAAATAACATAACATGATTGTCAATGTAATTGTCATAGGTTTATTTTAGTATTGACAGTGAATTTGATGATTGTAAATAGTTTCATTTACGATTGTAAATGTTGTGTATGAGAAATGCACATTTTTAAGGGTCTCTTTGTAAACGACATTTGCAGTTCTGCCCTCGGGCGGTAAAATGACCAAGCTGTCTTCTGAGATTACTCTTGAGCATGCAATGTACAGTTGGTCATGTGAGAAGCAATCTTGTGTCAAGTCCATGCCGACCTTTTTTAGAGTCTGGCCCTGTGACTTATTTATTATCACAGCGAAGCAGACCCTTACTGGAAATTGGAGGTGTTTGAATTGGAATGGGAGGTCAGAGGGTATGAGAGGGATGCAAGGAATAAATACAGTCTCCCCTGAGCCAGTTCCATTGAAGACAGTTGCCTCAATGAGGTTCTTGAGCAGAGATCTGATCTGAAGCCTGGTGCCGTTACAAAGTTTTGGTGGTTGCAAGTTTCGTAGTAAAGCGGTGGAGTAAATGAAAAGGCAGGAGTCACCGGCAGGAAGACGTGAAGCAAGGCGAACAATAACAGGCTTGAAGTGGTGGAATAAAGAAGAAGGGAACAGTGAGCACAACGAACAGCTAAGGAAAGTAAGGAAGCGAGTGAGGAGGCACATGAGTGCGTGATGTCGTTAATGTATATAGGCAGGGAGCCAACCACGTGGTAGGTGCGTGGATAGTGGCCGTGCGCAAAAGGAAGGGGGACCTGGGGTGGCCATTGTGCATCTCTGCCGTGAAATAAATCCTCTGTTAACAGAAATAAAGAATGAAACCGTCAAAAGGAAAGGTCAGTTCCAAAGGGTCCTTTAGGCATAATGGTGAGAACTGCCACGCACCATTATTTCGTTATTTTCTAAAGTTCATTGCGAGCCACGGTGCGAAATGAAACATACTTAACGTTTGTAAGTACAGCGTAAAAGATAAGCATGAGAAATCTGGGCTTCCTGTGTATATTGGAAGTCGCAGAAATAGTGAGGAGGGGTTTCCCCTATCTATATATATATAGTTTAGGGGGTACGTTTCCCCCCCTTGGGTGTTACAATAGGACATGAAACATACCTAACTTTTGTAAGTACACAGCAAGGAATGAGCACATGAAATTTCAGCTTCCCACCTATATGGAAAGTGGGAGAATTAGTGATGACTCAGTGAGGTCTTTGCCTATTATATGTACAGATACTATTCATATCACAGTAAATGGGCTGATCAACAGCAACAAGACAATATATAAGAATAAAATCCCTAACATCTTCTAGACCTGGGGCTTCCAACCTAGGTTGTCTGCACCCATGGCATTTCAGGGGGTGCGACAAAGAGGAAGGCTATGTTGTGGTGCCTGTTTTATGATATGAAAAGATTCAAGCATTGCACGCAATTGTTACCTGTGAATGAGCCACAGAAATGTGCATTCTTGCAGGTTTCTTGATGCAGGCAACCTGTTTGTAAAGACAAATAACTTTTTTTAAGAGAATGGAATTTGGATCTTACAATGATCTGTACAGAAGGGTGACATCTATTGATTTCTGTGCAAGCCCTGATGGTGAAACATCACTGACTTCGAAGTTTGGTTGACATTTTTGACAGGGACGGAGGCCAAGAGGGACTGACATGGAAGCAACACTTGCTGCTTACACTGTGCCCATCTCTTCAGTTGGTGGTCCTGATAGCAGCACAGCAATTTTAAGTGTGCAGCACATCTGTTTTTGAACTACAGTGCAGGTGCAGCTCGTCGACTGTGTTTCTTCACTTTGCAGTGCTCCAACACCCCTTGCTTCAGTGAGTCTCCTTTCCCCCAAACCCCTTGATTGGTGATCGTGTGTCATTTCCACGTGGCACTTCATGCTTTGCGGGATATCCCCAATCCCTGGATTGTCAATTGAGCATGACAGAGGTGCTGTATAAATAAAATGTATTAATTGAGTGTTGTCACACATGCGCATTGGAGGACCTCCTCGTAGGCTCAGTTGAGCTATTTAATAACCTGCCGAGATGAGAGGGGGCTCTGCTGCTAATGCTGTCATTTCTTTCTTTCTCCACAGTGCCTGGAACACACCCGGTGAAGGTGTTTACCCCAGGCATCCTGGGAGAAGGCTTTGTTACTGATACCAGAGCAACCCGCCAGATGGAACTCTGCTAGATTGACTGAAACTTCTACTCTTACGGGATGCCAACTTGTGAGCATTATTTTCATTTTTTTCATTATGATTTCATTGTCTACCTAAAGGTAAGGTAAAAGTAAATCGCTTAGTTTTATGCATTGATTTAAAAGCTGATTTTTTTTAATACTGCAGCATTGTATGTGGCTCAATTTGTGGTTCAGAAATGAGAAATGTGACTTCAAACTTGGTTCAAATGTAATATTTAATATTAGTAATAGTGAATCAGAAAAACTGGAAACCATTAGCTGCTTCATAATTATTAGGTTAAACATCACTGAAGAAGATGTTTTCTGATATCAACAGTGGAGCTAAGCGCCCCATGTTGACTTACTGAAGTTCAGGCAGTACAATATCCGGAAAACCACCCTACACCCTAAACTACACAGATTAACTCTGTGAACAAAGCAGCAAACGCTCTTTTATAAAGCATCTAGAATTTTCCCACTCCTCAAAGAAATGTAAATGATTGACAAGCTCAGCTATTATATGTGATACCTGTATATACTAAAGGCTTCTACTGTATAAATCCATCATTTTAATCAGTAAATGTGAACCTAAAACATAGTTAAAGAAAACCAACACATTACAAATACTGTAACACACTTACATAAAGGGTTAACAGCAAAATAAGCTAAAAAGGGACACATGCAGACAGTGATACCAAGCAGAAAGCAGCTCCTAGTCAGAGGAGGGAGAGAGCTCTTGTTTAGAGTGTCTGCTTCATGAGCTGCACACATTCACTCCCATTCGTCCAATGCGAGGAATCCCTTTTCAGTCTGAATGACACTTGTGAAATGTCCCTCTTCTGCTTCAAGGCAGTGTAGGGTTACTCCCTGAACATTCACTCTTGAAAACAGTGTGTAATCTGCGGCAGATGGGATAAGCTCTTTTAATGCTCCATCAATGGGTGCATCAGAAAGCATGATAATCTACATTTTAATGAAGTGACTCAGGAAACTGACTGATACCATACCTCAGGAGCAGACAGGCAACATTTGGGTCCTGTAATCATTCTGTATACAGTACATGTCTGCTAATCCTCAAGGCACCTAAATCCTCCCAGTTTGGGCTTTTTGTTAGCATCACAAAAACACTAGCTTTTCTTGTTATAAAATTCAGGACATCTCACTAATTTTGTTTGCCATTATCACACTTGGCATCAGAGTTACTGCTATGTGACAAGTGAGTAAATTATCAATGCGTAACAACTATATACATATGAAGTGAGACAGCTCAGTTGTTCATCTTTAATTAATCCATATACAGTGCATCCAGAAAGTATTAACAGCACATCACTTTTTCCACATTTTGTTATGTTACAGCCTTATTCCAAAATGGATTGAATTCATTTTTTTCCTCAGAATTCTACACCCTATAATGACAATGTGAAAAAGTTTACTTGAGATGTTTGCAGATTTATTAAAAATAAAAAAATTGAGAAAGCACATGTACATAAGTATTCACAGCCTTTGCCATGAAGCTCAAAATTGAGCTCAGGTGCATCCTGTTTCCCCTGATCATCCTTGAGATGTTTCTGCAGCTTAACTGGAGTCCACCTGTGGTAATTTCAGTTGATTGAACATGATGATTTGGAAAGGCACACACCTGTCTATATAGGGTACCACAGTTGACAGTTCACGTCAGAGTACAAACCAAGCATGAAGTCAAAGGAATTGTCTGTAGACCTCCGAGACAGGATTGTCTTTAGGCACAAATCTGGGAAAGGTTACAGAAAAATTTCTGCTGCTTTGAAGGTCCCAGTGAGCACAGTGGACTCCATCATCTGTAAGTGGAAGAAGTCTGAAACCACCAGGACTCTTCCTAGAGCTGGCCGGCCATCTAAACTGAGCGATCTGGGGAGAAGGGCCTTAGTCAGGGAGGTGACAGCAATCCACCAATCAGGCCTGTATGGTAGAGTGGCCAGACGGAAGCCACTCCTTAATAAAAGGCACATGGCAGCCCGCCTGGAGTTTGCCAAAAGGCACCTGAAGGACTCTCAGACCATGAAAAACAAAATTTTCTGATCTGATGAGGCAAAGATTGAACACTTTGGTGTGAATGCCAGGCGTCACATTTGGAGGAAACCAGGCACCGCTCATCACCAGGCCAATACCATCCCTACAGTGAAGCATGGTGGTTGCAGCATCATGCTGTGGGGATGTTTTTCAGCGGCAGGAACTGGGAGACTAGTCAGGATAAAGGGAAAGATGACTGCAGCAATGTACAGAGACATCCTGGATGAAAACCTGCTCCAGAGCGCTCTTGATCTCAGACTGGGGTGATGGTTCATCTTTCAGCAGGACAACGACCCTAAGCACACAGCCAAGATATCAAAGGAATGGCTTCAGGACAACTCTGTGAATGTCCTTGAGTGGCCCAGCCAGAGCCCAGACTTGAATCCAATTGAACATCTCTGGAGAGATCTTAAATTGGCTGTGCACCGACGCTTCCCATCCAACCTGATGGAGCTTGAGAGGTGCTGCAAAGAGGAATGGGTGAAACTGGCCAAGGATATGTGTGCCAAGCTTGTGGCATCATATTCAAAAAGACTTCAGGCTGTAAGTGCTGCCAAAGGTGCATCAATAAAGTATTGAGCAAAGGCTGTGAATACTTACAGTATGTACATGTGATTTCTCAGTTTTTTTATTTTTAATAAATTTTTAAAAACCTCAAGTAAATTTTTTTCATGTTATCATTATGGGGTGCTGTGTGTAGAATTTTGAGGAAAAAAATGAATTTAATCCATTTTGGAATAAGGCTGTAACATAACAAAATGTGGAAAAAGTGATGCGCTGTGAATACTTTCCGGATGCACTGTAACAGAGTTCTTAGGCAAATTATTACTGTCTGGAAGTATGCTATAAAATAGAATGATTAGAACATAGACCGTGAAGCCTGCAAGTTCAAACCCCTCCCGTTGGTCTTGATGAGACCACTATTACTTCTATACAAGATGCTAACTTGTTTACTGCAGCTGAAAAAATTATTAGGAAATATTTGCAGTTGTATTCTATCTAACAACTGAAGTGAAAAGATGGTTGAATTTTGAATGAAGAACATCATACTTCTGCTGCCTTATGGTGGTTTTTATTTATGCTTTTCATGCTTTTTATATTGGCTCCATAAAACTTAAGCTACCATGTGGGGTCAGGCTAATAGAGAACTGAATCAATTTCACAATAATTCCTCAGGATCTGAGATTTAAAGTTAAAGATGAATCCAAAAGTTCCAGAGTGGTGGCGTGTTGTGTGTTGAGTAGACATACATGTAAAAATGTTGCTGTGCTCAAAACTAAGCTTAACTTAAATGCTTAGGGATGGTACAGTATACACCTTTAAAAACTCCTACATCTACCTATTCAAACATTTATTTCATCCAGAAGTCATTCTCTTGAAGTGATCTTGTTGATGTTATAGCATTTCAGCTCTGCTAGACTGTACTTAAGCCGGTTCATGCTAAAGACTAGTATCAGTGTTGTCAACCATAATGATTTTGACTCCTGTGAAGAAATGTCCCCATAGGTGTAACTCCAGAAGAATCTGAGTAGAAAGTCCTACCGTGTTTATAGACTGTTCCTTAAATACGGATTTGGAAATATAATCCCATGGTTGTTATTCCGCTGTCTACATGCCAAATGATTGTTACATAAACTTTTTAACTTTATCAGTATTTAAGATCACCCTCCATCATCATATGCAAGTTCGGCAGATGGTGTACTGTTCATGAGAGAGTGTCATTATTTGTAGCATTTATATTGGAAATTCTGTATGACTCAGATTTAATGGCGTGTAATTTTCCTTTTGAATTGCAGCCATAATAAAATCAGAAGACAACATGAAAAATATATACAATATATTACTTTATATATATATATATATATATATATTAAGTACCGTTGCTGAACCACTTCTAGAATTATGGCAGGAGCTTACTGTCTGGAGTCCACTATACTGCAGCCATTGATTAACTGTAAACATATAAATAACATATAAATTGCAGATAACCAGCATATGAATTTCTGAAGGAATAGCACATTCCTTAACTTATTTGCCTAACCCTAACTTCTAAAATGGCATGTAAACACTTATTCTAGTTAGAGAAATCGGGTTATTGGCCTCTGAGAAAGCTGATTAACAGAGGTAGATTACTCCATGAATAATCCAATTATGTGACCACGTAAACCCATAACCAGGTTACTGTTAAGGATTTTGTAGTCTGCTTATGTACGTTGCACTACGTCACCCTGCGTGTGTATTTGCTTTGCACACACTTTGAGTAGGCAAGGGTGGATGCGTCCGCAAAATAAATATTCAGGCAATTCCCTTATTATTTCTCCTGGCTGAAATAATCTGTGTCAATATTTTGGAAATCGCTAAATTTATGTTGATGAGCTGAACGTACAGTCCTAAACTCCATAATACAATCTCAAGAGAAGTAGACCAACATGTTAAAGTAATCTGATTACTTTTAAGCAACAAGTCACCTATCAAATAACTGAAATAAAAATACCTGGATTATTATTATTATAATAATTATTATTATGGCGCAGTGGTAGCGCTGCTGCCTCGCAGTAAGGAGACCTGGGTTCGCTTCCGGGTCCTCCCTGAATGGAGTTTCCATGTTCTCCCCGTGTCTGCTTGGGTTCCTCCGGGTGCTCCGGTTATCTCCCACAGTCCAAACACATGCAAGTAAGGCGCATTGGCGATCCTAAATTGTCCCTAGTGTGTGTTTGGTGTGTGGGTGAGTGTCCTAAGGTGGGCTGGCACCCTGCCTGGGATTTGCTCCTGCCTTGCACCTTGTGCTGGCTAGGAGACCAGCAGACCCCCGTGACCTTGTGTTAGGATATAGTGGGTTGAAAAATGACTGACTGACTTACTAATTATTATTATTCCATCAGCCCTAGGTGTAAGACTAGAAGCACACATACCAGACTGGTCCTTTGCAGGGCTCACTCGCACAGCAAAGCAGAAAAGAGTTTGCTCTGGGCAGTCTGGTAACAGAAGCCTATAAGTTAAGTTTCAATTTGACTAAACATATTTATAAGTCACAAGAAAATTATCACAAGCATCGTGCATTTTTTTCAATTTCACGGTGGCCAATGATGACATTTAAATCTCTCCTTTTGTGCAGTTTAATGACGTTGTAGCGTTTTGCCATAAGAGAACTCTAGGGGATTACTTGAATGTGTAAATGTAGGTTATTAACAAACCAGGTTTTTGCCTTAACCAGGTTATTCATCTTGACCCGTTTATGTGTGTACATTGTCACGTATGGATGCCTGAGGATCCCCTATCTCACACTGATGCTGACACTTGAAATACCACTTCCATGCAAAAAGGGATGCCTCTGCTACTTCTATTGTCTTTTTGCACTCTGCAGTGCTGAGAAACCAACCAGTTAGCACAACTGAGCCCCAGCCACAACTCTCTCAGAAACCCTGCCCCTTCTGGTCGTACCCTCTAAGTATTGACATCCCCAGAAGGAATGGCTTCAGATGAGAAGCAGGCTTCCTGCATATTGGGCATCCCCAAACTTGACCAGCTCAATAGAGCCTTAAAACTAGAACAGCCAAGTAGGCTAATCAGCAGTTTGCATGCGTGTTTTTTTGTTCTGCCGATACCAAGTGCTCACTTTAATGCTTTTGTTTGGACCTTGTAATGGTCCCCCAACTTTTCCTGAGGACTCCTCCGCACCTTTGTCTCTTCACAGCATTTAAATGCACTGACTGAGTATAATAACTTTACCTCGAAACTGCTGTCTTCCTTACCTGAAACAACTATCTTCCTGGTCTTGCCAAGAATCATTTTATGGAGGCAACACACTGAAAGAATCACTGAGTAAAAGCACAACTTGTGTTGAAAACAAGCACCATCCATCTTATCTGTCTCTTCCTTCATACAGCACGTTAGACTGCTACAAGACATTGAAAAGCAAACGGTATTGTTCCTACAGACTGCTTCGTCAGACCCAATTTCCTAACACAGTCTTTCCTTTCAGGTGTCCATCCCAAATTCTATTCCTTGACTTTTTGGTTTTTTGTGATACCAGCTTATTGACTTCAAGGCAGAAATGATTTAGTCTGGGTAGCTTATATGGACATACGCTGTGCTAGCTTGCCACTGTAGAAGAAAAGGGTTGCACTGACAGAATATAGATGGACTACTGTAGAAGTCAGGGAATCAAAAATCATTTCCCATCTTGCATGTAAACACACTGATTGTCTTTAAAGTGGATTCACTTTGTGGACTGTTCAACAAACAATGAAAATGTTCCTCCTACCTTGTCCAATGCCTCAGAGTGATTTAAAATTAAATTATTAATTTTCTGCTTGATGCCTTTTGTGAGAGAATCCATGATAAATTTCAAATGCCCCTTCTATTTATCATTTCACTCAACTCTATTACTTCTTCAGTATCTTTTGAGAATGGTGAAATAACATTTGAATCCTTGTTTATCAAAGAACTAAAAAGAAAGAATATAGTTAACATGACTATCAATTAAATGACAAGTCATTTCCATCCCTAATAAAATAATGTGTCAATCAATGTCCAATCAAGCCATGATGATCCAGCCATCCATATTTAAGAAAAGGTCTAATTATATTAATTACCAAGTTTAAATAAAAGTGCATTGTCTTCACCTTGATGAGCTGTCAGATAAATTGAGGTTTTATCGCTGACTGGCTAATTATTGCAGCTTAGATAATATATTTTGATTGCCTGCCATATGCCCTAATAACCATTTTTTTTAGTTGATGTGTCAACTACATCACACGTGGGACACACATTTTTATCAGGCTAAATGGTAGAAGTCCTCATAATTTGTAATCTTAAAAAAATGTAGTTATATAAACTATTATCACTGCACACAATGCAAAAATTAAGTGCAGTATAAAAGTGGTAGGTTAAAAGTGGATCATTATTAAATGTTAATGTAGGTTTGAAAATGAATGTCTCTTCACTTTTGTGAAACAATAGTTGTCAATAAATGAGCATGCACTTGCTACCATATGCCTCCAAAGGTATGAATGGAAGAGAAGAGATTGCCGGCTTTACTAACGTTCTTCATATCAGTTGTGTGATGATCACCGGCCCTGAATGAGTCAAGGATCTTCAGTCAATTTAACTCCCTGTTGATCTGTAATTTGATAATTTAATGTAGTTGTACCCCTACTACTGTTTATGGAATAACAGGGTCCATAAATTGAATGAACAAATCTAGCTGAAGTTCTTTCCTGTAAGGAGAATAACATTACATTTGTAGCGATTAAGCACTAAGCATGCTTGTCAACTATGAGTCTGTAGAACTAACTTTCCATGGAAAATGTACTTTTGTTTTTTAAAACATCAATTATATACTGAAGCAAAGGTACTTACTATATTATATATTTTTCATTTAAATTCAGGCTATTAACAGTTACATAATGAATGATGCTGTAAATAAATCCAAGCTTCATGATTTCCTCATAATTTAACATTTTTCTAGTGATTAATGCTTAAATAACTGCTTTTAGCCCTACAATCTTAAAAACACTATTTATTTGGTATTCAAAAGAATTGATTCTTATCATGACATTTTATAGCAAAATAAAACTTTTTATTAAACCTAATTTTACACATTATTAAACGTTGATAACCAGTAGAGGTTTGTTTCAGTGTGGCCCTGTGACAGAAGCATAGCATAACTCCACAGAAAAAGCATAATCAGTATATCAGTTGTGGCCACTAGGGGGCACTACAGCACCCTAGACACAAACACCAAGACACAAGTCCTGGAGTAATAAAAAGGTTTATTTGAACAAAATACCTTACAAAAGGCTTTGCAAATCACAATAATATTCATTTTTTACACCTTCCACTCTTCCAGGCAAGTTTTGTCCTCTTCCACCCGACTCTTACTAGCCTGGATAAAGTTAAGCGGTTTCTTGTATCTTGGACTTGGGAGTATTTCCAGTGCTATGGCATAACCCTTTGGAAATAATTCTGGGTCAAATGGAAGCACCACAAAGTAAGGATCATTAACCCCGGCAGCTTCCCCTGGCAACACCCATGGAACCCTATGGGACTACAGGTCCCAGCATGCCCTGTGGGTGTTTGTGTTGTAATCCTGACCACTGTTTTTTCTCATTTTTTCTCATTTGCCACCAGTCAGGTAAGGAAAGTGTGTCCATCCTGGCAGGTATGCTGGTCCCTTAACTTCATAATGGTGAAAAAATCATTATTTTACATGGAATGGAAAAAAAAACAATTTACAGGGCTATTTGAGATGTCAAGTCGTGTGAATCTTTCACCTACACAGCAGTAACAATGTGGCCCTCTTTGCTAATTTAAACTTCAACCTACCTGGATTACTTCTCTCTACAGTGTTTGATTTTCTTGGCTCAGATTTGGAGGTGAGCCTGCTTAGTGCAACCCCTCAACTGTCAAATGTATTTTTTTTCTTTAAACCTGTTGTTATTTGTGTTTTCTCAAAGCCATATTAAGTTTCTTTTGTTCCACCACAATTCTGTGAGTGTTTTTCAAGGGTGTGACTATATTGTTCTACTATAGCTTTTACCAGCCATGTGATTAATGGAGAGTCACATGGTGTATTTCATCAGCATCTCCTAGCCATAAAAGATGGTGCAGTAAACTCCTCATTCTAATTCTGGGATAAATAAAAAACTTGTATTGCTTGTGCTTCTTTTAATACTTCGAATTTTTTAATTTTTTTGTTTTGCTTTTAACTAAAATGTTTTGCCTTTTTTTGTATTTTTGGCTTTGGTTCCTGACTGTTTTGACTTTTTGGCTCACAACTTAGCTTTGTGTTTGGCCATTCTTGTGTTTTGTCCTTTTTCTGGCCGAGAGTAAAATATGGCACTCAACTGAAAAGGGGACTAAGGGAATTAATTAGGGTCAAAAAAACTAGTCAAAAGTAAAAAAAACAATCAGAGATCAAAAAGACTAAGTTGTAAAGCCAAAATGCTAGGGAAAATTGTGATCAAATGTTGAGAGCGAAAGCATCTAAAGCCAGGGACAAAACAGAAAGCATGTGCCAAGATTTGGTATGATTCTGGGTCCTCAAACACAGCCATTCTTTAATTCCATCATTCCAGTGCTATTAGGGATGTGGCCTCTGAGGTTGTGAGCTATGTGTAATTAACAGGACAGGATAAAAGAATGACTACAAGTTCAAAGCCTTATCCCATCTATGGATACCAAAACTCTAAAGAACTCCAAGTTTTTCACTGTACTCTTTTGACCTTCTTGTTCTCTCAAACCTGATTATTGTCTCTGATAGTGGGCTTTAGTTTCATTTTGCTTTCTTCTTTTTTTTTGTTTTATTTTGTGTTGTAATTTTGGTCCATCTCCTGGTTTTGCTCAAAAAGTTTAACTGCCAGTTTGCTGACAGAACAATAGACAATACAGTTTTGTTAACTCATATCCACATAATGTCCATTATGTTATTGTGATGGTGACATCACGTTTGAGTGCACAGCTGAATGTCTCTGCATGGCAATGCATCGCAACTGTAAACAAAATAGCGCTACAAAAGGACATGAAAATAAGTTCTAGAAAAAACTAAAAACTAGAATAAAAACAGATTGTACAATCTAAAACAAAACACAAATTGGCAGTAAAGCTCATAAAAAGAAGTAACAGAGCCAAAAAAATTAAACCAAAAGCAGATCATAACAGCCCTTTTCTCCTGATTTCCTTTTTTCAGTAGAAAAAAAAGCCAATAATATGTACACTATGTCATATTCAGAACAAAACAAAATGCATAACATGTTATGGTCAGAACAGATGGCAGTGTAAATCAAGTTTGATATGCAGAACTTGAAAAATACTAAGCAAAAAGCCATATACAAGTTGAATGAAAAACTCATGATAATTATGAAAGTCCAGAATTCCATTGTAGCTACCAGGGGCTGGATCAGAACTCCCAAACTCCAGACACAACTGAAGCAGCACAGTCTCCGGTTCAAATAAAGTTATTCTATTTGCAACAGTACCTCAATGGGAGATTAATCAGTCCAGCACAGCACAACATAATACCTCCTTTTCCTCTCCTACCACTCTTACCAAGCAGACCATTTCCTCCCAAACTACAACTCCCTGTATGAGACTGCCTGACTTATTTTGTGTGACAGAAGCACTTCCTGATCAGGCAGAGCAGCCATAACGTATGGGAGGACCTACCCGGCAGTACCCCCTGGCCACCACAGAGACACCTAACAGTGCTATCCTCCCAGACTGTAGCTCCCATTAACCTCTGTGGGAGCTCAAGCTGGGGGCACAACAGCGGAGGATCATCATCCACTCTATCTGGGGACTCTTCACCCCCCACAGGGCTGTCTCCCATTTTCTTTCCATTAGCAGCACTTTCCTGGGCCACTTTCGCTGTTCCCTCCAGATGGACAAGAAGTGGTGCCCTTCTGGTTGAGCAAGACCAGCCATGAGCATTACACCATATAAAAGATCATAAAGGCAAGTAATGGTTAGCATCACAAAAAAGGCAGGCAACACATAAGTAAAGGAATCCAAAACACAGCCCGAAAAGCACAATGCTAAGCTACAAGCACAGTCAAGTTACCTAATTTCTCTTTCCCTTCCCATTACCTAACAGCAGCTCAATTACTGAATCTAAGTATAAGGTGTCAATGCCACATCCTTACACTATGTAGAATTAAAATTGATTTAGTCACTAATATAAATCTCAGTTAATCAGTAATTTTGACTTAAATAGCTACTACTGATTATTGGATTTTAAAATGCAGGGGAAACACTGGACATGAATACAGGTGTGTACATGAAATTCCCCAGTCACAATGCTGTCTCTCGCGGTGTTCGTGTAATCAATACCAGAATAGACAATGGTTTCCTGTGACCCTGTACTGGATAAAGCAGGTTGTAAAAGTGAAAGACTAGACATAAAAAGAGTGTTGGCGAATTCTCTATTTCTAAACAGTAAAATCTGGCTACTTTTAAGTGATTACTGAAGAATGAACTCAACAAGGTACCTCAAGGGCACTTTTGGATTATTGCTAGGGTTAAATCTAGTGTGCTCAATTGTTGTTGCTAATTATTAGCAGGTAGTGGTTCTCATTTCCAAATAGCTTTTTCCATGCCATAAACTCAACTGGATTCAGAATAGGTAATTAAGGAGGCCACCATATCACAAGATAATACTTAGGTCACTATTGTGCCAGAGTGTTTCCCTGATGAAAAAAACAACGTTTGCAGATCGCTACGCTACTGGCATGTTCCAAGAATCATTTAGGACTCTGCCCTAGTGTAGAGTAAAGCCCAAGGCAGAAACAAACTAGGGTGGCATTTCATTCTGGGCCACTCACACACACCTTCACTCAAACAAGGCCTGTTTAGAGTCAGCAGTTAACCTATAACCTGCATGTCTTTGAAAGGGAAATTCAAGCAGACTCAGTGTGATTCTGGAGCTTTAAGGCGGCAGCACTAAACACAACTCCACAGTGCTACCCTCTATACATACAGTATCATACACACTAATTTGTAACACAATAGGCTAGTGATCTATAGGATTCCTTCCTGCAAAATGATGTCAATATGTTACATACCCTGTATCTAAGAAAAGCTGCAGCTTAAAGCATCAGTACTTCTCATGTTACACACATTATCTTGTCAGATTTTTTTTAAATAATTGCTTGGCTGCATGTAACATTTACCTTGCAGCAGCACTACTTTTTATTTTAATCTGAGGCCAGCCCATTTAGTTGTGTTGCTCAGATCACTTTATTGTATATGAAGACACAAATTGTGAATTCTTACTTGAGGGTTAAAAAAAATCTATAAACTCATATGTCCTAAATTCTTCTGCAAATTGCAAACAAGATACTAAGAGGCATTAATAATGGAAGACTTTTCTGTTTCTGCTGAAAACATGAAAAATGGAAACCATTTAATAAAAAGGGGCATTCTGCAGTGCACTGTTTGAATGTTTATGTAAAACTTGAACTAAAAGCATCAAAATGTCATTCTAGAATGATGCATTATACTAAACAAGACATACTGTATATATATATATACTCAGCAAAAAAAGAAACGTCCCCTGACTTTCAACTGTTTTTACTTTCAGTAGACTTAATGTGTAAATATTTGTATGAACACTAAAAGAGTCAACACCATAAGACATAAACTAAAAATGTTTCACAATGTGTCCCTGAATGAAGGGAGGCTCAAAATCAAAAGTACCAGTCAGTATCTGGTGTGGCCACCAGCTGCTTGAAGTACTGCAGTGCATCTCCTCCTCATGGACTGGAACAGATTTGTCAGTTCTTGCTGTGAGATGTTACCCCACTCTTCCACCAAGGCACCTGCAAGTTCCTGGACATTTCTGGGGGGAATGGCCCTAGCCCTCACCCTGCGATCCAACAGGTCCCAGACGTGCTCAATGGGATTGAGATCTGGGCTCTTCGCTGGCCACACTGACATTGCTGTCATGCAGAAACTCACGCACTTTTTGCCACTCCTGTCTGGTCCAGCGAAGGTGGGTTTGTGCCCATAGGCGGGGTTGTTGCTGGTGATGTCTGGTAAGGACCTGCCTTACAACAGGCCTACAAGCCCTCAGTCCAGCCTCTCTCAGCCTATTGCGGACAGTCTGAGCACTGATGGAGGGATTGTGTGTTCCTCGTGTGACTCGGGCAGTTGTTGTGGCCATCCTGTACCTGTCACGCAGGTGTGATATTCGGATGTACCGATCCTGTGCAGGTGTTGTTACACGTGGTCTTCCACTGCGAGGATGATCAGCTGTCCTTCCTGTCTCCCTGTAGCGCTGTCTTAGGCGTCTCACAGTGTGGACATGGCAATTTATTGCCCTAGCCACATCAGCAGTCCTCATGCCTCCCTGCAGCATGCCTAATGCACATTCACGCAGATGAGCAGGGACCCTGGGCATCTTTCTTTGGGTGTTTTTCACAGTCGGTAGACAAGTCTCTTTAGTGTCCTGCGTTTTTAGAACTGTGACCTTAAATGCTTACTTTCTGTAAGCTTTTAAGGTCTTAACGACCATTCCACAGGTGCATGTTAATTAATTGATTATGGTTAATTGAACATGCATGGAAAACATTGTTTAAACAATTTACAATGAAGATCTGTAAAGTTATTTGGATTTTTAAAACATTATTGTTGAAATACACAGTCCTGAAAAAGGGACGTTTCTTTTTTTGCTGAGTATATATACCGTTATGCATACACATCAAAGGATCTCCTCACGGGCTCTACTGAGGTATGAAATAACTCATCGGGATGGAGGGGGTACTTTCACTAAAATTCTCTTCTCCATCTCTTCCTGCAGCACAGAGGAACTGCCCAGTGAAGGCACTTAGTCCTGCCCCTTCCAGTTCCCCAGCTATAAGAACCCTGGCTGCTCGAAAGAAGGTGACAACAGTGACCTGCCAGACGGAGCTCCCAAGCAAACAGACCCTGAAACTGTGGCTAAAGCCGAGCCTTTTAGTTTATTTGAAAACTTTACCATTATATTAAAAGGGACATCCCAGTTGACACCCCAACATTTACTTTTGTGATCTGTCTTTTCTGCATCTGGCCACTATCTAATAGAGACTCTGTGCATGTCAGAAGCAGCCAAAACTTTATATATTTAATATTTTTCAGAAATGTATGTTGTTAAATTTTCATGGCAACACTAGGTATCTCTGTAGCAAACTGAGACCTGACTC
Organism: Polypterus bichir lapradei; assembly: GCA_026402145.1. Classification (NCBI taxonomy): domain Eukaryota; kingdom Metazoa; phylum Chordata; class Cladistia; order Polypteriformes; family Polypteridae; genus Polypterus; species Polypterus bichir. The sequence continues at coordinate 124,077,190 of JANRMT010062814.1, read as the reverse complement.
TGGAACAAAATTCTAGGGCTTGGCCAAAAGTGACCCCAGGTGGGGGTTTAAAGCCAGCTTTATGGCATCTGAGTGTGAATATGGGAGAAGAGGAACAAATACACTGACTAGTGAAAACACACATTTTAGAGACAGTGAACAAGAGAAAGAGAGAAAAGAGGTAAAAGTGGTACTTTTATTCGGACAAGTGGATAATCTTGGGGATAACCCACCTTCCCTGGGATTCAACATTAGGCCCACAGAGGTAGTAATGCTTTGTTTTCTTTGTATATTTTCATACTGTGTATTCTCCCTCTTTTTATCCATTTCCAGTTATTTAATAAATAATAATGAAAAAGACACTGTATTTGTATATCATGGACTTCTTCTTGGCTTTATTCTGCATACAGGTATGTGTCATTAGTGTAGTTGGCAGGATAAACAGCCATTGTGTAAGCTAACCTATCTAAAGTAAGTAAACCACAAGCCATGAATATATTTTTTCCCTAGGTGCTACTGCCGTGAATGCAGCTGGACAATCAGAAGGCTATACAAGAATTGAGACCTTTCTACTGTGAGTTAAATTAATAGTAACTGTCATACATCATTACTGTCTGTGAGTTAGACACCAGTTGAGAAAACACTATGCAGATAAAAAAAAGAGCAAAAAGATGGAAATATCTCTGCAAAGCTTCATAGTTGCTGCAAAAACTTTACAGAGATACATCAAAGGGCTAAAAGACACATCAGTGCACAGCAACGCAGGTTAGTAAACACCCATTGCTAGCCCTATCACGTCATCTGCAATTCATCCATTGAGGTTATGATATTTAACAGGGCAGTTCATGTGTTCATAGTTGTGGAATATGACCAATATGAGATTTTTTCAAAATTTCAGTACCACTAGACATAATACTATTTCTATTATTTTTTGTATGAAGGAGGAAGAAAATGTTCACAAACAGACAGTGGTGGTTCCTCAGGATACCATGGTAACTGTGCTTGTTTCCTTCTGAAATTCAACGATCTAATTAACTGCATACAATTCCTAAAGTTGCACTGCGGTTTAAAAGGTCTTCATATGACATGATTCATACTATGAATTTACTAAATTGTTCTTAGTCATTCATGCCTTGCGCCCTATGCTGGCTAGGATAAGCTCCAGCACTCCCTGCAATCCTGTACAGGACAAAGCGGGTTAGTAAAAAAAAATTAAATGTCTTAGTTAAAATTATTTTATCCAAATCATTATTTTTGTCTGAGGTTTGTAACTTTTTTAGCTGGCTCCATGTTTCTCAAGGGTCCTGAAGGTGTGGGGTATGGCAACATTACAGACTAATTAAAAAAATGAAAAAACTAGAGGTCTTGTAAGTGTGGCAAAGACAAGTAAATTAACAACATGACTGCATCTACACATTATACCTCAGTGCCAGTGACTATGAGGGGATGGTGAGTCTCTGAGAGGAGAGGCATATCACCCTGAATGAATTCCTAAGCACAGACAAAAGGTACCTTAACCCAGATTAACTCTGGGAAAGGCTAAGGGCTTGTTTATACTACACGCTCAGAACCTTTATGCGCACGCATAATGGCTGCCATGCGTTCCCAGCATTCATTTGATGCATCCTCTGAGCAGGTCCTCAGAAATTAACGCGACATGTGTGCGAGTTGCAGTACCAGCAAAAAGTCGGGGGGACACAGTGTGATAAAGTCAGAGTCTCTGTTTACTATCTACATGTGACAAAAAGCCGCAATGCAGATCCTACAGGATCGATGTGCACACTCGATGTTTGATGAATGGTTCAATGTGGTGAAGCAAAATTCGGACATACAGATGCATTCGTAGTGCTTTTATATTCAAGCATCGCATATTCCCGATCGTAATGACACGATACATTTTAAAAGTCTCACGTACCATTTTTTGTGCCATCTTTTTTTCTGGGGTTTCCTTCTGACCTGACAGCAGCAGCAAACAGCAATAGATCACCACATAGAACACATTAAAGATATGATATTCTAGCTCTTTGCACATTTAGAATCCATAGATTTATACTTGATATCACTTTCATGATGAAATGCATTCAAGCATGTATGTTACATTTTAAAGATAAATCATTAATTTCGTTTAAATAATGAATACTGTTAATTACACACATGGGGGTGACACGGTGGCGGAGTGGTAGCACTGCTGTCTCACAGGAGTCATGTCGCTGGTATTCCCTGCCTGGAGTTTACATGTTTTCCTGCTGGGTTTCCACACTGTGCTCCGGTTTACTTTCAAAGATATGTAGATTTGGGAATTTGGTGCCGCTAAAATGACTCCATTGTATGTGTGCGCTTGTATTCACCTTGCAATGAGATGAGGCTCCATCCAGGGATTGTTTCTGCTTTGTGCCCAATGCTTACTGGCATGGACATATTCCTGGATTGATGGATTTAATCATTAAACATCCTTTTCAGAGATATTTGGTAAGGTGTCATTGGAATTTAATGGGTATTTCAGGCAAATCACAACACAGCGAAGCCGAACCTGTTCTCAACGTGATAATATCTTACACTGCCACCTGCTGGATTCCTCCAGATATACGTAAGGTACGTGTGCAAGTATACAGTAATCCCTCGCTATATCGCGCTTCGACTTTCGCTGCTTTACTCTATCGCGGATTTTATATGTAAGCATATCTAAATATATAACGTGGATTTTTCGCTGCTTCGCGGGTTCTGCGGACAGTGGGTCTTTTTACTTCCTGTACATGCTTCCTCAGTTGGTTTGCCCAGTTGATTTCATACAAGGGACGCTATTGGCGGATGGCTGAGAAGCTAACCAATCAGAGCACGCAGTTAAGTTCCTGTGTGCTGAATGGCTCAACGGCGGAGCGCCTAATTCGATTCCACGGCGTTAACCAGGAAGTCTTGTCTCGCTCATTCAGCATCAACGTGTTTTGCTGTGTAAAGAGTTAACTTTTGTGCTCTTTTGTGTTTATCTTTGTGCATAGTCAAGCCCTTCATTACGGCTCCAAAACGATCTGCTCCTGCTACTGCTTCAGGGGCCATGCCCAAGCGCCAACGGAAGATGTTAACGATTGCCGAAAAGGTAAAAGTTTTGGATATGTTGAAGGAAGGGAAAAGCTGCACCGCTGTAGGACACCATTACGGCATCAATGAGGCTACGATTCTTTTTATTTAAAAAGTAGGAAAGGAATATAAGATCTACGGCCGCAGTGTCTTTTTAACCAGGGCGCAAAACGAGTTGTAAGTGGATTTAATAAGGCAGTAGTCTGGATGGAATCTGCTTTAGGGATTTGGATTGAAGACTGCCGGAAGAAGAACAACGGCGGTGCTACACAGTCGCCTAAAGAGGCTCCTTTAGAAGAGCTGTAACACTCTCCTTTGTTGTGCAGTAAAATTAAACTCATTATTATCGGACAAGTCATCGTGTCATTGTTGGTGAGTAACCATAATTAATTTTCTACTTATAGTACTTAGTACATGTACATACGTTTAGTGTCACTGTACACACATTTACTGTATACAATTGTTCTTGCATTGTACGTATTTATTGCTGGTGGCCTGTCTATCGTAATGGCTGTAACATATGTGATATCGGAGACACTCGATATCTTTAAAATAATATTTAGGTTTTACTGTATATAAACAGTGTGTTTACATAAATAATTTCAATGAATCTTACCTAATATCTAAGAGAATACAAAGGGTTTATGCTGTATAACTGCAGGGAATATTTATAAACAGTGTGGGAGAGTTTATAAGGGCTTAAAATATATAAAAATAACCATACAAACATATGGTTTCTAGTTCGCGGATTTTCACCTATCGCGGGGGTTCTGGAACGCAACCCCCGCGATCGAGGAGGGATTACTGTAAACAGTAAAATGCTTGCGTAGCAGGAGTGTCTGTTGGCGCATGTGTCACATCGTGTGAAGTATAAACCTGGCCTTAGAAAGAGCCTGATGTTGTACAATGGTCCACTTTGTAGTAAGAAATCTGCTGGGCTGAACGACTTTGCATTTATCTCCATTAGCTGAATGAGTTGTTCTGTTTCTCACAGTTACTGCATTTGAGTTTAACCACTGCTGTCTCAGGATGGATGAGCAGCTGAGAGGAGGGCATCACCCTGAGCAAATCCCTGAGCAGAAACAGCATGACAGGCCTGTGGATAAATAAGTGACAGAAGCTGAAGGAATATATGGACACTCTGAAAAGGAGTAAAGATAAAAAGTTTGTTGTCAGATTGGTAGGTAAACCAAACAAGTAATTAAATGAGATGATTTGCCTTTCTGATAAGTTTCACAAAAACAGACTGGGGTCCTTTTGTTTATTTTAGCTCCAGTTCTTGTATTCTGTCATGATGTGGGTGTACTTGGCATTGCAAATGAGAAATGCATGTATTTTTTAAAGAAGGATTATTCAGTTTAAAAGTAAGCATAGAGGCAAATGCCTTTTAGTGGATTTACAATCTGCCCAATTTTTCATATCTTCATTAAACATGCTGCAAGAAGAAATCTCACTCTGAAGTTTAAATGTATTTTCCAATGTGCCATTTTAAAATTCAATCTGTCTTTTTTCACAACTGCTTCCCCCTTTAGCACTAAGCTTGCTTTGGTTATAAAGGATTAAGACATGGAAGAGTGAATAAATCCTTAAAGGAGGCACCAATCCTTTATTTATCAGTAATCAAGTACTAGCACAGGCAGCATCACAAAGTGCTCTGCAGATCGCTGTACACAAGCTATCTTTTTTTAATGTCCCTGCCTTTCATAGTTACAGGAACTCCACAGTGAAGGGCAGCCCACAATAATGTACAGCAAATGTCAAAAGAAGCTTTAAACAAGCAGGTGACCCCACCTCCACCTCTATTGGGTTTATGCCATAAAGGCATCACTTAACCTGACCATCCTTAGTTACAGCCCTTTCAGCTTTATTTTTAGAAGGACAGCTTGGCAACAATAGAACGTTCTTTCTGTAGATGATCAGCACTAAGCAGGAACCAGCCTATTACTAAGCAAACTCAAGGATACAGGCATGCTCAGTCATATAAAATCAGCTTAAGAGTTGTTGATCCATTTAACACACAAACACTTTGGAATGTGGGAGAGAAATAGGGTTGTATTGGTACTAAAATTTTGACTTTGGTCTTGATATCAGCTCTTGTACCTCAATACCAGTACCAAAATGGCTCTGAAGCAAATAACGGGTATCTCCCCCAACCCCCCTCACTCGTGCCTCCCCCCGCCCATCTAACAGCTGCTTCATTCCCCAAACGTTTTTACTGTACATGTGAACCTCACTGCTCCCACCCAGCTGTTCACCTGCCTTCTACGTCACACTCCAAGGAGCCTCCTCTTTTGACTAACCAGCAAGTTTACATTAATATATATATATCGAAAGGGGGTGGGGGTGTGGGGGGAGTTGAATTGGAGATCTTTTGGAGTTCTGATTGTGCTTTTAAACAGCAAAGAACGAGGTGCTTGAAAATGACCATTTACTTTTTCTTTCTTTCTTTCTTTCTTTCTTTCTTTCTTTCTTTCTTTCTTTCTTTCTTTCTTTCT
>JANRMT010062814.1:124021505-124067234 GCA_026402145.1 Polypterus bichir lapradei | reverse complement strand
CAATCAGGTTCGTATTTGTAGGATGTGTTGTGTTCAAGTTACATTCCGTGTTTGTCAATCGTTGTAAAGATGACAGGTTTCATTCATCGATTCGTTTCTTACTGCATCAATAAACAGCTCGTCTTCTTCTTTATCTGAGACCTGACACACTGCATGCACGGGTTTTTTTTTTTACACTGTCTTCCTTTAGCGGGACATTGACTTTTTCCACCGTGTGCTTTGTTTCCGCAGTAGCTGCATTTATGAATATGCTTGTATGTATGAGACGCTTCATATTTTTTTGCTGCCTTTTCAATTGTGTAATTCGGTTTTTGTTCAGCGCTCTTTGGAACCGTTGTTTTTTGTCTGTGCACTGCGTCAGTTCACGTGAGCCGCTCGGTGTACATGCATCGAAGTTTCCCAGCTGTGCTGGTGCCATGTCGTGCTATGTCCATGGCTCGAAGTCCCGGCACTTAAAATTTTCTCTCGCAAGTCCCGGCACTTAAAACTTTCTCTCGCAGTTTCGCCGAGTTTGTGCCAAACACCACCCTGACCATGTCATCTTCCTCTGCATAAGCACAGTCCTTCACCCGTGAATATTTACCCGTGGCAGTTTGCTATTGGATTGCCGCTGACGGACGGCCTTATATGGGCAGGCACTAAATTACAAACGCCAGCGGCAGCCTGTCTATGAACTTAATTTAAAGTTTAGGTTTACATCGTGCTTTGTTTCCGAAGTAGCAGAACTCATGAATATGGCTGTATATGTCACTCGCTCGCTTCTTATTGTTTCGCTGCCTTCTCAATTATATAATGCATGTTTTCTTCAGCACTTTTTGGGCCTCTTCCTGGTTTTCTACGTACTGTGTGATTACGTGAGAGGCGTGATGATGTCACACGAAACTCCGCCCCCACGGGTTTCAAGCTCATCTCCATTACAGTAAATGGAGAAAAACAGCTTCCAGTTATGACCATTATGCGTAGAATTTCGAAATGAAACCTGCCCAACTTTTGTAAGGAAGCTGTAAGGAATAAGCCTGCCAAATTTCAGCCTTCTACCTACACGGGAAGTTGGAGAATTAGTGATGAGTCAGTCAGTCAGTCAGTCAGTCAGTCAGTCAGTCAGTGAGGGCTTTGCCGTTTATTAGTATAGATAGATTATATGTTAGTTACAGCTTTGTATTCACTAATCTTAGTTCCAACTGCATTGTTAATCATTGTGACTGATTTGTCCCCACAAATATGTTTAAATTAATTTATTAAACTCTTTGTTAGTATGAATTGATTAAGTTGCTGTAGTGAGTTGTATTATCCCTGGAGGGATAAAATCATCATTTTGAAACTGCAGACACTTGTGGATAGCAGTATGGCAAAAATGAATACCACAGTATAATAAAAATTATTATGGTAAATGTACAGTATATATCACGGTATAATCTATGTGCATTGTCAGGCATGTGTGAGTAGGAGGGTGTTGTATGGACCAAACACAGGTAATTCCATGTCCACTAAACCTTTTCCTGTTATCTCTGCAGACCAGGTGCAGGAAAACCTGTCTGACTCATCGCTGAAGACGTCACTTCCGGTTTTCCGGCACCCACGGCTGATGTCACTTCCGGTGCCAGTGCCCAGGCTGACTTAACTTCTGGCTCCCAGGCTGACGTCACTTCCGGTTCCAGCTCCCAGGCTGACGTCACTTCCGGCTCGGGTGCACAGGCTGACGTCACTTCCAGTTTTCCTATGTCACTTCCAGTTTTATCAGTTAAAACTGCCATCTTTCCAAACCTCAAACAGTTCATGTCTGGACTCCAACAGAGGCACTTCTGTCTAAAACCAAACCCATTGCAGCCAGGGATGATATACGGGTGGCTGCCTCAAACCTTTTTAAGTGTGTTGAGTCTGATCTTTTCACAGCATATACTTTTCAGACTGAATTCAATTTAGGTGCTTCTGTTGGCCTAATTTCATAGCTTGACATTGGATAGTCCTACTATGATATTTCTTTTCAAAAGGACAATCTTAGTCAACTGAAGTAAATGCAAAATATCTATATCTATGTCTATATCTATATCTACAGTATATCTATATGTACAAAATAATCAAATATGTAGAACTGAAAAAAAATAAACATATTTTGCAAATGCCTTTTAAAACAAAGAATCTTAGAAAATATGTGTATTGTATAGAATATATGGGGAATTATTAAACAGCACTCACAATAAAAAAAGGTATTCAAAGAGATATTGCTCCCGATTCCTTTGATTTCCAATTTAACAAAAATTAGAAAGTCTAACTAGACTTTAATATCGCCTTTCAAATTACCTTTATGAACATGAAGAAAAATTACATAAATGACAAACCAAAGAAAATGTACATCTTAAATGACTGAATAATTCCTCAGCACAGGCTATCAAAACAAGCTCTACAAATCAGCAAGACAATGCACAGATAAAGCACCCAGGATCAAAGCTTTTAGGCAGATCTGTCCACAACCAGAATAGGTAACCAATAAAATGTGTGTAACATCTGAAGTTCCGGAACCTCAGATGGAGGAGAGAAGGATGTCAGGGAGAAAGAAAGAGAGACTCCATTTACCTGAACATCGAAGATGATACTCATGCAGTAGCCGGATTGCTGAATTTAAACAAGCTGCCTGAGATGACACTCTGTTCTGACAATGTTTTCTTTGCTGACGATCTTTAGTAAGCTTTCTGATTGAAACTATTTATACTCTTTGGTCTTGTCTATACTGCACAGGAAGGTGGCAATTTACTATCTCAGGTCTCATACCTGTTCTAGTACTTTACCATGACTAAGCCAATGAATATTTGAATGATAAATCTTCTTCTTCTTCTTCTTTCAGCTGCTCCTGTTAGGGGTCGCCACAGAGGATATTCTGTTTGCATATCTTTCTGTCCTCTGCATCTTTCTCTCACACCCACCACCTGCATGTCCTCTCTCTTCATATCCATAAACCTTCTCTTAGGCCTTCCTCTTTTTCTTCTTGCCTGGCAGCTCCATCCCTAACATCTTTTTCCCAAAATATCCAGCATCTCTCCTTTGCACATGATTAAACCAACATAATCTCATCTCCCCGGCTTTGTCTTCAAACTGCCCAACCTGAGCTGACCCTCTAATGTACTTGTTCCTAATTCTGTCCTTCCTCATCACATCCAATGCAAATTTTAACATCTTTAACTCTGCCAACTCCAGTTCTGTCTCCTATCTTTTCGTCAGTGCCACTGTCTCCAACCCATATAACATAGCCGATCTTACTACCATCTTGTAGACCTTCCCTTTCACTCTTGATGATACCCGTCTGTCGAAAATTACTCCTGATGCTCTTCTCCGCCCAATCAACCCTGCCAACACTTTCTTCTTCACCTCTCATCTACTCTCCCCATTACTATGTACTGTTGATCCTAAGTATTTAAACTCATCTACCTTTGCCAACTCTACTTCCTGCATCCTCACCATTCCTCTGATCTCCCAATCATTCACATAAATGTATCTGAATGATAATTGATTCAAATGATAAAAAAGATCATTATATTTTGCCTCAATGTTTTCCAGTAGCTGTATGAATTAGCTTCACCTTAAGTTTTTAACATGTTTCGATTGACATATCTCCTTCAAAGGCTGACTCTCACCTCAGCGTGGTGAAGGAGTGAAAGACTAAGTAGGGGATTACCTGTTGGGGTTATGCCATCAGTGGTGAAGAGTGATCAAAATACAACCTAGGGCACTATGCAAGGTGGACAGGCTCAACAGAAACACTGAAAATGTCGGCCAAAGAGAGCAGCGAAGATTTGGGAAGCAGCGGGTCTTGTGTCTTGTTGGGCAGAGGATCACCTTGAGGAGGCAACAGAAAACTAGAGCCAATAGCAGGGCTAGTACCCAGTCTAACCATGAAATAGCTTGCTAACTGCAAGGTGGAAAAAGTCATGTACTTACCACTTTATTATTACCCAAGAGAGCGAGTGGATGAGTAAAATATTTCAGTCAGAGATGCGTATATCGAACAGTGAAACCTTCAGGCCCTTTGATGATCTGCAAGCTACTGGGGAAGACTCAGCCAACCTGCAAGATCTACATACCCATCCTTCAACAGATGGCTGGCTACAAGATGAAGGGGTTAGATCAAACCGACAGAGGAGTCTAAACCTGAATGTCAACAGAGTTTGTAGGAACAAGCTATGTTTCAGGCAAAAATTAAGAATTGGTACTTGGAAAGTAAGAAGTTTGCTTAAGAAAGAGAAAATTCAGACTCTGTCTAATGAGTGTGAGCGAAATAATAAGATGGATGTTGTCAGTTTGGCTAAAGTTTGTTGTACCAGCAAAGGTCATTTCACTACAGAAGGACTCATGATCTTATACTCAAGTATGGATCAACACCATGATTACAAAGCTGGATTTCTGCACTAATGTTCACTGCACCAGAGCAAGAGATAGGGGACATGAAGCTCTACAGCAAGTACTGGACAATATTACAATTAATTGCAGGTGATTTTAATGGGAAAGTCGGATGCAACAAATTAGTGAAAAGCATCACAGGAATGCAGTAAAATGTAAAGAAAGAGGTGAGTGATTAATTGACCTTTGCGAATACAGCAATTGTTTTATTACAAACACTATGTTTGAGCACCATCCTAGGAGGAAATGTACATGGGTTACCCAGATAGTATTACTTTCAATAAGACAGATTACATTCTGATACAGTGGCGATGGAAAAGCTCCATAACAAATTGTCACACATATCCTGGTGCAGACTGTGGAAGCAACCATGAATTGTTGGTCGCAACATTTCAGATGAGACTCAAAAATCTTCAGAAGCGCTGTTATTAGTTTTGACCTGGATAAATTAACAAAGAGCATGCATGTAGTGGAAATAATAAAAAGTTTCTAAGCATTTGGAAGTAAATTTGAAGAAAAGTCTCCTGAAGGAAATGAGAGATTGTAAAGCAACTTGTCACTGATACTGCAAACACAATTGGTTTGAAGAAAAGGAAGAAAAAACAGAAATGGCTGTTAGATGAAACTTTTGCTTTAACTGGGCACAGATGCAAAATTAAAGAAGAGGCTACAGTGAAAACAGAACAATACAAAATGATGAATAAAGGAGAAAGGAAGGAAATCAAACAGGACAACAAAAATTTCATAAAATACAGTAGACCCCTGCAAAGTCGCGTTTCAGGGTTTGCGGACTCAGTCGTTCGCAGATTTTTCCTTAAAACCTAACTATTAATTGTTAGCGGAAAGCGCATAATTTTGTATGGCTTTTTTTGTGGCAATACTGTGCTGTAGAGAGAACAGGAAGCAACCGCTGAGGGAAACGCGGTTTGGGATGGTGAAAGTAGCCATCTAGGCAGCTTTATTCATTTCTCCTTGCTGCGGATTGATTGCTGCCCTGTGATGCGTCTCCAGGTGAGTGGCTTTACCAGCGCTGAGGGAAACACGGTTTGGGGTGGTGAAAGTAGCCAGTCTGAGAGCGTTATTCATTTCTCCTTGCTGGTGATCGATTGCTGCCCTGTGACGCGACTCCAGCTGAGTGTCCTCGTGTTTTACATTTTGTAATTATATTCATTTTGTTATTGTTAAACGCACAAGATGTCGCCGAATTGCCCTGCACCTTTTAAGGCTTCTGGCACTGAGACTAAGTGCCAGAAGAAGTTTAAAACACTCCAGGAGAATGTTGAACTACTGGATTTGCTCCGGGAACTAAAAAGTTATGCAGCAGTAGCGCGCCACTATGGCATTAATGAAAGCACCGCATGCTACATAAAAAAGAACAAAGCAGCGATCTGGAGCACCATATCTGTAAGTTTCTGTGATAGTGCCAAAAAGGTAACGACCGTAGGGAATAAAAATATCATCAGGATGGAATCTGCCTTGGCATTGTAGATCACCAACTGCAGGAAGAAGAACATGCCCTTGGACGGTAACATCATCCGTGAGAAAGCACGGAAACTGTACCAGCAGTTCGCTACAGGAGACAATGTAGCAACTTCCCATCACAATGTTCCTGAAACCTATAAAGAGAAGCCAGCATGAAACCCCACCAGAAGAAGACCCATACAAAGATGCGACTCCTCCTGAAGAGCCTGAAGAAGAGGCGCCATCCGAGGAGTTTTAAATCCTCTGCATCGTAATGCACAGCTACTTCATCATCATCATCATCAATATCATTCATCACTGGTGAGTACCCGTACATTTTACTGTATTTTAATTAAATGAAACTATTATGCATTTACTCTACTTATAACAAAGAAAACGACAGTGCATACCAAAGAAAACGTGCTTGCATGAATTACAGTACTTATAGGGGTAACATCGGTATTTTACATTCTAGCACCACAGGAGACATAGCAGTACAGTACTGTACAGTAGACGAGTTTACCTTTACATTCTGTTTTTAGGTAATGTATTAAGATAATTTTTTAGGTAATGTATTAATATATTAAGCTGAGTTTGCAATGAAATTAAAGTGCTTTGGGGGATACTGTATTTAGGGTTTAAACTATAAAAATAGGCATTTAAAAGGCATTTTTTAACCACATCCAAAAGTCGCGGTTTTTCACAATTCGCCAGTGCGCTAGGAACGTAACCCCCGCGAATTTTGGGGGTGTACTGTACTCCAGTATGAATCTTGTGAGATTCCAGATCTTCCAGATCTACCAGATATGGAAATAAGCAGATGCTGTTCACAATAGTCAACAAATTTTCAACCGAATTGCAAAATATTAAAGAAGGGAAGCTTCTTACAGAAAAGACTGAGGTTACAAGCAGGTGTATAGAAAACTTTGTCGGCCTTTATGCAAAGAAGGGAACCACTCCACCAACAACAGGTTCAGTGCAAACAGAAAAGGAGCCCCCACTGTTGAAACTGCAGCAGCAATATCAAAATTAAGCAGTTGAAAGTCATCTGGTCCTGACGTTTTACCGACCGAGCTCTTCAAGGAAGGAGGCAACATAATGACAGACGTCACACACCAGATATGTGCTGATGTATGGGATACCGGCGAATGACTTATCCCATTTACAGCTTATTCCATTACTAAACAAGGAGACTTAACAGACTGCTCCAACTACAAGACTATCGCCCTGGTCTCTCACGCCAGTAAAATACTCCTATCAGTCATCCTTAAAAGAATTTGAAACGAGATGAACTTTGAAGTCATGGAAGAACAAGCAGGTTTAAGGGCAGGAAGAAGTACTAGAGACCACACAGTTAACCTCAGGATAATAACTGAGAAAAAAAAAAGAATTCAATCAAACATTGTATTTTTGCTTTATTGACTATACAAATGCTTTTGAATCTCTTCACCATGATCAGATGTGGATCATTAAGTGCAATATGAGATTTTTAGCACACATTATTGATCTGATTAGTAAAATTAAACAAGAAACAGCAGTCATGCATCAGACCTGGAATGGAAGTCAATGGAATACACTGGGGGTTAAGGCAAGGTTGCATAATCTTGCCATATCTGTTTAACATACAGTATATGCTGAGCACATTATGCGCCAAGCACTAGACAATTGTGGAAAGAGATTACAAATTGGAGGAAGAGTAATAAATAATTTACGATAAGCAGATGATGTAATTTTAATTGCAACGACAAAAGAAGATCTACAAGACTTGGTTAATAGAGTTAATGAGGCCAGCAGACGCATGGGTCTACAAATCAATGCCAAAAAGACTAATATAATGGTGTGTTCAAAGAAACAAGAAAAGGTCAAAATAAAAATTAACAGGCATACAGTGGAACAGGTTGCAAGCTTCATTTATCTGGGATCCATCTTTTGTTGAGGATGGAGGATGGAGGATGGAGTCAGGAAATAAAAAGGTGCCTAGCAATGAGTCAATCAATGATGACATCACTGAATACAATCTGGAGAAGTAGAAATATATCTAACAATTCAAAAGTCATGCTGTGTAAAACTGTTATATGGTAATTACAACAAATGGATGCAAAGGATGGAGCCTAAAGCAGGCACAAAGAACAGAGAAACTTTTGAAATGTAGTGGTACAAATGGATGCTTTGAGTGTCATGAAAAGAACACCATACTGACAGATGGGTTCTCAAGCAGCCAAATGAAAACAATGAACTACTGCATAAAGCAAGAAAGTTAAAACTTGGCTTATTTGGGCACATTACTAGGAAAGCTAGCTGTATGGTGAAAGACATCATTCTGGGATGCACAGAAGGTAAGCACAGCAAAGGGTGACAGAGGAGAAGATGAACTGTGATAGGAATCAAAGATGCAGTCTGGGCGACAGAAGACTGTTGAGGCATAGAGTCAGGCCCCACTCACCACCAACCCTTCCACACAAGGATAGCATTGAACACACACAATTAATGGATGATTTTGCAAAGCACCTCTTGGTGAATAATACAATGTAAGAAAATTATCTCCGAGTATGGTAAGGCCTAGTTCACTTTGTCCTCGATTCTTTTCAAAAGTCCTACTCTTTTCCTGTAAGATTTGGAGAACCATTCCAAGTGATGACATTTATTAGTTTATTCCATGACAAACGTAGTCATTCGAGGGAGGCAGAAAGGCTGCTAAACAAATCCTGTCCATACCTTTCGGGGACTCCATGGCCAGGAATTCCTCTTTTATTTCAAAGTTCTCATTATTTCCTCAAAGAAAGATGAGAAGTTGTGCTGCATCTTTAATTCCATACACCAGGTTACTGTTCTATGTAACGGCCTGATACTTTTGAAAATTACTCTACTATCTACACAAACTAAATTAGCAGCTTCAGGCATACATTCTCAAAAATCTCACTCCATAAAAGGCTTTCCATGTTTGCTGATTTTGTATGACAAGCTGTAGCTTGCTTTATTTGCGTACTCTTCAGACTTTGACTGACAAACAATGATTATTCTGTCAAGCTTGTATATTTGCAGCTAGTAGACATGTGTTGTTTTCCCTTTACCCTGTGATCAAGTTGCAAGCATAAAATAGCATGCCTACTTAAAAAGTGCCTTCCAATATTGTATTCTTTAAAAACGGCAAAGCACTCTTGACATATCAGGCCTTAGATCCAGCGGAGGTGAAAAAGTACTTATTGGTCCACTCCTTATTGAAAACGTGACATTCACTATCAACCTTTCATTTTTTTGTGAGAGTCATTTTCTTCCGCATGACCTGTTAGATAAACCATACTCAGGGGAGGATAGAATGCACTCAGAATGCTGAAACCTAGTGGAGATTTTCACTTACTACAGAATACTGCTAAAAGGATGGAAAATATTTTGGGAACAAATGACCAGCGGGTCAGATTAAATAGTTTGATGATGAATGACTGGCAGGCCGGATTAAACTCAGTACAGTGCCGGATGAAGCCCGTGGGCTGTAGTTTGCCCATGTGTGTTCTAGACTGTATTAACTAATTTCAAGGTAAGCATTCCTAGAAGATACTAGGCAATGATGGGGAAGAAACTGATCAATTATAAATTCCAATAAGTAATGGAATACAGTGATTCATAAGATACAGTCTCTTCATTATGTATAAAGCATATCTTAATACGGACATTATACTGTACATCACACTCCTTGATATCAATTAAAATGATCTAATTCTACCAAACTTTCATTGACCCCATCAAGCACCGGCCTTGCTTGTGCTGTGATGGCTGAGCAGAGATAGCACAAGAATTTCAAATAGCAACCAGAAGATGAAACATCAAATAACAATCCGAATTTGAAACCGAGAGTCTGCCCTATCTTTCTTCAATGCCAAAAATGTACTCGGAGAATCAGAGACAGAGATCTAACAACCAGAGAATCTTAATTGTAACACGCACCACTGTGAAAGACTGTTTAAGCGCCATGTGTTGTGTGTTGGTTACATGCAGTGCCCAGAAAACAAAATGGATTAGCATCAGAGACACGCTAAAATAATATCAATCCCAATAACAAACTTCATCTACCAAAGAATAAATAAAAAATAATGGCTAGGTCAATGGTTTTTGGAATGCCCCATGATCACACCATTTCGGGTAAAAATATTTGCTTATCTGTCATGCTATGATCCGGTTTATTTGGAATTTTTTCTCCGATTTCTTCTTATGCTTTTGGAATATTTTGTATTCATTCTGGGTTTTTATGCTTTTAATTTTAAGGCACTTGGAAATCTTTCATATCTTCCTGTGATGCTATTTGAAGAGTTTTTGTTGCAGCGGCTACCATGTTTCCATGTAAGGAAGACCAGAAGTGTGCACCATGAAACATCACCACTGTAGTGGTATACAGGTCAGTATTGTGTACCTTCTGGTTGTCAAAGATAGTTCAAACTTGTAAGTACATTTTCAGTCTCCATGGGCTACGCTACCTGTACAGACACCAACAAGGCATGCTGGGACTGGAGTCCCAAAGGGCCAGCCTTGTTGGGGTCTGTGAGTGCCTCCAGTGGGAGCTGCTGAGATTAATGATCCCTACCTAGTAGGCCTTCAATCTGACCCATAAGTATTTCCAACGGCTACGCCCTAGCACTGGATGTACTCCTGGGTCTAAGATAAAAGAAGCTGCTTGACCTGATCCAGGTGAGTTGAAGACTGGTGTGGAGGACGGACAAAGCTTGCCTGCATGGTGTAGAGAAGCAAGCAAGCAAGCAAGAAAGAAAGACAGAGAAAAGAATTTGGATTGGTGGTTGTGTTTATTAAGGAAGCTTTTTGTAAGGTGATTTATCATAATAAACCCTGCATTTGCACCTTGTGTGCAGACTTGTGTCTGTGTGGTTGTGTCTGGGGTTAGGGGCTCAATGGCACCCCCTACAGGACACAATCTCCTAATCCCTTATTCTCAAATACTGCAATGCTTCCCTCTTCTAGCAGAATATTATATTAGATTTACAGTTATTCCCAATCCTTTAATAACCTTATTTGGGATAATACCATTATAAATATTAATATTGTAATATCTTATACTACATTGTTTTCATACTGACTTATCCTACTCAATGCAGAAACTCAGACTCAGTCTTCAAAATTTAAAGTAAACACTAGAAAAAAAACATATTTACTTTATGAGGAAAGCTTGTACAGAATTTTCCAAGAACACATTAATGCTGCTCTAAAATAATTCTCAGTGGACTCTGCTTGATTTTTTTTATTCTGATGTTTCAGTATACATGAGGTTGCAATTCATAATGGGCTCTTTCTTCACATAACTCTCAAATCTGTGTAGGGAAGGGTTGTTTACTGTCAAGTATGCTATTTAATGGTTTTAATGTAAAGTTATGTCATTACAAAAGAAAACATGAACATACCAATTATTCAAAGTAATAAGAAAAATGGATGGTCACCTAATAGGGCACTGGAAATAGAATAAGAAAGAAGTTAAGTGCTGGTAAGCACAGGGCCAGGCTAAATGATGACAATTAAAAAGGGATGAAGAATGTTTCTTCCACCAACACTGTTAAGAATAAAATTAGAATAATCAAGAGGGGAGATCGAGGAACCCTTTAACAAAAGAAAAAATCGAGATACTAAATTTACTCCACACAAGAGAAAACTGGAAAAAAGGAAAGGAAATATCAGTGACATAAAGACAGAAGAAAAAAGGCTAAAGTATTACACAGATAATATCACTTGTGATAAATAGCTTACATTTCATGTTATTACATGGAGAAGGAGGCCCTTCTGAACACTGTCTGGAAGTTGATAGCGTACAGTCCACTATGACTCCTAAATTCTCCCTACAAGGTGTACTTTCAATTTTCTTACCTCCCTTTGTGTATTCAAAGGTAACATTTTTACTTCATATGTGTAATACCATAGTAGATCATCTTTATGCATATCTTCCTGTCTTCTACTTTTTACTCTGTTACACCCATCACCTGCACGTCCTCTCTCACCACATCCATAAACCTTCTCTTAGACCATCCACTTTTCCTCTTGCACGGCAGTTCTATCCTTAGCATCCTGTTCCCAATATACCCTGCATCTCTCCTCTCCACATGTCCAAACTAACGCAATCTCGCCTCTCTAACTTTGTCTCCACATCGTCCAACCTGAGGTGACCCTCTAATATACTAATTTCTATATTTCTTCTCACTTTAAATTTACTTACATTAAATTTCATCTGCCACAAATCTGCCCAAGCCTATATGTTCTCCAAGTCCCTCTGTAATGATTCAACAGATAATCTGCCAATCTACCTATATTGGTATTATCTGCAAACATAACTAGCTTACTTATATTCCTATCCAAATCATTTATATATGTTAAAAGTAACAGCAACCCTAGCGCTGACCCCTGTGGAACACCACTCTTAATGTCAGCCAATTCTGAGCCAATTTTGCACCTATGTACAAACATCACCCTGAACTAAAACTTCTTTTAGTTTAAAACAACACCTTGAACTCCCACGTCTTCTAGATTGAGGTGCAGAATCACTTGTGATAGGATCATGCATACTATAAACAGTAATCACAATTACCAAAATTATAAATGCAAATATGTTTCTTATCCTTGTATAACTGCATAGGGGACGCAGGTTTTAATTTTGAACAGTTCTAGTGATACCAGTACTGGGACGGACAGTGACGTCTCACCTCACCGGAAATCTATTACAGATGGACTACAATAAGTGGAGGTGCAACCCAGTCAAGATGACTCTAGATTTCAGGGCAATCATATAATGAATGAACTGTGGGTGACTGGTTATCAAGACCAATTTAACCCCAGGCCAACAGATACTCTGGTACAATCCCTGTAGTTCAGAAGGGCAACATTCTCAAGATCCCTGGTTGCTGCCACAGGGTACTGCTGAGAGAGGATCTACCTACTTTTCGGGAGCTTCCAAATGACCCAGAAGTGCTTCCACCATGCTATGATGTGACATCAGAAATCCTCCCGGGTCCAACAAAACAGGAGCCATCTTACCTCACTTAGGTGAGTCAGGGGGTGGGGGGTGGTCAGAGGACACACCTCACCAGAGGAGTTGAAAGAGAGGAAAGAAACTTTAATCAATTTTGAGTGATATTCTTTGGGCTGTTACTCTCTGTTTATTGAAGGTTCCGTACAAATAAATAACCTTTACTTGAACACGTGAATGTGTTTACTGTAATTGGGACTGGAATTTGGGGCTCAGTGACACCCTCTTGTGGTCATAAGGGTCTCTGTTGGGACAAGATGTGAATACTAAATTCCAGATGCAGAGTCAATGTAAACTGACTAAAATACTCCCAAAAAGAAAACACATATTAATGGTAGGTATATTGTGAACTTGAGGAAGAGAAGGTAACACTCACGCTTTACTGTCTGCTTCAATATATTTCATCGAAATGACTACTTCTTATATAGACACAATTGTTCAATATTTATTTCACACTGAGCTTTTCATGTATGTTCCTCATCACCTCCTACACATGCATAAAGTGAATGGATTACCAGTAAAAACAAATAGCAGCCATCAAAATGCAATTGTCTATGATTTTGACATAATACCTAAAGACAATAATATAGCAAATGGACTGAATATTCCATTCATCTCTTCATTTTGTTACAGCATACGCTTATCCAGCTCAGGAATGCCAGTGCCTGTCTCTGCGCCTCGGACTGCAAGGCAAAACCCACCTGACAGATTACCAGCCCATTCCAGGGCATTCTCACACTTGTATACACCAGACAAATTTAGAGTCACCAATCTGCCTACCTTTGCATATTTTTAGGATCTAGAAGAAAACCAGAGTACCGGCAGACTAACCTGCATAGCCACAGTTGTTTAATATGTGCTCTATGGGTACACATTTTCATGGACCAATACATGTATGAACTATCTTGCTATTTATAAAAACATAGAATTCAATATAGAATATAACATGAAAGTGTTTGCATTTTACTACCTTTGAATTTCAGCTACTTTATAATTTCTACTTAACACAAGCACTCAAAAATCAACCGACTAAACATGTGTTCATTTTACAGGTTAATCAAAACAGTATATTTTGCATATTTCCTTAAGTGAAAACTTGTTTTTTCCAGCTGTAAATGATTTGCAGCCTTCAGCAAAGCTTGAAATGAGTTTTTCATTCCTTTAAAATCTTGACTATGTGCCACAATTCACACAGAGAAATCATCCTTGCATCCACCGCCATGTAAAAGGCTTAAAATAAGAAAGGCTACATTTCTAAAGATGATACACATCCGAGAAAGATAATTGCAGCCTGCGGTATGACTACCTTTTATATGATAATGACTCCATCTGTAGAGCCTGTACATCTGGATTCTCTGGAAGAAGTGCACACTGAAAAACCCCTTGCTCACTAAACAAGTGAATCAATGCATATGCCCAATTATTCTTTTGAAAATTGGTTCAATATTTGATAATCACAGAAAGACAGCATGATTTTTTTATTAAACCCTGAACGTGAGCAAAAGGTGAACTGTTGTCTGATCCTGGGGATGCTTATGTGCAGAAATTCAGCTTATTTGAGGAATCAGGAAATGACGGATACCTTGAGTATTCAGTACAACCGTTAAAATATACTAAAAGAGAAAAAAACAGCAAAAATGTAAACATTATTTAGTATTACTAGTATTTTGCATGACCTCTTTTCCCTTCAAGCACTTAAATAAGTAAATGTGATCATACTTTTCCAACAGTTCTGACACAACATTTTAACAATAAAATAAATATTATTGCAGGTTCAACACAACAGATCAGTGATGTGAAATAAACTCGTTTGTAGCATTGCTGATATTCTTGTGTCTATGGTGTAGTAAAGTATATTATTGTGTGGTTACTCTTTTCAGTATACTGTAGGTCATGCATTTTCTTTTTATCATTTCCGCACTCTATGGATTTATCTAAAAAGCATATACAGAAAACCATGTAATGCAGCACTACACTGGAAAATCTGCATTACTAAATAATTAACAAAACAGCATGTTTCTGAAAGAGACCAATTGCTCATAATAAAGAAAAAACAAAAGTCTGTAATATTTACACAAACTTTTAAAAATGAAAGAAAAGAAATGGTGAAATAATATGAAACAGGAAAAAAAGTAATTATATTACATACTCCAAAACAAAAAACAAAATGTTGCACAACTGAAAACCAAAAACTTGTAAATAAAAAGAAACAAAGGAAAAACAAGACATAATTCTAACATACAGATACATTTATATATTGATGTAATTTTTTACAATTAAAAATTAAGCTTAAATTGAACATAACAAACTATATATATATAGTAACAGGTGTGGCAGGGGATCACCTTCAGGGCTCATTAGAGGTAAGCACTACCACCCCGAACTGAGAAGAGGCACTGTTGCTAATTGTCCTTTTGCTTCCATCCGCAGATCTAAAAAGATACGCAGTGAGGTCATGCGGACCCCTCCCATTGTTCCCAAAAGAAGCCCTGCCCCCTCCAGCTGAAACACTGTTAAAGAGGACATGCCTAGAGAATGGCATCTCATTTGGACTAGAGCTTGCTAGAGAACAGAGCACCATTGTGACTCTCAACTTTTGTGCAGCCGAGTTGGACTTCCTTTTGTTGTGCTGAGTGCATACTGTTTAGTGCATTATTTTTTTTTTTCTTTTCTGGAAATTAAACAGGGTTGGTCCTGTTGGCTGCCCAAACATTTCATAGTCTTCTCAACTATTCTGCATTTTTAGCTGTATGCTATTACCATTCTGACATCTTTAAAAGGATGCAGATGCTCTTAAACAGAAAAGTAAAGAACGGTAGCATATCTCTGGGACGAAAACTGTGATGAAACTGAGCAGCTAGAGAAAAGAAAACACTGCTGGACCCAGTGGAGTTGCCCAAATATTTTAGACAGAGAGCATTGGAAACCTTGATCTTATGTAAATGTAAACTATTCTTCACCCTTGATGCTAACACAGCTGATTAGCTGTATGGTTGAAAACCTGCTTTTTCATATGTTTGTTGTGATGTTTCAGCTACAGAATGACTGATGTGTTGTAGATTATAAATGTATGGAGCCACCACTTAAGACCAGTGTGGTCTTGGTGACGCAGGGGAATTGAAGCCTTTATAATTGAATTATATTGTAAAATATTAGAGCAAAGAAAAATGGCCAAAAGCTCCTCTTCAGAACAGAAACAGAACATATGCAACACAACGCTGACCAGATGGAAGGCCAAATATCAGTTTTTTGTTCTGGAAGTGTGGAAAATAATTGTTACTCTTTGGTTTCATTATTATTTAGCCATTTCTTTTCTTTTATTTCTGTTATTGTTTTTTTCAAATGTGTCTACATTATATATTGAGAAATTTTGTGTTTTCTTTATTATTTAAAATTGTTCTCTTTGAAAAACCTGCTGCTTTGTTAAATATCTAGTTTAGGCAGAGGAAGTCTCAAAATAGTTGGGGTGCCAACCAGAAAAATCCTGTTCAGTTTGAAACACAAACAAGGATGAACTTATCAGGTAGATGATGGCACTAACAAACAAAAGCAGGCAATAGCCTCTTATCACCTTCTATCAGCATTTCTGAGTTGGTCTAGTCTAGGGTTGCTCCTTACGGATGGGCTCTCAGGTCCAAATAAGACATCACCCTCTGGGGAGTCTCATTTTTATATTGGCCGGACCGGAAGGGATGTGGCTTATCTGGCTCTGTTTCCCTTAAGGGGCAGTTTCTCAGCATTAAGAGGGAAAAAAGAGCAAGACTTTTAGCAACAGCACCCCCTGTCATCCAGGGATGGTTCCACATACCTTTAGGTGATCCTGCATTCCTTTGTTACATACCTTCTTTACACCTTACAAAGACTTCTGTACTCCTGTCTTTTGAATAAAGATGGATGTGAGTATATTACAGTAAAATATTTAGGATTATAGAGACAACTGTTAGAAAAAGTGTATGTCGTAAACACAGGAGTCACTGTGTGGTTGTCACCAAAGGTGGGCTATCCATCTAACTGGTTGTAGATGCGGGTGGTGTGTACACCTGGAAGGAACTTAATCTTTACACATATGTGGCTTACACATATTTGGAATTCTTTGTTTACAGGCTCAACAGCTCTCCTGCTAATCTATTCAATCTAGAATTCATGTAATCCAGAACACAGAAGGACATTACATACCTGTAACTGCATGGCTGCATGTATTTAAGAAAAGGTGGATGCAACTGCTCAGGGTCATGTATCTCTTACATTGCTGGAATTTCAAAAGCCTTATTTAAATTATTGATCAATATCATCTCAGTAGTTTATTACTGACCATCAAGGCCTGGCTGATACTAACATAGATAAATCTGGAAAAGCACCATTTTTATTTACTTTGGCTGTCCATCCACACTGAAACAGTATTTTTAAACACTGAAGTCCAGTGTTCATGATTGACTCTCCAAAGTGTATAAAGTTAAAAATATTTTGTCTCTGGTAGAAAAGTGGATGAGCAAAGCTGAGCTTTTCGGAAGCACTGACATATGATTGTCATGTAATCCATGTCTCATCTTTACTGCGAGGATAGTCCTTGCCTAACCTTTCTTGAAACACTTAAATAATTCCCTGTTTATTTTGGTAAGCCTTCCAGACTATATCTTCTATGGCTTTGGCTACCTTATATTTGTTCATAACCTTTAAAGTCAGTTATACAATATCCATCCAGGCAAATAAGCATTTTCTTCAGGTCCTCCTTGTTTTCCTCTTACTTTCAATATTTCAATCTATTCCATATTTGCTCTGTAAACAAACATCTCAATATGGTGGATAGCTACTTGGTGAAAGAGACTCTTAGCTGACAAACTATACACGCCCAATATGAGAGATTTGCACGTTTTCTGGCATTTCAGTGTGGGTGACAAACATTTAAAAAACAATCTGAAAATGCTAATGGGAATGGATAATTTTTAA
This sequence comes from Polypterus bichir lapradei, assembly GCA_026402145.1. Lineage (NCBI taxonomy): Eukaryota > Metazoa > Chordata > Cladistia > Polypteriformes > Polypteridae > Polypterus > Polypterus bichir. The sequence goes on along the minus strand of JANRMT010062814.1, from coordinate 124,049,419 downwards.
AACTAATATAGTATTTTCAAATGTATCCATCTCAGCATGGACTAGATCTAAGTATTTTCTCAGAGTATCTGCGTGTGGGGGTCACCACAGTGTTATGGGGGCAGCATGAAGCCTTCAGTTGTGTTGGATATCTTTCTACATATTGTGGATAAGCCCTGAGGCCTTGCACGGACAACAGGATCCACTTGATGGAGTTCTGTTCTGCTGTCTCTTGTCAACGGACAGACTAGTTCTGAAAAGAACCAGGGATGACCCTGGAAGAACTTAGGGGCTGGGGTTTAAAAGGGGCTGTTGGCCAAAAGACCAGTTAACCTGGAATTGGGAGGAAAGCAAGACAAAGCCTCAGAGAGGCCAGATAAGTTTCAAACAATGTGCTGGAAATGAGGAAAGAGAATGTGTTGATAGGTTGAGGTAGACAATTGCGGAAGACACCATAACTGTAACTTAGAACCTGAGAGTTCAACAGATGTTTGTTTTGTCATATTATTTTCATATTTTGAGTTCTCCCTTGTGTTATTCCCTTCTTATGTTTATTTTAGCAAGGAGTGTCAACCTTGTCGAGAGGTTTACTTACCCTGGCAGTGACATTCATGTCTCTGGTGACTCTTCCTATGAAGCCAGTAGACAGACTGGAAAAGCATGGGGGATCAAGAGGTTGCTGCTGTGGTGCTCTCGATATCTATGCAAAAGGACAAAAGTCCAAGTCTTTAGAGTCCTGGTGCTTCCTGTCTTGCTATAAGGTTGCGAGACACGGATGCTACCAGTGACCTGAAACAAAGACTGGACTCTTTTGGTACTGTGTTTCTTCGAAGAATCATTGCATACTGCTGGTTTAACTTTGTGTCAAATGAGCAGTTGTTCATGGAGTCCCGAATGAGGCACATTACCTGCTTTTTCAAGGATCATCAGTTATGGCACTACGGTCATATGGCGCGATTTCCCGAGGGCGATCTGGCTCACAGGATCATCATTGTTGAGGACCCGAGTGTCTGGGCCAGGCAAAGGAGATGACCACATAACACCTTGCTGCGGCAGATAGAGGGTCATTTCCAAACTGTGGGACTGGACCACGTGTCTAGGCCTGGGGGGGTTGCCAACCAGAATCCCGAGCTGTTTTGTCGTGTGGTGGATGCGGCAACACACTGTACCAGTGCTTGCTCCCCAACCTAACCTTACCTGACCTGACCTGGTCTCTTATAAAATCTTTTGTGGCATAGGGGACAAATCGAGAGTTTTCTGTACTGATCACCATACGTCAATGCAGAATTATAAAAGTAATTCGTAAGAGGCTGAAAGGTTTTTGTTCATTGATTTACTTCTTCCATACTGTATAAAGAAATGTTAAAAATATTATCATAAATATTGTTATCACCAGAATGTCAAACAGAGCAGAACAGTGTAGTAAAAATACAATGTAAAGAATCTTGTGTTATAGACTGGTACTGCTATTACTGTCAACAGGTATAAAGTATTTAAATCTATTTATGTACATTTGCACTTGCAGCATTTGATGTATATACAATATACTGCAGGTCCAGTATTTATGTGTACAGGCAAAACCAAGTGTGGAGTATTTCAGGAGCTGCGTCTGTGCATGTTTCACCATACAGAGATCCATTCCTAAGTCTGTCTTTAAGGTGAATTTGTTTGTAAGTTAGAACAGGCACACACTGTTCTTATTTACTGTCATTTAGTCAAATTACATTATATAAATTATAAGTATAAATTATATATTTTACTTTTCTATGCATACATACTCAACATAATGTTAACAGAAACATGATTGGATTTAAAATGGCTTCTTTCTTCCACTGATTAATCACTAAAGCCGTGCAGTGTTTTCATGAGTGTCACAAAGCACTCTAGTGTGTATTCCACATTGCCACAAGAATAGGCTATGATGTCCGTGATGTAAATTTCATCATCAGACCTGGCGTGTAGACCCTTGCGTCAGCAACTGCATGCCTCTAGAATTATGTGCCCATGAGCTAGACAAGAAAACATCCGCTCATTGGAGGAGCAGTTGTGTGAAGTGTTGCTATCCACACCTACACAATCTACCATTAAAAACACACAGTGATAACCAAATGTGCATAAATGTGTTCAAACTAAGAAATTGCCAAGACCGTGGGGAAAGATGAAAGTGTGTGGAGGCATAAATTGAAATATCTGTAAGATCGATATGTAAGCAAAGAAAAACATTTAATGGGATTCTGCAATTACACAGTGTTGCTCTTTGGAGGCTTGAACTATACACAGAGCAGAGTGCACATCGTTTTTGTGCAGCTGTGTCCACTGCTGCCTGAGCCCATGTACAAATGAGCCTTCTTTAATTTATTTTCTAATACTCTTTACAGCAGTCTATTCGTAGGTCAGACATTGCTAACATGGGAACAGCCTGTACACAATTTTTCACTCTATACCTTACCTAGGCACATATCCCTTATATAGGGGATGGTTATACTGTATATGTTTTGAAATAACGGAAATAAACCTATATCTTTTTATTGTGAAGTCATTCAAACTTCTTTAACAATATCATTTAGCAGGTAAGTTATTGCAAATCATATGTACGACTTGCTTAATTTGATCAGTTAACGATAACAAGCAGAAGCATGTCACTACCATACTGTAAAAATAAAACATACAAGGTACAAACCTTATTTCAGAGCAATAAAAATACACTCTGTGAACAGCAGCTTAACCTCAGAAGCTGGTAAGTAAGCCCTGAGAATTCCAATATGGAAGTACTGATAATGCGTTGTTTAAAATGGAGCATCAAAGTATAGGCTTATCCACTAGACTGTACTGTGACTGGTCATTACAGGGAAGCCCCAGACCTAGGAAGTGATTAGAATTATAACTCATTATGAGATGCAAATAGCAACCACCTGCTACAGCACACCAAGGTTGGGAGTGATGAAGGAGAATATCTTAATGCCAGATAGTAAAATAGGCAAAATACTACAGGCTTTGAAAGAGGAAGCACAATTGGACTAAGGGGGTAAACAATGAAAACTGCAGAGCAAGTGCCCTATCTGTCACAAAGGAGAACTCAATGGCGTACGCTTTCTTTCATTTCTGTGTGCCTTTTACTTTATGTTAGGCATCCTATTGTTTTTATTAAATAAAAAATACCACCAGTAGTGTAAATGAGTCAGTTTGGGGTTTGAGGGCTGCGGCAAGGTAATTTCAGTGCATAATGTATAATTATCAGATCTTTCTGTTTTCTAGGTAAAGGCATGTCATACATAGGAGTCTAGCAACGAATGTTTCAGAGAAGCAAATCCCCTTTCCAATTAACATATCATCTATCCCTCTCATATGCAACAGCCAGAGGAACAAAACCAAATCTCCACGGTGCTGCTGCATTCCTTCATTCTGCGACACATCTAAACGGCAGATCATTTGAAGCTGCAATTCTCATCATTTGCTTTGTTCTTCAAGACCGGCAGAACTATCCAAAAGGCTGAAAGCAAAGCCACTAGATGCAGACTTCATATGTCTCTACTTCTTATTCAAAAATTATGTATTCAGTAACCAGGACTGATCAAACAGAATAAATGACAATTACAATCACAGGCATATACCTATTCTGCCTTGTTAGCTGTATGCTATTACCGTTCTGACATCTTAAAAAGGATGTAGATGCTCTTGAACAGAAAAGCAAAGAATGGTAGCATATCTGCTATCTCTGCCACTAAAATTATGATTAAAAGCTTTGGAAATTGAGCAGCTACATAAAGAGAAAATAAATTCAAGGTGCTGGACCTGGTGGACATACCCAAATATACTAGATAGAATGCATTGGAAACCTTGATCTTATGCAAATGTAAACTATTCTTTAGGACTGTTCTTACAGACAGCTAATACATGCTATAAAACTGCAAAAAACTATGCATACACATAACCATGCCAAAGATGTATCATCTACTCTGAATAGTGCAGAAAAGCACAGACATGCAGAATAGAGGCAAAAGGGACCACATTCTGTCAAAAATGTTCTTTGCAAAAACATGTGTTTAGTTTTAGTATTTCCTGTCTTAGAATTTTTTAGGCACCAGCTCTCTTAAAACCCTGATGAAGTGATTGCGATCAGTGTGCACTGCTGATTAGGGTTGAGGAAAAAAATGACCAAAGCGCTTACTGAACTGTTGATCCAGACTATTCACACTGTTAAAATGTAATTACCCAGAAGGTGAACCATTTAATGCAAGTGAATTCACTGGAAATATTTAAAACAGCCATGAATTTCATAACCTGAAATTGAAGTGCAGAGCACAAACTGCAGATAAAACGCCACAAAACACAAAACTCAAAACTCCCACAAATATGCAGACTGCCTATGAGGTGGGTGGCTATGAATCAAGGCACATTCTCACCCTAGCAAAGAACCTTAAACCCTTTATCTCAGTTAACAAGACAGCCATCCGAGAGTTTCTGTAGTCACAGGAAATTGGATTTTGTCTAATGACTAGATGGCAATATGCCACCTTAAAGCTTTGCACTGTGAGTTGATATGGGTTCTTACCCATCTGACATCACCCTGAACTGAAAGGGTTCCTTGATTCCAAATGAGAATTTATGTTGGATGATCTGAATGGAACACCACAGTAATTGGGTGATGACAGATGGGTTGAGACTGTGATAAGCGATTGCTAGAGAGAAAAAAAAGGTTCATCTTTCTGGCTCTTTTAAAGACAGATTCATCATCTACAGTACATAATTTAAGCATGTAATGATAACACAATATTCATTTCACCTGATTAAAGTTCCATGACATCTTTGAACCTGGAAACATTTTCTTGAACAGAAAAGCAAAGAATGGTAGCATATCTGCTATCTCTGCCACTAAAATGAAAAATGAAGGAGGAATGTTTCGATCCATCAGATGTAATGCTGAATAATAAGGCTGTAATTAAACATGAGTGCATTTCCCAAAAAGCATTGTAATTCTACGAATATCACAAACTCCCTCATAAGACTGATTGTCAATTTACGAGTGTTTCTCAGACTCTATCATAAATAAACTAGCATGTTAAATCCTTTATCCAATGTTCCTCTATCCAGTCATCACTCGCTATATGCTTCTTAAACAGGCATCCTTTTGCACTGACTGCAGCCATTGGTAAGTGATACCATGCAGAATATTTTAAATTCAAATTATGACAGTTCTCACCATGCGGAATATTTTAAATTCAAATTATGACAGTTATCTGAGCATTTACAATACAAAGACATATAATTTTCATGATAAATTAAAGCATTTATTGTGTTACACTTTATAGATAAACTAGCTGTGCTACATATCTAAGACAAGTTAAAATCTAAAATTTCAGTAATCAGCATACAGCTCAGCATTAATGTTTACAGTGCAAGATGTATTACATATGCCTCTGTTATATGCCATTTGGTATGAGATTCGTAAAACACCTTTTATTAAGGTGGCTTGTCAAGATCATTTAAATAAATTGTACTTTTAATAAATATAAATTTATAAATTGGTCTTTCTAGATTCTTCAAAAGGTTTGAGAATAGGTTTTCTAAGGTTGCAGTTCACTGAAATGGGAACAAAACAAAAGGATGGAAAAGAAGGACAGTAAGTGGGTTTAATATGTTTGGATAGCACCTTTACAATAAAGTAAATCTATTGAATCCTGTATTTGTGTCTCTGACCACCACCTCACAAGCCCAGTTTGGTAGAACTTGCACATTATTAAATGAAACCAGGGGGCTACAGCTGATACTCATAAGTGCCTTAAGCATGGGATATGTACTATATAAATAAAACTATTATTATTATTATTCATATAGCTATGCTCTTAGAACCTGTTTACATCTGTCATAAAGGTCCTCTGCATTGAAGGTAGTTGCTAACCTCTTTTTATGGACGCCTTTGTAAAGTAGCATAGGAGTACCCACAATGTCTTCACTTAGCCAATTTGACAAAGTGAAAGAACAAATAGAGAGTTTGTTGGATGACAGCTGGTATCTCCCTCCTGTATTCCCATTGACACCTATGACTAACACTCAGACAGCAGCAGCCATAGAACACAGTACTGCAAATCACCATTGCAGCGGTATGTGGAAAACATGCTGCTGCTGTCTTAGTAAGTAGTAATGTGTTTTTTGCTTTTATTTCGAAAAGTGTGTTCTTATTTGTGTACTTGTCATATTATATTACCAAAATATGATGTTATGGTTACTTCATATTGCTTTTCACAACTATTTTCCATTTCACAGGAGGATTAAAGTGTCACATTGAAATTAAAGTACTAGAGGTGAATATCCAGTAAATCAACAAAAAAGCACAACAATAATCGCTAAAACTGACCAAACCCACCAAGTGCATTCAAATGGACTGCAAGGGACCGTTTGTTTTCTCAGCCTTAATAGGGCTGACTGAGGTCAGTCCCTTGGCGGAGAAGGACAGTTGGACTTTGGGGAACCACCCACAAAAAACATACATCATAGTAGAAAATACAAAAACACATAGACAATAAATGATCAACAGTATTGATAAAGAATACATGCAGTAATTATACAAATGATAAACATGAACAACAATAAACAAAACCATCAAAATGAACAAAAAGGACTTAAAAAATTAATTTGCACTCCAGACAGGGAAGGAACCCTGGCATAAACATAACACATAGCAACAATGTTTAGCCTGTGAGGTCTAAATTAACACGAAATTCAACATCACAGGATAGAAGGCTAATGCCTTGACGAAAGGAGCCTAGAGTGTATTGTTAGAGACCACACACCAAACTAACTCTTTTGTACTTCAAGCCTCCTGCTGGAGGAAAAAGAAGTAAGTGACATTGAGAGTGCTGCCCAAGTGTGAGTGACAGATATATCAACATCACTGTTTTCTTTCCAGGTGCTTCCAAATTATGGTTATGCTGTCATGCCAAGTGAGATCACTTATAGAGATCTTTCAAAGCACAGATTTCTTACTAGATGTCAAGCTGCAGTGCTTCCCCACTTTCGAGTTCTTTGTTCTCTGACCCTCCATCATATTTACATCCTCCATCTCCACCATATTACAAAAAATTATTCATGCTAATCTTTGTCAATGAAGAGCTGTACAAAATACATAATAAGGCAACTGACTGATAACAAAATTTCTTGGCCACCATTTTTATTATCAATTATTATGAATATGATATTGATTAGTAGTTGCAGCCCTATATGTTACACAAATAAAACCAACAAAGACAAAAAAAGTAAATCACACCACCCCATAGGTTGGAAACAACTAAAAAAACCTGTATTTTTCACTTAAAAGGATCTCTTGTGCAGGGTGCATACATGGCTAAAAAAAGCTATGGAGATAGTGAGCCCCCTGATGTAGGACTAAAATGGCTCTTGTCTGTTTTTGAATAGAGTTGATCATTTTTGGTAATTAAGGGCATTGAACTGATTGATGTACCTAGCAAGCCACAATATAGAAAAGTATAAAAGGGGAAATATTTCCAAAGGTTACTGTACAGGGAAATTAAGCACATTTAAAATACAGGTCAGACAAAGTTACCATGACTTATTGACTAGATGCTCTCCTGTGTGTTATGGGAATCCTTATTATCATAACATTTGTTTTATTATTTCTCCGTGGTGCAGCCTTCTTGTTTATGACTGTCAAGCTGATTCTTAACATATAATCTGTGCCGCATTGACATCACAACCCTTAAATTAGCAGCAGGTAACACTTAATGTCTAATTTTGTGGATAAAAATCATTAACAAAACTCTCATTTGTGAAAAGAATGATTTAGGGGTTTTGGATCTGTGTAATATTTCTGAACTCTGTTTACTTCAACAAATAGTTCTCTTTCACATTTTTATTTAGTTTTCCCAGTTGTCTTGCTTCATCTTGATCCAATCCTCGCCCTGAATTTAATGATGTCCCTATTGCTAGGATCAAAATACTGTCTATTCAGACAAGTGACTATAAAAAGTTTATTTTAAGAATACATCATCAAACAGATTTCTTTTTTTGGAATGCCAAAATTGGGGCTGATATATGAAAGTATCACCAGAAATCTGGGACATTTGATTACTGTACTTGTGGTTAATTCACAACCCTATATTGAAATAAGCAAGTAGAAATGGAATAAATGAATACCAAACGATTGCTACAAAAATAGTTTTGTTATTAATTATAGTCTGACAATATGGACATTTGAGAATTTTTTGCTAATCAATGTTTTCCTGCCAACTTCCATGCTTAGAAAACAAGCCAGCAAGACATTACTGCAGTGTTCTCTATGATTGCTTGTGCTGCAGAGCACAAGTGTGAACGAGATGGAGGATTTTCTTCTGGATATTCAGGTAAGCTGCCAGATTCACTGATCTTCTTTGTAGCGTTAGACATATTTCCCTTGCTAATTTTGACAATGTAATCATTATTAAATGATCAGACGATGAAAGACTGTAAAAAGGGGAATCAGAAACAGACAGTGGGTCTGAAAATTAGGAAGTCAAATCAAAATCGATCACCAAAACTTAAATGACAGAATAAAAGTCAGAGTCAGGATAACCAGGCTAGTTTTCATAACCTAATAGCTTTCCCTAACTAAATAATGAGTAAAAGGTTTGTTTTCAACAGAGATATCCAGAAATGTGGACAACAGAGTTCCAGTAGCTTGTGTAACTCAGAGTTGCACCATTATCATGTGACCAACAACTGCCCTAACAACCTTAAGCAGTACGACCGTGGCCAACACAACACATCAAAATGGCATTGAGGAAGGAAAAAATAAAATAAACAAAAGGTTGTTATGATCATGTCAAAAATATAATGAATATGTAATACATTTTAACCAATACAATAAAAATTAACAAAAATAATTCACAAAACACAAATCACAAAACCAAAGCAACATCGGTTTATCTTGTTCTCCTTCATTAGTTAGTTTTCAGATCTCATAATATTGTACCACTTGCTAATTCTTTTTATGTCTTTGTGTTCTAGGAACAGTTGCAGACTCAGCAGTATACTTTGTACTGTCTGGAATTGCTTTTTCTGTCACCTGAATTTTATCAAATAAGATTAATTAGATCCTTGCAGGTGCTCCTTTGCCAGATCAGTTTCATACCAGTTTTCTTGTGCCCATCTGCAAAAACAAGGGGTATGTCAGAGAATGCAGAAACGCTACAGAATCAAATTGATCTCAGATACACTCAAAAAATGGGGCTGCATCATTGAGAGTTGCAATTGTGGCACTCAATGTAGCGTTAGGCCAGGCATGTTGACCACTGATGCAATCCAGGCAGTACTGACTCAAACATGATACATTGTATTTTTCAAGATTAGTACCAAGTTTGTTACAAGGAGGTCAAAATGATCTTTCAACAACGCCCAAAAGAACACCAAAAAAGTCACAGAAAACATGGCTAAAGTCTTTTGCCAGGAATGCTATTAAAATTAATTTAATATCATCTAGACGGTGATGTTACTAACCACACTTTATAGTAGGCCTATTCAAATGGCAGCCCACGGGCCACATGTGGCCTAAAAGCAAATCTGAGTGACCCAGCCCATGGTCCAGCCAGGGCTCCAGACTGCAACTAAAACGGTCTCAAATGCAACCAAAAATGGATTCAGTGATTATAATTTCTACTTAGTTCACCAGTTGTGAATGAAATCATTGAAACTTTAAAATAATTATATTGTAACAGATGCAAAAGGCCATTTTTTTCAATTGTTAAGCAGATGTGTGTTAACATATATGCCAGTACAGGCTCCCCCTGGCTGGGTACAAGGGAGTCACGGCGGAAATTATGTCAAACTTGGAGATGGGGAAATATTTCTAAGTACATGGCACTGTTGACGGGATGGCCGTGTATTCCAAATGGTGATCTTCAATGAGAGGCTGGTTACATTTGTGCCAGAATAATGAACGAAAGGCTGAATATGACGCAACCAATTATCAAAACAAAAGGTAGAACATTTGAAATTCATCTGCTCATCATATAGGTCCACTGTTATGAATATATCTGTGCCCTGTGGAATTCAGTTGTCCCTTCTGATTTGGCACACTAAAGTATGATTGTCACCAATCTCCTTGTGTTCATGCATCTTTGCATGCTGTTTCTCTTCTGATTTAATGCATACGCCATGCAAAATGCTGACCTGTCCTTCAGTAAACAAGTATGATCAGTCGCCTGCCCGCTGTTTTGTCACACACAGCAATGTGATGAAGTCTGCTTTATAAGGGTGAATGTTTATTACAGTCATTTTACCTCGGTGCTCTATGATTGACGGCAGACAGTAAACTTTGTTAAAATGGTATCAAAAATACCAATTTATTAGTTGTTACTTCAGTCGTTTTGGCAATCACCATCACCATATATTCTCTTACCAATAAGATTTAGTAAAAAAAAAAATAATAGTAATAATAATAATTAATAAGTAATTACTTAACACCCAAGAACTCTGTACAAAGACATTTTAAAGACAAATCATTAAAATAAATGTACCGATCCACTTTCACACCATACCTGGTGCCTTGCTTTTAAACATTTATTCAGGTATTTTTTTCTAGGAGGCGGAGAAACAACTTCAATAGGACAGGCTTTGTTGTGAAACTCAAATTTTACCTCTGTCATATGATTGATTAAAACCGTGTGAATAAAATCCCTTGTCTGTGATGACCACCCATTTAAATTGGGGGAGGATCTCATATTTCAAAAGGGAAACCAATGTTATTGCTAATACTGTGCATTTTTTTATTTTTTAAGCTCTTTGAGATGTAACTGGGTCGAATGTGAGCAAAATGTTTATTTTTTTATTTCAAAAAGTATTCCTACTACCTCAGATTCTGTTCAGTTATAGCTTGTATTGTTGTTTTTTATACATTTTTGATGTGCCTGTGTCAGATGTGACCAAATGTAAAAAAAGAATCAATGAATAAATATTACTTGTTTTTAAATACATTCATTGGTATTGATTTAAAATTTGTTATTACCTGCTGCATACCGGCTGCTGAAAATGTCTGAACCAGCTAAATTTCTTGGTTTGAAAATCTGGCCCAACTGAAATTGTAATTGAAAAGCCTTGCTTTATAGGGTTGTTTGCTTAGCAAGATGGCTTGATAAAATGGTATCAATTGTAAAAACCAGCATTGTGTCAGAATGCTGCAAAAATAACTATAGTAAATAAACTTTTTATAAAGACACTGTTAAAAAAAATCAAAATACTAATATTCCAAAACTTAATATGGTAAACAAAAAGCATCCCAAAACATATTAGACAGACAAAAATCAGTTTACTTTGAAACCATACCATAAGAGAGGCAATCTGGATTGTGATCGATAAGCACCATGATTTGCAAAAGGATATCTACATATTCTTCACTGATCTGGAAAAGGCTTTGAACTGTGTTCCTAGAGTGACTCTGTGGATCAAGGAGTCCCTAAAAGGTATGTAAGAGCTATACAGTGTGGCATAGTGGTTAAACGTTTGGACTTCAAACCTTGAGATTATGGGTTGAAATCATGTTACTGACTCTATGTGACCACTAGCAAGTTATTCAAGTCAAGTACCTCAATTGGAAAATCAAAAGAAATGTAATCAGTTGTATCTCAGATGTTGTAAGTCACCTTAGATAAAGACATCAGCTAAATAATAATTTACAAAGGTGAAAAGTGGTGCTGGAGTCTCAGATGGTTTTCTAATTAATGTTGGCATGCATCAATGACCAGCCCTTAGTCCTATGCTTTTCAATGTCGATAACAACTTGACAAGATATTTAATGATGAACTGCTCTGGATGATACTTTATGTGCATGATGTTGTATTGATTGGAGTGAGAAAGTCAAGCTGATTCCATAGCAATGATGAGTAGCTTTGGAGACAGATGCACTCAGGATATGCCAGAAGAAGATCGAGTACAAGTACCTCAATTTCTCTTAACCAAATCAGATTACCCTGTAGTGCACTGTATTTCTGGCAGGTTAACCACTTGTGATAATTCAGGAATTCAAGTGTCTGCTGTAAGTTTTTATAATTGATGTTGATGATAGAAAATGGTGGTAAAGAAGTTAAAACTATTGTCTCATCTTTAGGAACTCCATATTTGCTTTGTTCTTTATTCTGCCCTTTGCTTTCTGTCTGCTTTGCTACAATGTTGCTAAGTACAGATCACCGGGACTGTGTGGTGTGAGGTGCCATCATACTGATGGAATGAAAGTAAGCACCAGGCATTTCCTGTTTATTGAAGACTGAGGATAAAAACCCTATTCTTTGGGTTTTGACCCAACATACTGCAGATGTTCTAAATCAGTTGTGAAGTATAACGGCCCGGACACACACAGGCAGACACTGGTTTAGCCATCACCCACGTTTATTTACACTATTTACAAAAGTAGACACTGGTTTAGCCATCACCCACGTTTATTTACACTATTTACAAAAGTGCACCGTCACCAACCCCCCAGTTCCCCAAAGTCTAGGCTCTCAATAGCCACTTCCTTCACCCAAAGTCCAGGCTCTCACTAGCCACTGTCTTCACACAAAACACACGGGCCTCACCTCGCCTCCACTGCCACGACCTTGTCCTCCTCCTCACCCGACTCCAGCCTTGATTGTAGGGCGGCGGCTCCTTAAGTAGGTTGCTGATTGGTGACCACACCCAGCCACCTGCCACACAGTCCTTATGGTTTACAGGTGTCACATGGAAGAATTTGATGATGATGGTCATGTGGACATCTGGGGCACCCACCATTCAATCCAAAAATGCAGAGGGCAAGAAGGTACCCTTGATCAGGTGGTGGTGGCACAGACAGCAGAGAATATTAGAGATTAGTACGGAACTGCAGAATCTAGAGAAATGCAACTAAGATGTAGCTATGAAAAACACATTTTAAAGTAATGGGTTTTTAGCAATTTTTTTAATTGTTCTACAGTATTAGCCTGGCGAATTTCTATTGCTGAAGTATTCCAGATCTTAGGTGCATAACAGCAGAAAGCCACCTCACCTCTTCTTTTCAGGTTGGGACTTGGAATAATAAGCAGATCTTCATTTTAGGAATCTGAGTTAACGACTTGGAGTGTAACGAGACAGATATTCCAAAATATAGGACGGGGTGAGATTATTTGAGGCTTTGTAAACCATTAGTACCATTTTAAAGTTAATTCTGAATGACACTGTAATGACATTAAAACTGGTGAAATGTGCTCAGAAAAAAAGCTTTTGTTTTTGGCTTTATACTGCCAGCAAAACAGGCTGGGCAATCAAAGTTAAAGGATGGTACAGGAGATTAATTATATTACCTTAAAGTGCTGCTGGGTCAAAATCAAGGTAAACTGAAAACCAAAACACTAAACCAAACTCAAAGTCAAAATAAGGATCGCTATAATTCATTAACAATAAATAACTACAAAATTCCACAACTTTTTTTTTGTGTATCCACAATCTCAGACGCTTTGGCACCAGCTTATAAAGTGTCAGGCTGGTCACAGGATGTGATGTAACCTCAAGAAACCACACCCCCAGCAATGCATTGTGGCATCTTGACCACAAAATGCAGCTGCAACAGAATGAAAAAAATAACGATAACACATATTCAGAGTCCAGACACCAAATATAACAAACATAATTACCCAGAGAGAATCGTTATTGTTAAAATATTTATTTAAAGCAGAAAAAGTCCTGCATCGTAACAGGCTTCTGATGTGGCTTTGATGAAGGACAGCATTGACTCTCTTTATAATTGTTCTTTGGCTAGGCAAACAATAACTCATCTCCTGGGTCCCTTCCATTACAAAGTAGACTCTCTCTCAGTTTTGGCATAATATACCCTACATAACCAGATATTTAAAGTACGCCTACATGGGTCACTGGGCATTAAGTCAATCAAAGAAAAGCTGGAAGAAGCACAACTTCACTGGTATGGTCAAGTTATGAGGCGAGATAAAGTACGACTTGTACAGCGATCACAGGCAATCCAGCAGCAGAGAAGAGAACCAAGGCAACCAAAAGCTACCTGGAACTGGGCATATGAAAAAGCACTGGGGAATAAAAAGAATATGCGTCAACATCTGGTGCATGGCAGAAGATAATATTCTCTCAAGGCTTGTAGAGCCTGCCCACATGAGTGAGATTGTTTTGGTTGGCTCAACAGATAAACAGCCAGGAAAAAAGAGCTGTATCAAAAATGTCTGTGATGCAATTCTGCAATTAATGAACCACAGCAAGAAAAAGCCAGAAGACAGACTTCTAAAAAAATAATATGCCACCTCTGAAAATGTTCATCCTAAATTTTCTGTTACAGTAGCCTTTTATGACATTCAACATCTTTCTTGCCACACAAACTCAGATGTATAAAGAAAATAGAAAGTATTGAAAAGGGAATAGAAAATGAAATTATTATTTAATGCAAGATGGGAAATACTTTTTGATTTACCGACATCTACAGCAGCCCATCTATATTCTGTAAGTGCACTACAGTGGCAAGCTAGCACAGCATGTGCCCATATAAACTACCCAGAAGGAATCATTTCTGCCTTGAAGTGAATAGGATGGTATTACAAACATCCAAAAAGTCAAGGCATAGGATTTAGAATTGATACCTGAAAGGAAAGACTGTGTGAGGAAATTGGGTATGGCAAAGCAGTCTGCAGCAACAATACCAGTTGCTTTCCAGTGTCTTGTAAAGTTTTTTTAGCCAAGCATTCTAACATGCATACAGGAGGAGAAAGATAGGATGGATGGTGCTTGTTTTCAGCACAAGTTGTGATTTTACTCAGTGATTCCTTTAGTGTGTTGCCTCCATGAAATGATTCTTGGCAAGACCAGGAAGATAGTTATTTCAGGTAAGGAAGACAGCAGTTTCAAAGTAAGGTTATTATACTCACTCAGTGTGTTTACATACACACACAAAATCGAGTTAAAGTGAATAATTTGATTAAGGCAGAAACCTCCTTTCTTAAAATTGTGCACTTACAAGTGCAAGTAGAAGTCTGGAGTTCTCTCCAATGTCATTAAACTGCACAAAAAAGACTTAAACATCATCATCGGCCATGGTGAATCTGAAAATAAGCATGATGCCTATGATCATTTTCTTGTCTTTTATAAATATGTTTAGTCACATTGACATTTTATTTAAAGATTTCTGTTTCCAAATTGCCCACAGCACACTCTTTTCTGCTTAGCTGCGTGACTGAGCCCTACAAAGGGCCCATTATGTGTGCTTCTTACACCCAGTGCTGTTGGAATAATAATAAAACAGATATGTTTACTTTAATAAGATAAATCCTTTAAAAAGTAATCAGACTACTTAATACACATTACTTTTAATGTTTTAACCTACTGCTCTTGAGATTGCAATGCTGAGTTTAGCACTGTAGGTTTAGCTTATCAGCATAAATTTAACGAATTCTGAAATATTTTAGACCAGTTAAGGAATAATGCAATCACCCGAACATTTATTTTGGGATGCTTCTACCCATACCTGCTGAAAGTGTCTGTGAAGCAAATGCACGCAAAGGCTAACAGAGCGCAACGGACATCCACAGACTACAAAATGCTTAACAGTAACCTGGTTATGGGTTTACCTGACCACATAATCAGATTATTTGTGGACAAATGAACCTCTGCTAATCAGGTTTCTCAGAGGCCAATGAACCAATTTTCATTATAGCAATAAGGGTTTACATGGCATTTTAGAAATCAGGCTTCTCTGAATAATTGAGCTATTGAAGGGCATATAAACACATTAATTGATTGTGGTGCTAGTTAGTGTTGACATGTTGCATGTTAATTGGCACATGCAAGCTAGACTTTTTCCGTACTCTGCACATGTGACAATACTGGCCATATGACGCAACTTTGATATTCAACAAGCAACATCTAAAAAGCACAAGAGGAGCAGATGGTATTCTGGTCAGAAGAGGCAACAGGGTGATAAAAACTGAAGGAAGCAAAAATAACTATCATCATGTTAAATGCTTATGAACAAAACCCAATGTCAAAATAAAAAGCAAGACGCGCCAGCACTAAAATCTTTTTCATAAGAGTGTTCTTCTAACCCTAGACAGTACAAGTTCGAGTAGCAAAGGCAAAGACATTCAATAACTGGAGCTGTGTCCCGCCACTTTTTATACACAATGCAAGGTGATACAATATGTCACATGACCTGTTTATAATGTGACAGGCAATGGGCACAGTGGTTGTAAACAAAATGGCTGTGGTCATGCAAAGAATGTCCTAAAATGGCAACAATATAATAACTGAAAAAATTATATGTACACAAAAGTACATAAATGTACTAGAAGTTCAAAACACAGATTACAATACACACAAAAGCTTATGAAAATATTGTTCTGAAACTCTCTTACACAAAGTAAATAAACTCCAAAGGGTCAGTGTGAAGGGTGCACATTATCCTGAGAGCATGTCTTTGGACTTTGGGAGGAAATCTGTACAAAAATGAAAGGAACATGGAAACTCCACACAGAAGGAGCCAAACAGATGATGCCATTTACTGTAAGGTGGCAATGCCACCTGCTTGTGTCACTCTGCTGTCCAAAAAACTACTAAAAATTCCATGATATACAAAAATATAACAGAATTCCACAAGCACTACTGGGCAGCCCCAAAGTGTTTTTTATCACTTCCTTAAACTCATTTTCCCTAAACAAACAGATTTGCTTCCCTTTTTTCTTTATACCACAAAGTTTCAGTTATTATTTTACTATCACTAGATTTTACCAATACAACAATTACTATAATTATTTGTGTTGGACTAACAATCAGCAAAAAAGGAACTGCATTGAGTGTTGCACGCTGTGCTCACTGATTGGAAATTAAAACGCTGCAGTGTGCAAGCAGGAACACAAAGTACAACTGACACTCACACACTAAGGGCATGGATGTGGCAAAGGTAGAATAATTTAATTCTAAGATTGTAATGGATATTTTTTATTTAAGCATCCACTGGATAAGTGTTACTGGATACTAGAGATGGGGGAGAAAATTAATGCAGTACAATACTGCAATATTTTTGTGTTATGATGTATCCTTGATATTTTGAGAACAGAATAAGTATGAAAAACAAGATGACACCATGCATCTCATCTTGCTCATGTGGTTATACGTTAGTTAAGTTATTCCAATATCTCATCATACACTGAACCATATCAAATACTTTACGGACTTTCAACTTGAACTTGATGTTAATTTGGAGACATTAAGTGAATGACATTGGAAGCTTATTGGTGTGAAAGGCTTGTTCTCGTCAAGATTGTCCCAGTGTAATGTTTAAACAATTCAATCATTTCTGATTTGGCTCCAGTCTCTTTAGACCCCACTGTTGTCAGTGCATGGCCAAAATTACCTACACTAATTTGGCCTCAGTAGTAATAGATAGCAGTGAGACAGACGTCTAAGAAGTCAAAATTCCATCTCTCATTATGCTGGTCATCATTTTTCATCCAAAACAGGTACTCATCACTCAGCAACACTAATGAAGGTACTCATAATTGGTGATTCCATAGTGCAGAAAATTAGAATTCCAAACTATGTTAACACAGAATAAAACACCTATAAAGTGCCAAGGTTTCTGACATTGAGGCTCAACTGTACTTCCTGGATGATGATGAAGTATGCACCTCATATGATATAATGATATAATTTTTTTTATTTTGAATTGACATACTTTATTAATCCCAGGGGGGAAACTGTCTTTTCATATTTCTTTTGGGAGTCAGTGTGCTGCAGTAATCTCAGGTATTAAAGAAGAATTTCACATCTGTCTACAACAAAACTAAATGAAATTGTTTGAACTTAAACTCAAATTTAACTATGGATAGCAATCTATATCAGCTGACATGTAATTATAATATAATACTTAAAGAGGCCATGGATACAATAGCCCCTTTCAAAACACAATTTACTAGAACACACAGAAATGCACCAATTCATGAGGGTACTCGTGAAAACAACAGTGTAGATAGAGAGTAACATAGTTGCAAGTCTTCCAAACCACATGGACAGAGAGTGTGAAAAATCATAAAAAGTACTCTTTAGGCCCTACTCTGACTATTATTGTAGATTAATAGGTAACAGGAATGTGTACTGTTTAGAATAGTTTCTAAACTAGCAAATGAGAATTCTGAACTGCCATGCAAAATCCCTACAAACATTAAGAGCGTTTATGAAGTTCTTTAATAATGAAGTCAACAATATAAAATCCCAGATTTCAGTATTACCTCAAAAAATAAATAATAATTTGTCAAATCCTGTCTCTCCTTGTGCACAACCCTTTAGTAATTTTAACTTAACAACATAAAAGGAAGTCATAACTTTTGTTTCTAAAAAGACACCTACTGCCTTGTCCCTTAGACCCAGTCCTGACAAATTTAGTGAAAAGCTCAATGAATGTTCTGGCAACATCCATTCTTAGCATTATCAATAGCTCGTTATTAACTGACACAGTCTCTAATGCAGTAAAGGTGTCAGTTATCAACCTTTATTGAAAAGATTAGAGCTAGATCCAAAAATATTTAATAATAACTAGCTGATTACCCAGTGGCTTCGCTCACTGAGTGCAAGGAAAAAAAATAAAATGTAGTATATAAATTATTAAACAGTAAAACATTAACATGTAAGAAGTAAAGATACATTGAGCAGTACTGGAGTGCTTTCGGGTTAAGTACATTTTAAAGGCACTATAACACAACAGGTAAGTAGCACTAACAGCAGCTTAAATGTATTTGGATCATCTCTCAGTAGCAGATTCCTTGTGAAAGGCGCTACACGACTGCTGTGGTATTGAAATCACATTTTCTATACAATCCTGCAAATTTCTGCCTGACAACCTTGCACTACGTGCCTGTGATTTAAAAGAAAAATTATTCTGAGAAATGTGGACGCTGCCCTTCCATGCTTAATGGGCAGAAGGTCCAAACAATTTACAAGTCCAAAACTTAACATGAAGAGGTCGGTACATCTTCTTAGATGTAAACCCTCCATCTTTTTAAAAGAATTTATCACAAAAGCAACCTTGAATGTTGCGGGGTTTTAGTGACCTCAGCTTAAGGGACAGTAAGTAGTCGTGAAGCACAATTTACAAAGAGAGCTTTGCTTCGATGGCACCGATCACACTCTTTCGCAATGATTTCCACTCTCCCAGGAGCCGACGGGGCACTCGAAGTGTCACAAACAGTGTGATAAGAGAGGACGCCGCCCGAAACTGCGAAGCTCTCGACCCAGCAGAGCAGTCCAACATTCCACGTCTCCGAGCGTCCACTTTGTTCTCACGACCCCTCGCCACTGAAGGTGGTGTCATCTTCACATTGTTTACAGCTCGGCGCAGTTAAAAAGTAGAAAGACGCAAAGCTGTTTTCCTCATCTCTTCTACTATCAAGTACTGCCAATAAAAAAAAAGTTATAATGTGGCAGTTTCCACGACAGTCATGTGGACGAATAAATTAAACTTCTCTGTCTGAACGCGCCTGCCGGCGAACGGCTCAGCGCTGGAGTCCAGAGAGGAGGGCTGGGAGAGGGCGATGGGATGGGATAGATTGGCATGTTTGTGTTTACTTCTTTTCAATATCAGTAAAGTAACTAACACAAATAATAACAATTCATAAAGACGATATAAACGAACAAAGTGATTAGTTCCTGTATTATAATATGTTCTGTGGTCATACGTAATTTCCGTTTCAAACACAAAAAGAATTTTATATATATAAATTAAAGACCCTAGGTATTTCAAATTTACCCTATCTTTCTAAAATAATTGTGCAGCTATAGTGTAATCTTACACATTATAAACTTTGCACTGGTCCCAATACAGCAATAGTACTAACTCACTCTAATGAAACTCTAATATCTTCTAATGAAATAAATGCTTCCATAATTATGTTTGAACATTTCAGCTCAGCGTTTAATACCATTGACCACCTATTCTGGTAAACTGGCCTGAAAATTATGTTAGCCTCTCAGGCTTTATTCTTGTACGGTTGCACGGTTTATATTTATTAAATTGATTTCCACACATACAGAAGTGTGTCGAAAGAATTTCTTGATTATATTGCAGTTAGAAATGGTGTCCCACAGAGCTCAGTACTCAAACCTTTACAGTTTTCACTTTACGTGCTGCAATTGGGGGTTAACATTAGAAATTACAACATTCATTTCACTCATATGCAGCCGATACTCAGCTATATCCGTATCTGAGACCAAATAACTTTTCTCCTGTGGTGTTACTTATTAATAGTGTCAGTGAATTAAAGTATATAATGGACAATAATTGCTGGTCTTCGAATATAGAAAAAAACGCTAAAACATTATTTATTGGGAAGAATGATGCAGACCATAACAATATTCTGTCACTTTTTAATTCTGTACATCTAAATGTTACTTTTACTTTTAAAACACAAATGAAAAAACTATCCAAAACCTACTTTTTCCACCGTAAAAGCATTGGGGAATTAAGACTGGTTCTAAATATGAAGAGTTTGTAGACATTCATTCATGTATTTATTTGGAGCATTTAAGTGTTTGTCACAAGCTGTTCAAATCATTCTATATGTAGCTTTCAGTTAATTCAAAACGCCGGTGCAAAAATAATTACAAGAACTACACAGAATGAACACATCACTCCAGTTCTCAAGTCTTTACACTGGACTCCAGTTAAGCTTAGCATTGATTTCAAAATCCTCCTTGTTACATACAGTATAAAGTCTTAAAATGGCCAGGGCCCTGTTCACCTACCTACCTAACTTATCGTTACATAGAAGCAGATCATGCATTAAAATCTCTACTATTGATTCGGAAAATGTAACAAAACAATATTGTGAGATCAAGCTTCAAGCTACAGGGCTCCAAAACTGTGGAATGGTCTGCCAGTCTGTATAAAATATGTCACTTCAATCTCAGCTTTCAAATGCGGGCTGAACAGTCACTACTTTACTCTAGCAACCCTGATTAGAGCTGCTAATTAGATGTTCTTATTGCATTATGGTCTAATATACATTTGTTTAGAAATAAAACCAATACAATAATTATCACCCATTACTGACTTTTCTCTGTTCAGTTTCCCTTCTTGTTGTCCTGCCACTGCTATACTTCCAAACTATTTTCTTGGCCAATGGAAAGACACCTGAGATACAGGGAGCCTTTGTATGTAAGGATGCAATTACTTTGTCTTCTTATTTAACTGCTCCACATGAAACTAAGTAAACCTTTAGAATGCCCAGAAGCGGGTGCGCAGCCAGATGGCACACATCTCCACGATAATGTTAATGGTCAGACATTGTCAGGATCCTTTAATATTAATCAGTCTGAAACTGCTTTGTTTTCTTGTTTGTTTAAACTAATTTGTATTTTGCAAAGTGCTCATTTGTTTGTTTTGTTTTTTTGTGAAAATTCATTTAGCTTTCTGAGCCTGCACTAAGTGAGGAACACTAAACAAAAACACTTTGAACTGAAGTGAAAACCATCCTGATGTATTTAATGTATAAAAATGAAGGTAATGTAAAGCATCATGGGATTTTTTCACCTCACGGTTAACTGATATAGAATTTTTATAACTATTTGAAAAATAGAGTAGTGTTCAACACAAGTTATTATGAAAACAGGACATGTACAGTTATTTGAGCCTAATAAATTTAAATGTACAGTTGTATATATTCAAACAACATTATAAATATGAAAATCCTAATATGAATTATGGGTTGATGGCCCAATATAAACATCTCACAAGGACTCACACAGAGCTAAATTTAGACATTGTATCGATATGTGTGTTATGCACCATAACTGAGACACCTGAAATAAAATAGTAATAGATGAAATATTTAGGGATGTGATTTTTTGTTCCAACTAGCTTCTGTTTTTAATTGGACTCCTGGGCTATTTAAGTGAACTGTATTCTGTTATTCCAGATTCTGTGTTTTGGGAAGAATATAGAAATCAGTTTGGTAAAAAAAATTATGAAACTATAAAAAGTAGTTATATGGAATTAATGTATTTTTTTCTTTTTAACAATATTTTCTTCTTAATTTTCATTCTGCTTTTCCAGGTGTTCAAATTATTTAATTAATCCATTATTAGTGGGTCTGACGCTAAAGCAGTTGCAGCCTTTCATGATTCAGTGCTGTTTTCCTGGGTGTCTGCTCTGCTCATTTATAATTGTCATTAATAAGAACAATGAAGGGAGCAAACTGCACAGAGGAAGGACAAATTATAATAAAATCAACAAAAGAGAGTTAAGACTTAAATCTATAGCAAACTCAGAAATAATTCCAAATGTCTTATAAATGTAAAAATCATGCTGCTCTGCTTTTCTGAATGTACAATAGAATAAGAATAACTAAAAATTGTTTTTTTGCCATGGTTGATAAATGACAGCACTTTTAAAACATAGTATATAGTGTGTGCAGCGTGTGCTATGAATGTAATGATGCATCCTTCATTTCGTGTGCACATGCAGAATTATACAATAGTTCACCTTGTATACTCTGGCTAGTTCGAAATTTGGCTAATCAAAAAATGGTATTGGTGAACTGGTGTTCTAATACTGTTTATATTTAACATGTCTGTATAATTCTCAAACACATACATGCCACATTAAGTATAGCATATGCCCTATCAACCTATCTACAACTGCCTCTGGCATCATATAAATAGGACTGACCCAGGACCGATTATTTTAAATTTCATCAAAATTGGTTCAGAAAAACGATGTCACATTCATTTTATATATATAATATATAATATATATAATATATTATATAATATATATTATATATTATATAATATATATAATATATATATTATATATCATTCGAAGAGTTGCACAAAGCCTGTGGGTTTGACTAGAGCTGCTACAGAGGTGTCACTAGTGTTAGTTCTTATAAGGTGCTGAGATCCTCCTCTGATAATGCCATTAGTCCTACAAGTATGTTTAGACAGAAAAGCAGATGTGGGTGGAGGGTGCCCCATTTGGGTTTTCACACAGTCAAAGAGCTTAGGGTGGTGGATCCCGTGGAGTTTCAGTAATACAAAGAGCAAATTCCCCTCATGGGTTTTGGGTTTACAATTATCTGAAGAGTGTTTAGGGGGGTGTCCCAATGAAGGGAAAGGGGGACTGGGCTCTAGAATCGAATATAAAATCCTACTAATAACCTACAAAGCCTTAAATAACCTCGCGCCAAACTACACCAGTGACCTTCTCCATCACTATGTGCCTGCCTGCTCACTAAGGTCCTCTGATTCTGGCAATCTTGTTGTGCCCCACACTAATCTACACTCCATGGGTGACAGGGCCTTTAGCTGTATAGCGCCCAGACTCTGGAATGACCTACCGAAATTAATCAGATCAGCTGACTCCATGAATTCTTTTAAAAAACAATCAAAACTCATCTGTTCAGGAAGGCTTTTAGTTCTGCTTGACTTCATTCCCCTTCTCTCAGCCTATCTTTCAAGATGCTCATGTAACCTGTATGTGTGTGTGTTAGACCATCAATTCTGTTGTCTGTTAGGCTTTCTCTGAATTTGCTGTCTTAATCTTCTTTATTTGTTTATTTGGTTTGTACTATGCTATATGCTGCATACCCTGCCGTTCTGTCTTATATTCTTTAAGTGCCTTGAGCATAGGAAAGGCGCTATATAAATAAAATGTATTATTATTATCATTGGAAGATCAGGGACTGGATGTCTGAGATCACTGGATGTGGTAGTAGGGGGTCTAGAAGATTGGGGCAGGACAGATGAGATTGGGGGCGAAAGCTCTGGAAGCTTCCTCCTAATGACACAGCCAAGCTGCTGCTTTACTAGCATCACAGCTTACAAGTAGTTTGCCATATGTGGGAAAGCTTTATATAATCTCAGCCTAAACAGTGAAACACTGTTCAGAAAAAAGACAGGCATGAAATTTGTTTTGAACAGCCCAATAAGGAAGGCTTTGTAATAATGCATCTGAAAAATCAAAACTGAAAAGTGTGTCGGTAACACTGCAGTACCCAAGCAACTTAAAAAACAACATCCATCCATCCATTATCCAACCCGCTTTATCCTAACTACAGGGTCACAAGGAAAACAACATATAATTGTAATAAACAATGTAAGTAAGAATACGGCAGAAAAATGTCAAAATAAACAATGAAATCTTATGATAGACTATATGAGCTTGCTATACCAAATAGTTTCATTTCATTTGCAAAACTCATGATCTAATGATAGGACTCTGTGGATGCTGTACATGCTCCCTGTGTATGCTTAATTTGTTCTCTGGGTACATTAGATTTCCTTTCTTTATTCTATAATCATGCATGCTTAATCGACTGGCAACTCTAAACTCAATAAAAATAAATATCCCATTGATACAAGTAGGGATGCTCCAATTAGGTTTTTTTAAGGCTGATACCGATCTACAATTTAATGTTACTTGATCCACCGATTTCCATACCATTTTTTTCCCTTTATCCTTTTAAAAAACTTTATACACTAAGCTCCTGCCTAACCAGATACATAGAAGCCGTATATCTTGTATCAAAGCATTTTGAACCTGAAATTTGCTCTGGGGGTGCTGGACGACTGGCTGATCCTGTGCTCTTACCTCCAAAAGGTCACCCAAAAACACAATTTTCCCTCGGGGATTAATATAGTACATCAAATCAAAAAAAAAAAGGAAAGGCACACACCTGTCTATAGAAGGTCCCAGAGTTTACAAATGTATATAAGAGGAAAAAACCAAGCCTTGAGGTCAAAGGAATTGCCTGCTGTGTTTAGAGACAGGATTGTGTCAATCTACGGAAGGGTACAAAAAAAACATTCTGCAGCTTTGAAGGATCCTAAGAACCCAGTGGCCTCTGTAATATTTAAATGGAAGATATCAGGAACAATTATGATTCTTCCTAGAGCTGGCTGCCCAGCAAAACTGAGCAGCTGTGGGAGAAGGGCCACAGTATGAGAGGTGACCGAGAACTTGATGGTCACTCTGGCTAAGACCCAAAGAACCTGTGTGGAGATGTAAGAAACTTCCAGAAGGACACCCACCACTACAACATTTCACTAATCTTGGCTTTAAGGTAGAGTGGCCAGATGACACATTAAAGTCTGCGTGACGTTTGCAAAAAGGTACCTAAAAAGACTCTCAGTCTATGAGAAACATGATTCCATGGTCTGATGAATCAAAGATTGAACTGTTTGGCCTCAATTCTTAGCACTATGTCTGGAGGAAACCAGGAACTGCTCATCACCTATCCAATACCATTCCAACAGTGAAGAATGGTGGTGGCAACATCAAACTGTGAAGATGTTTTTCAACATCAAGAATAAGTAAAGAATGAATGTAGCGAAGTACAGAGATATCCTTAATGAAAACTTGTTCCAGAGCACTCTGAACCTCAGATTAGGATGAAGATTCACATTCCAACAGGACAATGATGCTAAACACAAAGAAAACACAACACAGGATTGATTTTAGATCAACCCTGAGAATGTCCTTGAAGTGCCCAGCCAGAACTCAGACTTGAACCCAATCAAAAATCTCTGTAGAGACCTAAAAATAGCTGTCCACTTAGTCTCCATCCAACCTGACAGAGTCGGAGAGGATTAGCAGAGAAAAACGGCACAAAATTGCAAAATCCATGTGTGTGAAGCTTGTTGTTTCATACCCATGAAAACTCCAGATTGTAATCACTTCCAAGGGAATTTCAACACTGAGTGAAGGGTCTGAATACTTATGTCAATATGATGATTTCAGTTTTCTACTTTTAAGAAATGTGGAAACATTTCTAAAATCTTGTTTTCCTTTTGTCACTCAGGCATATTGAGTGTTGCTTGTTGAGGGAAAAAATTTATTTAAATGGCTTTAGCAAAATTGTAAAAAATGTGAAGGGTTCTCAATACTTTCTGACTGCCAGGGCCTTTGATATAAGCACTGTAAACCCCAAAGTAACAAAAACAATCACTGCTCAGCACTTAATAAAGATTTTGGAAGATTTATGGGACAGCCTTCCAAATACTTTATACCAATAAAAAGTCAGATCTACATCAGCATCTTTGCCATAATACCGAGGCTTTAAATTAGACATTTTCTTCCATCACCACCAGCTCACAGCTAATTTAACAACGGAAACAAAACGAGCCTCACAACAATAACCAGTGATACAAACCCTGCCCTCAATTCCAAAAGCCTTGGTCATTGATGCATGAGAACGTATTCAACAGAATGGCATTACCTCTGTGGTCTCCTTCTGCTGGCAACATGATAAAGCACATCAATGGAGATGACAAATGTTCCCAACAAGAGAAAACCATTCAGTTCACAGAGCTGATCTGGTTAGTGAATATAGATGTTATCCCAACAACACATCTAAATGTTTTTGAAAAGACATCAGGGCCTCCACTTCAACTACATGACTCTGTAGTTTGTGCCAAATTCCCACGACCCTTTGTACGATGAAGTGCTCCTTGGTTCCCACCTTGAATGCAGTTTTTAAATTATACTGGTGGCCTTGAGGACACATTTCACAAATTAACTGAATAAATTCAGCAGGATCAAATTTCACATTGAGCGGCCCTGTGCTGGTGTTAGAGAGGAAGTTCTCAAGTGAACAGTATTGAACTGACATCCATCCATCCATCAATTATGTAGCTCACAGTCACAGGGACCACACTCAGAGTACTTTCTAATTAAGAGGAAGTTGGAAACATCACACAAAAAAGAAGTTACAGTATCTAACTGAGAAAGCCAGGGGCAAGGCCTTCACAATGGCGGAAAAACTACATGTAACACCTCACTCAATTAAGCAAACGGATTGAATGGATTATTTGCATCCCTGCCAAGTGTACACCCTCTGGCTGATCTCAGTCGCTGCCAATCTAGCAGTAAAATAGATCAGCCTCACTCTTAGCCTTCAGTCCTGTGGTACTTCTGCACAGTAACCCATTACATTGGAATAATCCATAAAATGCAAAAAGCTCTGGTTCTGGGTTTTTATTGTTTTGTTTCTTTCTGTAAATGTCTAGTTATATGCATGAACTGTAAAGTAATTGATGAATCAATAAAGAAAAAACAGAATAAAATCATTTCTCATAATCATTCAGCACACCTCTCTGTTATTAAGTACCTCTAAATCTGTTTCATAAAAATATACTTTGAGTGATGATACCATTGGCTACATCATTAAATACTAATAAGCTACTGTGTAATAAAATAAAATAGAATAGAATAGAATAAAAAAAATGGGGATACGGCCAATATAGTAAAAAATGCAGTATGCCATTTAATTCTAAAGAATTTCTGCCTTAAGCAACTGAATTTCAAGAGACATGCTTTTCTCCTTTTAATAAGGAAAGCGCACCGATCAGCATCTATTAACAGCACAGAATTATTATGTTCCAGTTAACATTATAGCAGGGCTAGACCGTGAGCCACCTGAGTGCTTTCTGTCCACACGCAGAGCAAATGGCACCTCTCAAGTATTAATTGCTCTCTACATACACATCTAGAAGGCACCCTGCTGGGAAAGCTTTTTCTCTGACTTTGTACATGGTGCTCACTATGGTAGTAATGAGTCTGTTGAAAATTTGTTCTCAGTCTGGGAATAAGCTGTACAGCAGGGTGGTGCTGTAAAAAATGAGATTCAGTGGCACAATGCCCAGGAAATGCGAACATAATGTGTCTATTACAGACAGGAGGGCGGGATTCCTTGTTTTCAGCTTTTTCCTATTTATATCTTTTACTGGAGGCATTTTTTCTTAAAATGGGTTGATAAATTCTAGAGTTTAATAGTTATATAAAAAAGACAGTATTAAAAGTAAAGTTGCTAATTACCATTACTGACATATTGGTCACAATGTAAAAAAATGATGAACAGAATAGATTCTTACTAAGATAGATAGATAGATAGATAGATAGATAGATAGATAGATAGATAGATAGATAGATA
>JANRMT010062814.1:124003181-124021495 GCA_026402145.1 Polypterus bichir lapradei | reverse complement strand
ATAGATAGATAGATAGATAGATAGATAGATAGATAGATAGATAGATACCCAACCAAAAAGATGGGACTGTATGGAAAATGCAAATAAAAAAAACACAGTGATTGTTAAATGTACTTGGACTTGTATTTCAGACAGTATGAACCCAAGATATAGCATGTTTTGTCTGGTCAACTTCACTTCATTTGTTACATCCATACTGATACATCCATTCCTACATTTCAGGCCTGCAACACATTAAAAAAAAAAAGCTGGGACGGGGAAAATTAGGATCATTAATGAGGTGAAATAATTAAATAATGATGCGATTTCAAACAGGTGATGTCAACAAGTGATTGTAATCACGATTTGGTACAAAAGCAGTAACCATGAAAGGGCAGAGGATCTCCAGTTTGTCACCAAATGCATGAGAAAATTATTGAAACATGTAAAAACTATTTTTCTCAAAGAAAGATTGGAAGGGATTTGCATAAATCTTTCTCTGCAGTGTATAATATCATTAAATAATTCAAGGAATCCGGAGGATTTCAGTGTGGAAAGGGCAAGGCCACAAGCCTAAGCTGAACTCTCATGATCTCTGAGACCTCAGATGGCACTGCATCGAGAACCGCCACTCATCAACAGTTGATATAACCACCTGGGCAAGGGATTACTTTGGCAAACCCTTGTCAAGCACTACAATACATTAGAAGTGGCATCAACTTCTCTGGGCTCGGAGTGCATCTGGGATGGACCATCACACAGTGGAAACGTGTACTGTGGTTAGGTGAATCAGTATTCCGGAACCTTTTTGGAAGAAATTACCACTGTATGTTCCAGACCAAAGACAAAAAGGACCATCCAGACTGTTATCAGCAACAAGTCCAAAAGCCAGGGCCTATCATGATATAGAGTTGTGTCGGTGCCCTTGGCAAAATAAATTTATACTTTAATACAAAAAAGCAACATATGCTGCCCTCAAGACAAGATCTTTTCCAGAGACGTCCATGCATTTTTCAACAGGACAATGCAACACCACATTCTACACACATTACAAAGGCATGGCTGCAAAGGAAGAGGGCCCAATACAGAATGTGTGGAGAATTTTGAAACAAAAAATGTGACAACAATGACCCTGTACTGTTGCACACCTCGAGACATGTTTTGCAGAAAGAATGGGACAAAATAACACCTAAAACGCTTCATCGCTTGGTATCTTCAGTGTTGTGAGAAGGAATGGCGACATTAGAAAGTGGTAATTGCTTTACCATCCCAACTTTTTTTATAATGTGTAGCAGGAATGGATGTATATTGACAAATGAAATGAAGCTGTTCAGACCAAACATGAATCTTGGGTTTGTACTATCTGCAATGGAATAAAAGTCAAAGTAAATTTAAGAATCAATGTGTGTGTGTGTTTTTTTTATTTACATTTTCCATATCATTCCAGCTTTTTCTGATTTGAGGTTGGAGATAGATAGATAGGGCACATGACAATCTCACCTACCCCACCCTTGGCCATATTGTGGGTGGCCGTCTGGCTCCAGACTTCCCAAGCAAGTTGATCTTTTTCAGTTTTCTTTACTCACACTCACATTGCTTATTCGATGACTGATTTTAGCATGTGCTCCCCATTGCCCCTACCTTTCTCATTTCCTTTTTAGTGTTATGGTGGCACACTGTCTAATGCCGCTGCCTCACAGGCCCAAAATCATGGCTTCATATCTCACCCTAAACACGGTCTGCAAGGAGTTTACACATTCTCCCCATAACGTTTTTGAGTTTATCCTGCCATGGTCAGGTTTTCCTTGTTCACCCCAACTAACTAAGTGAAACAAAATGTGCACAGAGAATTCCAACTTCACATAACTAATTCTGGTAACAGTGCAAGTTGGTTGGTACACAAGAGTTTTAAAATTTATACAGTGCCTCTTTCAGTTTTAGAGTACACTTGCTGCTTAAGTGGCAAATATTTCTCTTAAAAAATGTAAAGAAAAAATAAGCAAGACAATAAGCTAGTCTACGACGAAATAAGATCGGGTAAAATGTGAATTGAATGTAAGTGTTGGATTAATTCATAAGAAAAACTTCTGTTGGCTCTTTCGTAACATTTTAATACATTGTGCAATATTCAGTGTTTCCTCAAATGATAAAAGAGAAAGTTAGCATCTGGGATGTGCTGCATAAGCTAATTTTATTGCATTAGTGGGGCACATGCACAGACTTGCCAGACATGGTTGATCATTGAAAAAATGAACAGTAGAAGCTTGGCAGCACCAAGTCTTCAGTTGTATGCAAAAGCAGTTGTCACGCAAGACTAACAACACATGTGATTCTCAACAGAAGGCAGCAGGGTGGCTTTCTAATTAACTTTAATGCCATGATGAGGACAGGAAAAGATGTCAATGTGTGCTATGAGAGGAAATGCAACTGTTGCAAACAAGCACTGATGTACTGCACACTTTGCTCCGCTTGCTCGTGTCTACAAATCCTCCCATGAACTTCCTTAACAGCAGGTGCAAGTGCTCAACCACCTTTTCCTGTTTGCCATTAAAAAAACAAAGCCGGCCAGCTGAAAAACCCACAATGAAAGTGTGGCATGGCAACTTTCCACTTAGTAGTTTCATATGAATCATCACATCTACTAAGACAGCTCCACTAAGTAGAAATGACATACATTTCCTTTACTGAGTGCATTGCAGGATTAAACATTTAAGAAAATCTCTCCCATCTTACTTTGCTTCTCGTTTTTAAATATTCTGCATTTTGCCTGTAATATACAGTGGGCTGGCATCTCTTTTCGGGTGCTACTGCCTTGTGATGAGTGTTTTTGGGGCCATGGACTAGTGCAAGGGTTGCCAACTCCAATTCTGGAAATCCACGGTGGCTGCAGGTTTTTGTTCCAACAAAGCTGCTTAATTAGAAGCCAATCCTCACCAATAACAGATCTTTAATTTTGTGGATTGCTAGTGTTTTAACTCTACCATGTCATTTCATTCTTAAATCATAGATTTTTTCCCTTTCTAATGATACATGTATAATCCAAGTGATGTGAAGCCTAAAACGGATGAGTAATTTCCAGTTCTTCACTTTCTCTTCAGTTTCCATCTGAGTACTTAACTGAACCAAATAGTGAATGATGAATACACATAAGTGGAAATGGGGACAAGCTAGATGTAGAACAGCTGGTGCCTTTGTCATATTCTCAAACAATGAATACAGCTGTTTAAGACTAAAATAACCAATTAAGGGTTCAAAATATTAACAAGTGAGACAACTAAAATGAAGCAGAAAAATGTCACTTGAGCAATAAGTGCTTCATCAGTAATGAATGATTTCTCCTGAAACAATTGGATTGGAACAAAAACGTCAAGCCACTACGGCCCTCCAGGACCGACATTGCTCAGCCCTGATTTAAAAAGTCTGAGTCTTAAATAGCAAATAAATTAAATGAAGTTAATTAGTAGCAAAAACTAGTCACTAATTAAGAAAATAGTTAGAATGAAAACCTGTAGCCACTGTGGCTCTCCAAGATCACAGTTGGCCACCCCGGACTAGCTTCTTAAACAATGGAAAAATGGATTACAGCCTCATTTTTTTCAAGGCACTTCTAAAAATGTCATTCTGAAGCAATTCAGGCAGCTTGCATTACATTTATAAATTCTGCTCTCCACTGTCTGAATTAAAGAGTCAGGCCCAGGCTCATTTCCTTTTACTTTCTGACCATCTAAGAGTGAAATTAAAGCCTTGGTTATCTGACTATTGAAATCTTCACAAGCTATAGAAACAACACGGATATTGGTGAAAGCAATTCAGTTCAGCAAAGCTCACATGGTATCCCAAGGTAATGAGAACCACAGATTCGGCCGGAATGCAAATTAAAATTTCAGTGCCCTTGATAAAGGCAGAGTACACTGACTTCCAAGGATGTCAGTTCAACAAGAAAGAAAGACTGTTAGGGACTGAAAAATGTGAAAAACAACCTCAGCAATGACTCCAGAGCAGACACCTCACAAATGTCATTGATTTTCATAGCTCTGCTTTAAATGTTTGTACTGAATCAATCAAAATTTTTATTTTTTTTAAACAGTTCAATTATAACTATATTATCTCTACTTTATGTCATAGTTATAGGAAATGGATACTAAACTCACTGTAATTAAAGGCCTGTTTATATTTATGTATTTGTTCATCCATTTTCTAAAGCTACTTTATATTGTAAAGGGTTGGGGGAAGCTGGAGCCTATCATGATAAGCAAAGGGCTCCAGGCAGGAACAACCTCTGGACAGGTCAACATTCCAGTGCAGGGCAACACACACACACATTTGGACCAGTTTAACCTCACCAATACACCTGACCTGCATGTCTTAGGGCTATGGGAGGAAACCCACATGGACACGGGGAGAACATGTTAACTCCAAGCAAGGAGTATCCATGGCATAAATCCCATTCTCTTTTTTTTGCAAAGCAGCAGCGCTACCACTCTGCTACTGTGACACCCTTTATGTAGTCATATATATGAAAGTACTGGTGAATTGCCAAGCTGCACTGTCCATGACCAAATATCTTAAATCGTGATGATCTCTATTCTTTCATTCTCCTTTATCTGCCACTCAGGTCATGTTGATCTTAGAAATGACCCAAGCACGCATCAGGCACAACACAGCAGCCAGCCCTGGATGGGATGCCAATCCATTACAGGGCACATTTATATCTATACATGTGCAAGGCGGAAGGCTGCTGGGCCATTGTGTGAATGTGCCACCTCCACACAGAAAGTGGCAAAGAGGGGCAAGACAGCAGTGCTAACCAACCTCTGAAACATCACTGATCAGTTTTTGAACCTGCCTACACACAGTTCTGGATCACTGAGCCCATTTTGTCAACAGCAGACCCTGGATGGGATTACCATCTTTGGAGACCCTCACTAGCACACACACAACACAAAATACACTTCACTTGTCTTCTTTGTGTCTCCTTGCTGGTGTTTAAAAAAATAGTGCATGCTGGTTAGGAGACACTGGTGCAAATTATTTATTGTAATTTTGGATTCTTTACTCATAAGCCTGATTTTTATTTCCATGTAGAAAAATACAAAGTTGAAGCCAGTTATTGAGATCCTGATCTGTGATTTACACCCCTCAACAACAGTCAGCACCTCATGAAAATCCCTTTTGGAATCCACTGAGTTGGGGAAACGAAGAAAACAGGGAGAATTAATAAGTAAGGAATTAAGATAGTGGCAGTATTTAATCTCGACAGCTACACTCCATTAAAACTAGGAAGTTCCCCGAGTGATCTGGGTGGGGACTTAACAAAACATTCTGAAAATGCAGCCGAACACTGTAGCCTTTTGTCTCCCCACTGGGTTTTAGTTCACCCTCTCTAATAAAGGAAATCGGGGGAAGACCCCTGCACTCCCCCCGTGATACCCACGACGATTACACACTTTCTTGATTTATAGTCTGGATAACATTTATGTTCAAATATTAAGTCACAAAAAGCCGGGATCGCCACATTTCCCCAAATAGTACCAGCAATCGCTGCCCCGTAAAAGTTGCCACGAGAAGTGAGGTGGCACAGTCCAGCACTCGACCCTACCCAGTATAAAGCCCATACTTACAGTGACACCAACCCAGGTGACAGCACCAGTGTAGCTTAAAGCATTTCCCATGGCTGTGAGTGGCGCAGATGGACAGTCCATCACACGGTAGGAAGTCGGGTCTCCCCGCGCAGCTTCTGGCCAGCGCCTGAGCCTCATCCAGCTTCTCACTCTTGGGCACCTTCTGGGCTCCCGCAGCGGTCATTTCATCGATGGAAGAGAGGATAACAATCACAGGCAGTGTAAAAAAATGCCCCTTCACAATGATATCGGTGGCCACCAAAAAAGATAACGGGTTAGTATTCCGTCTGCCCCTTCTGAGTGCAGTTTAGACAACTTTCGAAAATTCAGACTCAAAAGAGCGCCTGAACAAAAAATATCAACGCATAAAATACAAAGATCCCATTAGTAAAAGAACATAAAGCAATAGGCAAAGCCCCTTCCTTCCTTTCTTCATTTAGAAATCCAACTTCCCACGAGTGCTTTGCTGCCAGGATCTCCCTGTTCCCCTCCGCGCAACTTGGAAAGTGCCGTCAATTCAGCAGCTGCAAAGCTTGTACTGCTCGAGCTTCTAACCGCATCGGCATCGCCCGACTCCCCTGGAGAGTTTCACTGCGCTGGAAGCCCGAAGCGAGCTCTAGTTACACTTGCAGGAGGCACCGTCTTCCTCCTGCTCCGATTAACTGCAACACACGTTTAAAACTGCATATCCGTAGGAAAGCGCAAATGTTCCCCAGAAAAAACAAAGGCATCATCGCCAAGCAAGCACTCCGAAAAGTCGGCGGCTTTTGAAAAGTGTCCCGAAGTGTGTGACCTTGCCGCCGCCGCTCCCAATCCAGATGTACAAAAAAAAAGCAGACAGCCTGGCGAACTTTCCGCTGTCTCGTTCTCCAGATGTGCGTGTGGCGCGCTGCTGGCTATCCCGAGGTGCATAGTCTGCAACGACAGAGAAAGAGAGAGAGAGAAAGAGAGAGAGAGAAAGAGAGAGTGACGCCCCAGGATCCTCCCGCTGCAGTACCGCGGGGGTGCGCCAGGGGGCGTCGATACGGCATCTATGGATAATATGGGATTAGACGGCTCTCAAAACTCTGTCTCTTATTATGCACCTGAACAGCGCTCCGAGGAGAAGAAAGAATTTACAGAGAGAGACTAAAACGCTGGTTTCAGGTAATGCTAGCATGCTCTTATATATAGCTCCTTTCACCATTAGTGCTATCCCACTAGCACAGTACAAGCACACAAGGTTGTTTTATATTGTGCCGCTATTGACACTCTGCCAAATTATTTTTCCAATACAGAGGTATATTATTATGCTTCACTTTAATTACTTCGTGTGGGTCACATAGGACATCCAAGGTGGAGCTGAACTTTTAAAGTAAACCATCTACTGTAGCAATTCACTTCATGTTTATGGTTGCTTTACAGCTCCAAAACAAATTCTGCTTGTAATTTGTAATCCTTGCTTTGTCTGTATTGTATTTTCTGTCTTTTTCATAATACTTTGAAAAGACACTCATTTTAGGTTAATTGCTTACTGTAAACTCCATATATACATACAGTGCTGCTAGGCAAAGCAGCTATATCACCTGCACTTCATCACAGGTAATCCACCTGAAGTGAAGCATGTTAGGTTTCAACCAGTACTTAAATAGGAGACCTTTTAGGAGAGGCCTGAGTTGTTACTGGAATAGGTGTTGGTGAGGCCAATGTGGGTGGGTGTCAACACTATGGTCAGTGTGTGGATTCCAATGTGACTGTGTAGTGCAGTGTCCTTTGACTGAGATGTAAAACTAAGATCTTGACTCTCTGTAGTCATAAAAGATCCCTGGACATCTGGCTAAATTGACCACGACGGCCCTAATCATCCACTGTCTCAAATTTGGCTTTGACACTTAATTTCTAATGTGAGGTGAGCAAATTGGAGGCAAGAATGGCTGCTGTTGCATCATACAAACGACGGGGCAACCATACTACAGGGTAGTCCAGATCTAATTATGCAGATCCAGATTGTCTGGATTACTTTGATTTATGCGAGGACTATTCCAGTTCGGCGCAAAGACGATTCTTCATGTCGTCATGAAGAATCGCACACTTCTCAATGGTCCGGGATTTTTCGGGTGATTTTCTATGTAATAAACTTAATAAGTTATAGCATAATGAAAATTGCATAATTAGATCTGGACCACCCTATATAAAACTAATGAAGCTTCAGCTTTAGTGCTCCTAATCCTGGATGGGTCCCAGAAATGACTTTAGTCCACATTGCTTAATAATTTGTGTATCAACTGTATGAGAAGGGATTTTTTTTAATTCCTACATGTAATAGTTAAATGTTTTTAAAAATGTGGTGATCCTCATTGAAGTAGATAATAGTAGTTACCCAGACCTAGTTGCTAGTTGCAAAGAGGCCCCCATAACAGTTCAAGCTTCAGGGCCCCAAACATGTTGTAGGTGGATGATGCACATTGGTTGTGACTGAAGTGGTCCCATTGTCTATGTAAAGTGTTTTGAGTAGGTTAGAAAAGGGCTATATAAATGCAATTAATGATTAATATTAAAGCTCCAGCACCCTGCCTTCCTGAATTGGGTCAGAGATCTGGGAAAGGATGGATGGCATTTGGCAGCTGCAGTGATAACTTGTAACAGTATGTTAAGATCTGGTAAGGCAGATGGCACGGCAGCACTAGGGTGATGCCATGTGGGATGTTCAGTGACATTTGTAAACTGACTCAGCTAGAGTGTGTGTGTGTGTGCACCTGATGATGGACTGATGTTTCATGTGGCCATCGTTATTTCTAAACTGAAATATGCCAGAGAAACACATGCATCAATTGATATAAAACATTATCATAAAAAATGCATCATGGAACAGAAGTAATTCTGCATCTGCAAATGTCATCGCCTAGAGATAAGAGACTTTTGGTAATTCAGTTTCAGAGCTTTCATTTGTAGATAATGTCCCCGCACACTGACAGTTTAGTGAATGTCATTCAGGCATGACTGTCAATGGTAGACCAAAAAATGAACTAAATCTATCAAATAAAACTAACAGATGATGATGCATAACAGTGTTTATGCGTACCACTGGGATCTGGGTATAATTACCAGCCCAGTTACTATTTATGTGAAGTTTGCAAGCTCTCCCCGTATCCAGGTAGATTTTGGGTCTCCTCCTATAACTCAAAGATGGATGGCTGACTCTCAGTTTGCCCTGCAGGGGCGAGTGTGGAAATGGATAGTCAACCAAAACATAGTTGTTTGCTGTTTTGAGCAAATGTTGCCTGGCTTCCTGTCATTCTGTACTTAGAAAATAAAGGTTAAGAAAATGAATGGATGGATGAACTAAGGCCAAGTCTCCACATATAAGGAAGACTCATTTCACCAAGCCGCCTGCTGATCTCCTGTTCAACTGCTGACCCTTCCCACATTTCCAATTACTGCTTACAAAAGACTGGCTCAACCAGCTGAGCACTCAGCAAATGAATTTATTCTTAATTGCCCACCTTTCATGTAATGGACATTAAATATGTAACTACACCAACTCTTCTGTACACTTACATCCCAGAACATGTCAGCAGTGATAAACACAGCGTAGTCCAGCCATTGGGCAGAAAGGTGAAAAGGTTTCTGAATGTGAGCCTTGAAAAGTATATTTTACTATTAATAAAGTACAACAAACAAAAATACAAGAGGAACAATAAAAAGGAAAGAAAGGATTTCAACTTTGGTGTCTGCTTGAACCTGACAATGCAGCATAGGATGTAAAAAAGAAGATGCTCTTTGTTACAATTGAGTAGATATTCTGCATTCCCTGAGGGCACATGAACATACAAAGCATCATAAAATAATCAAAATTATTTTATTTTATTCTGTGAAATAAAGAATCAACTGAAAGCTTAATCTAAAAATGTAGTATGCCAGCATTGTGCTCTGACTTTTTTACAGGTTCGGTTGCTAGGTGATTCCATTCAGTGCTTATATAAACTTTCAAAGTGCATTAGATTGGTATGCCTATAGCAAGCCGTGAGTTTCTTATGCTGTAATCTTCATTGTATGCTTTCAGCCATTGTCAAGAAGTTTCATAGTGGCAGGCACAATCCCTAAAGCAGATTGACTTTTTACGTGGATATAGAGCTGGCAGATGTATCACTTGTGCAAAGGGCAAGATGTATATATACATCACACATAAGCATTTATGTAGCAGAATTTAACAGAAAAATATTTTCTAAGTGACTATTCATGTGATAATGTTACTAAAACAATGTGTCCTACA
This sequence comes from Polypterus bichir lapradei, assembly GCA_026402145.1. Lineage (NCBI taxonomy): Eukaryota > Metazoa > Chordata > Cladistia > Polypteriformes > Polypteridae > Polypterus > Polypterus bichir. The sequence goes on along the minus strand of JANRMT010062814.1, from coordinate 124,011,643 downwards.
ATTAACTATGGTGATGAAATCTGTATCCTGCCTTCTACACCAATGCTTCTCAAACTTTTGTGCCACCCGCTTTGTCCCTTATATTGTTCCACTACCAGTATAAACAATATCAAATTGCGACCCAGCAATGGCAACCTGTGACCAGAAATTGATTGAGAAATATTGGTCTTCACCATCAATGTATAGACCAGTGTTAAGGTTGATTGGTTGCTTAAACTTTTTTATGCCCCATTCATACTTGTTCCTTTTTTTCCCTTCAGTTTATCCAGTATGTTTACATTGGATAACATTGACGATACTGTCAAGTCATTTCAAAATCGGTCACTTTAATATCAATCCATCCATAATCCAACCCACTATATCCTAACTACAGGGTCACGAGGGTCTGCTGGAGCCAATCCCAGCCAACACAGGGCACAAGGCAGGAAACAAACCCCGGGCAGAGCGCCAGCCCACCACAGTCACTTTAATATGCCTCTACAAAATAACCTGTGCTGATACTGGCTTCCACATCTGACAGCTTGCTTAATAGCAACACCGTTGGCCAAATAGGGTATTGCATTTTGTGCCCAGATGACCTTGAATATAAACTCTTCCTGTTCTGTACTAAAACATATCTGCAGATATCCAAATAAATATATTTTGCTATTTAGTATGGGGATTGGGTTATGTATACAATCAAGTGACAAGAAGTGAACAGACCTTATAGGCATACTCTTCGCTTAAATCACATTGAAGTTTAGTAAGTTTAGACCAGGTGTTTTATAATTGGCAGAGTGGTATTGCAGAGCTGTCATTCCTGCTTCACAGCACCAGGGTCTGCATGGAGTTTATATATTCTCCCCTGGACATGTAAGCTTATTGGTGTCAGTGATTATCATTGAGTTTACTCAAAACATTGTCATCAGGTCTTGTATTAACATTTCGTCAGGAAGAGCAACTTAGCGTGCCCTATAAAATTCAATAATTGAATGGTGGAGCATCCATCTGTTTCATCGTGATTTATCTGTATTGCACTCTCTGCCTTTTTCATTTTCTCAATATTTTTATTGTGTGTGTGGATGACATGGCATGGTGAGTGTTGATTGACCCTGTGAACTTAGTATTGAGGTGCATGTGTTCTTGGCTTTTTCAAAAATCTAAAGAATTTATAAAAAAATGAAATGCAGTGTATGCGATACCCCATACCTACAACATACCTCACAGAGGTCTAATCTTGGGGCATCTAGTAGTTGTTATAAGGATAAACCAGGGTGAGTGAGAAAGACACTGTCATGATGGTGCAAAAATAGACAGTTTTTTGTTAAACACAGGTGATACCCAGAAATATCAAAAGTTAAAGTTTAATCTGTCATGTTCATGAAAATCACATTTCTCAAGTGTATAACTAAAAATGAAAAAATAAAGAAAAAATTTCAAAACAGACATAAACACAATGACACTAGTCCTTTTCCCTTCTCCCTTGTCCAAGGTTGTTCAAATGGACTCTGAGGACTTTCCAACTCAAAAACAAAAACACAACAAGAATCCCAGTCCTTTTCCCTTTCTCCCTTTTCTCAGGACTTCTATAAAGAAACATTTTTCATATAAAATGAATGCTCCATTTGGCCACATTATCCCACATTACAGTGCTATATTGGATAATCTAGGTATAGCGTACGTCCCTTCGTATTCTTGTTGAGGACTACTGCAGTGCACTTTCCAATAAAGACAGACTGATTGCTGACAAAAACAAAGAAGATCCCTGACATCCATCTTTTTTTTTATATATTCCTTCAACATCCCTTCATCCAGTACTGACTTACACCTCACCTGCTACTTCCAACTGTCTAGTGTGACTTCAAGTAGTCAGCTGTACACACTGTAACCCAGAGGGAAACCTTCAAATCCGCGACCACACTTGCATGCACTTGTATGTCCATGGAAGCTCTCCAGTAAGTAATCACTTCACGCTTTTCTGTTAGGCTGTTTTCCCATCCTGAAACAGAATCATTACTTTCTTTTCCTTGCAGCTCAGTACCTCGCACTGGGATGCCTCTTCCGTCCAGGATCGAGTGACTCATGTTGCACTCCACAAGCCTCTGCCACATTGCCTTAGATGCCCGCACACCTACGCAGCTGTCCTGCCGTTTCTTTCTCCAGAGCATTCATTGACACCACCTTCCGGCATTCAAGGTGCCCCTCCAAACTATTTAACTACAAAAAAAAAAAATCTAAAAATAGCTACATCCACAAAAATCTGAAATAAAGCTGACACCATAGCAGAACCCACCAGACTGTAATCTTTTCAGTTCAAAGTTATTATTATTTATACAAAATAAAATGAAAGTCACATGTATGCTATTCACTACCACACTGCTACCTGGCATGGATCTCATCTCCACAGCCTATGTAAAATAACAAAACAGACAGTAATAGCCAAAAAGAAGGTGCCATTTAGAAAAAAAAATCTGTATTCTCATGAACTTGGAGCCCCAAAGCACTTTAGTTCCTAAAGCACTTCCAAAAATGCCCACTTGATATCAACATCAAAAGTCTAGCAATTAGGGCAAGCACAGAATCTTTAAAAAATAAAAACATTATTTTCACCAAATGCTCTTCAATAACAATGAAGCTCTGTGGAGCACAAGAAGCAAAGGAATTGCACAAAAACACTAAGGCAATCCAATGCAAACAAATCACAATACAGTAATCCAGAAACATAGTCAAAAGCAGAGCAAGAAAGTTCAAAAATCCAGAAATTCAAAAAATCAAAGAAGCACCAACTTGTTAGCACATTTGAGCTGTGGGAGACCCTCTGGATTTATGGGGCAGGTGATTGGCAGGTGGCCCTGCCCATTAGGAACCACCAACAAAACACAGGCAGCCTACATACATAAAAACATCAAAAACAAAGAATAACACACATAAACAACATAAAGCAAAGAATAAAAAATTAACAAAAGAGACATAAAACATGAAGCTGAACCCCAGCCAAGGAGGAACCCCCACTGAGAAATGACACATATGATTTGTGCGTACATCTGTCTGTTGTTACAAGCCATGGCAGAACATAATCACTGAAAAAACAGAATTGTAGAGACAAAGCTTTGGAAATTTGACGAATGGGATTGGACGTCAAAACTCCACCCATGACACCTACTGTAAGCAGGCAAGTAAACAGGAAACACATCCTTACCTTAAGAAAACTGTACCATACCTCTATGATGAAATTAATTACCTCCAATTTACTTTTATCATCACAAACATGCCTCAGAAACACAGAAGGCACATTTTCTCAAATTGAAAGCTTTGCTGCTTCAAAGTGGACATATTTGGCAATTTTAAAGGCATTTATTTTTATGTAGGGACCTCAGTACCCTTCACTTCCATTATAATAGATGACCACAGAATATGCAATTTCTTAAAAGTATAAAAAAAATGATTCACTTTAGAACCCAATTTCATGTGGCAATTAACATATACATATATACCTGTATATACATACATATACAGTACATCAGTGTTTCTCAACCTTTAAGTATTTGCGACCCGAGTTTTCATAACAGTTTTAATCGCGCCCCCCTAACATTTTTTTTGAAATGTAGATGCATATTTTATTATACCTACTTAACTTTTATCGACATTTATCTAACTCTATATTTATTGTTCTAGTATCAGAATGTAGTTTAAGTTAATTTGTTTTGGTTTCAACAGATGTTTTTTTCATATTTTTCATTCTTGTTTTCTTTTTTTCACATCTTCGCGCTCCCCTTTTTGTTACTTTGCGCCCCCCTAGGGGGGCCCGCCCCACAGGTTGAGAACCACTGATATACATAATTAATATGGAGGCATTTATTGGAAGTTGAGCAGGTAAGGTGTTTCTATACACTTTAGCAGCCATCAGTAGTTTGATCATCAATGAAGATAAGATGTTAGTACCTGTGGCAGCCATGCCTGCCCAAGCCATAACACTCCCACCACCATGTTTAATAATGGTCTGCTTTGGATCTTGGGCATTTCCTTTTCATCTCCACACTTTGTTCTTGTCTTGCCATCACTCTCATACAAGTTCATCTTTGTCCTGCCCCTCCACAAGACCTTTGCCCAGAATTCTGCAGGCTCTTTGAAATATTTTCTCGCAAACTGTAATCTGAACATCCTGTTTTTGTGACTAACTAGTGGCTTGCATCTTGTGGTGTGGCCTCTGCATTTCCATTTATGAAGTCTTTTGCAGATAGTAGTCTCTGACACATACGTATATGCCTCCTGAAGACTGTTTCTGACCTGTCAGACAGATGTTTGGGGCTTTTTTCTTTATCATAGTGAGGATTCATCCATCATCAGCAGTGGAGGTTTTCCTTGGCCTACCAGTTCCTTTGTGGTTACTGAGCTGACCAGTGCATTCTTTCTTCTTAATGATACTTCAGACAGTTGATTTAGGTAATCCAAAGGTTTTACTGATGTATTTTCATGGTTATATTCTTGTTTTTCACCCTCGTAATGTCTTTTTTGACTTTCATTTGCACAGGTTCTCTTGTTGAACACATGCAGCTACAAACTCCAAAGCGTACAAGCAAGCTGAGGTATCTTGTGCCTGCACTAATGAAGCCACAAAACACACCTGAGTAACCACAAACTCCTGTGACGCCACTTGTCCTAAACATTACGGCACCCTGAAATGGGGGCACTACATAGAAAAAGTGTCATTTCTACATGCTGTGACCAAAATGTATACAAATCCTCTTAAATGAAAGCCAGCAATGTGCACTTTAATCGTGTATGAATTGTTTGATTTGTAAATTTAAGCTGTGGAGCAGGGGGGTAAATCAAGGAAAAATGCGTCTTAGTCTCAAACAATATGGAGGCCACAGTATGTGTGTGTGCATGTTTGTAAGTACATTTAACACAAATGAAGGTCTTAACAAAGTTCCTAACTGCTATAATACAAGTAAATGTTAATGGTTAAAAAGAAGGGATATTCCAGACTACACCGATTATATCTAAAAGTAAATCTTTCAGTCTCACAATCATTATAAAACACTATGTCAAAATCTATCTGCCCTAGGTGAACTAGAAATGCACATCATACTACAGGTTACTATCCATGATTTAAGTGAGATATGACAAAGATCTAATGCTCAGTCTGTCATCGGCGATGCTAATATCTCTCATCCTCTCTGACATGTTGCTTTAAGGTCAGAAGAGATAAGTTAATCAAAGTGCTAGCAATGTCATACACCACTGCAGGACAGATGGAAGAGAAAGAGATTAGATGTGTAGTGGTATTGTGTGTTCAAGGGGGCTTCTATTCAACATGTCTACTTATCAAATGTAAATGTGGATGTGCAACCTTTCTAAGGAAGCTGCTCCTTTGAATAGATTACTGCCATCCATTGAATGGTAAGACTATTTTAAAGAAATAACTACTAGGTGACTGGAAGCAGAAGAAGTAGAACTAGAAGTAATTTGGTGCCTGGGATAAAAAAACATTTAGAAGCTTGTACCTAGATAATGTTTTTACATCCTACGAGCAATTAAGCTTCAAATTTAACTTCTCATTAACAGAATTTTTCTACAACTTTGATAAACGGAACTTGCTAAATTTTCCTCACCTTCCACCTAATTCTCTTTCAGGGGAAATATTGATCAGTCTTGAAGATTCAGACTGTATCTCTACAATTTATTAAATCGTTTTAAAGGCCATTCCTTTCAAAGATCTCAGGGCACAATGGCGATGGATCGTTCACTTTATATTTCAGAATAGGAGGGGAAGGCACAGAATATACTCAAGCTCCATATGCGCAAAGCATTCAATCAGTCAATTTAAAATCTTCCATCAAGCTCATTTTTCTCAATTAAACCTATTCAAAATGTTTCCAGAGCAAAATTCAACCTGTGAACATTGCAATCAAGCTTCATCCTCATTGGGCCACATTTTTTGGACGTGCGTGCACCAAAATTAACATTATTTTGGACAAAAATCTTTGAATGCCTTTCAGACAGCTTTAGTGTCACAATCTCTACTAACCCATTAACAGCTGTGCTTGGTTGACTCCCAGATGGGCCTAAAGTGGAGAATGACAAACAAATTGTATTTGCCTTTACCTCACTATTGGCACGTAGACTTGTCTTGCTCAACTGGAAGAATCCTACCCCATCAATTCTAAGTTAGTGGATAACTGATGTCCTGTACTATCTGAAATTGGAAAAAATCTGTTAAAAACATGGCAGGATCTAATCAATAACATTTTAAAATAGGTTTCTATTTTGGGGAAAAGGATACTCTTCTTCCTTCCTTGCTGCCTCAAAGATTTCCTTTGTTGGCTGGTCCTCCTCTCTTTGTTTTGGCTGGGGGTTGAATTTTGGTTTTGTTAAGTTTGATTTGATTATATGGATTGCTATTTGCTTTTAGTTAAAATCAATAAAATAAAAAAGAAGTAATTTGGTGGGTGGGGTGGTGGTTTGTTGGAAAACCATCTAGTTGCAGTATATAAACACAGTATCTGACACTGACGATAAACATTGACGGTTTTGCTGAACCTAATGGTCTCTAATCAAGGTGGAGTGACATCACAGGAGACATACCTCTGAAGAATGCTGCAAGTTATCAGTTTTATCAGTGAGATCAGAGTAGGCAGTGCAAATGTCAGATACACCAAACAGGATGGACAATGATCAAAGTCAAAGCAGTAGGCCCTTATACCAGAAGACCTGACAAACAAGAAATGATACCCAAAGTTCAGGAGAAAGAAACAGGGAAATTTCCTGGTAGAAAAGTCTTCCTGCAAACTTCCTGCAACGTTAATGGCAGGTTCAAAGCAGAGATGAGCTCTGAGATAGGCAAAAATTTACAATGCCAGAGAGAAGTCAGAGTACTGATCATCAAAGCAAGCTGCCTGGTTTTAATTTCCCCTAAACTAAACTACAAGATGTTTGTAGTATCCAATACACAGATAAAATCTATGCCATGCTGCCATCTCTATGCATATAGGGAAGTCATCTGTACAGTCATGTCTGACCACAAAACTGATCACAAAGGCTGCATAGAAATGAAGTCAATAAAAAAATGAGTGTTGATGCCAAAAGTACAGATGACTAGTGAATTAATTTAAAGGACTAAACAGTAGATTTGTGGTCAGAATCGACAGACAGAAGTCAAACTAACTAGCCAAATGAAATAAGCCAAACCAAAATAACAATTAACAAAAATAATTTTTGTAATGTAAAAATATTTACACCAGGTGATAATCAGGAAATCAAAATGCAAAGATTCATGACATTTTCAGTAGTAGGAGAGTTCACTGACTAATGCCAACTAATGCTAACAGGTCGTATTTCATTTAGAGCTTTCTGTCTGGATTATTTTGAGCATAAGCGTGTCTAATGAATTAACAGTAAAGAGTACTTTTAAAGGAAAGCAATCATTTTAATAGAAATACATTTGATGCAGTAAAGACATACAAGCAATCAGTTGTTGAAGATGAAGCAGAAACCTTGGCGATCTTTAAGAAGAATCTGGATGAGCCATTGGAACAGCTTAGCTACTAGCTAAATAAATGGTCTTAATGGACTGAACGGCTTCCTCTCAAATTTCTTATGTTTCTTATGTGAAAACAAGAAGTTTCCTTTGTTGTTCAATGCCTCACCCTCACAGAGCTGTACTGTCTGATAACCGGAATGGCAGCACCTCATACATGGCCACACCTGCCTCTGCCTCCACAGTTTTCTTACAACAACAAAAAAAAGGAAAAACCCCACATTTAATCATCAGCATGTTAACAAAGAAAGCAAAATGCTAATTTGCTCAGCATGTAGCCTGACTATGAAAAGCTGCAATTACCATCCCTCAAGTGCAAAGGGGCTTACACAAAACCCCCAACTGCTAAAATTCGGAATTGTGTCAAACCTGCAGACAGGCACCCCGCCACACTCGGATTCTAATTTTCTTTCTGGTTGGCTGATTTATACTTTCTGTCTCTTAGGTTTTGGGCTGCTCTTGGCATGAGTCTCTTAATCTTCTTTATTTGTTTTGATGCTAAATGTTCTGTATAAATTATAAACTAATAGATATGACAAAATTGTACAAAGAAAGAAGCACACCAACCCATCTACATTGATTCCTTCTCTAGAATTAGCGCAACCATACACAACATACAGTGTACCTCCTTTTTTCCTTAATTTTTTAACTACCCTTTGAAAAGCCCTTAAAATTTAAATCGAACAATCCATATTTCTTTTATGTAACCACTTTACAGAGTAATCAAAATCTAATCAAAGCTACACAGTGCCAATAAAGAGTAAAAATAACCTTAACCTGAAAATTTTTGGCATATGCAGGAAAAGCAAAATACCTGAGGAAAAACCCCACGGAGACATGGACATGCAGGCACCTCAAAAATTGGGATTCAGATCTTCTGTAGAATAATAATAATAATAATAATAATAATAATAATAATAATAATAATAATAATAATAATAAT
>JANRMT010062814.1:123978295-123999789 GCA_026402145.1 Polypterus bichir lapradei | reverse complement strand
ATAGATAGATAGATAGATAGATAGATAGATAGATAGATAGATAGATACTTTATTAATCCCCAAGGGGAAATTCACATACTACAGCAGCAGCATACTGATAAAAACAATATTAATTAAATAGTGATAAAAATGTAGTGCAAGTTAAAAAATGCACTCAGTGCCCATCACTCTGCCCCGGATGTCAAACTGTCCACCTCCGTTCCTCCAATAGAGCCTGTCTTCCTCACCAGTTTGTCCAGGCGTGAGGCGTCTTTCTTCTTTATGCTGCCTCCCCAGCACACCACCGCGTAGAAAAGGGCACTCGCCACAACCGTCTGATACAGCATCTGCAGCATCTTATTGCAGATGTTGAGGGACACCAGCCTTCTAAGGAAATATAGTCGGCTCTGTCCTCTCTTGCACAGAGCATCAGTATTGGCAGTCCAGTCCAATTTATCTTCCAGCTGCACTCCCAGGTATTTATAGGTCTGTACTCTCTGCACACAGTCACCTCTGATGATCACGGGTCCATGAGGGGTCTGGGCCTCCTAAAATCCACCACCAGCTCCTTGGTTTTGCTGGTGTTCAGTTGTAGGTGGTTTGAGTCGCACCATTTAACAAAGTCCTAGATTAGGTTCCTATACTCCTCCTCCTGCCCACTCCTGATGCAGCCCACGATAGCAGTGTCATCAGCGGTTGGTTGTTTAATTTATCTCCGTGGTGTTTTCTTTATGTTAGGTAGAAACCTCCCATGTCATTAATGTTACTCTTCCTCTTATTTCGATTATGTCAGACTAACTTGCCATTAATGGTTCTTGAATGCAACAGCCCAGCTTAATGACAAATAATACATTCTTGCTCATCATGGCACTGGAGTGTTGCATTTTGGTCAGACTTGAAAATAACAATTTCTCTGTACTGCTATACATGTGGCATTATTAATATGACTGCTACTATTGCTTGACGTAGTTCCTCCGTGTTGAGCCCCCAGAAGTGAACTCCTAATGGTTAGTCTGGTTTATGGCTCCAGGTGTTGCGACAGAAGAGACAGGCTTTTGATGTCTTATTTGTCCCTTTCTTGGGGGTCTCTGCTCCCAGTTTCTTCTAGCTCCCTTACTGTGTGTTTTTTGTAAAAACCTTAATTTGTCCCCTGAAAGAGAGTTATCTCCAATCTCTAGGATTTTTCCTGTCCTCTCAGCTTAGGTACAAAGAAGAGGAGCAAAGTGTGACAACCTTGCATTTGCTTAAATGAAAATGCATTTTGTTCTCTTTTTATAGTGTCAGAGTTACGACTCTGAATCAAGTCATTAAAGATCTACAAACAAAGGAGTCTGAGATGAATCGGGAGATGCTTTCATTTTTGTATCCTGATGTCTGTAACCCTTCATCAGTCTTTTCTGTAAGAGCAATTCCCAACCTTAAGATACAAGGTAGTTAAAGGGTGCATAATAACATATAAAGGTAGCAGAGTTAAGAAAAAAAAAGTAAACTATGAAAAGGGTAAAAGGTAAACATTTAAATAATGTGTTAAGGGAAGATTCTGAAATGAAAAGGTGAATTTTGAGAGTCTGTGTTTGGGGTCAAGAGAGTAGAATTTCTTCACCCTTTCCTGTTGTGTCTGTTTCTGTTTAGAGCAATTTACACAGGACGAGACATTTCTATGCAGCACAGCTGTTAGATTCTAACAGGAATAGTTACAATTGATAAGTCTTAAGAAAAATCTATTTACTATTTTTTTAATTTTCCTTCATTCATACATACATCCTGTGAACATCAGGGGGCACACCAGCTTCCCAACACCTGACACAACAGACACAAGCACACATCCAGCACACACACGTGTTTTATTAAAGCGTAGGAAACACTTTCCTTTTTGGTTTCCCACCCATGCACAGCACATTAAGCACAATAAACAGTCAAATACACAACACACAGCATTTCTTCCCTCTATCCCTCCGCCTCTACTCCTCCTCAGGCAAGCATTGTCTTCTCCCTCCCGACTCTGCCTCCCTGGATGGATTGAGGTGACTCCTTTTATAAAGCACCCAGAAGGGTTCCAGGTGTTCCATGATCTCCTTCCAGCAGCACTTTCGGATGTGGTGAAGAAGCAGGCTCTGCCATTCTAAATGCACCCCCTGGCAGTAGCCACAGGCTCCAACAGGGTTGAGGTTGAGGAAGAGAAAACATTATTATTTAACTCACAGGTATCAAGGACTGTGTTTTGAGTTGATCATGCTGCAGAGAGCTATATGATTTGTTCCTGATTTATGCAGAAAAGGAGTTGGGCTGTGTGCACAGCATTAAGGGACTAACTTTTATCATTTATGAGGAAAGGCTGACCTCTGATACTATAAGAAGACCCTGTGCAGAATGTAAGATCTTTATGGACTATAAGAATGTTTAAATTGATTCTAAGTGTGTATAAATAGAAGGGTGTATTCCTTAGGAATGCAAATGGCTGTTTGTTTCATGTTTTAGGACATTCCAGTATATCATAAATTAAGATTTAACCTAAGCTATGTATAACCTCAGAATGAACTGCTAGGGTTTTTTTTTTCTTTTCTAGGATATAAAAGAGAGAACGGGTTTACTTTAGATATTCTGCTAAAACCCAAATCAGTTGACTGAGTTGGGAAGAGGTAGTCTCACATTCTCTCTACTCACCAAGAATTAAGAATAAAGAAATTATTTTTACTTTAATTGGGTTTAAGTTTTTCCGTTGTTTTCCGACTTCAGCGCTCACAAGGTTCATGCTCCAAACCTATAGCACCGTAGCAAGCCAGTGGGACTGCCATCTGTCGTCCAGGGGGAGGTATTGCCCTGTGCAAGCTCTTTCGCTTTGTCCTTGCTTTATGAAGGTGTTCCAGCTGGGTAGAAGTTCCATCTGTCCGTTATAATACATACATAAAGAATTCAATAAATCAATATTTCATTATACACTTTGTTATGTTATTTATGGTGGCTGTCATCGCTGTGAAGTACCGTTGCATACATGGAGAAGTGAGGTGCACTATGTGGCAAATGTATGAAAGGTTAATGTCACATTGAGGGGTTTCTTTGGCTAGTTTTAGTCTGATTAGCATAGATATTCACCTGACTGCTCTTCTCTGCACAGCTGTGATCCAATACAAAGGCCAGAATTGCACACAGTAGTCCAGATGTGGTCTCTGATTTATTCTACAATTTGACCTTCAGTTTTCTTTTTCTATTGTCTTTATGATGTACATGCAATTGCCCTTCCTTGCTTTCTTCTATGCATTGTTTAAAATTTAAGAGGAAAATGTTCTGTACATGACAAAATGATGTGTTATTGCAAGAAAACTGTACACATCTTGCTGATGACTTCTGACCATTAAAATGTGCTAGAATTTCCAATTTGAAACAATTTCAATGATAAACATACAGCTAGTAATGGAACACAGTTCCACTTATTATCAAGATTGGATGAGTAAAAGTACCAAGTCCACTCCAGAAGACAACCTTATAAAACTGACTGCCTCTGATGTACGGGGATATCTTTAATTACTTTGTTTTATCCCTCAGCATGGACATTGAGACCATGAGAAATTATAAGAGCACCAAAACATATCAGTACCTCCACTGCAATAAAATGGGTGAAGTTCTCCCTCACCCAGTTAATAAGATGGATTGTTTTTTGTTTTGAAATCTGAAGTACATCCCAGCCAGACAAACGAAGCTAAGAAGTGCTCCTTATAGGTGCTGATTCAGTTGTCTGGCATTTTGAACAGGTGCTTTAGCATTGATGCAACATCTAAGTAAGGCTAATTTCTTTAAGTCAGAAAACTTTTATTTCTTTCTAATTTTCTTGCTTTTTAGCCATTCTGGTGTGTGTTCAGAACAAAGTGGGTGTGTATATTTATTAATTATTACTAGAAAATCATTTGCTGACATAATGTGTGAGTGAGCATGTGCATTTGTTGGCATGTTGAGTATAGCCTTGAGCAGGCATTGTTTCTTAAAATTGATCTTCCAAGAAGAATTGGGGGTAATAGAGTTGAATGGCTGTGCTATGAGAAATAGAACACATTCACATTGCATTAACACATGTCGGCGCCTGGTCTGTCTCATTTGACATGTGATCACTGAGATTCCTTCCCTTTGTCATCTGCAGACATACAACAATACAGATGTAAATATTGCATAAATCGTAAGCCTTGTAGTTGTCTGTTGGGAATACATTATCTATGAACTGCTTGAACCACATTTTATTTAGAATTGCAAGTAACCAACCTGGAAATAAGACACACTACACAATTCAAGCACAGCACTCTGATGCAGAGAAAAGTGTTGACAAATGTGGTGCAGCCATGTACTGTATTTGCCAGATACTGCAGTGTTGCAATTACAAAATTGTTTCTTCACATACCCATTCTTTTATGCACTAGAACTCTCTGCTTCTTTAAAACAGGAGCATCATACCCACTAGCCATGTTTCTGGACGGAGGTTGCCCTCTGTTGGATTCTTCCCCACAAAGTGATGGCAGCCCTTCCTACTTATTTTGGCAGTAGATGAAGGGTAAAAGGTCCTCCACATTCTGATTCATGTAGTGCCTTTTACTCAAAGCATTGCTGGTTCAATATCTCCTTTTTTTCAAATTATGGTTAGACCCTTTAACAGTGTAAATAGTGCTATACCTGTACCCTTGACTGGGGAAGCTCTAGCCAAAGGTGTGTATATTTTCCCAAAAATGGAGGTACCCAATTTCATTCTTTAATTCATTTTCCACCACTTATCATAAGCTGGGTAACATTTTTAGCAGTGAAGCTCATATATTCTATTCCCCAGCCACATTTGCCAGCTTATGCTGTGGGATCCCAAGGTGTTTCTAGGCCATCGGGTGATATAATCATCCCAGCAAGCCCTGGGTCTTCTCCAGGGTCTCCTCCCATCTAGTGTATCAGATGAAAGAACCACTTCAGTTGGCTCCTCTTGATGCCGAGGGCTAGCAGCTCTACTCTATGCCTTTCCCAGTTGTCTGTGCTTCTCACCCTATCTCTAAAGGTGAGCCCAGTCACCCTGCAGAGAAAGCTAATTTTGGTTGCTTATACCCACAATCTCATTCCAGCTCAAGAAGAAAGCCTTCTTCAAGCTAGAATACAACTGAAGGAGAATAAGCCCTGTTACTTGGAAGACATCCCTACAGAGATGTTGAAAGCTGGTGTTAAGGGACTTGAATATAAGTATGGTCTGGAAAGACAAAGAAATCTGACTAGACCTCAGAAATGGCAACAAGATTAAAATATAGAAATTACCATTGCATCATCCTGCTCTCGACCACTGGGAAAACCTTTTGTCTTGTGGGCCTATATTTTCTGCTCTACTTTTCTAAGGAAATTTTCCGAGTCCTAGTGTTGCTTCAGAGTATCCTGAGGCACTTCCCAACCTTTAGATGGGTAAACACAAGAAAGAAATAAGAGGACTTCCATCAAAAAAACCATGTGGAAAATCATTTCTGGACTGAGATGTCCAAACAAATGTATTGCTATTCTGAGACTGTACAGCTAGATGACACTGTGATATCAAGAAGCAACGGAAGATAATGATCTATATCAAGGATTTTTAAACTTTTTAATCTGAAGACCCAGTTAAGAAAACTGGTATCATACTGGGGCCCAAGAAGAGTATTATTACCATAAGGACAGCAAAGCCATACATAGACAAACAACAGTGGCCACATGATGCAAAAAAGTAAATATTTTTGTTTCCTTGCAAAGAAATTTCTCACATTAATATTACTAAAAGAGAAAAGTGGAAAGGACATATACAGTATCTACTATATAATAAAAATTCTGTGTGTCCAGTCCCTCTTAGAAATTTGATTGGTCATTTTGGCTTTGGTTGACACAACAAAATAGGTAAGTGCAAGTGTGAGTGCCACAAGGAGGAAACATGGTATGGGAGGTATCAAGTATAAAAGTGTACAGGATGCAAGAAAGGCACCCCAAAAAAATAATTACACATTTCTGAAAAGTAGACCTTATGGGAAGCAGGCCTTGAGAGCAGGATTGCTGGCGAAGAAACACTCACACACATGCGAATACCAAGAAAAGTGGCCGAGTCGCAATTATGAAACATAAATATCATTCAAAACATGGAATTGATTCCAGAGGTATATCACTGCCAGGGGAAAAACCTAATGATAAAGCTGAGAGAAATAAATTCTTCTTAAAAACTAAGGTAGCACAAAGATATGACAGTTTTTGAAAGGATAGTGTGAATAGTCACTTTATTTATTTATTTGACTTCTGGCACAGGATTAAACCAGTCAAAAATAATTAAACAATGCAGTTTATTTGCCTTGTCCTAAATATCATAATTTTTTAAATAAAATTTTTCAAATGAGCTCCTCCATTAACAATTCATTCTGGTACTGTAAATGAGTTTGCAGATTGCTCAGCATATCCTGATTTTCATTTAACAATTCGATAAACTGAGTTAAGAAATTGAGTCACATAGATTTTTCCTATAAATGTATGCGTTATTTGTATTTTATATAGGTCATAAGATAAATTTTAATGAAGAATTTCCTGAATAGTGCAGTTTGAAACCGAACTTTAATATCAATAACTGACACATCCTGCTGAATGCCGAAGGCTCCATTTTGTAGCCT
Organism: Polypterus bichir lapradei; assembly: GCA_026402145.1. Classification (NCBI taxonomy): domain Eukaryota; kingdom Metazoa; phylum Chordata; class Cladistia; order Polypteriformes; family Polypteridae; genus Polypterus; species Polypterus bichir. The sequence goes on along the minus strand of JANRMT010062814.1, from coordinate 123,993,178 downwards.
GTGTTTTACCCTTTTGATATTTTCTGGAGTAAATGGTCTAACAAATACATCTTTTACATTATCAGCAGATTGAAATTTATTGAAACAGTTTAAAATAGTGTTACAAGAAGGTATTTACCATTACTGAGAAAAGTTAAACTTTGATACAAATTTGGAGTCAATGTAAGACATAATGGCAAACATACTGTATAATGAGGTTTCAATCTGTTGTCCGTAGCCACTGAAACTGGGCATAACATATAACACTGCCACAACACAATATATAAATCACCACCTTATTACCTTACCCCAACAACACCATCTTTTGCCTCACCTGTTATTTTAATTTTGACATTTCAAACTACTGTTAAGGTGCCTTCACCTGACAAGCTTCTCTGTCTCCAACCTTTCTTATGCACATCTTTGCTTTTCAGTAATCTCGCTTTGATTAAGTTGTGTGAGAGGTGCTGCAGTTGTGGAGAATATTTATTATATTTTCAGGCTATAAAATTAAAGCTCCCTGTCATGCACCAACATCATTGTTTATAGGATGCATCTTGGATTGCAGACTACTGCAATAAATAGTATGCTAAATTGAGGGTGGTATATGACTTGCCACAGAATTCATGCTTGGATGAACTTGACTGATTTTCTCCCATAACTTAAGATTTACTGGTGTATGTGACCATTTTCTACTATTTTCTTCTAAGGTAGCAAGACCTGAGATACCTACCACTGTCTCCTAAAAACTCTCAAAAGATTTCATCTTTAATAGTCTTCATATCAGCTGGGAGGATTGTTATATCAATTCCAATGTCTTCCCCGAGACACCCAGTATCATAGCTATGATCCTGCAGAACATTCCCCTTTGGGCAGACAAATGCAAGTTTTGTGTCTCTCAGCTGAATGGGATGAGGGAGCCAATGAAAATTCAAATAGATTTTCAAGGCCTAACTTACTAAGGTGTCAATTTTGGTAGATTGCAGACACACGCCATAAAAAGTTCCCAATGGAGAATGACTACCTATCTGATGAGGCAGACAAAACTCAAAAGGAAAAACGGAAAAACCCAGAGTGACTGCTGATGATCACAATAGAGCATGAGAATGTTGTGTGAGCATCGACTTTTTTAAAGGATTATTAGTTCCTGTCTTGAAGCATGTTCTTCTTTACCTGCTTCAGACATTTACCAGTCTTCTGCAATGACAAGTTTTTGATAATATGTGCCGGTCTCAGATACCATTTTTCAATGTTTAATGGAATGCATGTGAACACATAAGGGCAACCAATAGTAAAAAAAAAAAATCAAAAAGAACCTCCTACTGGAAATACTAAGACTAAAAATTTCTTTTTACTATTTTAACAGTAAAGGGATGATGAAGTAGCAGATATATAAGAAGAACAATATGAGGTAAATATATATACACACAACAAAATATCAAATACATTTAGTTGTTATTTTTATAGTCTTGATAGCCTTGATTAACAGGTATAAGCTGTGAGGAAAGACTGAAAGAGTTGGACGTTTTCAGTTTATGCCGATGAACATTAAAGTGACATGATTGAGTTTTTCACAGTTATGAAGAGAATTAGAACAGTGGATAACAGTTGTTACTTTAAAATGCATTCTTCAACACGATTACAGAGACACAGTTGGAAACTTGTTATGGGTAAATTTCTTTTTTTTTGTATTATTAATTTTATTACAATCCATACAAAGCAATCAAGTTTTTACAAAGAGAAAAATTAAGAACAGATCGATCCCCACCCCTGAGAGAGAGAGCAAGCCAAACGGCGTTAAATTTAAGGCTTGTAAACATACCTAAATTAATAAATTCTCTGTGCTTTATGAACTTATTTTAAAATATTACTGATTAGATCCTGCCATGTTTTGAAAAAAGTCTGTACAGATCCTCTAACTGAGTATTTGATTTTTTCCAATTTCAAATAATATAACACATCAGTTTCCCACTGACTTAAAAGAGGAGAGTTTGGGTTCTTCCAGTTTATGAGAATAAGTCTACGTGCCAAAAGTGTAGTGAATGCAATCACAATTTGTTTGTCTTTCTCTGCTTTAAACCCATCTGGAAGAACCCCAAACACAGCTGTTAATGGGTTTGGAGGGATTATGAGTCCAAGGCTATCTGAAAGGTAATTAAAAATGTTTGTCCAGAATGTTAATTTGGTGCAGGACCAGAACATGTGACCTAGTGAGGCTGGGACTTGGTTGCAACGTTCGCAGGTTGGATCTTGCCCTGGAAACATTTTGGAGAGTTTTAGTCGAGACAGATGTGCTCGATATATAATTTTGAGTTGTATGATTATATGCTTTGCGCATATGGAGCTCGAGTGAATTCTCACAAATGTCAGAAGTTTTTTTTCTCCACGCAGAGTTCCATAGACACTAGGAATAAGTTAGTAAGAAGTGTGACAGAGAGTGGCACTTTAGTAACTTTTAACTTGATTGTAGTTTGGAGAAATTAGATGAATACGATTGGCAGACTTGTTAGGCTGAATGACCTGCTCTGATCAAAATGACTATAATGTTCTAATTTTTATATTTTAAATTTTTTTTGGGTGGAACAGCTACTTAAATAAAAAACTAAAAATCAATTGAGTTTCAGAGCTGAATAAAGACAAACATTGATATGGAGAGCATGTGATTGTGAATCTGACAGTCTTAGCAAAACCACACTTTTGTTTTTGCTCAGGAATCTTTCATGTACTTTTTAAGTAGAGTTCAGATGATTTTACTATAGCATTTCATCCTTAAATAAAACATGTATGGGCAACATGTCTTTCTGTCACCTGTTCAGTTTGTCCCTAAGGCTTCAGAAAGTGCCACTTCTGTAGAAAACACCCTGCATTGTTCCTGTTCCAAAGAAGGCATCTGCCTCTTCACCTAAAGACTTTTGAGAGACTGGTCCTGGACTATATGAGTCCTGTTGTGGTAGACCCACCTGGATTGGAGTGGAGGATGCAATATTCAATCTGCTCCACAAGGCTTATTTCTCACCTAGACAAAGCCGACAGCACTGTGAGGATTATGTTTTTTGATTTCTCCAGTGCCTTCAATACCATCCAGCCATCCCTGTTAAGGGGTAAACTCAGAGATATGCAGGTGTCCTGGATAATGGACTATCAGTCAGGCAGCCTGCACTTTATGAGACTCCCAATACAGGAGCACCAAAAGGAACAGTCCTGTCTACTTTCCCCTTAACTCTGTACACCTCCGAGTATAAATATAACTCCAGGTCATGTCACTTGCAGAAATTCTCTGGTGATTCTGCACTTATGAAGTGTATTGATAAAGGGGATGAGACAGAGTACAGGAGTCAGGTGGAGAAGTTTGTTTCTTGGTGCAAAGAGAATTGTCTTAACATCTTAACATCAGCAAAACCAAGGAACTGGTTATTGACTTTCACCGTACTAAAGAGCCTGTATGTCTGGTCTCTATGCAGGGAGCGGATATTGAGGTGTGAGCTCCAACAAGTACCTGGTGGTCCACATCAACACAGGGAGGAGCAGGCTATTTTTCATAGGAGACTGAGTTCCTTTAATGTGGCAAGTGACATTCTTCACATCTTGTATAACTCTGTGATGACCAAGTATACACTGTGGTTAGTTTCGATGGTACCATTAGTTCAAGAGATGTCCAGCAAATCAGTTAACCAATTAAAAGGGCAAGCTCAGTTATAGAGCACACTCTGGACATGCTGGAGGTCATAGTGAAGGAGAGAATTAAAACAAAAACTGAATGCCATTATGAACAATGCTGCACATCCTTTCTGACACACTGAGCACTTTCAGCCAATGAATAATGTGTCAAAGCGAAGACTCCTTTATACCAACAGCAATACATCTTCATAATGCCACACTGTGACTGTGACAGCCAAGTCAGAATTTTTCTTCTTTTTAATATTCTTTCTTTATAGTCATTCTAGTGTGTGTGTTAAAAATCGTCCAAGAAAAAACAAACTAAATAGAAGGTGCTGACAATTATTATTAACTAGCAAAATACCCGCGCTTCGCAGCGGAGAAGTAGTGTGTTAAAGAAGTTTTGAAAAAGAAAAGGAAACATTTTAAAAATAACGTAACATGATTGTCAATGTAATTGTTTTGTGACTGTTATGAGTGTTGCTGTCATCAAGGATTTGATTATCATTATTTGTTTCAATCAGGTTCGTATTTGGTGGATGTGTTGTGTTCAAGTTACATTCCGTGTTTGTCTAGTCTATCCCTGACCATCTCATCTTCGTTGTCAACCGTTGTAAAGATAACAGGTTTCATTCATCGAAGTGATCACTACCCAAATCGGTACTCGTGAATCTAAGATGTTCAACAGGCATTCCCGGTATTAAGTTGTGGATTTGCCTGCGAATATTTAGCGGCAGCGTGTCTATGAATGTAAAAAAGTTTCTATCGCACTTTTGCTGAGTTTGTGCCAAACACTAGTCTATCCCTGACCATCTATTTTTCGTTTGCATAAGCACAGTCCTTCACCAGCAATTTTAACTCCATTACAAAGTGATCAAAAGTCTCGTTTATACCCTGCGTCCCCTCAGTAAACTTGTATCTCACGAATATCTTATTCATCTTAGGCATGACAAACGCCAGCGGCATCGTGTCTATGAACTTAATTTAAAGTTAAGCTTTACACCTTGCTTTCCTATTCGTTTGCATAAGCACAGTCTTTTGCCAGCAATTTTAACTCCGTTACAGCAATTTTAACTCCGTTACAAAGTGATCAAAAGTCTCGTATATACCCTGCGTCTTCTCATTAAACTTGTATCTCACGAATATTGTATTCGTCGTAGACATGACAAAAGCCAGCGGCAGCGTGTCTATGAACTTAATTTAAACTTAATGTTTACACCGCGCTTTGTTTCCGCAGTAGCTGCACTTATGAATATGCTTGTATGCGTCACTCACTTCATATTCTTTTGCTGCCTTCTCAATTGTGTAATGCGTTTTTTGTTCTGCGATCTTTGGAGCTCTTGCTTGTTCTCTGCGTACTGCGTTCACAGTCAGTTCATGTGAGCCGCTCGGAGCACAGCATTAAAAGGTTCTCAGCTGTGCTTGTGCTATCTCGTGCGATCTTGCGATGTCCACGGCTTTATTTAATGTTAGCTAAGACCCGGCATTTAAATGTTTCTCTCGCACTTTCGCTGAGTTTTTGCCAAACACTAGTCTATCCCTGACCATCTCATCTTCGTTTGCATAAGCACAGTCCTTCACCCGTGAATATTTAGCGGCAGCATGTCTATTGGATTGCTGCTGACAGATGGCCTTATATGGGAAGGCACTCAATTACGTGGGAGGCATGACGATGAGGGACGCAACTCCGCCTCACACGGCGTACGTAAGTAGGTTCCAGTTATGACCGTTACGCATAGAATTTCGAAATGCAACCTGCCTAACTTTTGTAAGTAAGCTGTAAGGAATGAGCCTGCCAAATTTCAGCCTCCTACCTACACGGGAAGTTGGAGAATTAATGATGAGTCAGTGAGTCAGTCAGTCAGTGAGTCAGTGAGGGCTTTGCCTTTTATTAGTATAGATGAAGAGGTCAGTAGTTACAACTAGAGGTGTAGCACTGGAAAAAACAAAAGCACTTCAACATGTACGTTAGACATAAAACTGTAAAGTATTGCAATCTAAGTGTATTCCGAACCAGATAGCATACCCTTTGCTAACTTTAGATGTCCTAAATACTGCATTACTGAACTGCATTTATTGTCTGATCTGATACATTCAAATCTTGAACATTTAACCATTGAAACTACCTGGATTGCCAATGTTGCTGGTAAATGTGATAAACACAACCGGAAGAATGGATCTGAGCTCTTGTGAAAAAGAGGTGACCTTCTGAATCTTTCCAAGATATTTCAAAATTCAACAGAATTAAAAAATGCGCACTCAAGATCTTCCTCTCTCACTGGTCCACTGATGATCTTGGAAACACAGATAATTGATGAACTATTCAGTTATCAGTCCCGATGAAACTGCTTATCAGTGACACTACTTGAATGGCAATGATTGAATCCTCTTGCTAAGAGGACAGGAGCTGCATGTCTTCGTGACAGTTTATTTTTCTTAAGTTTGTTTGGACCAAACAACTATTGGCTCAGTCAGTATTGCCCACGAGCAGAACAAATTTGTTCAGCAGATAAAATGGAAAAAAACATTTTTATTGTGCAGGTCTGTAGACCAGATTTAAGCATTCATTCAGCCATTTGATCCTAATCTATTATTTAATATTTAAAAAATCTTCTGTCAAGAAGAAGAAGAAGATATTTCATTTTCCAAAACACTCAAAGTACTTTACATTGAGATGGGGAGCCACTTCCACCATCAATGTGTTGCACCCATATGACTGATACAATAGTAGCCATTTTGTGCCAGTACACTCATAACCAGTTAGATATTAGGTAGTGAAGTAGTGACAGGGAGACGTAGCCATTTAGAGAGGTGGGATAATTCTGAGGTCAGAATGGGCAATTTAGTTAGGACACTGGGAAACACCCTACTCTTAACAGAAGGTGCTCAAGGTCAGGCCCTTGGTATTACACAGAAGACAGGGTAATTGCTCCTGTTGGCCTCATCAACACCTCTGAAGGAAAAGAACAATGAAAACCTTCTTCAAAGAGGCATAGTGGAGTAGAGCGGAGTTTTTATAATTAACACTAATTGGTGTGACAACCAGGCCAGACTTTTTAAAAGTAACAAGGGAGTAAGACATTAGAAGGGGACTGAGAAGTCACATATGGTGCAGGGTAAAGCACTCAGTTTGGTCCAGGGTAGAAGTTAAGCCATTGTAAATAGAATGAATCAAGAGGGTGATGTGAGAAGAGTTTGGATTTCAGAAAGGGAAGTCCTGTTTCATTGGCTTAAGCAAATATGAACGAAAAAATAGGCAATGATAAAAAAGAAAATTCTGTGGTAGGACCAACATGTTTTTCCAAAAGCTGGACCTTCAACTAACATTGACTTCCTGTTAGTGGTGACTTTTATAGCCTGGTGCCAAAAGAGGTAGAGCTGGAAATAGGGACGAGGTGACGTCAATGGTTGCCTTTATGGACTTTCTCTTCCAGCATGGGCAGGAGTGAAAAATATGTTAAGGATTGAGTTCAGACATCCTTTGGAGCTTCATTTGATCAGGGAAAACTGTTTAGATAGCATTAGCACTTAATAGCATCAGTTATGTTTGCCTGGAAATATGGTTATACATAAAAAAGCAGTGAGCAATTTCACAGTTAGTAGTTCATTTTTCTCTTTAATGTCTCTTCCCAGGGTAGTTGTATGTCAGAAGATAATAAAGGAGAAAACAACTGTGAAACATGAACATGGCAGAATATCTAATGTTTCATTTGTTAAATTATCAAGGTTTATCAAATCGCATTATTTGTGTTCACACTGTGATGATTAGGGCCAGTGAAGGCATGTTTCAATATAGTTAAAGATATTGTGAGAGATAAAAGGCATGAGGAAATCAAGAACAAACGATAACAAATGACACCAAATGACACCATGGAAAGTATATATTGAAATGACAGATGGAGTGAGAACCAGAATGGGGAAAAAAGAATACAATAAGCATGTTAATGGTTAGACAAAGATATTGAAAGATAAAGAGAGAGAAGGTTATAAAGGCAGTGCTTGTACGAAGAAGAAGGAAGGAACCCTTTGGATGTTGTATATAAAGGAAATAAAAGAAACTACGCTCTTTTTCTTTATACCACAGAAGACAGAGTTATGACTTATGAAGTGTCACACACGTGCACATGGGGAGCAGTTTAAGGACCGGACACGCACCGTGACAAGTCGTGCCAGGGGACAACGGCAGCGTACTAACCTCTCTCTTCTTATTTTCTCAGAAAGAATGAGGCTCCATCGCGGTAATACCGCCCGGACGATCCAAAGAGCTGCAGCACTTCGGGGTTCTTTTCTTCCTTCTGGTCCCCATGTGATGACATCAGCCACCCATCCAGCACCACGATTTTCTCAGCATCCCACTGTTTAATTTCCGGTCCGACCCCATAAATTGTCCGTCTACCTATCCTTCTATGTCTTTGAGTTTTGGAAACTATTGACCTGATTTTTGTTGCAGTATACGGGCTAAAAACCCCAAATCTTTATGAGTTTCTGCTTCTTTATTTCAGAATCTACAATTTGTTTTGTTTTATTGTCCATCAACACTCTTCTGATTTGACTATAGAGAACCTGTTTTGGGATTTAAAATGGAGACCAGAAGATGAAATCATACTTGTTATGTGGTGCCAAAATTCAAAACCAGAAAATCAATCAAACCTGTCAACATGGCCAAAACACAAAACCAAAGTCATACTCAAAAGAGTGAAACACAAATTTTTCAACTTTCAATTCTTTATAGCAAAATAACAACTTTAATAATAATAAATAATAAGTTACATTTATTAAGTGCCTTTCACAAACCCAAGGTTGCTTTACATACAGAGTAAAATAAAAAAGTAAAACACAGATGACAAAAGTTCATAGAAGAGGAAAGTTTTCAGTTGAGATTTAAAACTGCAGAAAGAGGAACAATCTCAGAGAGACTGAGGAAGAAAGTTCCAGAGTTGAGGGGCCATAACACTGAATGACCTGCCTCCCAGGGTGGAGAGTCTGGTGCATGGGACAGTAAGGATATTACTGCTCAAGGACCTGAGAGAGTGACAAGGAGTGTAAGGAGCTAGTAACTGAGTGAGGTAGAGGGGGCAAGGTTATGTAGGGCTGTGAAGGTGAGAAGCAGAATCTTGAATTTAATCCTTGATGGAACTGGTAACCAGTGAAGCTGGGAAAGAACAGGGGAGATGTGAGCAAAACGCTTTGTATGGGTGAGGACTCTGGCTGCGGAGTTCTGAATATACTGTAGCTTCTGTATAGATTTTGCAGGGAGGCCAATGAAGAGGGAATTAAAGTAATCAATACGAGACATTATGAAACAATGAACCAGAGCTGGAGCATCATTAAAGGACACAAATGGATGGAGGCAGGCAATGTTACAGAGAATATAGAATGAAATTTTGGAAAGAGACCTAATGTGTAGCTCAAAGTTAAGTGATGAATCAAACAAAACACCAAGATTTCTGACAACAGGAGCAGGTTTGACAAGTGTACCATCAACAGAAATAGAGAAATTGGATGACTTAGAAAGTTGGGATTTTGGACCTACCAGTAACATTTCAGTTTTATTGGCATTAAGTTTGAGAAAGTTATTTTCCATCCATAGCTTAAGATCAGTGATGCAGTCAGTGAGTGTGCTGGGAGGTGAATCTGTAGGGGAGTCTGTACTAAGATATAACTGTATATCGTCTGCATAACCTTGGAAGTTAAGGCCATCTATGTGAATAATCTGACCCAAAGGTAGGATATAAAGTAGAAAAAGTAATAGCCCAAGGACTGAACCCTGATGGACACCATGCGACACAGGTGAGGTCTTAAGCAGAGAAGTGGGGCCAGGATCAAGCAGACAGGAGGAGGAATTAGACTTATTAATAAGTTCAGAGATGGCAAGAGAGTCAACAGGCAAAAAGCAAGTGAGTCTTGATGATCTTTGGGAAATCTGCAAGGCACTAACCATAGTACTGTCATGTTCTCATTGATTTCACCTAGCAATGTTGTCGCAATCAACCACAAAATGCCGGCGCCCATAGAAAGCAAAATAATATTTGAAAAAGAGGTTAAGTGATTTTAACTATAAGAAAATGATCGTGAAATGAAAAGCTAATGTCAAATATTTACTCAGGATCCCCAAAAAACATAATAAATATTTTCCAACAAATGACCATTAAATAATAAAGAAACATAATTCATTTAACACTGTTTATTAGAAAATAAGCCGGATCTTCAGCACAGATCACTTTGAAGAAGTGGTTTTGGGCATGGTGGCCGGAGGCGGGGACCTTGGCGTTCTGATCCTCGGCTACAGAAACTGGCTCTTGGGACGTGGAATGTCACCTCTCTGAAGGGGAAGGAGCCTGAGCTAGTGCGTGAGGTTGAGAGGTTCCGGCTAGATATAGTCGGACTCACCTCGACGCACAGCTTGGACTCTGGAACCAATCTCCTTGAGAGGGGCTGGACTCTCTACCACTCTGGAGTTGCCCGCGGTGAGAGGCGCCGAGCAGGTGTGGGCATACTTACTGCCCCCCAACTTGGAGCCTGTGCGTTGGGGTTTACCCCGGTGGACGAGAGGGTGGCCTCCCTCCGCCTTCGGGTGGGGGGAAGGGTCCTGACTGTTGTTTGTGCGTATGCGCCGAACAGCAGTTTGGAGTATCCACCCTTTTTGGAGTCTCTGGAGGTGGTGCTAGAGGGCATACCTTCTGGGGATTCCCTCGTTTTGCTGGGAGACTTCAATGCCCACGTGGGCAATGACAGTGAGACCTGGAAGGGCGTGATTGGGAGGAATGGCCCCCCCGATCTGAACCCGAGTGGTGTTTTGTTATTGGACTTCTGTGCTCGCCATGGATTGTCCATATCGAACACCATGTTCAAGCATAAGGGTGTTCATATGTGCACTTGGCACCAGGACACCCTAGGCCTCAGTTCGATGATCGACTTTGTGGTTGTGTCGTCGGACTTGCGGCCATATGTCTTGGACACTCGGGTGAAGAGAGGGGCGGAGCTGTCAACTGATCACCACCTGGTGGTGAGTTGGCTTCGATGGTGGGGGAAGATGCCGGTCAGACCTGGTAGGCCCAAACGTGTTGTGAGGGTCTGCTGGGAAAGGCTGGCAGAGTCCCCTGTCAGAAGTAGCTTCAACTCCCACCTTCGGCAGAACTTCGACCACGTCCCGAGGGAGGTGGGGAACATTGAGTCCGAATGGGCCATGTTCCGTGCCTCTATTGCTGAGGCGGCTGACCGGAGCTGTGGCCGTAAGGTGGTCGGTGCCTGTCGCAGCGGCAATCCCCAAACCCGTTGGTGACAACCGGCGGTGAGGGATGCCGTCAAGCTGAAGAAGGAGTCCTATAGGACCTTTTTGTCCTGTGGGTCTCTGGAGGCAGCTGATAGGTACCGGCAGGCCAAGCGGAAAGCGGCTTCGGTTGTTGCTGAGGCAAAAATTCGGGCATGGGAGGAGTTTGGAGAGGCCATGGAGAACGACTTTCGGACGGCTTCGAGGAGATTCTGGTCCACTGTCCGGCGTCTCAGGAAGGGGAAGCAGTACAGTGTCAACACCGTATATGGTGGGGATGGTGCGCTGCTGACCTCGACTCGGGACATTGTGGGTCAGTTGGGGGGAGTACTTCGAAGACCTCCTCAATCCCACTAACATGCCTTCCAATGAGGAAGCAGAGCCTGGGGACTCTGAGGTGGGCTCTCCCATCTCTGGGACTGAAGTCACCGAGGTGGTCAAAAAACTCCTTGGTGGCAGGGCCCCGGGGGTGGATGAGATACGCCCGGAGTTCCTTAAGGCTCTGGATGTTGTAGGACTGTCTTGGTTGACACGTCTCTGCAACATCGCATGGACATCGGGGACAGTGCCTCTGGATTGGCAGACTGGGGTGGTGGTCCCCCTTTTTAAAAAGGGGGACCGGAGGGTGTGTTCCAACCATAGAGGGATCACACTCCTCAGCCTCCCTGGAAAAGTCTATTCGGGGGTTCTGGAGAGGAGGGTCCGTCGGATAGTCGAACCTCGGATTCAGGAGGAACAGTGTGGTTTTCGTCCTGGTCGTGGAACAGTGGACCAGCTCTACACCCTTAGTAGAGTCCTGGAGGGTGCATGGGAGTTTGCCCAACCAGTCTACATGTGCTTTGTGGACTTGGAAAAGGCGTTCGACCGTGTCCCTCGGGGAGTCCTGTGGGGGGTTCTCCGGGAGTATGGGGGACTGGACCCCCTGATAAGAGCTGTTCAGTCCCTGTACAACCGGTGTCAGAGCTTGGTCCGCATTGCCGGCAGTAAGTCGAGCCCGTTTCCAGTGAGAGTTGGACTCCGCCAGGGCTGCCCTTTGTCACCGATTCTGTTCATAACTTTTATGGACAGAATTTCTAGGTGCAGCCAGGGTGTTGAAGGGGTCCGGTTTGGTGGACTCAGGATTGGGTCACTGCTTTTTGCAGATGATGTTGTCCTGTTTGCTTCATCAGGCCGTGATCTTCAGCTCTCTCTGGAGCGGTTCGCAGCTGAGTGTGAAGCGGCTGGGATGAGAATCAGCACCTCCAAATCCGAGACCATGGTCCTCAGCCGGAAAAGGGTGGAGTGCCCTCTCAGGGTTGGGGGCGAGATCCTGCCCCAAGTGGAGGAGTTTAAGTATCTCGGGGTCTTCTTCACGAGTGAGGGAAGAATGGATCGTGAGATCGACAGGCGGATCGGTGCGGCATCCGCAGTGATGCGGGCTCTGCATCGGTCTGTTGTGGTGAAAAAAGAGCTGAGCCGTAAGGCAAAGCTCTCAATTTACCAGTCGATCTACGTTCCTACCCTCACCTATGGTCATGAGCTATGGGTAGTGACCGAAAGAACGAGATCGCGAATACAAGCAGCTGAAATGAGTTTCCTCCGCAGGGTGTCTGGGTTTTCCCTTAAAGATAGGGTGAGGAGCTCAGTCATCCGGGAGGGACTCAGAGTAGAGCCGCTGCTCCTCCGCATCGAGAGGAGTCAGATGAGGTGGCTCGGGCATCTGATCAGGATGCCTCCTGGACGCCTCCCTGGTGAGGTGTTCCGGGCACGTCCAACCGGGAGGAGGCCCCGGGGAAGACCCAGGACACGCTGGAGGGACTATGTCTCCCGGCTGGCCTGGGAACGCCTTGGGATTCTCCTGGAAGAGCTGGAAGAAGTGGCCGGGGAGAGGGAAGTCTGGGCTTCTCTCCTTAAGCTGCTACCCCCGCGACCCGACCTCGGATAAGCGGAAGAGGATGGATGGATGGATGGTTTTGGGCATGGGAACTATTCAGATATTTTAGAGCACAAAGCTTGAAAATACTGAAAGGACGTACCTCACAATATGTTGTCTTACATGCTTCAAGGCCCACATGCTCAATGCTAGTACCAAGAGATGAAACAAAATCAAAAACAGAAACAAGTCATAACCATGAAAATGAAACCTTTTGCAGCAAAGCTTAATTTTCTAATTGATATCAAAGTCAAACTGGTAATTCAAAAACCAGAAATTCGAGAAAGAAATATGCACTACGTTGTTTTGAGTTTTTTATCCAAATCACAAATGAATTGTCACCCTAGTATTTATGGGTTAGAGCTGATGACGTAAGAAATTAAACAATGTTTCTTGGCAAACAGCCGGAGCATACTGGTAACGGGAATAATAACATGACAGCAGCCGTATGCAAAACAAATTACCAATGCAACACAATGAAATACCCAACATAAAGAAGCCTGTATTCCCATGAATACTTAAGATTAGAATAATTATTTGTAAGTGAAATAAGTTCTCAAAGTGAACATCTCATCATATCAGATAGACACCTCTACATTGTCATTCCTTGAACAAGCATCTAGTACAAGCAATTGTTATACAAGAGGGTGATCAAAATGGCATGAAACTGAACCAGAAAGAGGACTCTATTGTGCTAAACTGCAAGGGGCCAAAGATTAGCTCCTGTGTACTAAGATTTGTGAATTTTATGTTTCTAGCATTCATAGTTTATAGAGTATGTTTCTTGTTTCAGCATCAAGTCAGCTTTGTTGACAAAACCTGCACAATCACAGGTTGTTCTGTCATTAAATTTCTAATGCTACAGAACAATATGCTTTCAGACATGTTATACTTGTCTTGTCAGCGTGAATCAGGACCAGCTCGCAAGTCAATGACTGCACGATATTCGATTTTGTGATATTCAATTCAATCGTGAGCCAGTCAGAGCCAAAAGGGTTGTTTTTCTCAGGCAGTAAATCCCCACTACCTCTCAGGATATGAACACCAGTCAGCACCCCACATGGGGCAACTGTATTAGCTAGTCAGGCTGAATGAGAACTCTATTGGCCCAAGTGACTAATCTGACTGTGAGGATGTCTCTTCTTCACACCAAGCTTGCTCCATTTAAGCCCCACTACATATCCATTTAAGTGTTGAGACAGATTATACAACATGAATACATTGAATCTGTATTTAGCATTATTTGCATGGAATTAAATGAAATAAACATCTCTCCGATGACATGGATGATCATTAGCTCAAAAACCTTTTTAGGTCACAGTTGCTACTCTCAGTTAATTTCCCTTTTTTTTGCTTATGTCTTTTCTGGCTTCAAAGTTCAAAGACAATGCTGTTAGTTTGATCTATTTTTTGTGACCATAAAGGAAACAGGAACCAGCCTGGTTACACAGTTTATTGGTAGGTGCCGAAATGAAGAAATTAACCAAAGAAGGCAGTTCACTGGTCTGAGCACAAGAATCAGGTGCTGATTCGGCCAGCAGGCTAATCTTAGCACAGTAAACCATTAGGAGGAGCTACATTACCATTACTGGTTGGTTCAAAATGAGCCAATTTTAATTGTGATTCAACCAGAAGGGCCGGAGCTAGGGAATCCATTCCTGGGAATTCGGGAATCCCGCATGTCATTCCCAGGAATCCCAGACTACCAGGATTGACACAGTGCATGGGCATCTCACATGTGAACGGTTTTAGAACGACCGACACTTATTTTTAATAAAACTACTGCAATATGTTGACGCCAATAAAAGACTAACCTTATCTACAAGCAGTTCATGCTGTCATATAAGTAGATGTATCTAATTCAGGGGTGCCCACACTTTTTCGTGTTGCAAGCTACTTTTAAAATGACCAGGTCGAAATGATCTACCTACATTAAAAATGATATATATATATACTAGCAGAATACCCGCGCTTCGCAGCGGAGAAGTAGTGTGTTAAAGAAGTTATGAAAAAGAAAAGGAAATATTTTAAAAATAACGTAACATGATTGTTAATGTAATTGTTT
>JANRMT010062814.1:123946651-123972786 GCA_026402145.1 Polypterus bichir lapradei | reverse complement strand
CGTCTCCTGCCCAGCAAAAGTCGAGCAGCCGGCGCGCGCGCATAGCTGTGCCGGCCTTTGAGACACTGACTGCGCTTCTGCCTTAACTCAAAGTGAGCACTTTTAATTTTTTTCATCCTCCCCCTGAGCTATAGCCCAGACAAGTGCAAACACGGGACCCCTTTTCTACACCGCGGCAAAATAATATTAAGGCGCTTCGCACTTTATTTTGCACGTATACGATTATGACGTCGTCAGCTCGGATTATGAAGACACGCACAGGAGTGGAGGACTGACAGTGCCATCACAGCCGATTAATAGCTGGGACGTCTCACCAGTCTACACAAGACCCACCGCGACTGTCCCCAAAAGGCGCTCATATCGTCAGCAAAAACATCTCTCTACACTATATAAAAGAAAAAGGCAACTTTTCTTTGTTTACACCTTTTTTCCTTTTATCCCAAACCAAAGCCTTTCTCTCTTAACACTGCAGAGGACACAAAACTAATCTTCTTTAATTGCTGGTAATGCCGGTAAGGCACATTACCAGAGGCAGAAATTTGGACGTTCACATAGAAAATGTAATTTCTATACCACAGCCGTCGTGTAGCGCCTTTCAAAAGGGATCTACTACCGAGAGATGATCCATATACATTTTAGCTGCTGTTAGTACTACTTACCTGTTCTGTTATACCGTCTTTAAAATGTAGTTTACCCGCAACCACTCCAGTAGTGCTCAATGTACCTTTACTTCTTAAAACGTTAATGTTTTACTGTTTAATAACTTAGAGACTACATTTTATTACTTTTCCCTTGCACTCAGTGACCAAAGCTATACACACACATATAGACACATACATATATATACACATATATATATACCTGCGTGTATGTTTGTATGTATGTGTATATATATATATACACACACACACACCTATCTACATTGTATATATATATATATATACTCAGCAAAAAACGAAACGTCCCTTTTTCAGGACTGTGTATTTCAACAATAATGTTTTAAAAATCCAAATAACTTTACAGATCTTCATTGTAAATTGTTTAAACAATGTTTTCCATGCATGTTCAATTAACCATAATCAATTAATTAACATGCACCTGTGGAATGGTCGTTAAGACCTTAACAGCTTACAGAAAGTAAGCATTTAAGGTCACAGTTCTAAAAACGCAGGACACTAAAGAGACTTGTCTACCGACTGTGAAAAACACCCAAAGAAAGATGCCCAGGGTCCCTGCTCATCTGCGTGAACGTGCATTAGGCATGCTGCAGGGAGGCATGAGGACTGCTGATGTGGCTAGGGCAATAAATTGCCATGTCCGCACTGTGAGACGCCTAAGACAGCGCTACAGGGAGACAGGAAGGACAGCTGATCATCCTCGCAGTGGAAGACCACGTGTAACAACACCTGCACAGGATTGGTACATCCGAATATCACACCTGCGTGACAGGTACAGGATGGCCACAACAACTGCCCGAGTCACACCAGGAACACACAATCCCTCCATCAGTGCTCAGACTGTCCGCAATAGGCTGAGAGAGGCTGGACTGAGGGCTTGCAGGCCTGTTGTAAGGCAGGTCCTTACCAGACATCACCATTAACAATGGTGCCTATGTGCCTATGGGCACAAACCCACCTTCGCTGGACCAGACAGGAGTGGCAAAAAGTGCGTGAGTTTCTGCATGACAGCAATGTCAGTGTTCTGCCATGGCCAGCGAAGAGCCCAGATCTCAATCCCATTGAGCACGTCTGGGACCTGTTGGATCGCAGGGTGAGGGCTAGGGCCATTCCCCCCAGAAATGTCCAGGAACTTGCAGGTGCATTGGTGGAAGAGTGGGGTAACATCTCACAGCAAGAACTGACAAATCTGGTCCAGTCCATGAGGAGGAGATGCACTGCAGTACTTCAAGCAGCTGGTGGCCACACCAGATACTGACTGGTACTTTTGATTTTGAGCCTCCCTTCATTCAGGGACACATTGTGAAACATTTTTAGTTTATGTCTTATGGTATTGACTCTTTTAGTGTTCATACAAATATTTACACATTAAGTCTACTGAAAGTAAAAACAGTTGAAAGTCAGGGGACGTTTCTTTTTTTGCTGAGTATATATATACACACACACATACATACATACACACACACAAATTATATATGTGTGTATATATATGTGTGCATATATGTAGATATGTATATATGTGTAGATCTGTATATATATGTATATATGTGTCTGTGTGTATTTATATATATATGTGTGTATGTATGTATGTATGTGTATATATATATATGCATGTGTATGTGTGTATATATATATGTATATTTATCTGTATGTATGTATGTGTATATGTATATGTGTGTGTATGTATGTATGTATATGTATGTGTATATATATGTTGATATGTGTATATATATGTATATATGTAGATGTGTATATGTATATATATATATAGATATGTGTATGTTTAAATATGTGTATATGTAGATATGTTTATATGTATATATGTATATGTATATATGTTTATATGTGTGTGTGTCTGTGTGTGTGTGTGTGTATATATATATATATATATATATATATATATATATGACAGCAACACTCGTAACAGTGACAAAACAATTACATTGACAATCATGTTACGTTATTTTTAAAATGTTTCCTTTTCTTTTTCATAACTTCTTTAACACACTACTTCTCCGCTGCGAAGCGCGGGTATTTTGCTAGTATATATATATATATAGTGTGAAAGGCGCTATATAGGCGCCTGACCCGACATAGATAGACATGGAGGCACGTATAAAAAGTACAAAGACTTTTATTTTTCTTCAGCTGTGGGACACGTCTTCCCCGTGCTACACAGCCCAAACACAGTCCCAAAGCACAACATACACAATCCTTTTTCCTTGACCACCACTCCTCCTCAAGCTTAGTCCTCCTCCTCCCGACTCTGGCTCCTCGAGTGGTGGTGGCTGGCCCTTTTTATAACCCACCCGGAAGTGTTCCAGGTGCTTGACCACCTGGTCCTAATTGCACCTCCGGGTGGGGCTGAAGATTCGTCCAGCCAGGCTGCTGAGTCCATGTAGCTCCCCCTAGCGGCCATCCGAGCCCCCAACCAGGCTGTGGAGGACTCCATCTCCCATGGAGCTCTGCGGGTGGTTGGGGAATCACTGTCAGCCATGGAGGCTGCCACCAAGCATCCCGGGGGAGGTACTGGAGTGCCCATGGTAGCTCCCCTGAAACATAAGCAGCAGGGGCGTCCCTGCCAGGCATGGGACTCGGCTGTCTTTCACAATATATATGAATTTCCCCTTGGGATTAATAAAGTATGTATCATATATACACGTGTTTCACCCTTTATGTTGCGCCACGGAATGTGGTTCGTTTATTTGACAGCATGTAGATTGGGGTAATTACATTCATGGCATTCATAGTCTGAATCACAATCTGATTGTATGGGTGGTTACCTACCAGGTAACGCTTGTGGTTGATCTGCAAGTTGGCAAACATCCACCACGGTGCCCTCTTCAGTTGCAAGGAACAGATCATAGAATGTTGCAAAGTATTACTGTCAAATAATGCAAAGAGTATGCGACACATGTTTCGCCCTTTACGTTGCGCCACAGTGTGTGGTTCGTTTATTTGACAGCATGTAGATAGGGGTAATTACATTCATGGCATTCATAGTCTGAATCACAATCTGATTGTATGGGTGGTTACCTACCAGGTAACGCTTGTGGTTGGTCTGCAAGTTGGCAAACATCCACCACGGTGCCCTCTTCAGTTGCGAGGAACAGATCATAGAATGTTGCAAAGTATTACTGTCAAATAATGCAAAGAGTACGTGACACGTGTTTCGCCCTAATTCTGGGCTCATCAGGCGTACACATTCACTGCACGTCAGCGTCAGAGGCGAAGCCACGGCGTGTGGTTCGTTTATTTGACAGCATGTAGATTGATGTAATTACATTCATGGCATTCGTAGTCTGAATCACAGTCTGATTGTATGGGTGCATGTGGGATGACCAGTGTGTTAGAAGGAAAGAGATCTCAGACTGGCTGCCCTGTATTTGTCAATCAAGTGGCAAATGCCATAGGGCGGTTATATGATAGACTAACGTTTAAAAAAATTTTTTTTGAATGCAACGCGATCTACCTGATCAGATACTGATACACTTGTTCTAAACAACGCCCGCACTTGCCATTGCTCTGAAACACCGCTATTTCAGCTTTTACTGATGCATCCAGTTTCTTGTAATCATTGTGTGATGGCAAGTTTCTTGGCACAGATAATGCAGATGCAACAGACTGACGCATTGCAATTTCAAGTTGCTGTTCAAAGCTATTGTCTGACAGACGTCAATGAAGTCTGCCCTGTCCCGGCATTCGTGAGCTGCCGAGTGCAGACTCCTCCCAGTCCACTGTACTCAGTCTTAGTCGGAGCCGGGAGACTGACGACTGCTGCTGGTTGACTAAATTAATCTGCAACACCTTACACCAAGGGTCAAAAAACCATGCTGCTTAATTATTTTCAACCATAACTCTTTTATTTCTTGATCAATTTTTATACTTTTACACGCTATATATGCGAGCTTGGCCGTTCCTGGTTTCCCGGGAATTACAGCAGTTTCAATTCCCTAGCCGGAGCCTACACAGAAATGAAGAGCTGCTTCTTGCAACTGCAGGTGATAAGGAAGACAGTGTTAGCAACAGCACTACCATCAACATCCTGGGGTTTTTGTAAATTATTTACATGTTATTGTCTGTGTTTTTTATTGAGCTGGATATTGTTACAGGGGTTTTCGACATTGAGGAATCTGATTAAATTGTTTTCAGTTCAGTTCTTCATTCTACAGTTCATAAATTTCGATTTGGACCATTCTCTGCTGCAACTTTATTTTTTGTTTAGCTGCAATAAATTGCCAGGTTTTGCCCAGTAAGGGGTGTGGTTTTAGAGGTCATGAGCCTCTCAGTCATTACACATCAGAATAAAAGGGTCATTCTAGGTTTGCTTCCTTATTCGACTACTTGGACACTAAAAAAAATTAATTTCATTAATTCATGTTTGATTTTTACTTACGCCTTTTGGCTTTGTTAATTGGTAGGTTGTTGTTCTCCTGGTTCAGACCCTTACTGCATTTATACTTTCTCTTTATGTCTTTTCTTATAGGCATTCTGATTTTCTCTTGCACTATGGGCAGAATGGACATCTGTTGTCATGGGATGGTATTGCTTACCTCAGGAAGATGATTTCCAGGTGCACATGCATGACACACTCTAAATTGGCAGGTGTTTTGTATCCATTACTGCCACAAAGTCCTTGCTTCCCCTGTACACCTAAATTGAGTTAAGCATACGAGAAAATGGGTGGCAACTTCAAATTATTGACATCTATAAGATTGTGACACTTGAGATTATTATTTATTTATTTGTTTGATTTTATAAGGATTGAATAACATACAGTTTATTTTCTGATGGACTGGACAGTAATCTTCATTGATGAAATTACAGAGAGAAAATAAATTCACATGCATATTTTAAAAATCCACTATGGTACACGTTCCTATACAAACGGCGATTTTTATTTATGAACAATTCTTAAAACTCATAGATGGTTTCCATGCAGTGCTTTTTTAATCCTGATATCATGGTAGTTCATGTTGCCCCCTTGTAGTTTGAACAGGTTTTTGCCAATAACTGCCTCCCACAGCTCAAAGCTCAGGCTATTTTAAAAGATTAGCTAAGCTAAAGCAATTTTAAATTGCTCACCACTGGATTCTTTACAACATCTAATACTCCAGTTGTACCTCATATGCAGTATTTGGTAGAAACAGATGATGATTCACAGCAAGCCCTGAGCAAGTATAATCAGTACCGAGGTTATTTTAGTTTCATTTTTTTAAGTAGTTTTATTTCTATACTGTATTCACCTGTCATTTCATTTTAAGTTTAGTTTAATGGGCTTTTGACCATTTAAAGTTCACCTTTCATTTTTGATGACATACCTGAATTACATTTTATTTTTGGTTCAGTTTTTGTTTTGGCTATCCAATGAATGTTAAGGAATGCACGGTGTGCCAAAATAGAAAGGGGATGTCAAAAGAATCAGAAATCTCATAAACAATTCACAAAGGCTCTTTTTGTGCAGGCCATCTCTGTAGACATATATCTTTTGAAAGTTTTAATGTGTCACTTGTGTTGTAGCTGTGCCCATCTGTTCAAGGATCTGTTTACCTGGGAAGCACTTTGTATTTTACTTTTTGGATCAAACACTTGACAGTATGAAAGGAGATACTTCACACAACCTCCTAAAGATTGAGGTGCATCAGCATACTTTCTGTCTTTATGTGGTCAATCAACTGAGGCGGCCAGACTACAGATTTCTGCAGACAAGAAGAGGAAGACTGTTAAACTGTAAACTGTCATTTTACCTTCTTTGGCAGGTGTGTGTGTTTTGTTTGACACCTCATGGTCCTCAAATTCTTTATAAATTTATTTATGATAAGAGTTTAAGATTTTCTTAAATTTATTGGGTTACTTCCCTTTAATTAAGCTTCCCAAACCCAACCACTGACATTGCACACTTGTCAATATTACTGTCAGTCTGTTACTCAAAAGAACTCCTAAATATGACCATTCCATTTATGTCCAAAGGGTTGGTTTCATAGTCATGTTGTGTGTAGCAGGGACAGTCAACTGCTGGCTAACAATAATTAGTTTATTTAAAGGAATATTTAATCCAAAATGTTTTTATATCTCACCTCATGTAGTTTGCAGTGGAAAATTCTTAATTTCATGTTTTCAGATAAAATGGAAATAAAAATGTTTGTAATAGAACAGAGGTGTATGATGAACAACACTGAACATCAGCAAACAATTATCAAGATGTCAATGAAAAAATCTCACATTACTCATGTCTTAAAATTCACAATTAAAAAACAGTAACAGCACATGTTTTCCTGCCCATATTTTATTTTTGCAATTTGTTTCAAGTATGCAGTTTTTAATTTCACTTCTGTTTTCATTTTGATTTGAACTAACAAAATGCTTTCTTAGGCATTTCAGTTACAGTTTTCATTAACATTAACTTTGATCAATAAAATACATCTTAATATGCACTGTAAAGAATAAACTGATTATTGTGCCACAAAAAGAGTTAGGGTTTCAGGTGAGTAAACCCTGTTTAATGCAATTAGTAGTCAAGTCGGTTTGAATAAACAAATATGCCATCTTCTCATCAATGTTCATGTGTTATGATTTGGAGCTACCTCCAAGACAAAACACGTGTGAATCAAAATCAGAGGCTCACCTGACTAAGGCTTCACCCTGGCTTGAATTGGAGGAGGTACAAAAATGGGGAACTGGCAAAGCAAAGCTATATATTAAAAGAAAAATATGACTTAACCCTTAAAAGAGTAGAGATAACCATAAACCTGTGGCTTGCATTAAAGAGCAGAGGAAGAATCTTTCATTAGTCACAGATTAATTTTTCACAAAATGGGAAAAAAAACAAAGAAAAGCTCAAAAGAGCAGAAATAGGCACAACAGAGTTTGTAATCCTAAGCAAACGAGTCCCCAAACTGAAATCCAAAAATCAGAATCCTTTGAATCAGTTTTTCTCAACCAGTGGGATGTGGGCTGCTATTGTTTATAATGGTAGTGGGTTGCAGTGGGTCGTTGCTCTAAATCTCATGCTCATACCCTAACACTATCATGATTGCACTCTTCATAGGTCACAAAGGCACTTACATGGAAAAAGTTTGACATTACATCAGAAAGGTTGAGAAGCACTGCTTTAAACAGAGCCCAATAAATTAAGAAAAACAGAACATCCAACACAGAAAATGCAATACTCACAGAAACTCCTATAAACAAGTGATTTCCTTCTCCTGAGCATTCTCAGCTCACTTGTAAACACATAATAAGGGCTCAGGAGTAGTAACATGAGGGTGGCTACATTTCCTGGGGGCACTGACTGCAAAAAACAAGAAATAGCAGAAAATTTAAGAAGAAAGAACATAGTTATACACATAATAGAAA
Organism: Polypterus bichir lapradei; assembly: GCA_026402145.1. Taxonomy (NCBI): domain Eukaryota; kingdom Metazoa; phylum Chordata; class Cladistia; order Polypteriformes; family Polypteridae; genus Polypterus; species Polypterus bichir. The sequence goes on along the minus strand of JANRMT010062814.1, from coordinate 123,964,753 downwards.
AAAAATAAAAATATGCCCTTAAGTAACTTAAACAAAGAAAACATAGCAATACAATACATACAGTAAACTCCATAACAAAATGCAGAGATATACCTGTGTATTTCAGAGCTGCTCATAGTGGCCCAAATTACAATGACTGGTTTTATTGAAGCTAGGGTGAAAGAGGTAAAGTCTTGGGAAGTAGGATGTGACAGCAATCTTTGTGTTGGTTTTCCACAGCCCTAGGGACGGAAATGGAAACTGCTGTTATTACAGGTCTTGTCCCCTTGTGTTCCTTTAAATCCTTCTCCATAAGGTGCTAACAATGCAATCATAATTGGTAACACTTAGGAGACTTTTTTTTTTTAAGGACTTTGCATTCATTTTTAAAATAACTGTTTAAGATCACAAATGTGGAACATAATAGCAGAGCATGGATTAGTGCTCCAGTATACTGGGTCTGCACAAACTAACTGTTTGTGTTTAGGTGACATGTCTCTGTGAGTTTGCTCCAGAGGAGTCCTCATAACCCCAAAATGTTTTAGGTTAACTTGAGACTATTATTTAGCCTGCTATGTGGGATCTCTGAGTGGGGATGTCCTGTCTGGTTTTAACTCCTGTGGTTAGATAGATAGATAGATAGATAGATAGATAGATAGATAGATAGATAGATAGATAGATAGATAGATAGATAGACAGATAGATAGATTGATTGCAGGCAAAATTATTTGTACACTGTGAAAAAAATGGTTAAAAACGGAAATGAAATTGAGAATATTGAAAACTTTAAAAACTGCCTAAAATGTTACAATTACATTGTGTGTAATTGTATTAAGGGATTGGAACAATAAATGTGACATTCTTAGCAATTTTCAGTTGTGTAAACTTAAATGGTCCAGTGACATGATCATCAAACCCGGTCAGTAATTCTGACATGCCCAACAACTAGAAGTCACATAATGTGACATCACCTTTATGAGTCCTAAAATCTCTAGTAAAGAGGTATGCCTACAACAGACATCTGAAAATCGGTAGACTGGGAGATCAGAAGACCATTGGAAACTCATTTAACGGCTTGAGAGTGAGAACCGAGAAGCACTCCTGGTGAGAGGAGGGACAATCGACAGACAGGTCAAGCAGAATATACTCTTCTGGTGAAGATGAATGGAGACCCATAGGCTGGAGGGATTGAATAGGAGGAGAGCCATGCAGGGACTTGTGAGTCTAGTCAAGAGTTTCAAACTGGATTCTTGTGGCATCCGGAAATCAGTGTAGACAGCCAAAAAGAGGGTAGTGTGGATGAAATGATTAAAAAGATCACATCATTGGAGTATCTGTATTCTGGAGGAACTGGAGAACTGTGTCAAATATTTGAAACATGCACTTCAATTTAAATGTTTAAAGTCTAAATATTCTCGACTGTAATGGACATTCACCATTTTTTCAGCCTCTAATATATATCCATAGAGTGCTAGATTCCTAGTAAAGGATCGAAAATCAAAAATGACACCATATTTACAATCACTGACCTTAAAATAGTCTAAAATGGCACCTATGATGCTTATGTTTGAAATTTGTCATTTGGAACCTTCTGGGAGTAGACTAGGACAACTGGATAGAAATCAAACATCATGAATATCATCAAATATGTGATCAGCAACCTCAAAATAATATAAAACAACACTCTACCTGTCTATATTGCTGTTCCCCATTTTTTCAAAGTTTGATGAAATGGAGGAACTTTGACCCCTCGTATCCCATTAAAGGGGTGTATCCCTGGGGTTGGTTGATGTGACCTATACAACTTTACATCCTTCTGATAATTTTAACTGGAGGTACCTACTAGTTTACTCTTTATCATCAGGGTGTAATTTCCTGCACAAAATATGGTCCAAACATGTCATATAAATGAGTGTTTTTCAAGCCTAGCAGACCAAAAATAAGGATGATCCCCAGAAAGCTTGTATAACTGGACATGAGTTGAGTTGAGTTGAATATATGTGGGGGTTTTCTTGTACTGGTGAGTCAGTGACACTTGAGGCTATGCGCGTTGGAACTTATTGGAAGTTATTGTGGTTTGGAACTCCAAGTTCATTATATAGTATTTATGCATAATTCACACTAAAACATGGCCTACGTACGCACAAAAAAATCCAGATGCATAAATTTGTGAGAACGGCAACTTCCACGTTCTTCCGCTACATAAATCCCGCTCAGCGTGAAAAGTAACTCACATGCACGTGCCTGCTGCCCCACCCCAACTCCTCCCAGAATTATGCCTCTTTGAATATGCAAATCAATATAAATAGCCCTTAAGCTCAGCGTTCTGTGAAAAGGCAATGGCAAAACCACAGGGGAAAATAGAAGAATTTCAGCGAATACCATGTGGAGGCAAGGAAAAACTTAATATTTGTTGGTTTAAACAGTGGTATAAACAACAAAAGGAAGTTGATCAAGTGACATAGAGTGTCAGAGGAACTCGAAAACTCAAGTTCACAAAGTCGCACAGTGCCCGAAGTAAAAAAGTTGTCAGATATCAAAGTCGCAGTGAAAAGGCAAGTCGTAGACCACCGTCTGAGTGTCATATGAAAGCTTATTAGGGTACAGAGAAAAGAAAAAAAATAGGGAAAAAGTGAGAAAAAAGATCAAAATGTCAACTTTAATCTCAAAATGTCCACTTTAATCACGTAGTTTATTTTGTCATTAAAGTAGAACATCATAAACTTCATCTTAAAATCGATTAATTTACTAGTTTCTCAAATAACATCGTAACTAAAGTAGCATGCTAAATGCTTTGTTTTGTATGTGTTCTTCTATGTGCTCTACAGTGGCGTGAAAAACTATTTGCCCCCTTCCTAATTTCTTATTCTTTTGCATGTTTGTCACACAAAATGTTTCTGATCATCAAACACATTTAACCATTAGTCAAATATAACACAAGTAAACACAAAATGCAGTTTTTAAATGATGGCTTTTATTATTTATTTTACTCTGAGTGAGCAGCTATGGAATTTGGAATAGTTTGGCCATTCCATGGACCATTATATTATTACAGGTTAATTACAATAAGATACCTTAAACTAATAAACAGTATGCAGTTAATTTCAGTATATTTGATAAAGTCGCGTCAGGGATGTGGATCTAAAAAAGAAAGGGAAACCACACTTGAACAAAAACACTGCTTTGATGCTGGGTACCACCAGTTTGCAAAACCGAGTAGAGAACTTGTGTACGCCAAGCATTTAGCTGAAATGTGCATGGCTTTACGCCAAGTTTAGGTTTTATACATCGCGATCTGAGTGTGGAAATGGGAGTACGCAACATTTTTGTACGAACACATCGTTTATACATGAGGCCCCTGGACTTTAGGATTTTGTTTTGATTACCTTTATAGTTTTACAGTTACCAATTTTTGCCTGCATTTTTTATTATTCTTTTTTCTTACTCTTCATGTCCTGGATGCCCTTTTGCATTATCCATTTAAGGACATCCATTCTCAATCTGAGGATCTAAGGACGGGCTAAGGACAGGCCTTCTTGTAAGGTTAATACTTGCCTTCATTTATTGAGCTGCCCAGCCACAGTGTCACATTATTAGTTACAAATAAACTGAAGGGGAAGAAGCCCATGTAGAAAATGGATGGATAAATGATATACTTAAAAAAGAATGATCTGGCAAATCAAAATGCGTTTGATTCTGCAAGCGGCTTCCGATACTGTTGGCTTTATATAAAAGTCAGGATTTCTTCCAGTTTCGTAAGTGGTAGACTTAATCCAGCTGACACAGTGCCTAATTCTTGGTTGTAAACTGTTTTCCCTTAAGAAATGTGGAAAGCATAACATTTGAGTCAGAAGTCAACATTTTGCTTGGTTTACTGTCAGAATCATTGGGTCGTCTAAATATAGATATTTTGCGACATATCCATTAGCCATAAGTTTTCAGAGGATAAGCATATTGAGGCCATAAGGGCAACAGAACACACCAGTATTAATGAGAGCTTGGCTTATCTCGATGATTCCAGCCATTTACCACGATCAGAGCTTCTACTGCTCTCTCACCCAGTGTTTTTAGGGCAAACTTAGAAAAGCAAGCCGAATGATAAGACAGCACACCTCAAAAAGGCCCATGTCAGATTCAATTACCTTTGCTTCTGAATGCCTTTTAAATACAAATTTCAATTACTATAGCAGAACTGAAAAAAAAGCCCATTGCTCAGAGTGCTCATATTGTTAAGTGCAGAAACGATCCAGCTTCCTACAAAAATCAGCTGCAGGATATCTTGTTCCCAGGAGGCAGCGCTTGTTCCAATCGGCTTTCTGCTGCCGAACATTAAACAGGACAGGTTATCTGGACTGCAGAATCACTCGCCTCTAAAAATAGCTGCAACATGACGGCACGCAGTTTCAAGATGAAACAGGATTTGGTCTCACTTAGTCAGAAAAGGAAAAAAAAAATGACCTTGTGCTCCAGGAGAATTAGTGCAGCCGGAAAATGCTTTGAGACAGTCGCTGCAGAAGAGGTGAACCATCAGAGAGCCGAGTAGGAGTACACAGCCATTGCTGCTCGAGTGGGCTTTAGTCCACTCCTACTACAATTTGGATTTAACCCTTGGCAGCTCTTCTTTGTTCCTGACAAATGACTCAGGTCTCGTGGGGGATGTACCAAAGCAGGAGAGCATTGCGATGTTCATTTGATTACTTAACAGGTCTTTTGTTTTAATGTGATTGATGCTAACTATTGCTTGATTATTATTTTCAGTTTTATTAAATGTTTCTTTTATTATTTTTTTGTTTTTTTCTTTCTTGTAAGCCGCTTAATTTGCTTACATTTCAATATGTCGTATGAAAGAATAACACATTTTTAATAACATGGTCACAAACTGCCAGTCTCTGCCCGGAAAAAAATGAGAAGTCTTAATGGCTGCCAGGGACCTGCTCTGGGGCACAAATGTATACCCATTCAGTAATTCACCAAATGTGCTTTCTCCATCATTGGTCTGTAGCAACTTTGAGCTAAATGCAGATGACACACCAGGTCAAAGCATGTTGAACTCAGGTCCCTGGAACTCTCAGTGATAACCATTGAGCCACTATGGGATAACCAAGGAAAACCTGACCTACTTTTAAGGATGCATTTGACCCTCTGAAATACATAGTTTGATAAGTGACATGTTTTGTTTCATATTATTTTCAAAATAAATATGTTACATTTTAATCTTAACCACTCCTTTTGTTTCTTCAGTAAAGCAGTTTCTTTCCTTAGCGCTCACTGTATTTATGTTTTCAAATGGAAGGGATTTCTTTGCTGCCTTGTTAATCCCAGCGGAGCAGGCAGCTACTGTTTTGTCTTTATCCTTCTCATGAACTGCAACCCTTTGTGAACTTTTCTGGGATTTTTTTAAATTTAATTGTTGACAAGCTGAATTTTTTTCCAAGGATTTGAATCTAATAGTTTCACTGTTTTCTTGTTTTTCAGCTAATTATTTTTCTTTCATCCACATGTTTTATACTTGCCATGATCTTATTTATTTTTTTTTTTTTTGTAGTTAGCACTGCCATATTGTGTATCTGTTGGCATGACACATTCGCCTTCATTTGGGGTTATGGCTTCGGAAATTGAAACACATGAAGTCATCAAGTTATTCAGATAAATGTTGGGGAACTTGCTGATCCAGTCTGAATATGAAGTTGGAGGCGGTTCCATAATGTTGAGGTGAGATATCCACCCACAAACTACAAGAAACATGACAGAACCAAAATATACATATCAAAATTAAATAATAACTATGAGAGGTGATTGAAATGTAATGAGACTGTCCCAGTTTCTCTTACAGGAAAGACCGTATTGGAGCAGTTCAATAGACAGCATGGTTGAGGCAGCGTGTGCTTCATGCTGTATACCGATACTTCTCTTTCCGATCAGCTGCTTTAGAGCTGTGATTCCACACTCAGATACAGTGGGTTAAATACTCTGAGTGATGCATTGAGAGGAACAAAGCGAAAGCAGCTATGGAATTTGGAATAATTTTGCCATTCCATGGACCATTATATTATTACAGGTTAATTACAATAAGATGCCTTAAACTAATAAACAGTATGCAGTTAATTTCAGTATATTTGATAAAGTCGCGTCAGGGATGTGGATCTAAAAAAGAAAGGGAAACCACACTTGAACAAAACCACTGCTTTGATGCTGGGTGCCATCAGTTTGCAAAACTGAGCGGAGAACTTGCGTACGCCAAGCATTTAGCTGACATGAAAATGTGCATGGCTTTACGCCAAGTTTAGGTTTTATACATTGCGATCTGAGTGTGGAAACGGGAGTACGCAACATTTTTGTACTAAAGGAGCGTTTATACATGAGGCCCCTGGACTTTAGGATTTTGTTTTGATTACCTTTACAGTTAATGTTGAGGTAAGATATCCACGACGAGACGAGAAGGTAGACATGGGAATGCTGTGTAGCATACATCAACATGTGTGAACCAGCAGTTGGGCCGCAGGATTCTTCAACATTTTGTCACAGCAAATGCAAGCACCTCGTATGTGTCATCATGGCGGACAAAGAAGACATTAATGTGAGAGTACGGCAGAGGTGTCTAATTAAATTTTGTGTTAGGCTTGAGAAGAGTGGTCTTGAAACTTTTGAAATGTTATGGCAAGAATACGGCAAAGAATATGGCACATAATCAGAGAAAGAAGCCCAAGCTTTTTACAGTCTAGTCAGTCTATTGCTTGTATTGTATGTGAAGTTAGCTAGCTAGCTACTCAGATGTAAGAGGCTGTCAGAGGTGGCTGGGGTGGCAACCCGGCCGGGATGCCCAGGAGGACCGGAGGAGGGCTTGCGCCTTCCCCAGACCATCTGGGGGCGACCGCCCTGGTTGTGTTAGGGGCCACGGGTAGAGGGCTTGGAAGCCCAACCCTGTAGGGGCCCGTGGTCACCGCCGGGGGTGCCCCAATGCCTTGGGAGCCCTGGAACTCAGCACTTCTGCCACACCAGGAAGTGCTCGGGGGAAGAGGAGCAGGGACACCCAGAGTGCTTCTGCGGATACAGCCGGCATTTCCGGCACACGGGGGCGTGTCGGTGAGAGATTGCCGGGAAGCACCTGGAGCACATCTAGGTGTGAATAAAAGGGGCCACCTCCCTTCATTCAAAGCAAGAGTCGGGTGGAAGAGGACGGAGCTCGGAGGAGAGGAGTGGAGGCGGTCTGAAGATTGAAAGGCATTGTGTTGGCCAGGACTGAAAGGGGTGATTGGTGCTGAGGCACTGGGTTTGTGCACTGTAAATAGACTGTAAAATAAATGTGTGTGGAGAAAGAACATGTCTGCTTGTCTGTGTCCGGGCTGTACCCCACAAGGTACACAAAGTTCTGTTATATCTCAAAGCTTCTAAGACAGGAAAGGCTCTCCATAACATGTGGGGGTGATGGCAGCCATTACCAGTTTAGCCATATTTTTGTGTTCCAAGCCTGTGTAACAGACTGTCATGATCATTCACGTCAAAACCTGCATCTAAGTAATGATTGTAGGTTCTCCTACAACAGAAGAACCAATTTGTATTATGTACGGATTTTTCAAGATACAATGTTAACTGTTTACAGAGATTTTTTTACCATCGGTGGCCGGGCAGGTTAAGTGACTTGTTCAGGGTCACACAGGAAGGCACAGATCAGAAACAGAACGAACAGCCTTGGGGTTCAAAGTCCAGTGCTTTACACACTACACAATACTGCATACTCTACTTCAGTTAAGTCAGGCGAACTTAAGCTGAAATGTATAACAAAGGCTGTGTTATGTAAGCTAAGAGAATGCAATTTTTTAAGGGTTTTAGAAAAAATGGTAAATCTGCTGATAATTCCTAGGAAAATTTGTATGCAAACCCTTTAGTTTAGTAAAGGCCAAAAATAGTCACTTTGAATTAACTGAGAATAATATTTGTATTAACTGTGTTCAGTGTAAGCTGTACAACTACTGTAAAATCTTAAACAATTGAATTGAAAGTAGGTGTAGGTGGCTGTTTTCAAGTTTAAAATAAATTAGATTATTTCTTGTTTTGTCATTCACTTAAATTTGCTAGGATGGTACTGCTATTAAGTAGCTTAGATCTGCAACCCCATGCAATTTTGTTTATTATATATTGCTGGCCATGTTACCTGTCAAAGACAGGTAATAGAATAAATTTTAAAGTATTTATTATCTCTTCCCCTGCATGTGCGTTCAGTACCTTTCCTCAATATCCTCATGTGTCTGAAGCTCTCTTGCTCAGCTCTACCTCTCTCAAACGTGTTCCCATAAAGCCTGCTTCTCAGATTCTGTGATTTCAAGGTGCCATGTTCTTTTATACTTCCCATCTTTGAAGGCCTCCTTTACCTTTACTCCTCCTTGTGTGTCTCACACTTACCCGTCTTCTTTCTATCACATCACCAGAGCCAAACTGACCAATATGGCTGCTCATAAAGACCAGACACACACGCACACACCTTAATGTTTTTTTATATAGAAACTGATAAACTCGTTAAGGTTAATTTTAGGTTCATTACCTCATAAGTTCAGTGTACTTATCAACATGCAGCATTTTGCCACTCTCCAACATCATGGTTAGTAAGAACTACAGTACATTACCTTGAAATAGGGCTGCACGATAACAGAAAAAATGATTATCACGATTATTTTGCTCAAAATTTTTATCACGATTAATAATGACGATTATTCCTTTGGTAATGAACTTTTATTCACTTGTGTATTTTTATTGCACTTTACAGCCACAAATAAAGAAAAATAAACAAACCTCCCTTAAAGTTTTGTGGTTTTTATCGTCATTGTGCAACTTGACGGAACACAAGGTTGCGTCTTGAGCGTAATATGCATTAAACAAATGTATTGCGTTTCATGAAAAATGGTATGAAAGAATCAGTTGTTCTTTTGTGATAAAACCGAAATAAAATAAAATAAAATGCTATTTGAGTACGTATCTAATATCACGTGAGTGCGTGGCACTTAAATATCGTTTAATAAATAACGTAACTGACTAAAGACTGTTGGTGAAGAGCGCACTGTCATTTGGCTGTCTTAAAGTAGCCGAAAATGCGCACAGCTGCGCCTCATTTAAAAATTACCACTGCCACAAGCGGAAAACACGCAAAATTATTTTATTTCAAAACGAAACCACTTTGTATGGTGCTTTCCGCCGGTGCAGAATAGGGTCCTGAGTCGGAGGAATAAACACTTTCCGAACATAAACGCAGTACCTAAACCGAAAGGACATAAAACAAATGGTGAAGGTGAAATTTTAATCGCACGCTGTCAAAAAACGGTCACAGTCAAGAGCTCTTCTGTTTTGTACGCGAAAGCGCTGTAGTAACAAAATGACGTTACGCGTTCATCATTTTCGCCACGCATGCGTACCTGCGTACCAGTTATGTGCACCCCAGATTATAATATCACTAAAACAACAACAACAATTAATATTTTTAAATTGTCAAATTGTTTCAATATATCTGGGAAAAAAACATACAACTTACCGATGGCTAAATGAAGTCTGTGACCAAAGCAGTGTAGCCTCGGCCAGTTATTCACAGATGATGCCCTAATCATATTAGCTGCGTTGTCCGTTGTGATGCACACAAGTCTTTCTTCCACCAAGCCCCAAGCGGACATCGCTTCTTTGAGGCCCACTGCAATAAACTCCGCTGTATGGTCTTGTGGGAAAAACGAAGTTTGCAAAAGCTTGCTTTTCATCTCAAACTCGCTGTCAATAAAATTAACTGTCAAGCTCAAATACAGTTCCGCAGTTCTGCTTGACCATAAGTCGGTCGTGGCAGCAAAATATTCAAGGCTGAGCCTGAGAATTTCTCTTTCTATTTCTTTTTGGCATTTCGCGTACAGCGAGGGCAGCGCAACATTGGAAAAATGGTTGCGTGAGGGAATGCTATATCTTTTATCAAGTGTTGCGATCATTTTTTTAAACACCTCACTGCTCACGGTGGTTACTGGTTACTTGGCTATATGGTACGTGATCGCCTCTGTTATTTCCCGGTGTCTTTGAGAGCTAGGCAGATATGGTATTGCGTTGAACAATGTCCCTGATATTGTTGTCTGTGTTGTGGATGGCTGGTAATTATTTGTTGTTGCTGTTTGTGACTTCAGTCGATGAAATTCTTGATAGTGTACTTTGTGGTGGCTTTTAAGGTGGTTGATGAGGTTTGTTGTGTTACCTTGGGACGTTTGGACGGAACAGGAGCAAAGTTTGCACAAGACTCGTAACTGATCAACATCACATTCCTCGAAACCGAAATAGTTCCAGACAACTGAGTATGACCCCTTTTTAGGAACTAATGATCGCACTTCTGCACCTTCCTCACGTTGCTCCGCCATCATATGTTTATTCTGACTGACTGTTATTGCTGCTATTGACTTCTACTGCTTCAGAAAGCGCTTGCAATCTAGACGCAGTAATGTCATAGTGACGCAGTCCAATCCGTAAACTCCGCCCATAAAAAACAGTTTGGTCTTTATACTGTAAAATCGCGACGATATTTATTAACTGATCGTGGGTCATAAATATCGTTATCGTGACAAAAAAAAGATTAATCGTGCAGCCCTACCTTGAAACTTCTGTAAAATGTGCAACTGAAGCCCGAGTTTATCCCATCCTGAATTTCTGTGATCATCAAGAATTTATTAATCTTCTCTGTGCAAAGCATGTCAGGCAGTGGTATTTGTATTTTATCAGAGAAATCATTGACTGCCTCAATCTTTTTACACTTGACGTTGTCACACATGGGAGTCTTAGAACCACCGCCTTCCCCACAACCAAGAAAAAACACCCAAGAGGGAAGACTAACGCTACCCCTGTCCGTTCAGGTCTCCACCATAAAAAAGCAGCCTGTTCCCAAATGGTGGCATCAGATGCTATACTGACTATAGCAGAGGACAGAGCTCCTACTAGAAATGTATAAGTGTTCTGGTGATGATAATTCTCCACCACTCCAGGGGTTAGAACTCTTCAATAAACCCTTCTCTCTCACTCTCTCTGCAGACTGAAATATTGCTGTACATCTGGGCCCGACCCAACTCCCTCTCCCGGAAACAGTTTTAATCAGAACAGCCATCTTTGGTAGTTATATCCAGACTCCCGTCTGAAAAGATGCAAAGTAACGCTTTGATCAGCATTTTATTTCTCTTTTTGAGACGGTTATACAGATTTTGCTTATGAGTGCCCCAAAACTTCTCACTGTCTTTGCTTTTTTATTACAACATAAATTGTATATATATTAATCTTGATTAAAATTGCAATATATATAATATTGTTGTACAATGTATATGGGCTGTCAAATGAGTTGTGAACCCGGCCCGGACACAGACAGGCGGACATGTTGGTTGAACACCACCACACGTTTATTTACAGTATTTACACTAACAATTGGTCACAAAGACCCCAGTTCATTGGTCACTCAGACCCAGTCACGTGCACAAAATACCCCAATCAAAGTCCTGGCCACTCAATGCCTTGTCTTCGGGCCGCCTCCACACTCCTCTCGTGCCTCGTCCTTCTTCCACCCGACTCCAGCCCTGAATGAATGGAGACGGCCCCTTTTATAGGGTTCCCGGATGAGCACCAGGTGTTCCCGGCAGTCCTCCTCTGGCCACGCCCCAGTGTGGCGGAAGTGCCGGCTGTCCTCCCGGCTGCTCTCCGGGTGCCGTCATAAGTCTTCCCCCCAGCACTTCCTGGTGTGGCGGAAGTGCTGGGGTAACAGGTCCCCAAGGCATCAGGGCGCCTCCTGGCGGTGACCACGGGCCCCTACAGGGTGGAGCTTCCATGCCCTGTACCCGTGGCCCCCAAAGCAACCCGGAAGGCAACCCCCACGTGATCCAAGGTGGGCCCAGACCCACATCCGGTCCCTCAAGGCGTCCCGGCCGGGTCATGGCCCCTGGCATCCCTGACACTGCCCCACAGCCAGCGAAGACCACTCGGGGTAAAGAGCGGCCTGTCCCGCGAGGGCAGCACAGCCCCGAAGCGGGTCCAACTCGAGGATAGCCGGGGTCCGGCCCCGCACTCCTAGCAGGGACAGGGGCAGAGACACGGCCTGAGCACCACCACTTGGTGCTCCCCTGTGCCTCGCACAGGTTGTGCTCCCCCCTCTTACCGGCACCCCGGGGCCTCCTCGTTCGGCACCCCCACCGAGGCCTCCGCGCCCCTTTGGTCGAAGCCACTCGCTCCCTTGCAGCCTCCTCCAGCCGTGGCGGCATTCGCACACCAGCAGAGAGATCCTTCCGCAGACGGTCCGACATCAGAGGGCAGGTCCCCAACGAAGGGGGTCCTACTGCTCGCCCGGGGTCCGTCCCTACAAAAGAGAACAACACAGGGGCAGAACCGCTGCCAAGGCACCCTTCCTGTGCCACGCACTGGCAGCGTTCCCCCCTCCAACCGGCACCCCGGCACTTGCCTGTTCGGCACCCTCTCCGCAGCTTCCGTGCCCCTCTTGATGGTGGAACCGCCGGCACCGCCTGCGCTCTCTCCGCCGGCCTCAGGGATTCCCTCTGTCGCCGCAGAGGGCCGCCAGCACCCGGACGCGTGCACCCAGCACCGCGTCCCAACATATCGGAGGAATCGGCACCCAGCCTGTTATTCCTCCCTTCGCTCTGGGACGCCATGACGGTTTGAGACTCCTTATGGAAAAGAAGGCGCCTCTTTCCCGTCTGCGTCCCTACAGTGCGGCGTGAGACCGCAGCCGACTCGGGGCGGAGGGCGCTAGGACCCGGGGCACTTAGCAGCCCGTGTCCATTCAGCGTCCTCTCGGACTCCCCCCTCACCGCGCATACAGCCCACGGCGCCGCACCTCCTGTCGGAGGGCTGCTTACTTGAAGCTGATCCTTAGCATCACAGCCATGTTCAGCAGACCCTCCTTCATGCTGTACGGAGTCGGTTGTACTCACCGCCTCCGCTGTACCCCTCCGGCTGGAGATTCCAGCGTCGCGCCGTCCCGTTGTTGCTAACGTCTTCAGCGCCGCGAACGCCTTCCTCTCCAGTACCAGCACTTCAGCCCGGATGGCACATAGCATCTGCAAAACACGCTGCTCCGCGGGCTGAAGGGAGATCTCCAGCTCCGCCAGAGCAGCCGGCAAAGACAGGAAGTTAACCGACGCGGAGCCTACCTGTCTGTCAGCCTCCGACGTCGGCCACTTCCTGTGGGCCTTCTCCTCCGGCCCAATCGGGTCTTCCCCCTGCCCGTGATGGACGTTCCTTGGACCCGCCTCTCTACGGTCATTGGCGGGCACACAAGACACACCGTCCACTCGCGTGCCTGTCAGGGGGAGGGACTTCTGGTCCGCGGCCATCTTGCGTCCCCTTCTGCGGCGGCGACGTGGTTGCCGGCAGCCATGTTGTTGCCAGCGCCTATCGAGCTGCAGCGTCTCCTCCTCCGCACCCCTCGCGGCTGCCGCTGTGCTGCCGGAGCCCCGCAGACCGGCATGCGCCTGCCACTGACGTGGGTCCGGGAAGTCCCTGCCTGAAAAAGAAGTTACACGCGCGGCCCCCACGGGCCGGCTGCCGTTAGGCAGGGAACTCACCTCCCCGGACTCGTCAAACCGAGGACCCCTCCTCGGCGTGGCCTTTCTTGACGCTATGCCGTCCCAGGAACCTGCAGCAACGGCGTGGTCCTCAGAGCCCGCTGCACTCCTGGTGGACATGCCGCCCACCCGCATCAGGGAAACATGGCCTTCCTGCGGACCCCTGGCGGTCCGTGGGGTTCCTTTACCCCGCGGGGCTGTGTGCACGCAGCACCCGCGGAACGTGGGTGGGGTCCCCTGCTGCACCGGGTGGTCCACAACAGTATTTATATAAACAGGTCCCCGCCTTGAACCAGGCGGAGCATCCTGCCGACTACGCCAGATGTGAACCCGCCGAGAGGTAAACGGGTGGGGTCCGCGCCGTCCGCCCGGAGGATTCAACCCGGTGGGCCACATGGGTCGGCCGTCCCGGTGCCGGCGGATCCCTCCGCCCCCTCCGTCCCCGTCCCTCCGGGGTCGGGTGTGCGGGGTGGGGCGTGGGACCGCCGCCCGGTCGGGCTCGGCCCCCGCCGGGCGCAGTTCCTCCGTGGTGGTGCGCCGCGACCGGCTCCGGGTCGGCAGGGAAGGGTTCACAGAGTAAAAGTTTTATTTGGGATTCATCGCAAAATGTAAAAAAAAAAAATCACTTCTAACCAAAGTAGTTCAGCAATGTCCAGTAGTCTCCTGTGAACGTGACTTCTGTACAACTTCTTAGCTGCTCAAACTGCAAAGACTTGTGCCCTCCATATAAATCCTTGATACGTGACACTATTGTCCCATATGAAGGTAATGTGTAAGAATTGTCAGACCTGGTGAAGGCCCTACATCTTCATTGATTTTTATAGTTTTGTAGTCTGATGCAAACCATTTCACAATGAATAGCAGTGAATGCTTTTAATTTTGTTTCACCCATGGACATAAGTCGAGTTGTATTATTAATGGATTGTGGTCTGCTGCAGATTCTGCTTCCTAACATATGACTTTTTAACTGTGCCATTATACATGCATTGGTCTTACATGATTAAGGATGCTGTACTTCTTTGATATTTAAATTTGCCTGCACTAAATTTACAAGTATCAATTGTTTTGACCTTTGAACTGCACCTGTTAATCAAAGCAAATGCTTAACTGCAGCAGACTATTTGCACGTATGTGATTAAATATCACACAGTAACTCTGGGCCAGGGATTTCCAACCTTTTTTCTTGGAGTTGCACCTTATTTTGAAGCATCTCAAGTTTTTTTCAGTCTTAAATTGCTAAGTACTGAACCCTTACTAGATACAACTAAAAGTGAGATTTCTTAACTCCTACCCTGCCCCTAATACTACACTTGGGGATATTAACAAGCAAATACAGAAACAACTGTGTGGTTGTGTATATCATTTAGTATTTCTTATGTACATCAAATGCTTTTTAATTGATTTTTTTTTAAATGTAAGACCAGTAACATGGCTTGAATTGGAATAAAAAAATAGAAAGCACATTTCCATATTTTTAACTTACAAAAATTATACTACTAAATCTAGATTTTAAAAAGTAGAAAAATAACACATATAACTACAGGTCAAAAAAGAGGGAAATAGCTCAAAGTGAATTGTGAGAGTTGAGTGTCTTTATGCCTTATAAGGACATTATTCTCACTTTTAAAAACTTGAAGCAAAGTTCTGCTTCTAACTTCAGTCTATTCCTGTACTTATTTTTAAAGGAAGAATGAAGGTTACCAGACATTGGCAACACTGTTGGAAAGAAAAGCTTTGCTGATTAATATTAATCATACAAGAAGGAAATGTTAGATACATGTCTTTTATTATTAATAACTGTTTATATATATTCTTATATAATACGCTACCATGGCTGTTCATTTGTCTGTCCAGGATTTTAAATCACCTGTAGCTCGCAAACCGTTTCACCTATTGACCTGAAATTTGGTACACATATACTATGTGACATCTTCTATCCGCTTTCGGGGTGATGATTGACCTCCAAGGCTATTCCTCTTTTTATTTTTATTTTATTTAAACAACAGAAAATTTGACAAAATCAGGGATTACAAAAACAACAGCAGCAACAAAAACAATTGCATCTGCAGCTAAAACACTGCAAAAAACATTTAAAGATGGTCATTTTGGTGTCACTCTCTCTGATGATGTCGCCTAGTGCAGTCCGCCACTAGTGACACCACTGGGATGAGGGCGAATCAGGTTTAAGAACTATCCAAAGTCATATGCAAATAAACTGAATCCAATATAAGTAGCAATATGAGAAGAAGAAAAAATATGAAAGCGGAGAGGGTAGTGATGAAAGCCAATAAAAAGACCTGCAAGAGAAAAGATGGTGAAGGTCTGAAGGGAAATCCACTACAAAATGTCTAATAATGTAGCCAGAAGAAAATAAGACTGTGTATAGGGAGAAGGAAATACTGAAGGGAAATAATAGACAAAGACAAGAGCAATCGAGGAAGAGGAGTTAAAGAAGTCAAGGAACATATAGTTTGTTTGGCAATGAGCACCTCCCAAATAAAAAAGGAAATGATGGACTGGAGAAGACCAGATGAATAAAGCACAAGCAGAAAAGAGAGTGAAAATAAAATTACCAACAACATCAGAGTCAGAAAGACATCAAGGGAAGAGTCCAAAATTTTACAAACCCCGAAAACATCAGTGGCACTTTACAAGTTAGTTTACATAGACAGAAGACACACTGAGTGAGTGCGATTTTAAACAACAAACAAGACGGGATTGTAAAAAAAGAAATGGTATAAAAAGAGTTAAAAATTCAGGATCCTTGATGGAAGAAGGCATGAGAAGAACAGAGGATAAAGAAAGACTGGATATAGTTATACCAGGTAGACTAAATGATGAAAATTTCTACCATATTGTTACATGATTAAAACTATAATAAAGGAGAGGGGTGATTTTCTCCTTCCTTGCTGATATTAAAACCAACAGGGGCCGACTGTCATAAGCAGGGAAAGAGTCATGTCTTTCTTTTGTGGTATGAATCAGTAGAGAAATGCTGGGTGACAGAATTAAGCAAGTGTTGATTAATGCCAGATGTATAAGATTTACCACACTGTGAAAACTGCAAAACAGAGAAATGAATAAACCTATTTCTTCTATTATTGTAATATCTGCCCGATTTTCCCAATCCTTTTGCAATGTTGGTGATGGAAATGATAATATTTTGCCATAATAAAGAAACAGGCAGAATTTCTACACTTCACCCCCAAAATGACCTGAAGCATCACTGAATATGAATCCTAACAGTTAGCATTTTGGATAAAGAATGGAACTCGGACAATGACAGGATGCACTCCTATTCAAGATGTGCAAAGCATGGTGTAATTCACCTATAAATGATATGCCGCCTGCATTGATCATAACTTGGGTTATTTGAAGTGTTCCTAGGCCAACACCCTATACGTCACACACCAGCCTTGTTTGATCATAAGTTTAAGGATTGTCCCACACCTCAACCACAATGACCGCAAAATGGTCATAATTTACATGTCAGGCAGCATTAGAACCACAATGGCTCCTAATCACCTTACAACAGCATTCTGAGTACAATATGACATGATAATGTTGTACAATACAACACACTGACTGCTCTCAACATCTTACTTAAATGGTTAGATCCTAATTCATAGATTATAACACTATAGGAAAAGGAGATCCTGTTCTATTTAAAATGAGAAATAGTTAAATATTCCATCCATGACACTATGCAAAGAATGTATTAGCTTTAATGTTAATTAATCACACTGGTCCTCTGGCAACCTTTTAAATGCGTCACTGTCCCTAAGAGACTTCTTCATATTGGCTTATCTGATTTCAGATGTCCAAATGGGTAAAGGATGGGGTTGGAGTGAAATACGATATAAAACATGACACTACTTACTGTATTATCAGTTCAATTGTTCTTATCATCCATCCATCCATTATCCAACCCGCTGAATCCGAACACAGGGTCACGGGGGTCTGCTGGAGCCAATCCCAGCCAACACAGGGCACAAGGCAGGAACCAATCCCGGGCAGGGTGCCAACCCACTGCAGTGTTCTTATCATATTTACTGTAATACAAATTTTAAAAATCTATCTATTTATCTATTGTGATAGACAGCCAGGAACCCTTCCCCGCCGGGATGACTGGAGGAAGGAGGAACCAGGAGAGCAGCAACTTCTTTTCCCTGGTTACCCAGCCGGTCCTTGATCCCTAGGGGACAGCACTTCTCGGACACCAGGAAGTGTTGACAGACCAGGGATGGTTTATGCCCGGAGTGCTTCCGGTTGCAAGGGCAGCACTTCTGCCACACTGGGGAGTGCTGCCAGGAAGTCCGTCATCAGGCACCTGGAGCACTGTGCTGGATTAAAGGGGCTGCCTTACTCCATTCGGAGAGCTGGAGTCGGGTGGAAGAAGGACGGAGCTTGCGGGACAGGAGTGGAGGTGGCCAAAGGAACTAAGGACTGTGAACTGTAAATATTGTATATAATTATTGTAAATAAACGTGTGTGTTGTGGATACTGCATTGTCGTGTCTGTCTGTGGCACTATCTATCTATCTATCTATCTATCT
>JANRMT010062814.1:123925405-123946641 GCA_026402145.1 Polypterus bichir lapradei | reverse complement strand
GAAAGTATGATCAGATAATGAGCCAGCTTACATCAATGTTTTTGTATTACCCAATTGAGTATAGATATTTTTTAAAAATGTGAATAAATGGCATTAAGGGTAACATGATTGGAGAATGTAATTATCATTAAAGATTATAAATCTTTTACAAAATGTACAATGCAGATCATTAAAAAACTACTGTGAGAAGAGGCAGGAGTAGATTTAACATGATAAATAATGGCAAAGGCAGGCCTACAAAACGAATTGAAATAAATATTTCTGCTGAAAAAAGGTAGAAGAAGAAAAGAAGACAGGAAGCTGTTTTCAAGGACCAAACAGAACAAATCAGGTTTAAAACAACAAAGCAGAGAAAAAGAGGAGAGAGAAAACAGGTTGCACTTCTTGTTAAAAGAACCAGAAAAGAAAGGGTATATATAAGGGTGAAAGACACTAGTGGCCGAATAGGAGTTTTATAGAGAACTGTGCAGTGAAATGAAGAATCATTGAAAGAGAACGTAAATAAGTGAGAGACTAAATATCTGGAAAATGATTGCAACAGCTTGACAAAAGAAATGGAAATAAGGGAGAATGATGTTACAATTAAAGTCCTGAAAATGGTAAATCACCAGGGTCCTCATCTATAAATGGTGCATACGCACAAAAATGTTGCGTACTTCCGTATCCACGCTCAAATCGCAATGTATAAAACCTAAACTTGCTGTAAACCCACGCACATTTTCACGCTAGCTCAAACCCTGTTGTAAGCAAGTTCTCCAATTGGTTTTGCAAACTGGCGGCACCCAGCGTCAAAGCAGTGCTTATGTTCCAGTGTAGTCTCCCTTTATTTTTTAGATCCACATCCCTGACGTGGCTTTATCATATACACTGAAATTAACCGCATAATTTACTAGCAAAATACCCGCGCTTCGCAGCGGCGAAGTACTGCCTTAAAATTTTTATTAAGAAGAAAATTTTACCTTTTTAAACTGAGGGAAAATATGCCAATAATTACTTGTTAAGTATGTTGTCAGTTCGGCCCTCCGGTTGTAACATGACCAAGCTGTGCGCTGAGCTTACTCTTGAGCATGTAACTTACAGTTGGCCATGTGAACAGTAATCTTGTCTCAAATCTCACAGCTTGGATTGCTGATGTCATAATCGGTTTGAGTTTCATGGTTTGTTTCAATTACGACAGTATTTGCAGGATTTTTTGTGTTCAAGTGACATTCAGCATCTGTCAAGCGTTGTAAGCACACAACTGGTTTCATCGATAAAATCACATCCAGCTTTTGAGAGTTTAAACATTCATAAACATCAAAGTGTCCACTACTGAAATCGTCACCTGTGAATCTAAGATGTTTAAGAGGCATTGGCGGTTGTCCAAAGGTTTAAAATATTTGGCCATTTCGGTACACTTCGGTACACATCGGTTTCAGTTAGCACAGGAAAGCCGCCTACCAAATTTCGTGAAGATGGGGCCATAAATAAGAAAGTTCAACATGGCGGACGTTGTCGACCGTTATCGACCGTTATGACCGTTATGTGTAGAATTTCGAAATGAAACCTGCTTAACTTTTGTAAGTAAGCTGTAAGGAATAAGCCTGCCAAATTTCAGCCTTCTACCTACACGGGAAGTTGGAGAATTAGTGATGAGTGAGTGAGTGAGTGAGTGAGTGAGTGAGTGAGTGAGTGAGTGAGTGAGTGAGTGAGTGAGTCAGTGAGTCAGTGAGTCAGTGAGTGAGTCAGTCAGTCAGTGAGGGCTTTGCCTTTTATTAGTATAGATTAGTTTATGGCATCTGATTGTAATTAACCTGTGTGACAGATAGAGGGCGCTATCGTCCTCTTGAACCCTCGGATAATACGTCAGCCACCAAGTAAAAGTCCAATAGTTGACTTTATTAATAAACAACAGCGCACAAAGCACCCTCCACTCCACAATACGCATTATATAATCAATCACAATAACAATCCACCACTCCCAGATGCATTGCCACCCTTCCACCCAGCTCAGCTCAACGCTCTGGTGTTTTTCCCAGTTTTTTTTAGTCCCTGTTTCGAACCTTCAGTCCACGTGACCTTATATCACTTCCGGGTCAGATAAAAAGTCCTCTTCATCATTCCCTCTGTTGCCTTGACTAAGACGTACTTCCGGGTTATAGGTGAAACCAAAGTCTCTGTGCCTTCCTGCAGCATCCCCTGGAGGTCCCCATGGTATCCAGCAGGGCTGTGATGAAAAACTCCACTGTCCATGAGGCCCTGCTGAAACTTGGGGCACCTCTATGTTGCATGCAGGGCTCCACCTGGCGGCCTGGGGGTATTGGCCGAGATGAAAGGACGGCCATATTCCCCACCTGTAACAATATAATGGTCCACAGAATGGTCAAACTATTCTAAATACAATAGCTGCTTTAGTGTTGTTACTCTCACTGCACCTTCTTCTTCTTCTTTCAGCTGCTCCTGTTAGGGGTTGCCACAGCAGATCATCTTTTTCCATATTACTCTCACTGCACCACTCGGAGTATTTATATCACTAGATCTGAGTGTAGAATCACAGCTCTACAGCAACTGACTGGAAAGAGAATTATCGGTATACAGCATCAAACACATGCTGCCTCAGCCATGCTGCCTATTTCATCTGCTATCACACGGCAAATGTTTCAGAGCCTTTCCTGTACGGACCTCGCGGTTCAGAAACAGTTTCATCCCAAGAACGCACTCAATCAATCCATCAAGTGCTCCTTGTAGAACTGTTTGTACTTATTAGTACAATCACCTCACTGTAAACTTTCGATACCTTATAATATTGCACAACCTGAGCCACTTTATAAAGTGCGTATTTACATATGATGACGATATCATTTTTAAGATGAAATGCAGCAAAATATGTTTATTATATTATACAGATAAAATGGTAACATCATTTAAATAATCTATATTTTTAATAATTAAACATGTGAGGACACGGTGTCACAGCACTAGCTACTTCAGGAATTGTTCCTGCCTCGCGCTATATTCTTGCCGGGGCTGGCGTGACACTGGAAGGATAGAATAATTAAACATGTACTACAAAGATATTTCAATGTTCCTTAAAAGTTTTGAAGAATTGGAGTTCTAAGCTTGCAGATGGCTTAACATCTATTACAGAGCTGATTGTGTGGTGATTGGGTGCTTGGAGAAAGAAAAGGAAGGACAGGAATTGGGGTTAGTATATTTGAAAGAAACAGTACCGCTGCAATAAATTATTTCATCGAAAGTCGTGCACGGCACAGCAAGTATCTTGCGGGAGGCAGGAACATTCTCTGGACAGGGCACCAGCTCATCACTATCACTACGCCACCGTGTTCCCATGTTTAATAGCATGCTTTAATTCCTATCATCATGAAAATGATAACAAGTATACATGTCAGTATTTAAATTATTTAGAGAGCTCTAATATCACAAATGTAATGGATTCTGTCTCCTGTCGGAGAAAGAGAAACCCGTTTAAGAAGCACATACATTCACACACATAGAGCACATAGAAGAACACACACAAAACAAAGCATTTAACGTGCTACTTTAGTTATGATGGTATTTAAGAAACTAGTAAACAATTTTAAGATGAAGTTTATGATGTTCTACTTTAATGACTAAATAAACTATGTGATTAAAGTGGAAATTTCGAGATTAAAGTTTGAGCTTTTTTCCCACTGTGTGCCTATTTTTTCTTTCTCTGTTTCCTAATAAGCTTTCATATGACACTCAGACGGTGGGCTACAACTTGCCTTTTCACAGTGACTTTGATATCTGACAAGTTCTTTTTTATTTCGGGCACTGTGCGACTTTGTGAACTTGAGCTTTCGAGTTTCTCTGACAGTCTATGTCACTCGATCAACTTCCTTTTGTTGTTTATACCACTGTTTAAACCAACAAATAGTACGTTTTTCCTTACCTCCACTTGGTTATTGCTGAAATTCTTCTATTTTCCCCATACTTTTGCCATTGCCTTTTCACAGAACACTGAGCTTAAGGGCTATTTATGTTGATTTGCATATTCAAAGAGGTATAATTCTGGGAGGAGTTGGGGTGGGGCAGCAGGCACATGCATGTGCGTTACTTTTCATGCTGACCGGGATTTATGGAGCAGAAGAAAGTGGAAGTTAGCATTCGTACAGATTTATGCATCTGGATTTTTTTGTGCATAAGAACATTTCCGCTTTTGTCCGTAGACCATGTTTTAGTGCAAATTCTATGCACAGCGTTATGCATGAGGCCCCAGGTTACGATGGATTACTGACTGAATTTGACACAAAGTTCAGAAGTATGTCATATGTCATTTTTTGAACCTCTTTATCCAGACAATGGTCTCAGTCGGGGGTGGAGTTGAAGAATATCCCAGCTAGCATAGGGCACAACACAGGAACAAACCCTGGTCCAGGGTCCAGGGTGCCAGCCCATCACAATGTGAACATACACACACACACTCCCATACACCATACACACATTAGGGTCAATTTAGCATTGCCAATCCACTGGATCTGCATGTGTTTTGACTGTGGGAAAAAACTGCAGCAACCAGAGGAAACCCATACAGACACGGGGCAAATATGCAAACTCCACACAGGGAGGGCCCAGGATGTGAACCCTGGTCTCCTTACTGCAAGGCAGCAGTGTTTCCACTGTACCATTGTGTGTTCGGGGGCCTAATAAATCATATATTTCTGAAGAATTTAAATAAATGTTACAAGAAGAGAACATGCTGTCCACCAAGTCATCAGGAATAACAACTTTAATTCCTAAAATTAGTGGGAAACAAAAAAGGTATGAATTCAAGACCAGTGACTTTGTTATGCCAGATTTACAGTATACTAGGGTACTGTCAAGAAAACAACAGAAAAAGATTTCTGTATGACCAGTCTTGTGAAGTTCTAGAGATGAAAGGGGTGGGAAACATGATAAGAGATGCAAAAAACAGCCAGAAGAAAGACAGCAGGACATACTTTTGGTTGACCTAGATCTAGAAAAAGCATTTGATAAAGCAGCACACATTTTTATGTGGAAATTTTTAAAGAAAATTAATTTTCCAGAGGAGTAAATACAGTGTGTCCAAATAATGTATTGTGGGAATACAAGTGATATAAATGTTTTAGGTAATTTGAAGAATGCAATATAAGTTAAGGCAGGAGATGAAAAAGAATGCCCACCACCAAATTTATTATATTTACTTTGCATAAAAATCTTAGCATGTAGGATAAGATAAACCCAAGCAAAGCCAAAGTAAGCATATATTTGGATGATCTGTTCAAAATATGTTGTGAGAAGTGAAGAACTGAGAGAGCAATGAAATGCACAAGTAATCACAATGAACACTGACTCTAGAGAAACCAACTATGTGTTATGGGAATGGTGGGCAGAAAAACATCATCGTTGACTGAAAATGTCATCACCGGTCATTGTTTTAAGGCTGGAATATGGAAGTAACAGTACAGAAACAGCTATTGTAGGGAACTAGAGAGCAAAATAGAAAGATTGGTCTGTGACATTCATGGAAATTTACCATGAAGGGCTTTGATTATGATAACAAGTGGCCTGCCATTCAATTGCCTGCAGCACTACATAATTCATCTTTCATTATTTCTGTATATGATATCAGGATGATTTTTAATAATCTCCATAAAACATTTAGTCCAAATGGACTTTAATACATCAGTAAAAGAATATGTGGTCTCCGCCTGCTTCAGAAGGACAACAATCACCCCTGCAGCTAAGAAAACAAAAGTGCATAATCTGAATGCCTACAGGCTGGTGTTGCTCAGTTCAGATGTGAGTTCTGGGACACATTCAACAGAATATTGCAGATAGTCATGATCACCTCCAATTTGCATATCATCACAATTGGTCAACAAAGGGTGCCAATCCTTTGTGCTTTATGAATGATTAAAACTGTTACAACAGAATCCTGTTTATAAACTACAGCTCAGTATTTAACACTGCTCTGGCTTTAACGCTGACAGCCAATGTCCTCAATTAAGGACTTGGTGCCACACTTTACAGCTGGACCTCAGCCTTTGCAGCAGCATATCCACCACAACAACTCTCCACAAAATCATTCCACAGGAAAATGTGCTGAGCCTACTTCTGCCCCTTTCTGTACTCCTTGACCACCTATGACTATGTTGCCAGACACAGCTCCAAATTTGCACCACCATCATAGGTTCAATCACCACTGTACCAGCAAAACCCTCAATTTACGACTTAGCACCACCCTCTGCAAAAGAATTTTGGACTTCCTCTACAGCAGACCTCAGTATGTGCATAATGGTAGCATCATATACTTTTTGCCTGCCCTCAACACAGGAATTCCATAGAACAATGTGCTGAGTTTTCTTCTGTACCCCTTGTTCACCAATTACTATGTGACTAGACACAGCTCTAAATCCATTATTAAATTTTCTGTTGACACCACTATCATTGGCATGACCACTGACGATGATGAAATGGCTTATAGAGAAGAGGTATACCTGCTGACTTAGTGGTTCCAGGACATCAATCTCACTTTTGATCGCAGGAAAACTAAGGGGCTGGTCATAGACTTTATGAATCAGACAGAAGATCAAACTTCCACCTACATTAGACTGGATGCTATTGAAAGAGTAAGCAGCATTAAATTTCTTGGAGTGCCTATCACTGATGAATTGAAGTGGGCACAACACATTGCAGTTCATCTGGACTGGCATTGTAGCCAGAAGAGGGGATAGTTCCTTACCCAGGCATCCTGACCAGGGAGAAGAGAGGAACCAGACCCGGAAGAGATGGCCATAACAGAGGGTCAGCCCATTGAAGAATGAATATGTTGCTGGGGGCTTTTGCCTTCCCCAGCAAGCTAGATGGCAGCAGCCCCGGATATCAGACCCCAAGGGGAAGCCAGCAGGGTAGGGGTCCCCAACCCCAGGTCCGCTGCAGCCATCCGAGAGAACTGCTGGCAACGGAGACTCATTTAGTGAAGGGGGCAGTTAGTTCTGTGGTCGCAGCTCAGTTGTGCACAACGATCCCCAAACAGAAACATTGTAAAAAAAAATTTCTTTCTTCCAACTTTCCTCATACTGTTTTTTTTGCTGTTTTTGTTTTGGGTGGTTTTCAGTGATACCTTTTGCTTATTGCTTGTCAACATTTGAAAAACATCCATTGGAATTTAACTCATTGTCACCCTCCTATAGAAAAAACGATAACAGTTCATATTAGAAAAAAAAGTAACATTTTTGCAGCTCTGGATTGCAGCAAAAAGAAAAAAGACGTTGCTAGTGAATTCAGAATTTCGCCATCGACGCTGTCAACTTTCTTGAAAGACCGAGCAAAAAAAGAAGAAAAATCTCGGGTTGCAAATGTATGCAAACTGCTACATTTGAAGACGCCAAAAAAGCTGTTTTTATGTGGTTCAGTGATGCTCGTTCAAGAAACATTCCTATTAATGCGGCACTCATTCAAGAAAATGTGAGGTTTCTGAACTCTCTTGGGACCTCCCCAACTGGACAACAAGCCGAAGAGCATCCGGAAGTGCAATCACCGCGTCTGTGGAAGACTGTTTATCCATTGTCTGAGCAACAGCAGGCTCGCAGCTCTGCTGCTGCTCTTCACCGAAGAAAACAGAAAAGATCTCAATAGGTGATGCAAGGAACATTGTAAATGCAGGACACAGTATCACTTGGCCACTAACCTGGCCACATCCCTGCCTGACTACTGGTTCTGTGTATAGGAGAGTGGCAGATCCCGCTACAATAAATAACCGTTCTGTTCCTGTTTCAAGCTGAATAAAGCTGGTTTTGCTAAAGTACTGAGACTCAGCCTCATGCTTTGGGGTGTAAGACAGGGACTTATAGCACGACCCCGATCTTTTATGATTTGCTTCTGCAGCGCTTCACTGCACCGCTGTGAGCCTGCTGTTGCACTGCCCTGTCAACGGGCAAAAAATCTTACACAGACACAGCAATCATGCTTCGGGACGCACTTCAGCATGACATTCCCGTTGGGTGGGGGGATCCCAAAAGTGTTCAGAAACCTCACAATATGAAGAAGAAGAAAAGGGTGATTTGGCTGTTGATTGATAACTGTGCTGCTCATAACATGCTTCCACATTTAGATAATTTTGGTGTTGAATTCCTCCCACGCAATTGCACAGCAGTGCTTCAGCCATTGGGTATGGGCATCATTCACATCCTGAAAGTGTATTATCGCAAGGAAATGCTGAGAAAAATTCTCATCAGCATAAATTGTAGACAGGAGAAGATTAAAATTAACGTGAAAGAAGCTATTGAAATGATTGCAAATGCCTGGGCGCAAGTTAAAGAAAGCACTATAGCAACAAATACAGAATCTCATTACAACAAAATATTTTTTAGGTCCTTGGCAGTTCGTTGTAACGGAATTTTACCTGTATTTGCACTACAGGCATACAGGCTCTATTGGCCACCCCACCTATATCCACTCTGAAGACTTAGTATCCAGCCAGGCTGGAAGAGTGCTGGAGGAGCCTGAGGAGGAAAATCTGAGGCAGCGGTGGAGCAGGAGCACGTGGGGCACAGGCAGAAGATACCCATTGTTCAAGTTGGCAAATAAAGTGGCTGTATTCAAAGCCAAACTTGATTTATGGGGCCGACGAGTGAACATTGCGATTTTTGAAATGTTTCAAGCATTAGCAGAGGTTGTTAAAGATACCAAGCCAGGGCCTTCTTTCTTTCAGCTGGTGCATGATCACCTAGTTCAGTTTTCAATAGAGTTTAAGCATTATTTCCCAACCACAAAAGACCCCCAAATGGGAAGGAATGAATCCGTGACCCATTTGTGAATAAGCCAGGTGAATCAACTTTGTATGTGCTTAAAGAGGATCAACTGTTTGAGGCTGCAAATGATGGTGGCCTTAAAAGTATGTTTGAGACAACTTCAAATCTCCATATGTTTTGGATTAAAGTCAAGGCGGAATATCCTGAGGTTGCCACAAAAGCACTGAAAAATCTGCTTCCATTTCCAACATCCTATCTTTGTGAGGCAGTGTTTTCTTCAGTGACAGCAACCAAAAAGAGATTACGGAGTAGACTGAACATAAACAACACACTTTGCGTGTCACTGTCTTCCATCATCCTCAGATGGGATCATCTAGTTGCAGGAAAACAAGCTCAGGGCTCCCACTGAGTCTACATTATGGTAGGTTGTATAATTTCTATCACGATATTATAACTTAATAACAATAGAAATGTAATGTATATTGTGTATAAACCCTCCCACCACCGGTCCCTGGAAAAATTTGCTTCTATAAAAGCGGTCCTTGTTGTCAAAAAGGTTGGGGACCACTGCAGCAGGGCATGCCAGGAGATGATATTCCAGTAGAGCAGCCCTGCTGGGGTCACTGGGTGCTGCAAAACGGTGCTGCAGGGAGACAAGCTCCCTGTTATAATGGACTTCCATGTGACCTGGAAGTGCTTCCATTGGGCAATCGCCTTGACATCGGAAGTACTCCTGGGTCTCTAATAAAAGGGACCACACTCCCTTATCCAGGTGAGTTGGAACTGGGAGGAAGAAAGCCAACACTCAATTGGAGGAGGGTAGTGCGGTGGTAAGAGTTGGAAAGGAGTGAGATGTTTGTGTATCTGAGAGAGAAACCTGTGTTTTTGTGCTACTTTTTTTGTCATATTGTGGAGAAAGTGAATTGAATAAGCACTCTATTATTTCAACCCGGGACTCACTGTGTGTTCATGTTTGGGGGTTTGGGGCTCTCTGACGCCCCGGTTTAGATCACGACAGCTTTGACAAGGGCCAGATTGTGATGGCTAGTTGACTGGGTCAGAGTATCTCCTAAACGGCAGGTCTTGTGAGGGGCTCTCAGGATGTCTTTGTTAGTACCTACCAAAAGTGGTGCAAGGAAGGACAACTTGTGAACTTGGTCATGGAAGCCCAAGTATCATTGATCCGCATGAGGAGTGGAATCTAACTCGTCTGGACTGATCCCATAGAAGAGCTACTGTGACACACAATGCTGAAAAACATAATGCTGGAGAAAGATGTCAGAACACACAGTGCATCACAGTTTGCTGCAGATGGGTCTGAATAGCCGCAGATGGACAGAGTACCTATGCTGATCCCTGTCCAACAGAAAAAGCTCCTGCAATGTGCACATGAGCTTTAGAATTGGTCCATGGAGCAATGGAATTTTGTGGCCTGGTCTGCTGAAACAAATTTCCTTTTAGATTATGTGGACGACTGGGTGTGTGCGCATTGTTTAAATGGGGAAAAGATGGCAGCAGAATGCACTATGGGAAGAAGGAAAGCCAGTAGAGGCAGTATGAGGCCCTGGGCAATGCTCTTCTGGGAAACCTTGGGTTCTGACATTCATGTGGATGTTACTTTGACATGTACCACCTACCTAACGATTGTTGTAGACTACTTACCTGTTTATGTCAATGGTATTCCCTGATAATAGTGGCTTCTTTCAGTAGGATAAGGCACACTGCCACAAAGTAAAAATTGTTCAAGAATGGTTTGAGGACCATGATAAAGAGTTCAGAGTGTTCATGTGGACTCAAAATTTCCCAGATCTCAATCCAGTCAAGCATCTGTACTGCAAAAATAAGTCCAAACCATGGAGGCCCCACCTTGCAACTTATGAGACTTAAAGGATCTGCTGCTAACAACTTGGTGCCAGATACCACAGAACACTATCAGAGGGCTTGTGAAGTCCTATGTGTCAATGGATCAAAGCTATTTTGGTGGCAAGAGGGGAACCTACACAATATTAGACAAGTGGTTGTAATGTTGAGGCTGATCGGCAATGTCTGGCAATGCTCCTGATGAGAAAGCATGAGGCCTGGCATTGTCCTTCACCAGGAGGAATCCAGGGCCCACTGCACTAGCATAAGGCCTGACAATGGCTCTGAGAGTGTTCAACCTGATACCTAACAGGTGGTCAGGGTGCCATATCTAAGGATATGCTTCCCCAGATCCACCGCCAAACCAGTCATTCTGGATGATGTTGCAGGCTGCATAATGTGAATCATGGCATCTCCAGAATCTTTCACGTCTGCCATATATGTTCTCAGTGTGAGCCTGCTCTCTTCATGTGAATCTCCAATGGCAGAGCTGCCAATTGTGGTATACACTGGCGAATGCAAATCGAGCTGCATGGTGATGGACTATGAGCACAGGTCCCAGCAGAGAATGTCAGACCCTCAAGCAACCATCTTGCAACCCTCCTGTAGTCTGTTTCTGACATTTTGGCTAGAAATATGCACATCACTAGCCAGCTGGAGGTCATTTTGTAGGGTTCTGGCAGTGCTTCTCCTGTTCCACCTCGCACAAAGGATCAGGTCCTGTTCCTGGGTTGATACCCTTCAATGGCCCTGTCTAGCTCCCCTTGTGTAACGGCTTAGCTTCTGGAATATCCTCCATGGTCTTGAGACAATACTGGTAGACACAGAAAATTTTCCTGTGATGGCACATATCGACTACCTGTGCAACCTGAACTGGCAGTAGGTACAGCCTCATGCTACCAGTAGTGACATGAACAGTAGCAAAACTAGAGAAGAATCAGTCAGAAAGGATAAGGAGAGAGTAATTGTTTGTAGATACCACCTGCAAAACCATTCCTGTTTTGTTTTGATTGTCTTGCTGTTGCCTTTCCAGTGCACCTGTTGCAACTTTTATTTCCACCAAAGCAGGTGAAGTTGATTCACAATCGCTTATGCTTCCTAACTGGACAGTCTGATATCCCTGAAGCTTAATTGACTTGGAGTTAAGCTGTGATGATTAAGTGTTCCCTTAATTTTTTTGTGCAGTGTATATACAGTTGGGCAGCCTTACCGCAGGTATGGCATCCATGGTTTTGACCAAAAATGGTTCAAAATTATTTTAAAAATTCATGAATATTCTCAAAAAAATATTTGAAATTCCTGCGTGCAGTGTGGCCCACTAAATGCATACAAGAAACAACATGTTGTGAAAAGAATAGCCTCGACACACAAAAAGGGTTTGGGGCAGCCACCCATCTACTTGAACCTGGCTGCAAAAAGGCAAAGTTTTAAGCACAAGTGAATACAGTGTTGAGTTCAAAACAGATCTGATCAACGGAGAGAAGATGTTGGGTTTTAAAGGCAGGTCAGAGTAAGTGATGTCGGGGCCAGAACCAGAAGTGATGTTGTTGGGGCCAGAACCAGAGTTGATGTCCTCGGGGTTGGAACCGGTAGTGACATCTTTGGACCAGAACCGGTAGTGACATCTTCAGACTCAGGCAGAATTTCCTGTGTCTGGTCTGCAAAGATAAAAAAGGAAGGTTTAGTGCACCCCGCCACCCACTGGCCTGACGTGGAATTACCTTCTTTTGGCTGACTCCCTTGTGCATGTGTGTGACAAGGTGTAGGCAATGCTGCTGAAACCCAAACCCAACTAATCATCAGACCTGCTGTATCAGCACTTGTGTAAACTTTGTGCATGCAGTTAGCTTCATGCTTTTATAGAAGTCCTGGTTTTTCCACATCCATAGGGTGTCCTGGAACTACATACCCATGGATAAGGTGGGCTTACCTTTATATACTGTATGTTCTGTATACATATTGATACATATTCATTTTGCATTCATCTATGTTTTTGTGCATGTGTTTTTGTTGGTATTGTCTGAGGAGACATGCATGTAAGATTTTTATTGTACTTCGTATGCATGGCAGTAAACCTGAACTTTATACAGGCAGTAATATCTCTAATGCAGCTGTGCATTGTAGCTGTTTCTTTGCCACCAAAACAGAGCATAATAAGAATGCTGATCAGCCTTTTCTGGGGTTGGGTCAAAGTGTGAAAGATTGAGAAGAGATGAGCTTGTGACAGGGGAGAGAATTTCCTAAGCTTCATCAGTCAGGGGATATTGATGTGTACAGTAACACAGCTCACTAAACATAGGAGGGAAGGTAACAGACGTGATTCGATATCTGTCTGAAACTGTGCTGAGAACAGTTGAACAGTTTAAATCCTCTCTGATAAAACTACAGCTCTCAAAGAAATAGCAGACCCAAAGTGCTTTTGGAAATGATTCCATTATCAGTAGAAAAGATTTATAATGTGAAGTAAATGAAGTGAAAAGAGACCAAACAGCAAAGTATTGGATCTTAAGTAATAGGTTTTAGACAAGAAAAAAAAAAAAGTGTGGCTACATCAGGATAAAGAAGACTAGTGTATTAAAGTTGAGAGGAAATGGATGAGCCACCTAACAAACAGAGAGGATTTGGGTAATTGTGAAGGGCCATGAAAAGGAGCTGGCATTTGTTAGTTTCCATGGCAACCAAGTGGACAACTTTAAACTGTAAGTCCCATGTTGATTCTTGCATTGCTAGATTTGTCTTGAATAAAACATTTCATAGCCATAAATGTCTTGTTATATTGGCCACATATGGGCTCTCAGTGATTCACTATCTTTTCCTTTGCAAGTGTAGTAAATATGAGAAACTAGCATTAATGATTTTAGATATATTGTGCGGTTCAGGTACACATACCAGTGCATACCCCAATCACAATATACAATGCACTGTTTATAATAAGTCCTGCCTCCACTCCAATTCCTTGAATTAGCCATGTGCGTTTCACCCCATTCTATTCCTTCTGCCCAGTACAGCAAACAGATTCGTTTTTTTGATTAGGGCAGAGACTAAAGATCTGAGCTACCCACATTAAAAAACTGCTGCTGATGTAATTAATCCACTCCATGCTTATCTTGTTGCCATCACACAGCTTGCTACGAAGCCAATCAAGTGATTTCCCTTCCACTTTACTAATGCAGCACAATATACTGTATCCTCTTCATGCTGCCATCTTAGCTTTGAGCCTGAGGCCACCTCACTGAGATGGCCATACCGTGACTGGACTGACTGACTAACAGATGACGTGCTGTGCCAAACACTCATTTATTAGGAATTATCTTGATGGAGATCCTACTTTATCTACTTTTGTTAACGTTGCTTTCACTTTTTGAGCTAATCTGCAGAAAAGGCTTTTCCACTTCAGCACGGCATTGCCACTTCTTTGCTCTAATTCATTTGTTTTTCTCAAAAAGCACACTGAAAATCAATTCCAGATTCCCCCTCTTCTCATTTGTACACTTCACTTAGTCACTGCTCTGCTCTTTTCAGCATATTGCTGGGTAATACTTTATCAGATTACAAAAATACAGCTGGTTAAGAATAAAACCAAATAATCTGCCTTGTGCACAACACCTCACCTCCTCCCTAAATGCACACACGCACACACACATCTGCGTTATTTGACATTATCCTAGTATTAAAAATTCCGGGGCTGGCTTGATGTTCTGAGATAATGTTTATTTACAATATGTCTATAATAGCGTTATCTTTGCTTCATTGGTGTGTGTAGAGGAACAAAGTCATAAAGATAAATTGCTTACAGGGAAACTAAGAAAAATGTATTCTTTTAAAACGTACACTTCCAAATGCAGAATGTGGCAAAGACAATATCATTATTATTGCATATAACTAAACGTCGGCGGTGGGCCGGCCCCCTTCCCGGGGTTTGTTCCTGCCTAACACCCTTGGCTGGTTGGGATCGGCTCCAGCAGACCCCGTGACCCTGTAGTTAAGATATAGCAGGTTGGATAATGGATGGATGGATGGATAACTAAATGTGTCCTCAGCATGTACACCCCATCTCATCCATTATTCAAGAATAAAGTTCTGAGGCTAGGGATCTGCACTGGCAATCGGAAGGTTGCCAGTTCAAATCCTATAAATGCCAAAAGGGACTCTGCTCTGTTGGGCCCTTGAGCAAGGCCTTAACCTATAATTGCTGAGCACTTTGAGTAGTGAGAAAAGCGCTATATAAATGCAAAGAATTATTATTACCCAGGTGATGGGAGATTACATTAACTCCATAGATTCTACAGCAAAGTTCCTAAATATTCCCAGGCCTGTGAAGAGATACAAATCCTTCAGGCTTGTCCTGAGATCTGTCCCAGGTATCCCACAAGTGGATTGCATTATACCTACCACAAAAGCTGGCAAGCAGGCATTTTTTTTAGTTGTCCGACCACCGCAAATAGCTTATCTTGATAAGAACAACAGTGAGTCTACTCTGAGATCTTCTCAGATTGTCAAAAATCCATTATGTTGTGCTTGGTTTAACATTTTCTCTGTGTTTTCCTTTTCACTTTTGGGCATATTTTATATTAATTCTGGTATTCAGTAGGTTGCACAACTCATTTCTAACATCTAATTTTAGTTTTGAGGTGGTTAAAATAATCTCATGTCTTTGTTGTTCCGAAATGCTATAGGGTTACAATATCATGAAGTTTGTGAGACTTACCAGGAATGTTTTTTGGGTTCATCTACACCTACCCATGAAGAGTAACACACACACACACACACAGATCCTATCCAGACAAAGTCAAAGCTGGTGGTGCCAGCTACCATTCACCCTGCAATACTCCACATAGAGTTCTGCTCAGACACATACATGTAGAGATCCAAGCCAGACAAAATCTCAAGTGGTGCCAGTTACCAGTCACTCTGCAATATTCTGCATAGGTTTCTCAACATAGGGACTCACTACCACCAGCACTAACAAACATGCAGGTGTCATCAAGGCATAGATAAAAGCACATCTCTTTCAGTTGTATGCCACTTACCTACACACCTTACTTTTGTTACAGTTGTTCTAATTATTGAGGAACAACCTTAATAACTATGATAAACCCTGTGGGCAAGAAAGCCATTACCTTCCCCATACTTGGCACCCTCTTGTTATGTCATTCACTCTAGAAAAAGACAAACTATATAAAATATAAAAGCAACATGGCATTTACTAACAAGATCACCATTCAACCCAACAAAGCTCACCAGTCCTATCTATTCAAGTTTACAAAAATAACATCAAGTCAAGTTTTGAAAGTCTCTAAAGTCTTACTGCCTATCACAGTACTTGGTAGCTTATTCCAAGTGTCTAAAATTCTCTGTGTAAGGAAAAGCTTCCTAATAGTAGTCCCCATGTTCTTGATGAACAAATTTTAAAATAACAGTCTTGATCCACTGTACAAACTTCCTTCAGAATTTTAAACACTTCAATCATGTCACCTCTTAATCTTCTTGCTTAAACTGAAAAAGCTCAGCTCTTTAAATCCTTCCTCACAATTCATATATAAAAAAAAATAAAATGGATGGCAAAGTCCAGATATAAATGACTTTAAAAAAGTTTACTGGAACTAAAACATGTCAAGGAGTGGCTGTTGTCCTGAGCAGCTGTTGGTTTAGCAATTGGTGTTATTTATAATTTAAGTTTTCTGACGTCCAAATTAGATGGTTTCACGTCTCTTGATCTCTGATGCTGCTTCCCATGCCATTGCCATTCTGTCCTTGTCTCTTTTGGTTCCTTGGATGAGCCACATTTATGTTAAAACACATATGGGTGATTCCAGGACATGTGATGTTATATACATTTGATTAGCTATCCTGTACTTTTGATAAGTGACTCTGCTCAGAGTGTTTGATTTTTTTAAGTACCTCCTTACTTCTTCCTTTCTCAAGCTGTAAACTAATTCTGTAATTGTTAGACCTGCAGCGCCCATCCATTCCTAGGTTATAAAATGATTTAAACAGGTTCTGTGGCTCAGTTGTATGTACTTCACTTCTTTTCACTCCACCATTACATTTTAAACCAATTAAGACTGACTAGTACAACAAAGGAAGAATGAACAAGAAAGGATGCTTGAAATGCATTTAATTAAAGTCCTGTAAATTCAGTTAATCTTGGATTACTTGAGCAAAATAATTAAAATGTAATCTAATCAGTCAGCAAGTCAAAAAATTGAAGCTTTTCCACTCCAGGACAAAGGTTCTACTTTTGTACATTTGTTTTGCTGGGACATGTGTGCCAGTTGCTAGGTTTACGTTCATAGGAACTCACAGCTCATTACCTTATTTACGCAACACCATTTCAAACTGATTGAGAGAGCAGAGAACTTCTTCTGCGGTGTTAATTCCTGCTTTACATCCACTGTTGTGTACAACACCTGTCAAACTGAATCCATTTCACCTATCTGCTGGTCCATCTCACAATTTCTTTTAATCCTGCCTGTCAAGAAGATTCTGAGATGCATGAACTCCTCCAAAAACGGCAGCTGGTCTTTCCTAACCTTCAGACTGCAAGCTGGTCTTTTCCAGGAGATAACCAGGCCCCCAGATTTGAAGGTAAACATTTCCAGTGCTAACCACATCTTTCTTGACTCACTCCAAGGTATAGTATATGATCATAAGCCTTCCCCAAGTCTATTATGAACATCATGCACAGGATTGTCAAACTACCATGTCCTTTAAATAACTCTGCAAATATAAAGTTATACAGTTAGGTCCATAAATATTTGGACAGAGACAACTTTTTTTCTAATTTTGGTTCTGTACATTACCACAATGAATTTTAAATGAAACAACTCAGATGCAGTTGAAGTGCAGACTTTCAGCTTTAATTCAGTGGGTTGAACAAAAAGATTGCATAAAAATGTGAGGCAACTAAAGCATTTTTTAACACAATCCCTTCATTTTGGGGACTCAAAAGTAATTGGACAATTGACTCAAAGGCTATTTTATGGGCAGGTGTGGCCAAGTCCGTCGTTATGTCATGCAGGTGAAAGAAGCCATCCTTAAGCTGCAAAAACAGAAAAAACCCATCCGAGAAATTGCTACAATATTACAAGTGGCAAAATCTACAGTTTGGTACATCCTGAGAAAGAAAGTAAGCACTGGTGAACTCAGCAACGCAAAAAGACCTGGACATCCACGGAAGACAACAGTGGTGGATGATTACAGAATCATTTCCATGATGAAGAGAAACCCCTTCACAACAGCCACCCAAGTTAGCAACACTCTTCAGGGGGCAGGCGTATCGATATCCAAGTCTACCATACAGAGAAGACTGCATGAAAGTAAATACAGAGGGTGCACTGCAAGGTGCAAGCCACTCATAAGCCTCAAGAATAGAAAGACTAGATTGGACTTTGCGAAAGAACATCTAAAAAAGCCTGCATAGTTCTGGAAAAACATTCTTTGGACAGATGAAACCAAGATCAACCTCTACCAGAATGATGGCAAGAAAAAAGTATGGAGAAAGCGTGGAACAACTCATTATCTAAAGCATACCACATCATCTGTAAAACACGGCGGAGGCAGTGTGATGCCTTGGGCGTGCATGGCTGCCAGTGGCACTGGGGCAATAGTGTTTATTGATGATGTGACACAGGACAGAAGCAGCAGAATGAATTCTGAGGTGTTCAGAGACGTACTGTCTGCTCAAATCCAGCTAAATGCAGTCAAATTGATTGGGCGGCGTTTCATGATACAGATGGACAATGACCCAAAACATACAGCCAAAGCAACCCAGGAGTTTATTAAAGCAAAGAGGTGGAAAATTCTTAAATGGCCAAGTCAGTCACCTGATCTTAACCCAATTGATCATGCATTTCTCTTGTTGAAGACTAAACTTCGGACAGAAAGGCCCACAAACAAACAGCAACTGAAAGTCGCTGCAGTAAAGGCCTGGCAGAGCATTAAAAAGGAGGAAACCCAACATCTGGTGATGTCCGTGAGTTCAAGACTTCAGGCTGTCATTGCCAGCAAAGGGTTTTCAACCAAGTATTAGAAATGAACATTTTATTTCCAGTTATTTAATTTGTTCAATTACTTTTGAGCCTCTGAAATAAAGGGATTGTGTTAAAAAATGCTTCAGTTGCCTCACATTTTTATGCAATCTTTTTGTTCAACCCACTGAATTAAAGCTGAAAGTCTGCACTTCAACTGCATCTGAGTTGTTTCACTTAAAATTCATTGTGGTAATGTACAGAACCAAAATTAGAAAAAAGTTGTCTCTGTCCAAATATTTATGGACCTAACTGTATCTATACTAATAAACGGCAAAGCCCTCACTCACTCACTCACTCATTCACTGACTGACTGACTGACTGACTCATCACTAATTCTCCAACTTCCCGTGTAGGTAGAATGCTGAAATTTGGCAGGCTCATTCCTTACAGAAGTTGGGCAGGTTTCATTTCGAAATTCTACGCGTAATGGTCATAACTGGAAGTTGCTTTTCTCCATTTACTGTAATGGAGTTGAGCTGGAGGGGCGGAGTTCCGTATGACATGAGCACGCCTCTCACGTAATCACGCATTACGTAGAAAGCCAGGAAGAGCTACAAAACGCGCTTTAGAAAACATGCATTATATAATTAAGAAGGCAGCGAAACAATTAGAAGCGAGCGACTGACATATAAAACCATATTCAGCGGCTCACGTGAACTGACGCAGTCCGCAGACAAAAAGTAACAGTTCCAAAGAGTGCTGAACAAAAACCTAATTACAGGGATTTTGGTCTCGTCCGATGCGAGAGATGGACGTCTGAAGTGGAGCTCCGCTAGCAGTGGTGTTATTTTTCATATTATTTGCTTATTATCTTGAGATATCCTGTATTTATTCAACCCGAGAGGGACTGCTACAGTATATGTAAGCACATATAAACATGGCCAACAAGAAGGGGGGTTCGAAAGAATCGAAAACTAAAGCTACACCCAAGCTGCGATCAGCAAGCCCCGGTTCCAGATACGGCCTTTCAGAGACAGACCTGGATCAGATGGGCGAAAGCACAGACTCCTCGGGACCACGGTCCGCTACATCGTCGCCGGCTGAGAGCGAAAAGGGGAGCGAAGGTGCGATCGTGAGTGCAGATCTGGATAGCTCGCCGATTGGAGAAGATCACATGAAACTGGAAAGGGCCTCGAAGTCCGCGGCTTCAATTGCGCAATTACGCGAGCCTGTAGCAGCGGGGACGCCGGCTACAGCAAAGTCTGCTGCTTCATCTACGGTACAAGAAAGCACAATTGAACTATCTGAACTGAAGGTGTTGCTCGTTGAGCTCGCGCAAGACATAAAGAAAAGCGAGAAGGCTAATGAGATAGCAAGGGCAAAGGCACATGAGAGACTGAAACAGGAAATCCAACAGGCAAATGAAAGGTTGCGACAGGAATTCCAACAGGCAACTGAAAAGCTGCGACAGGAATTCCAACAGGAATTCCAACAGGCAAATGAAAGGCTGCGTCAAGAGGTGCAATTTGAGCTTCGACAGGTGCTGGGTAAAATTGAAGAGCGCATTCAGGAAAACTCGGTTAAACTGAGCACGCTTACTGATCAATTGGAGCATCTCAAGGAGACATTCACGAATCGGATTGAAATGGTCGAACATTCAGCTGCCAGTGCCGAAGAAAGAGCAATAAATGTCAGTTCCGAATGCAAAAAACTCGGAGAAAAACTTGGAGACAGACTGGCTGCTTTAGAAGATGGCAGTAGAAGGTATAATGTCAGAATTGAAGGTCTGCCGGAGAATCGAGAAAGTTCAAACCCTGTGAAATTCGCAGCTGAACTTTTTTCTAAAATAATCGGGGACGACTTTAAAGCAGAATCTGAGATAGCAGCGGCTTACCGCGTACGCGGACCAAACACCGTCAGACCCCGACCAAGATCTTTTATAGTTCGTTTTGAACGATTATCATTTAAGCTAGAGGTGATGGCACTCCTCAGAAACAAGGAAGGTATTATATTTGAAAATAACCACATTCTTATCTTCCCTGACTTCTCTCCAGCAACAGCTACTAAACGCGCATCCTTCTATAATATTAAACAGCGGCTACGGCAAGCCAGTGTGAAATACAGCCTCCTGTATCCGGCAAAACTGAAAGTGGAATGGCAGGGTCAATTCTATGTCTTCGCTAGCAAGGAAGAGGCAGAAAAAGAATTAAGAAAGCTGATCCCGGGACTATTCTGATACATAATAGTGAGTCATGGCGGTTAAAACGATGAAGAAAAGATTAATAATCTTTTGTCTGATCTATTCGTTTTAAAATACGGGTTTTTTTTCAGCATATATTCTCATTATTACTTAGTATTACTAGGGCGCTATATGTTTATGTTTTATTGTGCTTAATTATTTATCTATTTATTTACTTTTCTCTTTTTCTTTTCTAATTATCTCATCTCTACCCTAAACGAGACTGTTCAATATCATACCCTAGGTTTACTGTTATTGCTATTACTGCATTAAGACTGGTTATGCTTCTTCTGGACACATTTTTAATACCATCCCCTGGGTTTATTATCTGGGTGTATCATCTTAATGCACTAAAATTGCTGAAGACTATATATATATTTTAAGTGTAAAACTCCTTTTTTTTTTTTTTTTTTTTTTTTTTTTTTT
>JANRMT010062814.1:123883258-123910852 GCA_026402145.1 Polypterus bichir lapradei | reverse complement strand
TAGATAGATAGATAGATAGATAGATAGATAGATAGATAGATAGATAGATAGATAGATACTTTATTAATCCCCAAGGGGAAATTCACATACTACAGCAGCAGCATACTGATAAAAACAATATTAATTAAATAGTGATAAAAATGTAGTGCAAGTTAAAAAATGCACTCAGTGCCCATCACTCTGCCCCGGATGTCAAACTGTCCACCTCCGTTCCTCCAATAGAGCCTGTCTTCCTCACCAGTTTGTCCAGGCGTGAGGCGTCTTTCTTCTTTATGCTGCCTCCCCAGCACACCACCGCGTAGAAAAGGGCGCTCGCCACAACCGTCTGATACAGCATCTGCAGCATCTTATTGCAAATGTTGAGGGACACCAGCCTTCTAATGAAATATAGTTGGCTCTGTCCTCTCTTGCACAGAGCATCAGTATTGGCAGTCCAGTCCAATTTATCTTCCAGCTGCACTCCCAGGTATTTATAGGTCTGTACTCTCTGCACACAGTCACCTCTGATGATCACGGGTCCATGAGGGGTCTGGGCCTCCTAAAATCCACCACCAGCTCCTTGGTTTTGCTGGTGTTCAGTTGTAGGTGGTTTGAGTCGCACCATTTAACAAAGTCCTAGATTAGGTTCCTATACTCCTCCTCCTGCCCACTCCTGATGCAGCCCACGATAGCAGTGTCATCAGCGGTTGGTTGTTTAATTTATCTCCGTGGTGTTTTCTTTATGTTAGGTAGAAACCTCCCATGTCATTAATGTTACTCTTCCTCTTATTTTGATTATGTCAGACTAACTTGCCATTAATGGTTCTTGAATGCAACAGCCCAGCTTAATGACAAATAATACATTCTTGCTCATCATGGCACTGGAGTGTTGCATTTTGGTCAGACATGAAAATAACAATTTCTTTGTACTGCTATACATGTGGCATTATTAATATGACTGCTACTATTGCTTGACGTAGTTCCTCCGTGTTGAGCCCCCAGAAGTGAACTCCTAATGGTTAGTCTGGTTTATGGCTCCAGGTGTTGCGACAGAAGAGACAGGCTTTTGATGTCTTATTTGTCCCTTTCTTGGGGGTCTCTGCTCCCAGTTTCTTCTAGCTCCCTTA
Source organism: Polypterus bichir lapradei (assembly GCA_026402145.1). Taxonomy (NCBI): domain Eukaryota; kingdom Metazoa; phylum Chordata; class Cladistia; order Polypteriformes; family Polypteridae; genus Polypterus; species Polypterus bichir. The sequence continues at coordinate 123,909,746 of JANRMT010062814.1, read as the reverse complement.
CTGTGTGTTTTTTGTAAAAACCTTCATTTGTCCCCTGAAAGAGAGTTATCTCCAATCTCTAGGATTTTTCCTGTCCTCTCAGCTTAGGTACAAAGAAGAGGAGCAAAGTGTGACAACCTTGCATTTGCTTAAATGAAAATGCATTTTGTTCTCTTTTTATAGTGTCAGAGTTACGACTCTGAATCAAGTCATTAAAGATCTACAAACAAAGGAGTCTGAGATGAATCGGGAGATGCTTTCATTTTTGTATCCTGATGTCTGTAACCCTTCATCAGTCTTTTCTGTAAGAGCAATTCCCAACCTTAAGATACAAGGTAGTTAAAGGGTGCATAATAACATATAAAGGTAGCAGAGTTAAGAAAAAAAAAGTAAACTATGAAAAGGGTAAAAGGTAAACATTTAAATAATGTGTTAAGGGAAGATTCTGAAATGAAAAGGTGAATTTTGAGAGTCTGTGTTTGAGGTCAAGAGAGTAGAATTTCTTCACCCTTTCCTGTTGTGTCTGTTTCTGTTTAGAGCAATTTACACAGGACGAGACATTTCTATGCAGCACAGCTGTTAGATTCTAACAGGAATAGTTACAATTGATAAGTCTTAAGAAAAATCTATTTACTATTTTTTTAATTTTCCTTCATTCATACATACATCCTGTGAACATCAGGGGGCACACCAGCTTCCCAACACCATACTTTATTAATCCCAAGGGGAAATTCAAAGTAGAATTCCGGTAGGTTGTTTCCAGTGCTTGAAGTGGATCAAAATTACTGGTGGCACTCTGTTTGTAGCAATACAATAGCATTTGATTGCAGAGCAGTGGGGAGAGACAGATCCCTATGAAACTTCAAGTGCTGCTGTACTATGTACCACTACACACTAAGAGATGCTACTGGTACCCTATGTAGAAACAGATGAGTACTGACTCATTTATAACACTGGTTGTTTGTTATGTTTGAGTAAATGAGGTTGCCTGCTTTTCAAGTTACAGATCCAACAAGCCAATTATGATAAAATGTACATATTTATAGTATGTTACTGTGATCTGCACTTTTTCCTCATATTAATATTGTACATTTGTACACTTTATGGTAATTTTTATTGTTCTTATTTAAGTTTGAATTGGCAAAGATGTTGCCATTTTTGTTTTGCCGTGGCTAGCGCCATGATGTTTACAGTTGTTTTACATAATGTCGTCACAACGTCAGCAGCAAAACCCATGTTAGCGCACTTGTCTCATCATCCAAGCCAATTTATCATCCAAAGTTACGGATTTACTAAAAACAAGTTACAACAAGTGTTTCATTTTTTTGTTAGGAAACCAGTTTGTTGGTGATAATTTAGAAATTTGAGAAATGCAGTTTTTACTTCGATTTTTTTGTATAGTCACGATCTGGCATTTATTGTTAATTTTTTACAGTTTCTCCTTGGCCTTTAAAAAAATAGAGACAGGATGTTTTAGAGGTCAAGGCTATTGGTCATCATATTGTTTTTAAAATAGACGCGTTTATTAATTGTTGAAAATTAAATACAGTACTTTCTCCTGTGCCACCATGCTGTTTTTGTTATGGGTGCCACTATTTTGCACACACATAGCTGGTGATGCATTGAAGGGCTACTAGGTGACGGCTCACGGAGGTCACGTCTGGTGACGTCATTGGTGTAGCGACTTAAAAGCCAGCGGCATGGAGCACTTGTAGTCCATGCTTGTGGATACAACGTACACTTTGTTTTAAAGTATCTCTGGCTTCAAAGTCTTTTCTGCCACTCAACTAAGATTTAGGTCTAACGTTTTGTTTTTTTCCACTATTCTGGTTTTTGACTTTTTCGCTACACTGCTCTACTAAAAATTCTTGTCTCGCATCCAGGGCTGTGTCTTGTCTTTCTGGTTTTGACCTTGGCTAGGTATTTTTATTATTATTATTATTAAGATGTCCAGAGAAGAGCAATCAGGCTGATTCCAGAGCTACAGGGGATAAGTTATGAGGAAAGATTAAAAAAGCTGAGCTTTTATCAGTTTAAGAAGAAGAAGATTAAGAGGTGACATGATTAAAGTGTTTAAAATTATAAAGGGAATTAGTACAGTGGATCGAGACTTATTTTAAAATGAGTTCATCAAGAACACGGGGACACAGTTGGAAACTTGTTAAGGGTAATTTTGCACAAACATTAGGAAGTTTTTCTTTACACAGAGAACCATAGACACTTGGAATAAGCTACCAAGTAGTGTGGTAGAGAGTAAGACTTGAAGGACTTTCAAAACTTGATGTTATTTTATTTAGAAGAATTAAGTGCATAGAACTGGCAAGCTTTGTTGGACTGAATGGCCTGTTCCCCTCTAGATTGTTCTAATGTCCTAATGGTCATTTTACAATAGTGAAACAAGAACGATATGTAATAGGTTTCAGTCGCACCCTGTATATGCACACTGCATACTCCCTTGCTTTGCTTTTCAAACTTCACTTTCTAACTACACATGCTAACATACCAATCACAAGTCAACCAACAATACAGTATGGTAGGCCTTCCTGTTTATTCTCTTCAGCTTATTACATTTGAAAAAGCTACGATTAGAAGTACAAAGTGAAATAATTCCTATTAACAAATATTTGATTTGCTATTTATTCTTATTTTAAAGTATCATAAAAACAAATCTTTAAAAAAAGAAAATTGTATTGAAAGATTATTTGCAAAGTGTAATGTGTAATGAAAAATTACATTTCCAATAATTTCTTAGGTGCTGCTTTGAAGAAACTAGAACTCTCCTCACGTCTTTGTGATCCTCTCAATACAATGCAATGATAGACAAGAATCTTTATCGTTATAACTTTGAGCTAGATAACCATTTGCCATCATTTAAATGTACTTTTCTGGTTACATTTAGATTATAAAATATTCCCATTTAGGTCAGCTTTAATGATGTTTTTATTTTCGAAACTTTGTCAATTTTGGTTATACTGTAAATGATATTTTCGTCTCTTCTAAAGCTGAATAGGTCTCCATTAGACTTAGCAATTGCTTTCATATTATTGATCATAAGTATCATGAAATTGGGGTTCCTAAGTACAAAAAGTCCCAAAAATACCTCAAAGTACCAACTAGAGGGGGAAACTGTCAAACCTCAGCTAGTAAAAAAGGCCAAACACAGGATCTTTATAAATAAAATATTTATTTATCAAAAAATGCACTTCTTGACAAAAAAACTCCAAGGAGTTCTAAAGGCACAGGAGGAGTTACCTGAAAGGCAATCCCAAGTCCCAAAACCACAGATATAGCAAGAATAGTCAAAAAAAAACAAAAAACAAAGCGTTAAGATCACAAATCCAGTAAATCACAAAAAAGCATTATAAACCTGTGTAACTCACCAAAATCAATAAACAAACTCAATGAACTGCAAGGGACTGTGGGTTTTTCTCAGTCTTTATAGGACGGAGGGCAGTCCCTTGATGGTGATAAGCAGGTGGCCCCACCTCTTGGGGAACCAGCCACAAAACACATAAAACATAAAAGAAGATAAATAAACATATAGAAACTAAATGATCAACAATACTAACATAAACAAAATAATTAAAAATGAACAAAACAGACATTAAAGATTAATTTGAACCCCTACAAAGGGAGGAACCCTAGCTGAAACAACAGTAAGATTGTACTACACCCGTTTGAGAATTTAATTAGTTGATTTATTTTATACTTTATCAATTCATTCTTGATTACATGCAGAAGTCCAAAGACAACATTCTGTCATTTCTGTCTGATTTGGTCACAGTGGACCTCAGGGTTCAATTCAGGAACCTGTTCTCTTTTCTTGATATGAGCTGCCTTTGTCAATATAAGACAAGAACCTGACACGTAAAAGGCTGAGGGCACATCCATTACCACCGTGTAATGCAAATAAATCAAAAAGAAAGGATCTTTTTTCAAAGACAACAATGATGTGTTTAAAGACAGATCTTCAATGCAGGACTAACTCAAGCATGGCCAAACTTCCAGTTATATGGGTTCCAGGCAGGAAAGGGCTGGTCCAGGAGGGTGGACAATGGAAGTGACGTCAGCAGTGGAATAGCCATCAATCATCCATTTTGAGGGGGGAGGAAGAGAGACAGCATTAGCACACAGCGCCAACCCCTGGTTCGACAGGTGACTACCATCACCAGTGCCCTTAAGCTGCCTCCAAGTCCCGTGTGTGATATCAGACATAAATGTGTATTCTCATGGTACTCAGTTGTATTTATTACTTTAAACAAATAATACTTCTTCAGTTGCATTATTGATTAAGTGCTTTATTACAATGAAACAGTGGATGAATGCTCATTATTTGCTCTGACATGCTACCGAAGAAAAAAGCAGAAGCTCTTCCAAGGACTGGCAGCTGTGTCAGTAGAAAGGCAATTCTGAATACTTTAAACACACAAGACTTCCATTAAATGTTAATTTTGACATGGATTTAATGTTCCATCATCACTTTTCTGTACTTTGTATAATCTGCTTTCTCCAGCTTAGAAACTTAGCCAAATAAAGGTGGTTACTTAAGCTGCAGGGTCATGAAAAGCTCATTACTTTGCTCATTTGTTTTCAAGTAGATTTGACTGTTGTGATCCTTAATGGCTATCTGAGTCGTTCAGTGACTAGTCTATTCTCAATTCACAACACAGCAGCAAGGATCATAACCAGAACTAAGAAGTATGACTGTATCAAACAGCAGGTCTGAAATGACTTCACTGGCTACTTACTGAGCTGATTTTAAAATCTTTCATCTCACATATGAACTTCTAAATTGTTTAACACAACCATGAATTTACAGAATGATGTTTTAGGGCATAAAATCTGAAGATCCATGCATCCTTCACATTCCACGAAGGCAGGCGGTTGAGTTTTTAGCTGTACAGTACTAATGCTCTGACATGCTACCGAAGCCGCATCAGCCTTAGTGCTCAAATCATAGCTGAAGACTCATTTTAGTGTAGCATTTTTGCTGAAGATGCTGTGGAGGTTGTTCATAATTCATAGTAACTGCAGTTGTTTTTTTGGTGCAGCTGTTATTAAGCCTCTTCGCTTTTCCCGTTTCTCTTCTCAGCGTCTTGAGTGGCACTTGCTGTACCTAGCTGTGGCACTTGCTGCTGCCAACAGTGGACATGTTATCATGATTAGGATAATGCAAATTTCCTGAGCCATGATGCATTGCAGAAACCCCTTTCATCACCAGAATTTTTTTATTAGCATTTAAAAATCCACCTTAATAAAAGGATGTGCCTGTGTGTCCATCTGGTTGCTGTGTCTCTGTCATTCCGACAGATGGCGTATCACAAACATTTCTAGTAATAAAATGCATTGCATTTATCATTCCAACAGATGGTGTGTCATAAACATTAACACTACTTTTATGAATCCCATACCAAATGGCATATAACAAAGATGCATGCATGGTGTGCTTTGGACTTTAACACTGATGTCTGTCTACGTTGATTACTTTGATTTCAACCCATTTTGACAGGTAGCACAGCTAGTATAGATATATAAATATTTGTGTATGTAACCCAGGGCTGTGGAGTCAGTAGATAAATTACACGACTCTGACTCCTTAGTTTCCGGTACTTCTGACTCCTCTGTATTTAATATACTAATGTATTTTCCATATTGATTGAAGGAAGGCAACATACACATCATTTAACCACAGAACTACTGGCTAGGAAGCTGACTCTCTACTGTATTGGCCAGTTAATCAAAAAACAAAAAAATGAAAACAATAAGGTTTTATTTATTGTTTTTATCAAGTGGCTATAAAGTAGTAGTATGTATAATTTCTTTAGAGCTGAAAATAGTCTTTCAATACTGACTTGGGTGGGTGGCATTGCTGTTACAGTTCTAGCCACATCACTAATAATCTCTGGATCAACAACGGTGGCTTCTTCTACAGTCAGCTTCGATGAGTGATCCTACTTTTAATTCTATAAAAAAACTCCTGCTGGAATCTCGCTATTCGGACATTTACTGGTTGTTTATCTTTCACGCATAGGTGACGTCGCTTTGCTTTTGAAGCTTCCATTTTGTCCAAGTAGGAATCAAAGTCTAATTCTTCATTTGAAGAGGATGATCCTGAGTTACCAGTGCTTATAGCTTTATCTAGTGGTGGTGTTTCAGGCATTAGTAATCCCTTCATGCGAACTGCTACATCATAGAGTGCCTTTTTTCCATTAGCAATCTGGTCACTGCTCAACAAAAGTCAGCTCATTGGATCAACATAAATAGCAGCTAACAAGATTTGATTATCCAGTAAGAGACTCTCTCTTTTTTTCATTGAAGATACGATGCCATCAGTTATTAACCCTCCACTTTGTTCAGGCAATATATCAAGCTTTTCCATGTGGTATAGTGGGTCCACAGCTCGTTGAGCAAAGGCCATTTTAAATAATCACCACACCCGAAGCGGCTTCGTGAGGTGGGCGTTGTTGTAGCGAGCCGTGGGACGCTCGGGGTTGTGGGCGTTTCTCACCGAAGTGCACAGGTGAGGAACTGCCCACATCCGTGATTGCTCCCGTGGCTAATGCTACAGCTGTGATGGCCCCTCGTCATTTAAAAGAAGCGCGAGTCGGTTTTGGGGGAGATTGGAGGAAAAGAAAGAAAGGGAAGGAAACGGAGGTTGGAAGCAGGAAGGAGGGAAGAGAGAGCGCGAGCAAATCGGTGCAGCAGGAAGGAGGCGAGCAAACGCTCGCAGGCAGCTGAAGGCCGCCTGGGTGTTTGGCCAACACCTGGGAGAAGTGGTTGTGGTCACAGAAGTTTTTTTTTGCAGAGTGACCGGGAAGGTGCAGGACTCTCCGCGGAAGTTAGCGGGAGTCGGGACTTGGGACGCGGTGTCCCTAACGTGAGAGCCTTGGCCGTTAAGGGATTCCCAAGTCGCTGTCCGGAGGAGCCGACTGGAGCCAAGGATCGGTGAGGCAACTGACAGCAGGAGTAGGAAATACAGTAGGTCAGCTGCATTGAGAGCGTCTCGCCTGTTGCAGGGCCCATAGAAGCAGGTGAGACGCTAACGCTAACAGAAGAAGCACCGGGCTTGTTGTTGTTGTTGTTGTTGTTGCTGTTTTTAATTACTGCTTCCTGAACATTTTAACCTCTTGTTTTAAGGATTGTTTTTTTCTATTTATTGTTTTAACCTCCACGTTTTTCTTATTGGATTATTTATTGAACTGGAATCACTGCACTGTTTTGATGAACTGTTGACTGTTTTAAATAAAAGCACAATACACTTTTGCACTTTACCATCCCCTTGCTCGAGTTATTTGCCTTCACTGACTAGCTCACCAGTAAGATTACCGACGGTGTTTGGGTTGAAGGTCTCCCGAATAGCAATGGGAGTGTGGAGCCAGAACCTGCATCGTCACATTCCATCCCAAGAAAAATTTACCAGGTGTTAAATCTTCATATTGCAACCTCTTGGTGACAGTAAAGGGGTAAGAAAGTAGACTTTCCAGTTCTTTTACTTGTGCGTGCTGGCTTTCAGTTAATAAAACATTTTCATTGTCCAGTTCTTCAAGAAAGTCTTTTAGTTCAATCAAACACTTTACCATCAAATAAGTGCTTCCCCAGCATGTTTGATCCAAAATGGCTCCTTTTCCTGCACGTCTTTTCAAAATGGCATCTGTTTTAGGGGCCCTGGCTGCAACAGTTACTTGCCTCAATTTGCCATTTAGAGAAGCTGCATGACGATCTTTCAATCCATCTCTTATTGCAAGCTGCAGGGTATGAACAGCACAATGCATATGTTTGAATAATAGTAAGCTTAAATGCTTCTTCAGCAATGTAATCTAAAATTTCACTTTCTCCAATACTTGCTGAACTGTCTTCCTCTAATATCTGTTTGTCACTTTCTTCATCTACTTTATTCATTTTCTCAGTTGTGCCTAACATATTAGAAGCATTATTTGTCACATTACATAGAATCTGTTCCTTTTTAATTTCAAAATCTTCTAGAACAGGTGGTGTGCAAAGTTATGCTAAAGTTCAGCCCTGGGTGGGAGCATATGTGGAGAGTGCAGACAGGACCCCTGAACACCCATCAGGCCATAGCACACACCTACACCTACATCATTACACTTGTTTACACGCAAATGAACTTGTTAAATACATTATATCTGAAATAAAATTAAAACACTTTTTGTAATGTGTCATAATCCAGATTACAATATGTGAATGTCAGGTTGTATAATAGCTCAGATGAACCTCACACTAGTAGTAACACAACTATGCACTGGGCTTTATTCTTACATCAGAGAAGTACTTAATCATGATTATTATTTGTGAAATGGGACATTTGAACTTGCTGTATTTTTTTTTCATTACAATTTAAATTTATAAAGAGTCGGAGTTGGTACATTTTTGCCGATTCCGACCCCGACTCCAGGTACCCAAAATTGTCTCCAACTCCGACTCCTTGATTTCTACTCCGATTCCAACACCCTGATGTAACCAACAGCAGGCCGCCTTTCTCTGCGTTGTGTAAATGATCTTCAAATCAAATGCACGTAGGGTCAAAACAGAAGCTTTTATTTTCTTCTCCAAGGAACTTTCCAAAACAAAAGGAAAAAAAAATGGACAGGGCATCACATTAGCAGCTTCTCCCCTATGCCCCCACAACATACAGCATGCTTCTCGCCTTTTATTTACACAAACATATTGCATATAAAACTATTTACAAAAAATTTACTTTAATTTTCCAGAGAAAATTATTTACAATACACATAGCTTTATACAAAAAAAAATCCTAACTTTATCCACTCTACATATATAAAATCATAAGCCTAAAAGTGCAACGATTATATGTGAGTTTTTTATGTCATGCTTTAAATCAGGCTTATTTTAAAACCTACATATATATGTTTGGTATCATTCTTTTTAGAATTTATCGAACTTTAATATGATTTTGTTATATTTTCTGATTCTTATTTTGTTTTTAAATTGTAAACTAAAAAAAATCATGAACTAACATCCCGCGAGACGAGACTTTGTGCCAACAGGTTTAACCACACCTGGGGCCGGAAATGAAAGACAAAGAGTAGGACAGCTGCTGTACAGGCTTTTAAATGTTTGAAGCGCCGTGCGAGATGCAGATCACATGGCACAGTAGCAGCGAGCAAAGAAGAGGTAAAAAAAAGGAGGAGGTAAAAAAAAACTGTATTTGTTTCCCATTGTATCACCGTTTAAGAGGGGTTTCGAAGGAGCAACTGCGTCTCCTTGGGGTGCATTTGGCCTCCCTCTTCACAACGCAAGCAGCAGACTGGCCTCAATTGGGGTTGGGCGCCGAAGGTGCCAGGGGGGCTTGCCTCCCTAGTATTATTTACTCTTAACAAAAAAAATAAAAACAAAATATATAGCATGCCTTTCCAAAACAAAAGGTAAAAAAAGGGACAGGACGTCACGTTAGCGGCTTCTCCCCTATGCCTATTAAATAATAAATTAAATCAATTACAATTACATCCGGTGCCACCGTGAGTGGCAGCCATTCCAGCAGCTCCGTGTATGACTTTATCTTTCTACCTTTTTCTCTGTTTTTCTCTATTTCACTGATCACCCCTACCACTTTTTTTATGTGGACTCGCTCCCTCGCCACTTTTTACTACTTGGACATGGATTTTTACAGGCCGAGACTCGTCTATTCAAGTAGTCAACTACAAGTGCTGAGAACAAATGCCCACGCCGATGTGGTTCCCTATTTACCTGACGAGGTAAGAAGGTGGTATCGGGGCAGCAGAGCCAGTGCTAAGATAAAAGCCAAGTGTCCAGCGAGCAAGTGGCGCTACAAACCTTTGGTGCCTTCTGTGATCCTGGGAAATGTGAGCTCACTACAAAATAAGATTGATGAACTGGCTGTGCTGGTGAAAAATGTCAGGACCTACAGAGAATGCAGCTTGCTGTGTTTTAGTGAAACGTGGCAAACAACTAACATCCCAGATGCTAACATGGAGCTACCTGGGTTTAGCACAGTTAGAGCGGACAGAGACGCAAATACCTGCAGGAAGCAGAAAGGAGGGGTAGTCGCTCTCTATGTCAATACAAAGTGGTGCAACTCTGGACATGTAAACGTTAAACTCTCCACTTGCTGCAGGGACATCGAACTGTTGGCCGTAAGTGCGTCCCTATTACTTGCCGAGAGAGTTTGGACACGTTATTGTTGTTATTGTTTACATCCCTCCTTGGGCAGACGCGGAGATAGCGGGTGACGTCATCCATTCTGCGGTTGCTAAGTTACAAACACAGCACCCTGAGGCGCTTGTGCTAATCGCTGGAGACTTTAACCATGTGATGCTGGACAAAACATTACCTCCCTTCTCCCAGTATGTGGATTGTAACACCCGGGGAAATAGGACTATCAACCTACTGTATGCAAACGTTAAAGACGCATACAGTGCCACCCCGCTGTCTGCGCTTGGGAAAGCAGATCATAACCTGGTTCTGCTTCAGCCTCACTACAAACCAAGAGTGAGGGCACTACCTACAACTACACGCTCATTCAGGAAGTGGTCCCCTGAGGCAGAGCAGGCTCTGAGAGACTGCTTTGAAACTACGGACTGGGATATCCTGCAGGGGTCACATAATGAGAACATTGAGGTCGTTGTTGACTGCACTACTGACTACATCAACTTCTGCATGGACATTGTAGTTCCAGTAAGAACCGTACGCTGCTATGCTAACAACAAGCCATGGATTACAAGTGACATCAAGGGCCTTTTGAACCAGAAGAAAAAGGCTTTTAAAGGTGGTGATCAGCATGAGCTCAATCACGTGCAGAAGGAACTCTGAGTCCAGCTCAGGGTGGCAAAGGAGCAGTACAGGAGAAAGCTAGAGCAGAAGTTGCAGAATAACAGCATGAAGGAAGTGTGGGATGGGATGAAGATCATCACTGGCTGCAGCTCGAAGCGGGGTGCCACCATTGAGAGAGACATGGAGAGAGCAAACCAGATGAACAACTTCTTCGACAGGTTTGACCATCTTAACCCACTCTCACCTCGGAGTACTGCACTGTCTACCCATTCTTCTGCTGATACCAGCATAGGAGAGAGTTTCCCCCAACCCACAATTACAGCAGCCCAGGTAAGCAGAGAGCTGAGGAGACTTTGTGCCAGCAAAGCAGTGGGTCCAGATGGAGTATAGCCACAACTGCTGAAGGCCTGTGCGTTGGAGCTGGGGAGTCCTCTACAGCGCATCTTCAACCTCAGCCTGGAACAGGGGAGAGTCCCGAGGCTTTGGAAAACATCTTGCATCACCCCAGTCCCAAAGGTATCACGTCCTAGTGAGCTGAACAACTTCCGGCCTGTTACTCTGATGTCACATGTCATGAAGGCCATGGAGAGGCTGCTGCTTCACCACCTGAGGCCACAGGTCCGCCACTCCCTCGACCCTCTGCAGTTCGCATACCAGGAGAAAGTGGGAGCGGAGGATGCCATCATCTATATGCTACACCGATCCCTCTCCCACTTGGACAGAGGCAGTGGTGCTGTAAGAATTACTGTATGTTTCTGGACTTCTCTAGCACCTTCAACACCATCCAACCTCTGCTCCTTAGGAACAAGCTCACAGAGATGGGAGTAGATTCATATCTGTTAGCATGGATCGTGAACTATCTTACAGACAGACCTCAGTATGTGTGTCTCTGGAACTGCAGGTCTGACATTGTGGTCAGCAACACAGGAGTGCCACAGGGGACTGTACTTTCTTCAGTCCTGTTCAGCCTATATACATCAGACTTCCAATACAACTCAGAGTCCTGCCACGTGCAAAAGTTCCCTGATGACACTGCTATCGTGGGCTGCATCAGGAGTGGGCAGGAGGAGGATTACAGGAAGCTAATCAAAGACTTTGTTAAATGGTGCGACTCAAACAACCTACAACTGAACACCAGCAAAACAAAGGAGCTGGTGGTGGATTTTAGGAGGCCCAGGCCCCTCATGGAACCCGTGATCATCAGAGGTGACTGTGTGCAGAGGGTGCAGACCTATAAATACCTGGGAGTGCAGCTGGATGATAAATTGGACTGGACTGCCAATACTGATGCTCTATGCAAGAGAGGACAGAGCTGACTATAATTCCTTAGAAGGCTGGCGTCTTTTAACATCTGCAATAAGATGCTGCAGATGTTCTATCAGACGGTTGTGGCGAGCGCCCTCTTCTATGTGGTGGTATGCTTGGGAGACAGCATAAAGAAGAAGGATGCCTCACGCCTGGACTAACTGGTGAGGAAGGCAGGCTCTATTGTAGGCACGGAGCTGGACAGTTTGACAGTTTGCAGAGCGACAGGCGCTGAGCAGGCTCCTGTCAATCATGGAGAATCCACTGCATCCACTAAACAGTACCATCTCCAGACAGTGACTGCTGTCACTGTCCTGCTCCACTGACAGACTGAGGAGATCGTTCCTCCCCACATTATGCGACTCTTCAATTCCACCCCCTTAAACGTTAATATTATACAAAATTGTCTGTCTGTTATACCTGCATTTTTATCACTCTTTAATTTAATGTTGTTTTTTGTCAGTATGCTGCTGCTGCTGGAGTATGTGAATTTCCCCTTGGGATTAATTAAGTATTTATCTATCTATCTATCTATCTAAAAATCAGGAAAAAAACTTAGGGAGAACTGAAACCATAACCTACCCCCACATCGTCTACTGCGCTTCTGGCGCTACAGCCTAAAAAATATGGTGCATGCTGGTTGTGAGGTGTAACGCTAATTAACGTCCGTACTACAACAGATTATATTGTCCGTATGCTATTAACGTTTTACAGGGATCAACAAATTTTGGGGAAGTTCAAAACTAAAACAAGGTGAAATTATAAATAACATGCAGGTTAGGTACATTGGCAATTCTAAATTGTCCCTAGTGTGTGCTTGGTGTGTGTGTGTGTGTGTGCCCTGCGGTGGGCTGGCGCCCTTCCCGGGGTTTGTTTTCTGCCTTGCGCCCTGTGTTGGCTGGGATTGGCTCCAGCAGACCCCCGTGACCCTGTAGTTAGGATATAGTGGGTTAGATAATGGATGGATGGATGATTACTTTGCATTTGGAATTTTGGTTACAAAGTTTGACTTCATTAACAGATGTATTTTATTTATTGAGATGATGCCATTTTGAAGATCACGTGACTGCAGTCATCTTATCAGTGATGTTATATGTTATGTTATACTGTAAATATGATGGCAATCATACTATGCATGCACTGTTCTTCAGTCTATAAAACACTCTTATTTTTGAAGTAGTCAGCAGTAGGATTGCATATATTGGAGTCAATTTCACCTCAAATTTCAAATTTTGTTTTGTCGTTTTGATTCCGGTTTGCCTGATTTGCGTTACATTGATCTTATGGTTCAGACACTTTTTCCACCTCTGACTGTGTCTTAAGTGAAGGATCAGTGAAGGATTAGTTAAAGGTGATACGGTGCTATTCTTGTGGTATAAAATAGGGTTTTTATAGGCCATAAGTTGAAAGATGAAAACCAATGCCTTAAAACTTAATGAGTATGCCCATTTTCAAACCAAGGGATTTCTCAAGTATTGATTTGTATCTTGAAATTGCATACATATTTTACCCATGTTGTTTTCAGGAAAATTTGGAGATTCTACCATTTTGTCTGGTTCCGCTCTTCACCTTGCTGTCTGCCTTGGACTGGGGTGAACTTATGCTTTAAAGGAACTGTGCTCACCACAGTGAAATGAACCAATGAAGCGATGTAAGAACTAAACACCTTGGCGGAATGCAAACTTTGTCTTTTTTAATACAATATCAGAGCTCGTTGCCTTCTTTTATATGATTTGGCCATAGGAGGACACAGATTCTGTAATGTGGCCTTCTAAAATTATACAATTTTTTTAAAATCTTGTGTCGCTTTTTGTTTGGTAAAATCTCTACTGCCCACTGCACATCCTTTTTTTCTACTCTCCTTGTCTCTGGTTACTAGCGAGTGGCTATCGAGGGGGCTCACAGCATCTGAACACAAGAACTGCACATGCTTGTATCTCTTTTTACATATTTCCCTTCTCAGGTCCTCACTTTCTCCACGCTGGCTCAGTGTTTACTTCCTTTTTGCCATTCTGATTCAGTGGTTAGTTTTTCCTGAGCTTGATTTTTTTTTCTAAGACAAAAGTAAATTTTTGAGTTATAGGAAACTGGTTTTCATTTTTTCTTTCCACCTTGATTGAGATTTAAGACTTGCTATTTTATATTTTTCACCATGCTTTTTGTTTTTTGTTGATGAGAGCTGCAATTTTTAGGTGAATTGTGAGGTAAATCAGGGAGAGATTTAGCTTGGTTAATTAATATCCTTCCTGCCTTCAGCAATGCCAATACTTATTTCAATAATTCGATAAGGCTCCTACTTGATTTACTTTACCTTTCTCTGCTGTAGGTGGCAGGTCTCCGGCCATTAGGCCTATATGATGGTAACCAAAGCACACTCATTTTAAGAAACAATTTATTGATAAACATAAGGATTATAGAAATGTGATAATTGTATATATACAGTATGTTGATATATATGACAGGATGCAGGCAAACATGTAGAGAATGCTAATTTATTTTGGCACAGATAAACAGTTTTACAGTACCGAAGCTTTAAGACTGATGTGTAATGTAGTGTGGAGTTGTTGCTGCTCCAAGTACAAGTGGAGGATTCTTCTTGCATTGGAGTTCACTCTTTCTGTTTCCTGCATCGTCATTTGTCTGTGGTTTGCAGCTTCCCTCAGTTAGGCTCTTTGAACCATCATAGGGAATAGCATTACTCTTTCTGGCACAAGAGTTTAGATGCTGAAGTTCCATTCTTGCAGTAATAGCTACTTCTTAGCCTTTCGTACTGGCACAGGGCTTGGCTTGGCAGACTTGGATCTCAGTTTTCCAATCCAGAAAGAGAAGGGATTGTCAACTTTCAGCTCTCCAAGGGAGAGAGGGCTGATCAGCTTTTTAGTTTTATAGAGCAGGTTTCAGGGGATGCCAGAGGTCATTTTAGAGAGTGTGAGAGCACAGTATCCCCAGTGAAAGTGCCCCCAGACTTCCTTTGTGTGATACCAGAGTGTCCAGAGAAATGAGTATAGCTGTTTTTGAATGAATGTGCAAACTCTCGTGATTACATAGTTGTCACTTCCAGTTACAAAGTCAGTGCCTTCTCATTGGCACATTATTTTTTCTGTCAGAATTGTCACTAGTTTAATTAGGTCGGTCTGTCTATCTATCTATCTATCTATCTATCTATCTATCACACATTCTTTATTGTCCAAGCTTGTGGATATTCAGTATAATAAAACCTTTGCCAGTGCCCTATTTAGAATTTTTGGATTCTAACATTATTGACACCCAATTTGTCTTTCTGAATTATGATTTACCTCCAAGTTTGTTTTAGACACATTTGCCTGCCAGTTTCCAGCCTATGTCAGTACATGTGTGTTTTCTACCTTTGTCCATCAGTCTTGATGATGTCCTTGCTGTTTCAAAGACAAGTCTGTTTGGATTGATACAAAACCACGCCACAGTTGATTATACTGGTTCATGCAGTCTGAATGCTGAGATTGATAAACTAAGATTAAAAGTGGATGGTATTTCCTGCACAATTTTTAATTTATTTACATGTTTTAATATAGGTGTTACTGTATATGCGTAGTAAGAAGATTTATAACATGTCTCAGTGGGTTTTTCGCCAGGTCCTCCCATTTTCCTCTCACATCCCTAAAATATGCACCTTAGGTTAAATAATGATTATAAATTGGCCCCTGACCATCCATAGGAAAAACGTTGGTTCTTCACAAAAAAGAATTGCATCAAACAGCTTTGGTCAGGTCAGGTCAGGTTCGGGAGCATGCACTGGTACAGTACTTTGCTGCACCCACCACACGACGAAACAGCTTGGGTGCCTGATTGGCACCCCCCCAGGCACACCATTTATCTGCTGCAAAAAGATGTTACATGAGTGTCTCCTTGGCCTGGTCCAGCCCATCGAATTCTTAACAATGAGGATCCTGCTGGCCGGATCACCCTCTGGGAATCACTGCACATGGCCATAGTGTCGTAACTGATGCAGGTAATGTGCCTCATTCAGGACTCTGTGAGCAACTGCTTATTCGACACAAACTATCAGTACCCAAGGATTCTCTAAAGAGAAGGTCACTGGGTAGTGTCCATGTCTCGCACCAGGACTCTAAAGACTTGGACCTTCGCCCTTTTGCATAGATATAGGGAGCACCACACACCCCTTTCCAGTGACTTCATGATCCCCCATGCTTTCCAAAGTCCATCAACTGACTTTATAGGAAGAGTCACCAGACACAGGAATGTCACTGCTGAGGTAAGTAAACCACTCGGCAAGGTCGACACTCTCTCTATAGACAGACATAGTGTTGAAACAGCTTTGGTAATGAATATTAATTCAAAAAATCTATCAATATATTTAAGAAAGTTATTTCTTTGGATATCTTATGAGAAACATGTCTAAAAGGAAAAAGCAGAAAAAAAATAGGAGAATTACAGGAGTAAGTAGGAGCAAGCTGGAATCTAATCATTTAAACAGGCAAGGGTTCAGAATACTAATAAGGACAAAAAAGCATACATCAAAGCCAGAGACTCTAAAATGCCAGGATTTGAAGGTAAATGTCCTCAGGCTAAGTCTTTTCAGAAGACACCTTTTAGCTTCCACTACACTACAGAAAAAAGATCTGTACAAAGAAGTGGATTTGAAAGCTTGGAAACTTAGCATAGGGTGTCGTGGCCTGGAAGCAAGAACAACATTTACTTCTATAGCACATTTTCATACACAGGTGCTTTACAAGATGTCAAAGAAACAGTTATAAAAAAAGAAAAACTAATTAAATTAGATACGGATAATAATGAATTAAAAAGTAAAGTTAAAACAATACGGGTTTACATAACAGACATACATATAATTAGTACAAAAGTAGAGTCCTTATATAAAATATTTTATTCTAAGTCTCTAAAGATGTGTCAGATGGCTGGATGGACAGAAAAACAATGTAAAAAATAAAACTCCAGACAAACTGAAGAACTAAACAAAATCTACAGTCATTCCAAGGCCAAAAGGCTGCCCGGCCTCCACTTGGTATTCTACCTAATATAAACATTCTTAAGTTGTTCCTTATTGTTTTTCCCAGAGGATTTGATGGAGTGGGTCCCTGAGGTATTCTCTCTCATTCAAACATCACAGGTGCTTACACAGGACTTGGATCAGATGGTGGTGGCACAAAATACCACAACAGAAAAAATGGAAAACAAAGGTGAGAATAGTAGAGATTAATAATCATTGCAAAATCACAGAGAATATGATAGCTCTATACAAGTAAAGTCTATTAGGGATAAACTAAAATGTAGCTATGAAAGTTATAAAAGTGGGTTTTTAGGAGTTTTTCTTAAATGATCCATGGTGTTAACCTGACGTATCGCTATTGGCAAAGTATTCCAGATATTTGATGCATAACGGAGGAAGGCTGCCTCACCACTTCTTTTATGTTTGGCTCTTAGGATAATAAGAAGGTTGCCATTAGAAAATGTAAGGTTATGAATAGGGGGGACAGACACTCCAAGATATAGGAATGAGCAAGATTATTTAAAGCTTTACATGCCTTTAGCAGTGTTTTAAAATGAGGTCTAAATGACACAGGTAACCAGTGTAATAGTGCTAAAACTGGGGAGATGTGTTCAGATGTTCTCCTTACAGGTCTTGCTGAAGTATTCTGCTTCAATTGCAACTGATTAATGTCTTTCTTAGATAGTCCTGTTAGGAGTGCATTACAGTAATCTAACTGACTAAAAACAAAAGTGTAAATTAATGTTTCAGAAACTTGCTATTAGAGGTCTATCTTTTGCAGTGTCAGAGTTGTTGATTACAAATAAACTCTTTACTTTTACCTTGACTTTTAATGCTGTGGGGTCAAGTTTATTTCTAAGATGTTCACTCTTTTCATTTTTGCCAAGCACTAAGATTTCTGTTTTTTTCTGTATTTAGACTGAAGAAATTACTTCTCATCCTAGAGTTAAAGAGGGTTAAAGAGCCCAGGGCATCATGGTTATTAGGTATTACAGATAAGTAAATCTGCATGTCATCTGCATAGCTGTGGTAGTTCATCTTGTGTTTCGAGATAATCTGGCCTAATGGGAGCATATAGATTGAAAATAACGGCGGGTTCAGAATAGATCATTGTGGCACACCATATAAAATATTATGGACCTCAGGACTACAATCATTGCAACTAACAGAGAATTTTTTATAACATTTTAAAAAAGATTGAAATGGGCATAGCAACCGTAAACAATACATACATGGCCATGCAAATCCAACCAGATCCGAAGAGGCCTAAAACCCAGAATAATAACATTCACCACTTTTATGGTTGAAAAAGAGTCTTAGTTTAAACCGTTTCTCTCAAAATGTGATTTTCTACAAATAAACTCCATTGACAGAATGGTTGTCTGTCTTTTGAGGCTTATTGTGTCTTTCTAAGTTTTTAGGATTGTTATTGTCACGTGTACCGAGTGCATTGCAATTCTTACTTACTTGTGGTGACAGAGGACCACCTTCAGGGCTCGCATGAGGTATATAATACCCCTCTGGGATTAGAAGGGGTGCTGGAGATAATAATGTCCTCTCTCTTTCCCTCCACAGTGGTGAGAAGACGTCCAGTGAGGGCAACTGACCACACTCCTTTCAATCACCGGCCCATTAATACCAAGCTGACCAGAAGGGGGTGTCATTCTGCTGACCGAGCAACCTGCATCATGGAGCACCATAGCCTGACAAGAAGCTTTATTATTGTGAGCCCAGGAGAGGCTACCTTTGGTAAGTTGATTATATTAACTGTGCCACCAAGTGGCATTTTAGTTTTGCCTTAACAAACGTTTGAAGTAAACGGGGATGCCCATCATTCTTTGCACGACCACAATGGTTATCAACATGCAACCTGCTGCCACTCTCCAGCACCATGGTTAAAGAGTATAATAACCTTGCCTCAAAACGTTCTCTGAAAATTCTCAGAGCACATTCTCTTGTTCCATATGTTCTCTGCAAGAGACCGAGCTGGAAGTGGCAGAGTTAAAGATACTAAGATTTGCACTGGGTGTGACGAGGATGGATAGGATTAGAAATGAGTACATTAGAGGGTCAGCTCAGGTTGGACGGTTGGGAGACAAAGTCAGAGAGGCGAGATTGCATTGGTTTGGACATGTGCAGAGGAGAGATGCTGAGTACATTGGGAGAAGGATGCTAAGGACAGAGCTGCCAGGGAAGAGGAAAAGATGAAGGCCTAAGAAAAGATTTATGGATATGGTGAGACAGGACATGCAGGTGATGGGTGTAACAGAACAAGATGCAGGGGACAGAAAGATATGGAAGAAGATGATCCGCTGTAGTGCCCCTAATGGAAGCAGCCGAAAGAAAAAGAAGAAAGCCAAAGCTAGCTTATCTCATCTCAAACAAGGACTACAAAACCCCTGTAGTAAGCATTCATAACAAAGTCCTAAATGCTAGAGTGCAGAAGAGATGAAAGACACAGTCACAAGGAGGACGCTACTGTGACCTGCACAGCTTTTGTGCACACCATTTTCAGCCTTGATAAAATCATTCTTCTGAAGCTCATGAGCATTAATTGGTTTGCACTACTTCAAAGATTCCCAGTGAGGAGATGAGAGAGAATATATAATCAAGGGGAAAAAAAGAATTAAAAAAATGATATGGAGCTCTAAATTAAATAAATGAAGACATAAACAGTCAGGGAATGAGTAAGTGGATGAGGGCTGACTTAAAATATGATCCAACTTTCCCTCCCACAGATCTTATGCTAGAGAGAGAAGACCCCTAGGGCTATTGGCTCTTATACAATTACAGCTAATTAGTCTCTGATTGCTGCAGATCTCCTGATGCAATTAGGAAATGGGCCCCAAGCAAAACCACACTCTCTCAGCTCACTCATTTGTTCTAGGGGCAGCTCCAGTGGTGCCAGCCTAACTCTACAGGACGCCATAACCTGAGCTGGGATAATGCAGCTCCCTCAGGTCCATATGTCCTTCGATGCACCCCTTTATCGGCTGCAGAAAGGACGCTTACTTGTGCTTTTTAACAGTGTGCTGCTAATGACAGAAGGACTGCTGTTCATATATGGATGGCGCAGCAGAGAAGTTCTTGGTGAGTTTGCCAATCCAGATCTAAAATTGCAGATAAAGAAAACACATCAGAGCAAGAATCTGGCAAGTCACATTTCAATATGAAATGACTCAGTCATGTAGTCAAAAATAACTGTGATTTGTAAAAAAATATGATATACTGTATAAAGAAATGATGCTTACATTTCAAAAGGGAGATGTTCCAAGGCATATTTACATGTAGCCTTTCATTTAATGATTAATAAAATGACTGCTGCCTAAGCAGTCCTGAAACAATCTGGTAAATACCATCTGAATTATGACCAGAAAGACTGGCATAAGGAGTTTTATTATTATTCAACACTGAATCACTGTGGATTTAATTTGGCTTTTGTGACAATGAGCGACACAAAAAGACTTTAAAGTCAAACTGAAAACAAACCTGCACAAAGTGGTCTGCTTTAATTAGGAATATAAACCAAGGCTTTACACTGACACCTCACATTTCAGTGGGTCCCAGGTTCAAATCCTACTCTGTTTGGAGTTTTTTCTGTGTTTTTGTGCTACTCTGATGGTGTCCAGGTTAGGCGAGTGAGTGAGTGTGCTCTCCCATGGTCCAACAGCCCTTTAGGGGGGATACTTCCAGCTCACTTTATTTGCCAATTTACCTTTTTCTTTTTCTTGTGTTTGTTTGTCTATGTTGTGTTTCTTTTCATTCATTTCTTAAAACATTCCTCTGCTTAATAACCCAATAATGAATGTATTGGTCACATGAGCTGAAGAATATTCTGGCAGCATCAGGCTCAAGACAGGAACCAATGCGACAAGACCATACAACATACTGTCGGGACAAACGTGGAAATACGTTTGCTCAATGGATTGTTCTTCTTGCATTCTGTTATTTTAAAGAGAAGGGGTTTACCAAGTAGCTTGTGTAGCTGAGTGATTGAGTGTGTAGGTGACTAAATCAGAAGGGAGGCAAGAAACACCCAGCAGGCCTGCAGCATCCTAACTCTACGAGGCCACCTCATCGTTATCACATAAGCTCTTGAATACGCACCATGAAGGTGAAATAAATGACTGCAGCTCTCGGCAGCCCAGTTAATTAATCTGCGGCTTACACACTTTGAAGTAACGGAAAGGCCAATTGAAATTGTTATGGAAAAAAATGAAGTGATTATATAATGATTAATCCGTACTAGATGTGCAGGCGGGCAGGCTAAACTGGAAAGAGAAAAAACATGGAGGAGTATCCTTAGTTCTAGCAATACCCAATGTGTCTGGGATTTTCAGATTGGTATACAGTCCCATAGGTAAATCTGCCTCTGTGAATTGCTGCAAATTAATATTGTTTGAAAGTGTGTCCTGGATTGGGCCACTTAAATGGCGGGGACATAGTAGGCAGCCTTGAAGTCCCATTAATATTCTGTCTGTCGCTGTGGTAAGCTTTGCACTCATGTAAGTGAGTAAATTTATGTAAATTTATTCAATATTTTCCATCCATATACAATATTAGCTGTGTTACTCGGCTTTGGCCAGGATATTTCAGAAGACGAAGGGTGTCAGTTATAGTGTGGTCAGGTAACTGAATGTGCCAGAAGTACTATGTAACTGACTGAGTACTTGAATGCATGCCATATTTGTAGATTTTTTAACTAGGGCTAACATTATTAGCAGGCAGTGTGGTGTTGTAGGTAAGGACGTGAACCTAAGACCAAACCCTGAGGCTGTGGGTTCAAATCCTGATACTGACATTGTGTGACCATGAGCAGGTCACTCACTTCATCTGCCTGTGTTTCAATTTAAACAACAAATGAAATGTAACTAATTGCATCTCAAATGTTGTTAACTCATCTTGGATAAAAGTATCAGTCCAATAATACTGCATATTGTGGTAATACACCTTGACACATAAAAAAGTTTTGGGTAAGCCTCAGTAGTATAAGCCAGGGACCTTCTGTCAAACTGTCAATCAAAATGATTCATTACCTTAAGTCCTGCCCCATTTGTGACGTCGTATCAGAAGTCCCGCCCCCGTAAAACCACACCCCTATGACATAATACCGGAAGTTCCACCCCGTAAGCCCCGCCCCTCCACGTGACCCGCCCCCCGTCCCCTGGCGGCGGATTGGTGGATGTGAAGGGAGGCCCCACCCTCTGGCGGGGTGAAGGACACCCTGAACCCGCTCCCTGCCCCTCCTTGAACCCACCCCCTGCACCTGATTGGTTAAGAAAACTGTCAAGGGGATTTTGATGGATGTTTGTCCCCTCCTTGAACCTGCCCCCTGCACCTGATTGGTTAAGGAAACTGTCAAGGGAATTTTAATCCATGTCTGCCCCTTCCTTGAACCCGCCCCAGCACCTGATTGGTTAAACCAACTGTCAAAGGGCAGTTTGATGGATGTCTGCACCCTCCTTGAACCCACCACCGCCCCCACCCACTTCCCAGCCACCCTCTCCTGAAAAAGAAGCCCAGGCATGCTACAGCCTTTACCTCAACAAGCACAGGCATGCCCAAGGTCGGCCTTTGACAAGTCCAGAAATGCCCAAGGTCGGCCCTCGACAAGTCCAGGCAGGTTGCTACCTTGGCCCTGGACAAGTCCGGGCACATTCCAATCTATACCCTGCCAGCCTGAAGGGCCTGCCTCATCCCCCAGTCAGGCAGCACCTGACGGCCAGCCTCCCCACACTTCCCAGTCCTCTCTCCAGAGGACGTGTGCTCCCTTCTGAAAGCCCTTCTGAAAGTGCTGTATAAAAAGCGAAGCATTTCCTTTGGTTCTATCTATGATTTTAATATTAATACGAAATTAAAATATCTATCTCATCTTGGCTTTATGACTTGCAGCTCCAGGCTTTTTCCATCTCACAGACAGATTCTTTTGTCAGCTTGCCACAGCAATAGGCACATCGAGAGAGAAAGAAATCAGGGACACCGAGACTGGGGCTGTCAGGGGGATGAGAGCAGATCTCGGTGTGCCTGATTTCTTTCTCTCTCGATGTGCCTGTTGCTGCGGCAAGATGACAAACTGTCAGAGCTCAGACACGGGCTGAGTCAGCCGAGTGCAATCGCACCCTGTTTCGGCCCCCCGGGTCAGGCAGCACCTGATGGCTGGCCTCCCCACACTTCCCAGCCACTTCTGAAAGTGCTGTATAAAAAAGCGAAGTATTTTCTTCGGTTCTAAAGACTCTGAGCAGGAAAAGGAATCTATGACTGCGGTCCCAGCGTTCCAGCCGGGCCGAGCTACCTTATAGCCTCTCCCGCCTATACTGCTTTGGGTAAGAATCCCTGTATCTATTATTTAAAATATCTATCTAACCTTTGCTTTATCACTTGTAATCCATTTTTATTTCATCTAAGTCAAGTCGCCTTCCCCATCTCCCTGAAAATCCTTTCACAGAAAGATCTAAGCATCCAGCTGCTGAATCTTCCATCTCACAGAAAAACCTCAAGCAACATTGAATCAGGTTTCCCAGTGAAGCAGGTTTCCCAGAGAGAAAGACCAAGTGGCATTTCTCAGCCCCAGCTTTTAGCAGCCCATGCAAGCAGGCCTGTGTGCCTGCTCTCGCTCTCAATCTCTCTACACACAAGAAGGAAAGTCAGGCTCTACAAGCACCCACAAACTGGACAGGATCCAACAGCCGCTTTGCGCGTACGAGCAGGCAAGTGACTGTAGATGGAAGATGTTAGGTACCCCACCTGGGGGGAGAACTCTGCGAGTTCGCTTGCAAACAACTGTGCCCGCCCGTTTCGAGCACCCATCCCACGCTGGGTGAGGCCCAGCGAGATCACCTGATGGTACTCTCAGGAATGTTTTGGGGGTTAGGGATCTCTGCTGGCCGTGTGGAGCTTTCTAGCTCATTCACCGCTCTTAGGTCATGTACAAACCTCCACTTTGATTTATCATCTTTCAAGACATGGAGCAGTCTCGTGTTACAAACGCTTTGTGCCTCTTTTAACACTCCTGCCTGTAAAAGCCCTGTTATAGTACAGGTATAGTAGTATAGTATAGTGCTATTCCTTCCTCTGCCACAGGTTTGCATGTCGAGATGCCAGCCCATGACTATCGTCCCTTACACTATATAACATGTTTGGTTACTCTTTTTGTAAGTATAATATAATGAAGTTATTTTTAAAAGTAACACCACACTGCTCAAGAGAGACAGATTCCATGTGTGTTTTAGGATTTGCTGTGGTCAGTGATGAATTTTAATTTTTTGCTTAGCTCATTTCTAGAACATAGGAGCCTTTTGACAAAGGAAAACTCTGTAAATACACTTGTGCATTTAAACGGAGATTTATAAGAAAGCACAGGAGGCTATAGTGAGGTGTGCTTGTTTAACTAGAGGCAGGGTTTAAAAGCGCAGGCAGGTTGTGCATTTGCTCTGACATAATAAAAGTATTCTGAACTACTTACAGAAGGGCCCCGCTTGTGAAATGCGCAATCGATTGAAACGGACTCTCTCTGTATGGAGCCACCTGTTTTAAAAGGCTGAGGAGAAAAGTATTATAGGTCAAATACACAGTGCCATAAAATAAAAGCAAAATAAAGTGTGAACGCCACACAACCTGGTATTGCTAGATGTTTAGTTTTTTCCAGGAGACCCATTTTTGCGTTGCTTAAGGTATCAGCCATAAGTCAAGATCTTTCTTTTATTCTTTTTTGATTAGCTTTTATACTGATTTTATAAAGGTAATCTAGGTACGATGCGGTCATCCTGTCTCCAAGACAACTTTTCCTTTATCACATTTAAATTTCTTGTCTCTGAAAATTCATTCATAGCTCATACGTTTCTGCTCTTAGAGCCAGGAGGTTATAGCGAGGTGTGCTTGTTTAACTAGAGGCAACGGATGTAAGAAGCGGTCTTCTGCACATCCGAAGTTCATTGAACTAAAATCATGTTTTTAAAATCAGCAGCTTTAGCTCATGCTAGTGACCTCATAAATGGGAGCCAACAGCTCAGCACACTTGTATAGCTCACAAAATAGCAGAGCTAATGACTCTTTCTGCTTAAACTAATGATCAAATATTCAGGTAATTCTTAATTAAACACTAAAGTATTAGTGAACAAAAATACATTTTCAGTAGCCAAGTAAAACGACCAGTTGCTTTAACATGAAAATAAAGCATCTTTAGAAAATAAAGCATCTAAAAGCATCTTTGTAAAGATCAGATTTTAAAACATTATAAGAAAAATCCTTGTTTCCAAAAGAGTTCTGCCCATTTTTCCAACAGTTTTCTTGACTGATCTTTGGAATTATCAGTACCTTTCTGATCACATCCACCCCAAACATAGCATATAACATAAATTCTGTACTCATTTTAAATGATAATAGCCAGTATAAAGTCCCTAAAGGAACTGGAGACATCTGATCTCTTCTATCATATATCTTTTCTTGCCAGCCCAAGTCATTCAGATTCTACTTACAACACAAATGTACGATTATTTTTTCTCAAATGGCCAAATCTTTGGCATGCTAATCATGAAAAAATCAGATTTTATTCTCATTACACTTTATTTGCATATTTTATTATACCTACTTAACTTTTATCGACATTTATCTATCTCTATATTTTTCTAGTATCAGAATGTAGTTTAAGTTAATTTGTTTTGGGTTCAATAGATGTATTTTTCATATTTTCAATTCTTGTTTTCTTTTTTTCACATCTTCTTTATGTTACTTCGCGCCCCCCTAGGGGGGACCACCCACAATTTAAGAACCACTGTTGTAGGGTTTTATTTGTAAAACACTCTGCGGCATTTCAAGCTAAATTAGATTCTCTTGTTTATTCAGCCATCCATCGGTGTTCAGTTTTTGTTATAAATTGTATTTATTTTCTTTATTTACTAAGCCTTTTATATGATGATTAGAAAACAGTTATCTTGTTCAGGCTTTAATTTAAAACAGCATTTTCATCAACAGGTTATAAACACTTTAGTACTCAGGGTGCTTTGTATAATACAAAGTTTTAGAAATTCTGTTAATGCTTGGTAATAGCCTTCAATTTTACATCAGTTATGAACCCCTAAAAATAAGAATGGTTATAGTAGGTTATAGGAGCCTTTACACTACAGGGCTGATGATTAGGCTTATTTTGGACACGTTAGGCAAATCAGGATGGAAAATGTTTTAGTGAACAGTTACATCATATCTATTATATGTGTTAGCACAAGGATTAAAATTTTATTAGAACTGTGAGGGTTATTCTTTCTTTTAGGTAGTCCAGGTGACATAGGACAGCTATCATTGAAAACTGCTTTTCCCTTCTGTTTGTGAAAAAGCACCCTTTGTTTTAGTAGCATTCAGGGTGAAGGGGATGTAAGTTTGAACTGTGATTCCAAGAGTCAACAAGTGTCTGCAATCTTCTTAAATACAGGGTAC
>JANRMT010062814.1:123776100-123883248 GCA_026402145.1 Polypterus bichir lapradei | reverse complement strand
AATAACTTTATATAATGTTAACGTTTACCCTCCCGGGTGGAATTGAAGAGTCGCATAGTGTGGGGGAGGAACGATCTCCTCAGTCTGTCAGTGGAGCAGGACAGCGACAGCAGTCTGTCACTGAAGCTGCTCCTTTGTCTGGAGATGATCCTGTTCAGTGGATCAGTGGATTCTCCATGATTGACAGGAGCCTGCTCAGCGCCCGTCGCTCTGCCACGGATGTCAAACTGTCCAGCTTCATGCCTACAATAGAACCTGTCTTCCTCACCAGTTTGTCCAGGCTTGAGGCATCCTTCTTCTTTATACTGCCTCCCCAGCACACCACCGCGTAGAAGAGGGTACTCGTCTGATAGAACATCTGCAGCATCTTATTTCAGATGTTGAAGGATGCCAGCCTTCTAAGGAAGTATAGTCGGCTCTGTCCTTTCTTACACAGAGCATCAGTATTGGCATTGCGGCCCAATTTATCATCCAGCTGCACTCCCAGGTATTTATAGGTCTGCATCCTCTGCACACAGTCACCTCTGATTATCATGGGGTCCATGAGGGGCCTGGTCCTCCTAAAATCCACCACCACCTTGGTTTTGCTGTGACGTCTTCTGGGGTGGAACCAGTTGTCGACGAGTAAAGCATTTCTGCCGTAAATCAATTCCTGCTTTTCCTAGAGACTTGCCTTTGTTGCTGGTAATTGTAAAACACATTTATACATGAAAGTGTATCCTTTTGAATTGAAATGGGTAATCATATGGAATAATGTGAA
Organism: Polypterus bichir lapradei; assembly: GCA_026402145.1. Lineage (NCBI taxonomy): Eukaryota > Metazoa > Chordata > Cladistia > Polypteriformes > Polypteridae > Polypterus > Polypterus bichir. The sequence goes on along the minus strand of JANRMT010062814.1, from coordinate 123,882,488 downwards.
ACTATCCTATATATTATCATCATTATTAGATGTTAAGATTTTAATTTGTTTATGTTGTTCAATAAAGTACAGTATATTTTCGTCAGTTGTATCATGTCCTCTATAAAGTCAGTAGATGTGAATGTAAATGTAAAGCAGTGCTTGAAGTGGATATGCATAAGTTTTGATACCCTATGTGTTGCAATGATGTATTAGCATGAAGTGCAAGGAACACAGAGTGGTAAGATTGAGAATCGCAACACAATTTCTGTGGCTTCCCCATCAGAAATTCAAGTGCCGCTAAGACTAATGCTGGGTTATTCCGTTATTTATCTGTCATGATCTGTCATGAGCATGGGGATAGGGGATTGGGTGTACTGTGGAGTTTGCAACGCCATAATTGAGGAATAGGGTGGGAGGTAGCTCCCCCGTAGTTGTTAGCACCTTTACCGAGCGCTGGTAATTTAATCAGATAAGCAATATGATAGCCGGTACACATCTAAGACAACAGCAAAGACGCCGCTTGCTAACCATTGAGCTTTGCATCTTCCTTGAGATTTGCCGAACTTTCTCTTTCCATATCACAACCTTATCACATCTTTTTTTCGTGTTCAAGAAGCCGCCCTGTCTTTAGTCATCTATACAGCTTATTTTATTATTTTAGTTTTTTTGTTGGTCGCGGGAACCTAACCCCCTATTTCCCATACACTCAATGTATTCACATTCACCTCTTTGACTTTCATGTTGTTCTCTAGAAACATTACTCCTGTGGATTGGCTGCATTTATTATTTGTACTTATTAATATTTTATTATATTGCATTGCTTTATTTTTATTTTTATTATTCAGTACATTCTTGCTTTTTACTTTCACTATTATACTGCTTCAGTCTGGGAAAAAGTATTTCTTAGGCTCTGTCAGCAGAAACACTGAGAAAGTTTATTTTAAAACATTTCTAACATTATGGAGACAAAAGCTCATATTTAGACCCTGATTGGTTTGTTGCACCAAAACAATATAATCTTCAAGTTATAAAACGTGTCCCCACACCCTGGCCCAGCCAGTGAGAAGATAAGCATAGGAATGCTGAGTGGACAAAGAGAGACAAAAAGAGACATCGTCCTTTCCACTGCAGCTGAATCCATCCTGACCATTTGGTTGGTCAGGGTGGGGGGCAGTTTGTCAGAGAAAGTGATGTAGATTATATAAGAAATAATTACAATACTTAATATACAGTATTCTAAGTATAGCATTTTCATTTGTGTTGGGATTGTTTTGGGTTTTTGTAGCTCTTGTGGTCTATTTGTCACTAAATTGGCTTTGCAGTGGTACTGTAAGTTGGACTACATTCCCACTGTACATTTCCCAACTTTGAATCTGGTCCATTTGTGCCACCCTGATTGACACAGTCACACTTTGAAAAGTTGGGTGTGGGTCTCAAGTATAGTTAAAAAAAACAGACACAAAACTTTGGAAATATGGGAATGAACACAAAAAAATGTAAGAACGAGCCCTTAATGTTAGCTCAGACTCTCTTCAAGATCAAGTTCAAGTATATTTTCATTCATTGTACAATTGCTGGCTTACTAGCAAGTCTCATCAGAACATCTGACAATAATACAATAATAACCCACCGCACCAGGGCGAGACGCTGTTGTCTAGTGCTTTCTCTCTTCCTCCCTCTGTAGAAAGGAAGACTGACAACCATTCCATTACTGACGTCACTTCTGTTGTCATTTAAAAACAGCAACACCTTTATTTCGAATGAGTTCTGCTCTGAACTTGCACTTGGAAAGACATTCTAATATTTTTGGTGACAACTGTGGGTTTTTTTTTTTTTTTTTTTGCAGTTATCCAGGAAAGTTGGTGTGCCCAACTTTTTCCTCTTTATCGTTGCTGGTGCTTTCATTGCTATATATGATACAGTATCTGTCAAATAATACAAAGAGTACACGACACGTGTATCACCCTTATTGCAGCTTGTCAGATGCACGCACTTTTGCATCCCCTTACGGGAATCGAACCTCAGATGTCAGTGCCTGAGACGATGCCTCTGATACTTTGCCATGGTGACCAGTTTACTTATTTGGCAGCGTGATGATCAGAGTATTACATTCTTTTTTAAATCTAAAACACAATCTGATTATTAGGGGGTTACCGATAATTATACTCTTCCTCCAGAAAGCCTTTTGTCTTCCTCTTTCTGCAGACTGGAAGATTGACAACCATGACACCTCCGATGTCACTTCCAGTTTCCGCCCTCATGGACCCGCCTCTTCCTGCCACGGAAGCAACGGCATCTTAGTCAGTCTATCGTGGAGCTTCGTGCCATCACAATGTTTCTTTTTCGTTTTCAACACGCTGTACCTCATGTTTTACTTGCCTTTTTTATTAGCCTTCATGATTAGGGTTGCCAGATTAGAAAATTAGAAATACGGGACACTCTTAAAATCTCTCTCTATATTACTATATATATAAATTTATACATGCCCCCTACACACCCAGACAAATATATTATATAAATGTAGAGACATAAGTTAAAAACATAAAGCAAGGATTTTAATGGGTTATGAGGAAAACAAAAGAAAAATCATTTGAAAATGATTTACTGAAAGTGCAATTACATGCACCACAGTTTGCTTCAAAACAGCTTCTGCCTTGCTTGATAAATGTCCATTCGCTGGAATATTCATCGCGAAATGTACACTTACGTTTTGGCATCTTGGGATGGATGGATGGATGGATTAGTTTTTAAATTAGAAAAAAGTGGGCTGTGGCAAGTAATAACAACACACTTTGTTGACCTTGTATGTTGTAATGCTGATACAGAACCAACCATAGCAACTGAACAAGTTGCAAACAGGCAGCAAACTCTAGTTTCCTCGTTACATTTGGGTTATTTTCATCAAGAGAATCTGAGAAAAGAAAGTATAATCACTTTTAAAGTTACAACTAAGTACTGTAAGAAGGTAGTAAAAATCTATTTTATTACAAAATTTGAAAATGAACTAAATACGGGACATTTGGGTGTCTCTGAAAGTTCAGTACGGGACACGGGACAAAATTATCAAATATGGGACATGTTCCGTATATAAGGGACGTCTAGAAACCCTATTCATGGTGCCCCAAAGACGTATGTATATATAGATATACTGTACACACAATTACACACAATATATACACGGTTTATTATAATATTTGTTTTTTTGATTGTAAACATTCAAACAGGCAAAGTATTTTAATAATTTATACAAAAAACACTACAATTTAAAACACAATTTAATGTGACAAATTAATATACACTGTAATTGTGACATGAAAGTATCAAACTTATCCTTTAATTATAAAATGTTTGCATTTTAGGAGACAAAAAAGAACCATGTTTGATTTCTTAACAGTAAAGACCATTTGTTGGCATGTCATCCTGAAAATGTCATCCTGAATGCGATGGGATTAAAAGTCAGCTTTGTCATTCTGTCACTCTCCATGTCTGTGGATACATTCCCACAAATGAATTGTGTCAAGGCTTTTTGTTTTGATCTTCTGGTTCACAACTTAATAGGCATGTTTCAGCAATTCTGATTCTTGGTTTAGATGTGGCATTGGTTTATGATGACAACTCTTTTGACTTTCCAGTTTCAGTTTTTGGTTTCTTTTCCATCTATGTCTTTTCTAATGATCAAGGCCGTTTTCAATGCAAGTTCTCCACCTCCTAAGCAGTACACTGAGGCTGAGGCATTACCTCCTTGCCTGTGTTGTCTGTCTCCCCATGTTGGCTGCCTCTTTAGATCTGTAATTCTGTGTTTTGGTGGTTTTTTTTTTTTTATTATCTGCTCTTGTTTTTAGCATTGTTTTTTGATCTTGGACTTTGGCTTTGTTCTACTTTGAGTTTTATCTTGTAAGACACCATTTTGTGTTTTTGCCTTTGTTTTACCAGGAGTTTAAACATGTCCCTTTTCCTATTTACCAATTTATAGGCTTTGGCCCTTTTTGAGTATGCAGGCTGCAAGCCTGCCTTTGAGTTTTAGGGTTAAGTCTACATCAGATGTTGACATGAACTGGAAGTTAGGCCTCTACTGGGTTTTGTAGGACCTTTTCATAACACCAAAGACCACCAGATGGTAAGAACTCAGGAACTTTGGTGGATTTTATTGCCTAAGTAGAGCCTGGTATGGAGTATAAGTGTCGACTGCCTGTCAGTCCAGTCCTATAAGGCGATTTGGTGGTGAAGAGTCAGTGTAACCGTGAACATTAGGCAGGGTCAGAATCAGGATGGGTGTGATTACTGAATGGCGTCCTCAGTCTCCTCCAAGACAATCTGCCTGCCACATCCATGCTTTAAAAGAAAAGTTGAAAATTCAGGAATCTTTTTAGAAGTGTCCATGCATCTGGAGAAAAAATAGAATATTTTGAAAACAGTATGAAAGAATAATTCATATTAAAATAAAACAAGAACATGTGCATGCAGCGTACCATGTAATTTCAATTTAACAAACATAATATATATTACATTATAATATAATACATATAGTTTTATGGAAACAAGTAAAAATTTAAATAGAATTTTAAACTCGCATGTATTCACAGACCTTTTCTTAAAGAAACCTGAATTTGCATGGGTTTCATGCAGATGCTCCACTGGCCTCCTGTCAGGTCAATCTACTCTCTGAACTGGATCTCGGAGTCAGTGTCCATGCAGAGGCTCTGCTCTGTTATGGATTGTAACCTAGTTCCTGTACTGCCAAGATGGATTAAAGGCAGCCCCCAAGGGCAATTAATGATGGGTAAGAAGAAAGAAATAAAGCTATGACTGTACTAAAACTGAAATCCAGAGTCTAAACCAAAATTGTTTTTAAAATGTAATATTGTTAAATTCTATCCTTAATTCCAAACCTGAAACACTCAGAAAAATGGTTTGTAAGGTTCAGTATTGAATGATGACTGCATCTCATTGGGTTAAGGAGGCCATTCTCGAGGACACCATGTAAAACACATAGCAGCAACAGGAACACAAAACAACAGCGAACAATTTCCAAAATTAGTGTAAATCACTTCTATAATGACATACCAATAATTCATAACAAAGTAACATGGATGTTATGAATCTATATATTCAATAATGGAGTAATCTAGAGAATAAAAATATGTAATTATATAAAAACAATTTACAATTTAGAGCTCAATCATAACAGTTCTGAGTTGGCTCTTGCTTTGTAACAGCTGCCTGCCCTTTCCCTTGAACATTCATTTAGACCCACAGACAGACAGACAGACAGACATACAAACATAGATAGATAGATAGATAGATAGATAGGAAAGGCACTGTCAAATGAATAGATATGGGGTGCCACTGTGGCCAAAGCATTTGACAGAATTACTCCACACCAGTCCTGGCTATAAAAATGCTCATTTTTATTTAATAACAGGGCCCTGTCACAGGTTTTTCTCAAATCACAATCCAAAATTCTTTACTTTTTAATTTTCTTATAACTGCTCCACTCCTTCTTAGGTGAAACTTGTCTTATTCCTCTCCCGATTTCAACTCCCCAGGGAAGATGGAGCATTCCTTTTCAGCCTGGTCCTGGGTTTTACTTCCAGTGTAAGAAGGCTGCCACCAGGAAGCACTTCTGGGACAAGCAGAACCCCTCTCTTACAAGGTAGTCCCACTGGCAGCAGCTCCCTCTAGCGGCACATGAGGATCCCAAAAGGCTGCCTACTAGAACTGCCACTCCTATGCCTTTGTCCAAATGTGAACCATACCAGACGGATACTGCCACCAAGTGTATTAAGGAACACATTGCCCCGGGAGGCAGTGACCCTCTGTCCTTCCATTATGATGACCTCCCATCTGGGAATGGTATCATCAACCAACCCAGCCAGGATACCTGTCCATCTGCATCCTTTCATTACATGGGTATCTCAGCCAGGTAAGGCAATATCTAACCAAGCCCAAGTCCAACAATCCCATGTCATCTATATATATATGTTATAATGTACCTGCATAATAATACAAAGAGTACACGACACTTGTTTAACCTTAATTGAGGCTAATCAGGTGTATGCACTTTTTCTTCCCCTTGCAGGGATCAAACCTCAGATGTCATATAGATAGATAGATTATGGTCTGAACATACACCAGAATGACAAAAATGAAAGAAAACGTCTGACTTGGCAGTCCCAGTCCCAGTAAGGTATTATGCAGACATATTGCTGTTGGCATACAGGAGCCCCAGTAGTGTTTCTTTACACACTTCTGCTGAATGATTCATTGGCTGAAAGCCCTCCGTGTTAATGTGTCAGACAAAGGATGTGCAGAGAATAATCCTTGTGAAGCAGATCGATAATTGCATGCTGACAGGCAAACTGCAGTGAGTCCAGGTGGTCTACCACAGAAGGATTCATGTAGTCCAGGACCTCAAAGGTCTTCATGATATGAGATGTCTGTGCTACTGGTCTGTAGTCATTAGGTAAAGAGGCGCCTGCCTTCTTTGGAACAGGAACAATGCAGGGTGTTTTCCACAGCAGTGGCACTTTCTGAAGCCTTAGGGACAAACTGAACAGGTCACAGAGGACATCTGAATCAGAAAATGGATGGATGATGGATGATAATAAGGCACCCTCATGCTGCCCTTTATATGAGTTTTAATAAAAATATATTCATATGAATTAAAAACCGTTGTCATACTGCTCCATTTTTTTTAATTAATTTGATGACAAGAATGACTTCTACTAAAAAGGATGCTTCTTAAAAAGAAAAAAATATGTCTCATCGCTTAATTTCTTTCCGATTAATTTGTGTGACAAGAATGTGACCCACTGCTGCAGATTATTTCATTATTATCATTTCCAGTAATCCTGTTTTCTTCTCCTTTTTTATTTAATTGTTCATTTAAAAATTAAATCAGTCTGTTTCTTGCCTTCAGGGCCATAGCTCAGTGAGAAGAATGGCCGTTTTAATAGGTCATTCTTATTATCATAACAGTTTTTTGTTGTTAGTGTAACATGTAGTCCAAGATTTATAATCACTAGACTTTGATTCTTTTTGCAGTTTCTAAAATAACAATAAAAAAACCAAAGTGCCTAGCTGTAAAAAGGACTTAATTTAGTGAGCAAGCCTCCTTCTTTTATTGATCTGCAGGTAAGGTGTACTGGGACATTTTTAAATTATTGAGTGCTATGAAAGACACCTTCGGCACTATTTCTTCCAGTATCTGCACATGATATATCTGATCTTTCCAGCTGCTCACTTCTCCAGGCATCCATCTCATTTTATTAGAGCAATGCATTAGATCTTACAATTCTAAAGTGAGCCAACAACTCTTTTATGAGCAACTGCTTTTGGCATCCAGTCAGCGTGTTCCATTCTCTCTGGAAATTTACTCTTTCAATCCATTCAGGTTCTGTAAACTTTCAGTCCTGTTTGGAGTCATGTGAGGATGAAACCTCACCTAGGAGCATCCGGTGCAAAGCAGGAATGAATCCAGGATGCTGTGCAGTCCACTCATGAACCTTTCACCCATATCTTTGGGATGTGGGAGGAAATCCAGCATGTCTAGCAAAGAACCCCCACACACATACTGGAGAAGAACATGTATGCTCCACACTGACAGTAAAAGGCCAATAGGACTCTAACTGCGTCCCTGACCTAACCTTGCCCCCACCAGTATGTCTTTTAGAGTTACATTATATATTTTGCCTTGTGGTAATTATGTTTTTCCCCCAGTCACTCAGCCATATTTATATATTTAGAATAGAATAGTGAAGCTGCTGCTGACCTCTAATCTCTTAAACAAACTCTTCTGTTTTCATGTCCATGGGGTACACATCTGAATCAGCTGCCACCGAGCAATCTAGCCAACATTCAACAACCCACTCCACTCCTATTTGCTTTTAGTGACCGCTGCCTCTCATGTCCTCTGTTGACTCCTCTGCTGTGAACTATCTGAAACTCTTAAAAGTCTTTTACAGTGGCATTTTTTGTCATGAAAATTCTGGTGTAGCCGTACAGACCTCAAAGAGGAATGCTTTTAGAAGTAGCAGAGTCATCCTGAGGAGCCATGCAGATGGTGAGGATATGAGAGTGAGAGAGAGAAGTAATCAAGCAGAAGAGCAGAACTTACGAGACTCGCTCCTCTGCTTAAATTCATTGGCCTGAGTACGTGGCCACCGGGCAGTCTTAGTAAATCTCCTGGTTTGGATTGGCTCACTGAGTTGGGAAAATGGAGTGCAAGTAGTGTTGTCTCTGACCCCAAGTGAACAGAGTAAGGCAGAGCTGGTGGGGCAAATGTGCAATCAGGGGACGCAGTAGAAGCCCATTCACTAGACTTTCATGGATGATCAAAGCAGCAGCAGCAGTGGTGCTGGAAGGTAGCTGAGGAAGAAGATGGCCTCCAGTACGCCTCATGTGAGATATCCAGGGAAGGACACAGTGTTTCACAATGTTTTAGGCTACCAAAGGCAGTGATCATAAAATGTTGGCCACGTAATGCCATTAAAGAACACATACAAAAATAAAATCTGTAAAGTTATTGTCAAAGAGGACAGCAATATAAGACATCTCAACATCAGCATCAAGTAAAGCTATGCACCAATTTATAGCCAATTGAGTTGAGGTAATTCATATTTGCAACTCAGGGCTATAGGAAAACAACAGAGTAATACTGTTCTAGAAATTACGAAACCAGGTGCAGTAATAAATCTTCGGTTGTTATTGTTATTATTTCACAGAGGCACTTATGTTTTATGACTATTGGAGGGCCCTTTAAGGTTTGTTTTGATCGGCGCTGCTCCACGTGGCTAATTATTATGTATTCAACCTGCACCGTCTTCCTTACACCAGTCTTTCTCAATCTTTATGATCCCACAACCTAGTTTTGCCTTTTTATATTTATTGACAACTCACTAGCAGCAACTGTTAACTGCCCCCTTGGTGAAATGAACACAATTACGGTTCCCCTTGGTGAAATGTGCCCACTTAGAAATGGGGACACATATTGTACAATGCTGCCAATCCCTGTAGCTACCCAATGCAAACCACTCTTGAAACAACTATGGCAAACCACAACCCACAGCCAGCAACATGGGTTGCAACCTAGTGGTAGAAAAGCACTCTTTTTTTTTTTTTTTGGGAGTTTTTCCTTGTCTTCTTAGAGAGTCAAGGCTGGGGGGCTGTCAAGAGGCAGGGCCTGTTAAAGCCCATTGTGGCACTTTCTGTGTGAATTTGGGCTATACAGAAATAAACTGTATTGTATTGTATTGTATTTATGCAATCAACATGACCCACAAGCAAACTAACAATCACAACTCATAACCCTCTGGTTGTGCAAGCCAGTGGTTGAGAAACACAAGACATGAAGATCAGTTTATGCTACTTTGCACTGGCAGTTAAAGTATGCATACTGGTGACCCACACCAGACCCACAGAGGCTCAGCTGCAATGACCTTTATACCTTGTGTCCAATATACGACTAACTTGATATACAGTCAAATGGCTGGTCCCAAAAAGAACCGTTAGTGGGTGTACAATAGTACTCAACACTGAAAGCAGTGATACAAGTAAATACTCAAAAATGCTCAAAGTGCTAAATTAAATTCTGTCCTGCAAGTAATCAACTTTATGATAATGACAACAACCACTCTGAAATATCAAGATGCACTTACCTGCTTTAAATGGCACCAAATGTGAATTTTCCACCTGTCGATGACACGCTCTGCATCAGATCTTCTAGGATGAAACAATAGGAACTTCTTCTGCACATTTTTTCTTCTTCTTCTTTCGGCTGGTCTCATTTGGGGAAGCCACAGTGGATCATCTGTTTCCATATCTTCCTGTCCTCTGCATCTTGCTCTGTCACAACTACCATTTGCATGACCTCTCTCAGCACACCATTTAAGTCTGGTAAAATAACCAGTGGGAGCTGAATGGTCTTTTGGCCTTGGAGCCCCTGCAGATGTTTTTTTCTCTAGCATCTCACCAGCTGGAATTTTTAATTTTTTTCTGTCCACCTTGACTTTCTGACTATAGCATGTCATGATCTTGAATCAATAATTAAGGACTCTTCTTCATCTACTATTTACATATCCGTATTATTTAAGCGCGTGTTGATTTATTCTTATTTATTATTTTTGGTATTTCATTTTTTCATTCATATACTGTACTTATGATTAGTTTGTTGTAGTGTTAGCCATGTATTAACATTGTCACACACGTTCGCTTAGAAGACAGTTTACAGGCTTGAAAGTAAATGTTTCTCAGCCGAGCCAAGGGGTGTCATTGTCCAGTAATACACTCTCCTCTTTTCCCTCTGTAGACCCTCAACAGAACCTGCTTCCTAATGATGTTGTTTCCACCAACCAAGATCCTTCCTCTTGATGACATCACTTTCGATTCCAGTTCAATAAACTCCCTCCTCTTCCTGAGTCCAGCATATATGTACTTACATGTATCAATTTCATTTTGAACTCCTTGTCTGTAAAGTCGTTTTTGCTTTGTGACATCCCCCACCATAACCTATCATCTACGGGGGAGGAGCAAAAGCTTTAGATTTGTTAAAAATTTCAATATCCAGTTTTTACCGGATCTTTTTTTTTTTTTTCCTTTTTATTAATTTTATTGCAATCCATACAAAACAATCAAGTTTTTACAAAAAGAAAAATTGAGTTAAGAACTAATCGATCCCCACCCCTGAGAGAGAGAGCAAGCCAAACGGCGTGAAATTTAAGGCTTGTAAACATACCTAAATTAATAAATTCTCTGTGCTTCATGACCTTATTTTAAAATGTTACTGATTAGATCCTGCCATGTTTTGAAAAAAGTCTATACGGATCCTCTGAGTATTTGATTTTTTCCAATTTCAAATAGTATAACACATCAGTTTCCCACTGACTTAAAAGAGGAGAGTTTGGGTTCTTCCAGTTTATCAGAATAAGTCTGCGTGTTTTTACCGGATCTTGACGTTCTATGGTCCCTTGATACTGAAAACATCAATATCTCGATGATGGCTGTGCGTCTGGGTGTGTCACAGTTTCTTGAGGATGGTCTAGAGCTAAAACGGCTGGACAGAAAAATACCAAACTCGAAACTTAAGCCTGTTATGAGAAGACAGCGTGTTGATTAGTTTTTGAGCCAAATCGTGCAAGAGAAAGAGGCACTCTAGAAGAATTATGAATTCTTCTTGCCAATTGCTATCGTAATGGCCTATTTTATTATCAGAAAGATCAGCATCAGAGCAGTAAAAAATTACTGAAATGTTATAGAATACTGTAGTTCGGGTAATTTGGTTCCTAGGATGCAAATTCTACTGACACGTCTGAATTTTTTTGTTTTACATCTTTTCAAGTATGTGGGTTATAAAATTTCCAAACCTTTATGCTTGTTCCTGTATCTTATTACAACATTTTTTCAGTTATTTTAATATGAAGACATGTTAAATGTATTTTGTAGTTCAATATTAGTTTATGTATTAAGAATAAGGCTATATGATGATTCGGTTTTAATTGGGCATTGTTTCTTTAAAAAGGGGTGCTGGGTAGCAAGGGTGTTGGGAACCAGAAAGTACTGTAAGTGTGCATGGATTGATAAAGAAGTGGAAACACATGGTTTTCTTACCATGTCTGCCTTAAGTTTTATTTTATAACTGTGGGAACATATAACTAGGAAAATAAACATTGTTTGATTTACACAACAATGGAGTGGATAAATGTGAAACGTCAAGGACAAGACACGCAAAAGTTACTGACTTAGCCATATGTTGTTTCGCACCTATAGTTGTGTTTAATTTTTCTTTGACATCTTCAAATAATCACCATTGTTGTTGTCACAACATATCAATGGATAGGTCTTTTTAAACAGCTTTAGCCTTCAAGCCCCAGGGCAGAAGTGAACATTTCAGTTTGCACGTGCGCACAGAAAAGCAAAGGTATGGTGAGAACATTGCAGGTTCCAAGAGCCAACCCAAGCAGCCCCAGGAGCAAAGAATAACTCACATATTCCAAAAACAAATAATTTTCTAGATAAGTAATTGTATTGAGTGTATCATGGGAAAAAGGGAACAAATATGATAACTAAGCTGAGTTTGCTCCAAAACATTATAACACTATGTTATATCAGTGAGTCATGCTTATTGCTAATATTTTCTTGCACAACAGTGCTATCTGTTGGGAGACAGGAGGTAGTGCTTCACTTGCATTTAATGCAGACATGCCACTGGTTACTATGAAGTCACTATGGTGAGTTTGTCCCTGTAAAAAACAATCCCATCATTCCAAATGGCATTTAACATGCAGCGTCTGTTGCATCAATACTGTCAGTTACATTGTACACCCCACTTTGTAAAAAATTATTTCTAAGTCATATATATGTGATCAGCATATATCTCTTTATGACTCACAGAATTCACACAAGGTTTTAAAAAGTACTTCCCTTAAAGTACTGAAAAATAGAATAAAATTCAGTATCAAAAGCACAGTCTCTTAAATACGATATCTACACAGGTGGCAGCAAAATCTGAAAACATGTTAAGTGCAAATCATCGATGCACCATAATACACACACCAAGTACAGATGTGGATCATTAGTTCTCAAGATGTCCATGCATATGTTTGTGGGGTGAAAGTGTTCATGAAAGGCACTTTAATCACTATGGTTCTTTTTAAATTGGTGGACAAGTTAATTCTAGAAATGCCTAAATTATTAGCCTTGAATTACACCTCACAATACGTACCTATGAGAAGTCTGCTCATCACTTATACCTCAAATCGAGCAATATAGCCAGGGCTAGTGACCTTAGCTTCAAAACCTTAGCAGGGATCAGAGGCTGTTACCTCTGAAAAGGGTGCACATTTCTAACAGAACAAGCACAGCTCACACTTAAACAAACATGCAAGAGACATTTCAGCAAGGCCAGGAGGTTCTCCTTCCTGATTACCTTAATCCTTTAGTTTTCCTGGTCTCTGCCTTTGAAAGGGTTAAACAAATAAAGAATCACTTGATCAAGGACACTGGAGCAGATGATATATCGATAAACAAGGCAAATTTCAGTAAAATAATATTCAAACTTTAATTTAATATTGCGGAGGGCTGGCATCCTGCCCGGGGTTCGTTGCTACATTGCACCCTGTGCTGGCTGGGATTGGCTCCAGTAGACCCCTGTGACCCTGTGTTAGGATATAGCAGGTTGGACGATGACTGACTGACTGACTGACTAATTTAATATTTACTTATGTTTATTTGTGGATATTTAAGGTATTAAAGACTTGAAGTCAAAAGCTGAGAAAACATACAAACTCAACGACTCAGATAAGCATCCGTAAAACAAACTTGACTTCAGTATAACCAGGAGAGAGATGTCAGTGTTCGTTAAAGACTCCATTATTCCTAATGGATGGATGGACAGGCACTCTTCCTAATTAGGGCACTGAGGTAGGACAGGTTGAAGCCAAAGCCTACCATAGATAAATGGACATCCCACCCACCAGAGTCTGGGCTGGTAACTTTGGCAAGTGTCAGCAACCCCTCAGTCACCCTTGTCATGGTTACAACAAACAGAAACCTTCTCAAGACCCCAACGGTAAAGCAGGCAAAGTAGAAAATATTATATCGATTCCTAATGGCTGCAAAGGGCAGAGGAGGGCAATGCCAGACGTGCTCACTATAACGTGCAACTCCTTTAATGTGAGTTAGCAGCAGTTCATTGCAGTTTCAATGTCACATTCTGCATGTCACATATTATATGAGCCACAGCGGAAAGTCCTTGATATCATAATGCGTGGGCCACTTCCTTGCAAGTTGAGGTCCATCTGAAACAAAGCTATGTCTTAGGCCAGGGGTTAGCAAACTACGGCCTGCGGGCCACATCCGGCCCGTTGGTCTTTTTAATCCAGCCGCGCCGAAGATTGGTACAAAATTGCCCAAATCAAATCATATCATAATTATGACTGCATTCATTTGACCTTGTCCTGTAATGCCTGGCGTTCCACCAGGTGGCGCATTAGGCACAGTGATACATTGACTTGATTTTGCGGAGCCCGGGTTACTCTCTGTTATTACTCTACTACTGCTCTGAACCCATCTGCAACAATGAGTGGGCCAAAGAAAAGAAAAGTCGACAGTGAGTGCCGAGTGTTTAATAAGGAATGGACAACTAAATACTTTTTCACTGAAGTCCGGTCAAAGGCTGTACGTCTTATTTGCCAAGAAACCGTTGCAGTTTTAAAGGAATACAACATCAGCCATCACTTTTCCACCAAGCATGCTAATTATACTAACAACCAGTCAACGCAAGAACGGACGGCTACCGCTCAGAGGTTGGCAGCTAGTTTGCAGGCTCAGCAAAACATCTTTATCCGACAAACTACCATCCAAGAATCAAGCACGAAGGCAAGTTATGTGCTGCCATTCAAATTAGCAAAGACCAGCAAGCATTTCTCCGAAGGGGAGTTTCTCAAAGAGTGCATGGTAGAGACAGCAGGTATCTTGTGTGCTGATAGCAACAACAAATTTGAAAAAATTAGCTTATCACGCAGGACAGTGACTTGCCGTGTTGAGCTAATTGACGAAGACTTAGCTAGGACAACCCTGAGCAGGAGGTAATTTTCTTACACTGCCTGATTCACCAGGAAGCACTTTGTAAATTCGTATTGCAGCTTGACTACGTAGTGAAGCCAGTTGTAAAACACGTTAACTTTATTCGAGCGAGGGGACTTCAGCATCGTCAGTTTATTAAGTTTCTTGAAGAAACTGATGCTGATCACCAGGACTTGCTTTACCACTCCAATGTCTGCTGGTTAAGTTAGGGGAAAGTATGTCGACGAGTGTGGGAGCTCAAACAGGAGATTATCTCATTTTGGAGCTACTTGAGAAAGCTGACGATTTTCCTGAGCTGAGTGACACAGATTGGCTTTGTGATTTAGCTTTTGCTGTGGACATACTGACACACATGAATGAGTTGAACGTGAAGCTACAAGGGAAAGACCAGTTTGTGCATGAAATGTACACAATCGTCAGAGCCTTCAAAATCAAGCTAGCTTTATTCTCAAAGCAAATGTCAAACAACTCATTCATTCATTTCCCCACACTGACTACGCTGAAAGAGGCCCCTCGACTTGTGAAAAAATACAGGAAATCACTGGACCACCTGCATGGAGAATTCTGCCGTCGGTTCTCTGATTTTGGAAAAATGTACAAGTCACTTCAGCTGGTGTCATGTCCCTTCACACAGGACCCTGAAATGGCGCCATGGGAGTTGCAGTTGGAACTGATTGATCTCCAGTGTGACACCGTCTTAAAGGAGAAGTTCAACTCTCTTAAACTGGATGAGTTTTATGCTTCATTAAGCGCAGCCAAATTTCTAAACATCCAGAAGATGGCACAAAGGATGCTTTTGTTGTTTGGCTCTACGTATGTGTGTGAACAGACTTTTAGTGTGATGAACACCAACAAAGCCACCCCACAGATCCCAGTTGAGCGATGAACACCTCTGATCTGTTCTGAGAATTGCCACAACAAAACTAACACCAGACTTCGATGCACTGGCAAAAAAGGGTGATCAACAACACTGTTCCCACTAAAAGTGAACGTAAATATTAACACTGTAATGCCTTTTTTTATGTTTATGTTTGATATGTATGCATCTAGTGCTGGCCCGACCTGTCTGTCAAATTTTAAAAGTTAATGTGGCCCCTGAGCCAAAAGGTTTGCCTACCCCTGTCTTAGGCTCTTCTTCCTAACCTATCAAGAAGTCTAACAGTGATAAGATATGGAGGATAGGAACAGGTTTTGGTGAAGCTTCTAGTCCAGTCCTGCACGTTAGTGGCAAATGTGTGATGGCTGCCTTCCTGAGACTCTGTGACTACCCAGGGATCCAGTCCTATATCTGTGACTGGGCAGGCCTCTTTAGGATCACCACTGCCCACCTCAAATGGGGGAGGCCCTAGAAAATGTGAATAAACATCGGAGATTTCTCCTGACTGCAGAACTACTCTCAGTAATATTAACATAAAGCCCAGAAAAATGATAATCAGAACTTGGAATATCAGAACCTCGTTTGACTTAAATACTGTAATAATAATAATGACCACTGTCCAGAGAGATTAATTGTTTTGGTGACATAAGATCCTAAAAAGAAAGGTGGAGGTTACAGCTCTGAGTGAGACAAGACTAACCAGCGAAGGGAAAACTGGAAGAAAGCTCCACTGGATATACCATCTTTTGGAAAGGAAGAGGTGACAGAGAAAGGCATATTCATGGAATCAGCTTTGCTGTAAAAACACAGTTGGTGAAGGAACACCAAATCACACCAGTGTCCATAAATGCGAAGCTAATGTTGCTGAGACTGCTAATTACAGAAGATAATTTCATTACACTTATTTCTGCATGTGCCCCTACTTTGGATTCCAACAAGACCAGTTTTACCACCTGCTCAGCACGCTCATCTCTTCAGACCCAGTAAGTGATAAACTCAATTTTCTTATCTTGGGAACATCCTGAGCAGTCAATAGAATTCTTCAAAGGATATGGAAAATAGAATATGCCAAGCCCACATTGCATACGGAAGCAAAGATAAATGAGTTTTCAATAATAAAAACATAAGAATGCAGAAGAAATTATGGTGTACCAAGCAGCTGTTATTTCCACTATCTTATATGGGTCCGAAACCTGGACCTTATATCGAAGTGATGTTAAGAAACTGGACCATTTCCATCAGCAGAAGCTCTCGGCAATAATGCATATTAAATGGGAGAACTATGTCTCCAACATAGCTGTCCTCAAAAGTACAAGTCACCAGCATAGAAGCAACTATCATTAAGCACCAACTTAGATGGACTGGTCGTGTGTGCCGAATGAAAGGCTCCAGACTCTCATGCCAGGTTCTCTACGGTGAGCTTGGCACTGGTGGTAGAATTGTGGGACACCCCATGTGGCGCTACAAAGACCAGCTCAAACAAATATTGAACAACTCCAACGTTAGTCAGGACACTTGGAAGGCTCAAACAGCTGACCGCAAGTTCTGGTGGCACACCATTGCAAGCAGTGCTGAGATATCTGAAAACTACCGTCGGAGAAATGACAACATTAAATGACAGAAATGGAGGATCCGTCAAGCCCAACCACGACCATAACCAACTTTACAGTGCCATGTCTGTGGCCATATGTTCCATGTGAGGATCCGCCTCATCAGTCACTAATGATACAAACACAACAGATAGAAGGGAAGAAACTGAATACTTGGAAATGAGTAAACGCCAATAATAATAATAATAATAATAATAATAATAATAATAATAATCTTCCTAATTCAACTGAGGTGTTCCTTAAAAGTATGCCTCTTCGCAGCACAGCTTTCGTTTGCTTCTTCTTCATCCGGTTGCATTTTAAGTGGCATTGTGCTTTCATTCTTGAAACGGTGGTGCCAGAATGAGACGTGCCTTAATGTGGGCAGGGTTAAACATTTAACTCCACCTGTATCTCATAGATGTCATGCATTTGGGTCCTGCCAAGCTTTATGCTAGATAGGCAAGACATGACCTGTACTCAAATGGTGAAAATTGCACATTCATGCCACTTGGTTTACTTGACACTCGTTATTGTTTGAGTCAAATTACCCTCCCACCACCTAATCTTAACAACACTGTAACCAGCCGTATGGCACTTGCAGTGAGATGCTGTATTTTGGCGGGGCACTGAGTTATAGTTGAAGGTAACTTGAATTCACAATAGCGCATTTCAAGCGCTGAAAAGCACTTTCAGAAGGTAACAAGTGTTACAGCTTGTTGTCCACAAGGAAACTGTTCAAAACAGTACATTTCTGTTAGAATCCTCCATTTCACATGTGATACAAGTGGTTTCAACACTTAGACGTTAAGGATCATTGAGTAACACTCAACTTCAGTTTAGTCCAATGCATTTCAAGGGGAAAACAAGTGAATTTGAGGTGTTGAAAAACACTTAGGAAACCATCCAAACAATTCTTACCCTTCAGTTTGCAGAGCTGCAGCACCACACGCCACCATTGGTTTGGACCATCAGTTGAACACCAGCAGTTTTAGGATGAATGTTTACAGGCAGGCACAATACCCCACACTAACCCCTAACTTTAAATTACATACAGTAAATGCTAATCACACTACTCCCTACCTTCCATCATAAAAATGCTGGTTTACAACTCTTGGCATTGACCTGTGGTGATGTATGGTGCTACGACTCTGCAAATGGATGATAGCCTGACCCTGTCAGTACCAGCATGTGGAATGGTGCATGACACCTGTGGATTATGGGTGAAGTTAAACATTTACCTCAACCATTGTTTAGGCATGGCACATTCTGCAGGCTGCAGCAAGGGGTCCTTGTTCTCGGACAGCACGATGGTTTGGTCCAGGACTGCATACCCCCTCTCCCATTCTAAAGCTACGCTGTCAGTTGTAGTGGCTTTACTGAAATGGTCTACAACTCAAAGCAACCCTGGTAGTATTATATCATTGGGCAGCTTCAGAGGGCACAGGGGTTGCTAGGAAGAAAAATAATTAAGTGCTCTCTTCACAGAGGGAATTGCGACCATCTGTGTTTTTTTGTTTCTAAGAGTCTCACCCCACCTTTGGAATACAATTTCTGTTAGATACAGTTTCATTTTGGATGTTTGTGCTTATCCTGTGCCTGTTTGTTCCTGTAATTTCATCTGGGTTGATAAATCTGTTTATTGCTCCCAACTTCTACAGATCTTCAGACAATATCTGGAACACGGTAGGACAAAACTTTCATAACATTCAGGAAACAGTAGGACAAAACTTTCATAATATTCACGAAAGAGTTCACTTGGTATCTCAATTCATGCTCATAATCATCTAATCCTGTTGTAATGGACTGTATTTTGGAATGTGTTGTAATTGTCGATTGCTTTTTGTCTAGTGCCTAGTGCTTCATTCTGTTTCATTTGTGCAGTCCCCCACCGGGGAACGGAGGGCTTTTACCTACATGTTGTTTGTTTAATAATTGTTTTTTTTTTTGCCTACTTTATTTGTTTAACAGATACTTTATTATCGATTCATCGAGCCTCTTTATAAGTGTCTCTGTGTGTGAGTGTGTGTGTGCCAGGTCTGGGTGTGTTCTTGGGGTTGCTGTAATAAAATAAATAAATCACAGTCTTCAGACAGTGGGAATCTGACCACTACACATTTCATCTGCCGCACAGTTTTAGCCTCTCTCAAAAGCAGTTGCATCTGCATCTCTTAGCCTGTAAAATCTCTCAATAGGTGTATTTCTTTTTATAGAGTGGCATGATGGCTATTTTTAGTTAAGTTATATGTCTCAAAAAATGGATGATTGAGAATTTCCCTTAGTTTTTGATATATAAGTTAAACAACAGTCACCATTTCACATCTTCTTACAGGCATATACACATTGGTTAGTTTATCTAAGCTTATAAATAAAACATTCTAACAGGTAATAACAATTCTTCCTAATATTTGCCATAAATTTGTATATTTTACTTGAGTTCTCTGTATTAGCATTTTTATTTACATTCCACAATTCAACACTCTGTTTGATATTATTTATCCTTGTCAATTCGTTTAGCTGATGATTCAAAAGAAGAGCAGATTTAACAGAACCCTTTTCTAAAGTGATTTTTAAACTTGGCCCACAGTGTCTTCTAAAACACTGAATTCTCTCATTAGCCACTCAAGTATTTGTCTTTATTTAGCTCCACTGCCACATCTCTTGGCAGTAGGATGTCATTGCCTGCATGTCACCCAATCATCATGTGCCTTTATTAGCATTTACTCCAAAACATTTTTTCTAAACTTTTCGTTAAACGCACAAAATTAAAAGTAAACATCTATAGTATATTGTTGCGTACGGCCGGGGCCCTTGCCCAACCGGGACACATCCACGCTGGAAGGACCAGGGGAGGGAGCATTTCCAGAGCATTACCTCCCCCAGAGCACAAGGTGGCAGCCCCCCTGGGTTTCCGCAGTGCCTCAGACTCCTGCAGGGCTTCATGAGTCCTGCAGTTGGGTGCTGCCAGGGGGTGCTGCAGCTGCTGCTGAGCCCTTGATTGCAGCACATCCACCACACCCAGAAATGCTGCCGGAAGTAGACCAACGAACACCTGGAGCACTTCCAGTTACCTTATATAAGGAGCCAGCCTCCACTACTCCAGCAGCCAGAGTCGGGTGGAAGAGGACGAAGCTTGCCAGGAGGAGTGGAGAAAGACAGAGAAAAGAAGAGAAGTTTGCTTTGGGTTTGATGCTTGTGTTGGAACTGTGCTGTACATGTGGGAAATGGGGGAAGGTGTTTCCCACGGGAAAAGAAAAAAAAAAAAGCGTTTGCCCTGAACTTGTGTCCCATGTCTGTCTGTGTCGGGTTTGGATGACGGTGCACCCCCCCGTGGTCCATAATATCTATAGTCCTGGTCACACAGTTTACCTAAAAGCTACATCTAAACAAAGCACTCAAATTAGATAGTATGAGTCCTGTTTAATAAAGTATCATAAATTCCAATTTTAAATCTCCATTACAGGCTGTCACAAGAGGCTCCATTAATTGGTGATCACTTATAGGTACGTTCCATATGGATTATATCAGCAACACCAATGGCAACCAGTTACGTTGCAGTCGCTCTGCTTCTTGAAGCCTGGTAGCGCTTGGGTTCACCTCTCGTCTCTAGCAACAGGAAGGGAATGAAAAAAATGTTTTGTATTTTCTGACTACTACCTTAAGTTGTGGCCTTGAACTGCACAACATGGACAAAAAAAGGAAAAGCAAAAAGCAACCTGGAAGGCATTCTGTTGGAATATCTGCAGAATCACACAACAAACTGCAATCGAAACCCTGCAGCAAACCTCATCAAGATGACCAGCCTCTGACATTTAAAGATGCATGTCTCGCATTTGCATTCCTACTTTTCTTCATAATTTGTTTCCCACATGAAGTCACCAATTTCTCTTATGTGACAAGTGACATACTTTTGATGTCACACATCAGCTTTGGAGAGTTTATAATTCTGCAATTGTCTACTTTTGATGAACAGGTTTTGCAGTTTGAAGTGTAACTGTTGATTTACTTAGTGTTTGTAACGTTTTTGTATGTTTTCTGATTGGAAAGAGTGCTTTGTGTGTTTTCTTAAGTTGAAGTGGGGGACTGCTGGAGCCAATCCCAGCCAACACAGGGCACAAGGCAGAAACCAATCCCGGGCAGGGTGCCAGCCCACCGCAGGACACACACAAACACCAAGCACACACTAGGGCCAATTTAGAGTCACCAATCCACCTAACCTGCATGTCTTTGGACTGTGGGAGGAAACCGGAGCGCCCGGAGGAAACCCACGCAGACACGGGGAGAACATGCAAACTCCACGCAGGGAGGACCCGGGAAGCGAACCTGGGTCTCCTAACTGCAAGGCAGCAGCGCTACCACTGCGCCACCATGCTGCCCCAAGTTGGAGTGGTATTTCCGATATTGGATGTGCATTTTTGAAGTTATTTTGTTTTTTCTATGGTTTTGCATTTTCCTAATTTTGATTTATATTGTTGCATTTCTTTTATTTTTACAAATACTAGGGGGCTTCGCCCTCTGCTCGCTTTGCTCGCCAACCCCGTGTTTGGTTTTCCAGATACACACTTTTAGGATTTTTTTTTCTTTGAATTGTTGCTATTTCATTAGTTTCACTTTTATTTCAGAACTTCTGTAAAACCAATATTTGGAATCTTTCCTGTCCCAATATGCTGAATCTTTTAAATGAGGTCTGTGGGACATGTGTTTAATGACTTTGTACCCTAATTCAGGATAGGTTTCTTTGTTTGGAATTTTAGCACAGACAAAGTGATCCATATCATCAGCAGTTAATATTTTTTTTGCAAAGTAACCAATAAATTCATGTGAGGTAAACTCTGTTTTTGAAATTCTCAAGATTCAAGATTCATTTGTCACATGCATAGTTATACAGGACAACACACAGTGAAATGCGTTCTGATCTGCTTATCAAAAACTGTGCAAAGTTAGAAGAATATCAGTTAGATTAACAAAAAGTCATAGATTGAAACATAACAGTATAATAGAACATAATAAATAAGAAAAATTATGTGAATAAAGTAGAATTAAGTGTTTCGCGCCTACGTTTTTTTTTTTTTTTATTCTTTTGAATTCCAGTTTTCATTATCTCTAACCTGCTCTGCATGTGTTTGACGCCCTTGTTTTTTAACCTCTTTATGACGTTTTACTTCGTTTTCTACTCTGTCTTTTATTTTTTGACCTTTTTTTCAATGACATCTGGGGTCTCATGCATAACGATGTGCTTAGAATTCGCACTATAACATGACGTAAGCACAAAAGCCGAAATGTGCTTATGCATAGAAAAATCCAGATGCAGGAATCTGTGCGTATTCCAACTTCCATGTTCTTCCGCTACATAAATCCCGGTCAGCGTGAAAAGTAACGCACGTGCACGCACCTGCTGTCCCGCCCCAATTCCTCCCAGAATTACGCCTCTTTGAATATGCAAATTAAAATAAATCGCCCTTAAGCTCAGCATTCTGTGAAAAGGCAATGGGAAAAGCATGGGGGAAAATAGAAGAATTTCAGTGAATACCAAGTGGAGGCAAAGGAAAAACATAGTATTTGTTGATTTAAACAGTGGTATAAACAACAAAAGGAAGATGATCAAGTGACATAGCGTGTTGGAGAAACTTGAAAGCTCAAGTCGCACAGTGCCTGAAATAAAAAAGTCACATATCAAAGTTGCCGTGAAAAGGCGAGTCGTAGCCCACCATCTGAGTGTCATATGAAAGCTTATTTGGGTGCAGACAAAAAAAAATAGGCACACAGTGGGAAAAAAGCACGAAATGTCAACTTTAATCTCGAAATTTCCATTTTAATCACGTATTTTATTTTGTCATTAAAATAGAACATCATAAACTTCATCTTAAAATCGTTTAATTTACTAGTTTCTCAAATCCCATCGTAACTAAAGTAGCACGTTAAATGCTTTGTTTTGTATTTGAACTTCAATGTGCTCTATGTGTGTGAATCATTACGTGCTTCTGTTCTTTCTCTTTCTCCGACAGGACACAGAATCTATTACATTCGTGATATTACAGCTCTCTGAATAATTAAAATACTGAGATGTATACGTGATATCATTTTCATTATGATTGGAATGAAAGCATGTTATTAAACATGGGAACATGGTGATGTGCGCCATGTGCGACCTTCGTTGAAATAATTTATTGTAGCAGTACTGTCTCTTTCAAATGTATTAACCTCCAATTCCTGTCCTTCCTTTTCTTTCCCCAAATACCCAATCGCCACACTAACAGCTCTGTAATAGACATTAAGCCTTCTGTAAACTTACAATGACGATTCTTTAAAACTTTTAAGGAACATTGAAATATCTTCATAGTACGTGTTTAATTATTCTATCTTTCTGTCCTTCCAGTGTCGCGCCAGCCTCAGCAAATATACAGCGCAAGGCAGGAACAATACGTGAATTTGCTAGCACTGTGGCACCGTGTCCTCACATGTTTAATTATTAACAATACAGATTATTTAAGTGAAGTTAAAGTTTTATCTGTATAATATAATCAACTTATTTTGCTGCATTTCATCTTCAAAATGATATTGTCATCATATGTAAATACGCGCTTTATAAAGTGGCGTAGGTTGTGCAATATTATAACTGTAGTGCAAGTTTACAGTGGGGTAATTGTACTAATAAGTACAATAAACAGTTCTACAAGGAGCACGTGACTGAGTGCGTTTATAGTTCTTGGGATGATACTGTTTCTGAACCGCGAGGTCCGTACAGGAAAGTCTTTGAAACGTTATACTGTGGCTGAGGCAGCGTGTGCTTGATGCCTTATACCGATAATTCACTTTCTGATCAGCTGCTGCTGTGATTCCCCACTCAGATACAGTCATATAAATACTCCGAGTGGTGCAGTGAGAGTAATATGGAAAAAGATGATCCTCTGTGGCAACCCTTAAAGGGAGCAGCTGAAAGAAGAAAAAGAAGGTGCACTGAGAGTAACAACGCTAAAGCAGTTATGGTATTTGGAATACGATGGCTATTCCCTGGACCATTATATTGTTACAGGTTAATTACAATCAGATGCATTACACTAATAACACAATATGCAGTTAGTTTCAGTGTATTTATAAAGCCGTGTCAGGAATGTGGATCTAAGAAAGAAAGGGTAACCACACAGGAACAGTAGCACTGCTTTGACGCTGGGTGCTGCCAGTCTCTCCAACGCTTTTGAGTCTTTTTTCTCCATGCTGCTTTCTTCTTCACTTAGTCATCTACGTTTCATCTATAACATATTGTCCTTATACGCTTTATATGCGTGGAGAGCCCTGGATCTGTGTGTGCTCAAATCTATACATTCACACGACTGAGTGTTTTGCTGCCCGTGGTCTTATTTGATATTGGTTGTAAGTAGGGCGTGTCTTGCAAGAATCTCATGGGTCAATCTCTTGGCACAAAGTCTCATGTTTAAGGTCTCTTTAATCTCTTGGTTTCTTTTAAGTGTCTTCCATGATCTTAATGTGAAGATCATGTCTCAACGCCCTAGTGCTTCTCTCCAGGATTTTTTTATAATAGATAGATATTCAGCATTTTTAATGGGTTTTCCAGTTTTATTATCATTTTACATTTCAGGACCCTCAAATGGTTACCTACTTTTTGTAATGCCATGCCATACCAATTTCTAAGCCTACTTAATCCTGAGCAGGGTCCCAGGGGGCTGGAGCCTATCCCAGAAAGCATAGTGGAGAAGGCAGGAACAAACCCCTGGACAGGGAGCCAGCCCATCACAGGATGAGCACACATACCCCACACACATATAGGGGCCGATTTAACAACTCCAGTCCACTTAACTAGAATGGACTCTGGGACAAACTTAGAGCACCTGGAGGAAATCCGCGCAGACACCAGGAGAACATGCAAGCACGAACTCTGATCTCCTTACTGCAAGGCAGCCACATTATCAGTGCACCCATTACAGGCAGATATTTTTACTTAATTAAAAATTCTCAATTTACAACTGTCAATCCCCCTTTGCTTCTAACACCCGCCTTTACACTCTAAAATATTTCTGAATGCATAACAGAGGAACATTAAATCTAAAATATAGAAATATGAACCGGTAAATGTAATTTTCTTTGTGCCTATTACCTATAGAAGTATACTGATAAGAGACAGTGCTGTGTTTAAATGATATTCTCTGGTCTCTGTTGTCTATTTAAATAACCTAATTGTGTATTTGTTATTCCCTGCCTTCTGAGATTCACTTTATTATATTAGATCAAAAAACCTGCAGCATGTTTTGAAAACCCATTGCTTGAGTGCTGCCAGCCCTTTCATAAGCTCGCTTTTCATTAATAGTGAATAAGAATACAAAGAAGATACAATCAAGAGGTGAAGTCCTCTGATGGGAATTTCTCTCTTTTCATTTTCTTCTTTGAAAAACAAAAAATGAAATGGCCCAGTGAGTAAATATCTTGCAGTCAGAGATTACTTTTTCATGTGAACAGTGGAGGCACCGGTGCACTGTAATTCTTGATTACTGCTTTTTCTTGCAAAACGTTGTTGAATTAAATAATTGTGTAATATCTCAGTTTTAATACAATTTTAAAATGTCATTCCTGCCAACCTTGGCCTTTGGAATGAGGTAATATCTGTCACTTTGCATATTTCTGTGTATGTTACGTAATATGCATGACTGAAAGTCTCAATCAGAGGTGAGTTTTCCAAAATCAATGACTCTTACAAGCAACTTTATGAGTTGATGACACTGTGTTATGTAGCACAAAGTAAGGGGAAGTTGAGAGGAAGTTAGAAGAATGGAGAAGGGCTTTGGAAGATAAAGGGTTGAAGATAAACACGATGAAGACAGAATATATGAGGTTTAATGATGATCAGGATTCAGAAGCTAGCCTGCAGGGACAGCCATTAAAAAGAGTGGATACATTTAAATATCTACGATCAGTGGGAGCCCAAGCTGTATAAGTCAATGCAAAGATAACCCATAGAGTGCGGTGTGGATGAAACAACTGCAAGAAGGTATCAGGATTATTGTGTGATCAAAGAATTAAGGTGAAAGTTATTAAGAAATTGGCAAGACCAGCAATGATGTATAAAACTGAGACATGGCCAGTATGGAGTGCAGGGGAAGAAGTTAAATGTGGCAGAAATGAGAATGTTGAGATGAATGTGTGGAGCTACAAACCACAGAATAAAAATTAAAGTACAACAAAAGCACTAGAGATATCTAAGAAAGTACATGAAAGGTTGAAGTTGTTTGATGAATATGTGAGTAAAGGGGTGATGGGAATGGAAGTAGAGGGGACGAGAAAATGAGGGAGGCCAAAGCAGAGGTGGAGGAATAAAGTAAAAGGGTCTAACTGGCGAGGAGGTGCAGGACCGAGCTGTATGGAGTAGATTGATCAAGCACATCAACCCAACATAGAAGTGGGAAAAGATGAAGAGGAAGAAGGCACAGTACATATTGTACGAGCTACACCCCAGTGGATGGGCATACAATACAGATCACACAAGCTACTTCCTAATGGGTATCCCAAAATTCCTTCCAACTTTACAAGAGATTATAATGTAGTACTTTTTAAAACTGGCCCCTTAAGTAACCTGCAAAAAGAGCATCATGGGTCAACTGAAAACCACACAAACAACAATTCTGTCATTAAAATGTGTCGTTTTCAGTCCTTCAGTGGGATAAAATAAACCTGTGAAAAGTAATAGGAATATGACATCATAATTTAATAACCAAAGTGTATAAAAAGCATAAAATCAGACACCTATTATATCTAATATCAACATAAAACAAATCACAGTCGCTCACTGTGAAAGAAAATAACTTTTCTAAGGAACACCCAGTCCTTCATTTTAGATGACAGTGTTGTTGTTTATTGCGGCACATGACACCCTTTTCAAAAGTGGAAAAAAACAAAAGTGGACTGAGAATGTACACATCAAAACCTACATTTCAGACACACAGACATCACATGTACAGTCTGGTGGCAATTTGTAAATTGTTTATGTATTGTGACCAGTAGGCGACACCACTGAGCCTTCAACTTCAAACACAATGGCACCCCCACAAATCCCAGCTTAAAATCATAATTTATTTTAGCAAATACCTTCACACAGGTTATTCTCAAGCACACACACAAGCACAATTCCTTCTTTTTCTTCCATCCTCTCCTTTACTCCTCCAAGTGAGTTGCATGGATGTGAGGTGACTCCTTTTATACAAGACCTGGAAGTATTTCGAGTGTCAGGGCGTAGCCCATGAAAAACACTTCCGGGTCAGGCAGAAGCTCACCAAAGTAGGGAGAGCTTCTTTCGGTAGCACCCACTGGAAGAACCCAGGGACCCCGATTACCCTTAGACATTACAGGTTCCATGATACCCCTCTGGGTGTCCAAATTGGAAGCCCACCACAGAAGCACTGCCACCTTCTTTATTTGGGGAAAACTGTCCCAGTCCATTCACTACACCCCAACTGCCCCAACTAGGACAGGAATCATTAGCCATCCTGGCTAGGGTGCTTCTTCCATTTCATTGTCCATCCATTATGGCCTCCCAGTAGGGTAAGGCCACACTCTCCAACTCAGTGGTCTTTTTGTGTCTCTACTCATAGTATATGTTTGGTTTATCTTTTTTTCTTCTTCTTTAGTTATCTGTCATACGGCAGGTCTTTCGATCACCAATTTCTCCACTGAACTCTGTCTTCTGATGTTCTTCTCATTTCTCAGTATGGTGTACAATCTTTCAGGTAATAGAACATGTCCTACCATGGCCTTCCTCAGATTTGTTCTCTGCCCCAGCTTACGCTGTAGCAGTATTTTCAGCAATTCATCTCCTCTTAATACATATCCCATCCAGTTGCATTGACTTCTTCTCACTGTTCCCAGCATGCTTTTTTCTTCACCAGTCTTTTCCAGCACTTTTTCATTAGATTATTTATACATCTATCGAGTCTTTTCATACATTCTCCATTGCCACAGTTTAATTGCTTCCAGTGTCTTTATATCCTCTTTCCTCATTGTCCATGTCTTACTGTTTTCATTATTTTTTTCAGTGGTCTATCCATTCTGTTTCTTAGCAATTTTCTTTTGTACTGAATTCTGCTTTTCCCATTTCCATCCCTTGACAGTATACTTCCCAAAGATTTCAAGCTGTCTACTTCTTCCAAAATGTATTCTCCCATTTTTTTATTACTGGTTTTGTTGTTCTTTCAATATACACTTCATTTTTGCTTTCTTTACATTGTTCTTAATTCCATAGACCTTGTATGTGTAGTCTAATTTATTCATTGGTTTCTGTTGTCCTTCTTCATTGCTTGATGTTATTGCTGTATCATCTGCAAGTCTTACCGATGTAATCCCCTGACTCGCTTGCTGCCAGTGCTTCTTTAATAATTCTCTCAATGCAGATGTTACACAGAATTGGTGAGAGTAAGCATCCCTGTATGTTACCTCTTCCTATTTGACCTATTTCTGTTAATCCATATATGGTTATTATTCTTGCTGACTGGTTCATCAATAGGTTACTAATTAGTCTTCTGTTCTATACTCAGCAGTTTTACCCAGTTTACTCGGTCAAATGCTTTCTCAGAGGTCCAAAAAACAAACAATCCTTAAATTCCATTTTGTACTGAAAATTGCAATATTTCTTTGGACAATACATGCTGGGTTTATTTCTCAAATATCTACCAAGTAACTCAAGTACAACCGAATGAAAATAAAGTCTAATAATTTCAATAATAACTGGTAAAGAAAATGAAATACAGTAGACCCCCGCAAAGTCGCAGTTCAGGGTTCGTGGACTCAGTTCGTGGATTTTTTCTTAAAACCTAACTATTAATTGTTAACGGAAAGTGCAAATACCCTCTGCAATTTTTTATGGCTTTTTTCGTGGCAACGCTGTGCTGTAGAGAGAACAGGAAGCAACAGCTTTGGGATGGTAAAAGTAGCCAATCCAAGAACGTTATTCATTTCTCTTTGCTGCTGATTGACTGCTACCATGTGACGCTTCTTCTGTTGAGTGGGTTTACCACGGCTGAGGGAAATGCAGTTTGGGATGGTGAAAGTAGCCAATCCGAGAGCATTATTCATTTCTCCTTGCTGATGATTGACTGCTGCTTTGTGATGCGTCTCCTGGGGCCTCATGTATAAACGGTGCGTACGCACAGAAATGTTGCGTAAGAACTTTTCCACGTTCAAATCGCGATGTATAAAACCTACACCTGGCGTAAAGCCACGCACTTTTCCACGGTACCTCATACCTTGTCGTACGCAAGTTCTCCGCTCGGTTTTGCAGACTGGCGGCACCCAGCGTCAAAGCAGTGCTACTGTTCCTGTGTGGTTACTCTTTTATTTTCCGGCTTTATAAATACACTGAAACTAACCGCATATTGTTCACTAGCAGAATACCCGCGCTTCGCAGCGGAGAAGTAGTGTGTTAAAGAAGTTATGAAAAAGAAAAGGAAATATTTTAAAAATAACGTAACATGATTGTTAATGTAATTGTTTTGTCATTGATATGAGTGTTGTTGTCATCTCTCTCTCTCTCTCTCTCTCTCTCTCTATATATATATATATATATACACATAGCAAAATACCCGCGTTTGGCAGCAGAGAACTAAAAAGAAAAGGAAACATTTTAATAATAACGTAACATGATTGACAATATAATTGTTTTGTCATTGTCATGAGTGTTGCTGGCATATATATATATATACACTCACACACACACACATATATAAACATATATATACACATCATATATATATATATATATATACATATAAATATATATACATATATACACATATATATATGCACACACACACATATATATACATATATATATACACACACACACACACATATATATACATATATACACATATATATACACACAAACACATATATACACATATACATATCTACATATATACTGTATATACACATATATATATATATATATACAAATCTACATATATATATTAGGGGTGGGACTCGATTAAAAAAATTAATCCAATTAATTAGAGGCTGTGTAATAATTAATCTTGATTAATCATATGTAATCAATCGCAAATGTGTTTTTTTAATTTAAAAGGGTTTTAGTGGGCGACAGAATCAAATAATAGACATGGACATGAATATTGTAAACTCAAGCTCTTTTAATTTCTGAAAAAAAAATGCTTTTAAACTGCATTTGAATTCAAAACAGAAACAAAAATATCATCCCTGGTTAAAATTGGGCAGACTTAAAAATAAAGTGGTAGTTTAAGTACTTTAAGTACATTTTCAGAATGGTATTGTCTTTAAATAATAATAACCAAAATTTCAACAGAAAGTGTAGTTTTTCTTCTTAAAAAAATAAGTCAGAAACATAAAAGGTAATTTGACCAACTTAATCTTTAAACTCTGAGTAACCTTAGCCAAAATTATTTTGTACATTAGGCTAAAACAGTGTGATCATTGAACATTTTGTAATTAGATGTAATTAGAATTACTAACGGTCACGGAAGTCCAATGATCCCCAGTAAGAGCCACAAAGTCCGCTTTCTGTAATGCATCTAATTTTGCTTGGTTTTCACTGTGCACAAAACCATGCTTTTATCAAGGCTTCGCTCGGGTAGTTTTTTGAAATTAAATTTTCCTCCGATCAGGAACGCGCTTCATTCCGAGTGTAACATTTTTGTAGCTGTGATGTGTGCATCAGTGTAATCGATGTACCAGGAAATCATGCATTGACAAAAGTTCCCCTTTGCTTGGAATTGAAAATGTGATTAAATGCGTTATTTTTTGTTATGGAGTACATGCATCGAAGCTTCTCAGCTGTGCTTGTGCTAAGAATAGGAAAGATTTTAAAAATAACGTAACATGATTCTGCGTTAACCGCATATTTTTTCATACGTCTCAAACCAAGGAAATGCGAGGTTAAAATGAACCGAGAAGCACGCGTACATACTCAGTACATCCCCTCTCGGGAATCGAACCTCGGAGATAGAGGCGAAGCCTCTACAATTACGCCACGGTGTGTGGCTTATTTATTTGAGAGTATGTAGATCGGGGTATATATATATCTATTCGCAGCGGAGACATAGTGTGTTAAAGAAGCTATGAAAAAGAAAAGGGAACATTTTAAAAATAACGTAACATGATTGTCAATATACTGTACAGTAATTGCTTTGTGAGTGTTGCTGTGATCAAGGATTCGATTATCATTATTTGTTTCAATCAGGGTCGTATTTGTACGATGTGTTGTGTTCAAGTTACATTCTGTGTTTGTCAGTCGTTGTAAAGATTAAATTCTGCACAGCCATATTAGCTCCACAAATGAGACACACGGGTTTACCGGCAATGTCAGTAAACATATACTCAGCCTCCCATCGGTTTTTAAAGGCTCTATTTTCAGAATCAACTTTTCTCT
Source organism: Polypterus bichir lapradei (assembly GCA_026402145.1). Taxonomy (NCBI): domain Eukaryota; kingdom Metazoa; phylum Chordata; class Cladistia; order Polypteriformes; family Polypteridae; genus Polypterus; species Polypterus bichir. Next base: position 123,851,059 of record JANRMT010062814.1, on the reverse strand, counting down.
TCGGCATCGTGTGGGCTAGCTTCGCAATAACTTGCAGCAACGCGGTAAGTGTTCGGCAAGGCAGCTGAAGCGCTGCATTATTGGATCTGTAGTTTATTGTGTTACCAGCGCTTCATATACCCGGGCCATTAATAACAATAATACAGTATATAAAATGATCTCGCGGGCCGGATATAATTACACGCCGGGCCGGATGTGGCCCGTGGGCTTTGAGTTTGACTCATATGGACTAAATTGAACTTGAAAAGAAATATTTTTTGGAATGTGATCGCGCAAGTCAGTACATCGAGCCCGCGTGCTATTGTGGTTTTGCTTGTGTGCTTCAGTAAGTTACCGTCCCCTCGCTCTTACTTTTTTACCGTTCATCTAATGAATACACTGAGTATGGCTTTACCAAAACAATCATTGATCGCGAATAAAGTATCCATTATTCATGAAGCTTCAATAGGTGAATAGGTGATCTGTCTTTCTGCGTTAACCGCATGCGTTTTCATACGTCTCAAACTAAGGGGATGCGAGGTTAAAATAAATCGAGAAGCGCGCGTACATACTTAGTGCATCCCCTCTCGGGAATCGAACCTCGGACGTGGGCGCTACAGGCGAATGCTTTACTATCACGCCACTGCGTGTGGTTTATCTATTGGAGCATAGCAGTGTAATTCGGTTTTTGTTCAGCACTCTTTGGAACTGTTACTTTTTGTCTGCGCACTGCGTCAGTTCACGTGAGCCGCTAAATATGGTTTTATATGTCATTCGCTCTCTTCTAATTGTTTCGCTGCCTTCTTAATTATATAATGCATGTTTTCTAAAGCGCGTTTTGTAGCTCTTCCTGGCTTTCTACGTAATGCGTGATTACGTGAGACGCGTGATGATGTCATACGAAACTCCGCCCCTCCAGCTGAACTCCATTACAGTAAATGGAGAAAAACAACTTCCAGTTATGACCATTACGCGTAGAATTTCGAAATGAAACCTGCCCAACTTTTGTAAGGAAGCTGTAAGGAATGAGCCTGCCAAATTTCAGCCTTCTACCTACACGGGAAGTTGGAGAATTAGTGATGAGTCAGTCAGTCAGTGAGTGAGTGAGTGAGTGAGTGAGTGAGTGAGTGAGTGAGTGAGTGAGTGAGTGAGTGAGTGAGTGAGGGCTTTGCCGTTTATTAGTATAGATTAGTGTAATGCATCTGATTGTAATTAACTTGTAACAATATAATGGTCCAGGGAATTGCCATAGTATTCCAAATACCACAACTGCTTTAGTGTTGTTGCTCTCACTGCACCTTCTTCTTCTTTCAGCTGCTCCCGTTAGGAGTTGCCACAGCAGATCATCTTTTTCCACATTACTCTCACTGCACCACTCGGAGTATTTATATTACTGTATTTGAGTGGGGAATTACAGCAGCAGCTGATCGGAAAGAGAATTATCGGTATACAGCTTCAAGCACACGCTACCTCAGCCACGGCAAAACGTTTCAAAGCCTTTCCTGTACGGACCTCGCGGTTCAGAAACAGTTTCATCCCAAGAACTATAAACGCACTCAATCAATTGCTCCTTGTAGAACTATCTGTACTTATAAGTAGAACTACCTCACCGTAAACTTGCATTACAGTTATAATATTACACAACCTGAGCCACTTTATAAAGCACGTTTACATATGATGACGATATCATTTTTAAGATGAAATGCAGCAAAATATGTTTATTATATTATACAGATAAAACTTTAACTTCATTTAAATAATCTATATTCTTCACTGGGACTGGCGTGAAGGATAGAATAATTAAACATGTACTACGAAGATATTTCAGTGTTCCTTAAACGTTTTGAAGAATCGGCGCTCTAAGCATACAGATGGCTTAACATCTATTACAGAGCTGATTGTGTGGCGATCGGTTACTTGGAGAAAGAAAAGCAAGAACTGGAGGGGCGGCCATGCCAATATATATCTTGTGAACGCTGGCCCCGGCACAGACAGACGGACAACATTTTCTCACCCAACACACGTTTATTACAAATATTTACAAGTTCTCGTGCACTCACAACCCCAGTGCCTCCAGCACCGATTTCCCCAAAGTCCAGGGCTCACAGTCCTTTTGCCTTCCTGGCCGCCTCCCGTCCTCTCTCTCCAGCTCAGTCTTCTTCCTCCCGACTTCCACCTCCTGACTGGAGAGAGGCGGCCCCTTTTATGGGGACCCGGATGAGCTCCAGCTGCTTCCCGGCACCTGACGTTGGCCACACCCCTGTGTGGCGGAAGTGCCGGCTGCGCACCTGGAAGCCGTCCGTGCATCCCCGGTCGTCTTCCCCCCGGCACTTCCTGGTGTGGCGGAAGTGCCGGGCTCCCGGGATAATTAGGCACTGGGGCGCCGCCTGGCGGTGGCCACGGGTCCCTGCAGGGCTGGGCTTCCAAGCCCTGTACCCGAGGCCCCCTGCATAACCAGGACGGACGCCCCCACTCGGTCTGGAGGAGGCACACGCCCTCCTCCGGTCCTCCAAGGCGTCCCGACCGGGCTCCAGTCCCGGCCGAGGACCAGATGGGATAAACCGGCATCGGGGCGCCGCCTGGCGGTGACCACGGGCCCCTACAGGGTAGGGCTTCCATGCCCTCGACCCGTGGTCCCCAACAGAACCAGGACGGACGCCCCCTCGCGGTCTGGAGGAGGCACAAGCCCTCCTCACGTCCTCCTGGGCGTCCCGGCCGGGCTCCAGCCCCGGCCGGGGACCACAATCTATAATAATAAAAGGCAAAGCCCTCACTCACTGACTGACTGACTGACTGACTCATCACTAATTCTCCAACTTCCCATGTAGGTAGAAAGCTGAAATTTGGCAGGCTCATTCCTTACAGCTTACTTACAAAAGTTAAGCAGGTTTCATTTCGCAATTCTACACGTAACGGTCATAACGGTCGATAACGGTCGACAACGTCCGCCATGTTGAACTTTCTTATTTATGGCCCCATCTTCACGAAATTTAGTAGGCGGCTTCCCTGCGCTAACCGAAACCGATGTACGTACTTATTTCGGTGGTATGACGCCACTGTCGGCCGCCATATTGAACTTTCCAACGTCACCAATTTTCAAACTTCCCGTGTAGGTAGAAGGCTGACCCCATCTTCACGAAATTTGGTAGGTGACTTCCCTGCGCTAACCAAAACCGATGTACGTACTTATTTCGATGGTATGACGCCACTGTCGGCCGCCATATTGAATTTTCCAAACGTCACTAATTCTCCAACTTCCCGTGTAGGTAGAAGGCTGAAATTTGGTAGGCCCATTCCTTACAGCTTACTTACAAAAGTTAAGCAGGTTTCATTTCGAAATTCTACGCATAACGGTCATAACGATCAACAACGTCCGCCATATTGAACTTTCTTATTCATGGCCCCATCTTCACGAAATTTGGTAGGCAGCTTCCCTGCGCTAACCGAAACCAATGTGCATACTTATTTCGGTGGTATGACGCCACTGTCAGCCGCCATATTGAACTTTCCAACGTCACTAATTCTCAAACTTCCCGTGTAGGTAGAAGGCTGAAATTTGGCAGGCCCATTCCTTACAGCTTACTTACAAAAGTTAAGCAGGTTTCATTTTGAAATTCTATGCATAACGGTCATAACGGTCAACAACGTCCGCCATGTTGAACTTTCTTATTTACGGCCCCATCTTCACGAAATTTGGTAGGTGACTTCCCTGAGCTAACCAAAACCAATGTACGTACTTATTTCGGTGGTATGACGCCACTGTCAGCCGCCATATTGAATTTTCCAACATCACTAATTCTCCAACTTCCCGTATAGGTAGAAGGCTGAAATTTGGCAGACTCATTCCTTACAGCTTACTTACAAAAGTTAAGCAGGTTTCATTTCGAAATTGTACGCGTAACGATCAACAACGTCCGCCATGTTGAACTTTCTTATTTATGGCCTCATCTTCTCGAAATTTGGTAGGCGGCTTCCCTGCACTAACCGAAACCAATGTACGTACTTATTTCGTTGGTATGATGCCACTGTCGGCCACCATATTGAACTTTTCAACAGTCTTTGTTACTTATGGGCCCATCTTCAAGAAATTTGGTACACGGGTTCCCAACGCTAACTGAATCCTATTTACGTACATATATACGTCCATAGCCTGCAGCTTGGTCACCATGTGAGGCGGCGTTGGGTCTCCCATCCCATCACCTCCCACGTTGTTGGCTGCCTGCCTATATAAGGCCGTCCGTCGCTCCAGTCTCTACATTCCCTTCCTTGCTTCGCCACGGGATTCACGTCTCCCTGCTGATAACTACAGCCTTTTTGTTTAATCCACGGCTTCTCCGCTGTTTTATTGTTTGTTTATTACAATTATAGTTATTGTATAGGTATTTTACACTTACTTTACATTACTCAGGTACCCATTTCCTTCATCATTCCAACCCCCATTACCATGTCTATCGAGGTAATCACCATCGATCAAAGAACTGTCACTTACCGAGTGGTTTCCATGCCCGGAGATGGCACCTACCTTTTCCATTCTCTGTGTTACATATTGCACGGCCATATCAGGCTCACTCTTGATATCTGGAAGAACATTGTGTCTTATGTATTGAATGACTGGGACAGGTTCAAGGTGTGGACTGATGATGGTACAGGAGATAATTATACTACACAGGAGCACTAGAAGAGTGAAATGCTTAAGCCCTTCACCTATGGTTCTGCATGTGAGTTGATGGCTGCCGCTGAATTGTTCGGTTGGTGCTTTCAAGTGTACCGAAATGGCCAAATATTTTACACCTTTCGACAACCGCCAATGCCTCTTAAACATCTTACATTCATAGGTGACAATTTCAGTAGTGGACACTTTGATGTTTATGAATGTTTAAACTCTCAAAAGCTGGATGTGAAGTTATCGATGAAACCGGTTGTAAGCTTACAACGCTTGACAGATGCCAAATGTCACTTCAATACAAGTCCTGCAAATACTGTCGTAATTGAAACAAACCATGAAACTGAAATCGATTATGACAGCAGCAATCCATGCTGTGAGATTTGAAACAAGATTACTGTTCACATGGCCAACTGTAAGTTGCATGCTCAAGAGTAAGCTCAGCGCACAGCTTGGTCATGTTACAACCGGAGGGCCAAACTGACAACGTGGTATACAAAGAGATCCTTAACAAATAATTATTGCCATATTTTCCCTCACTTTAAAAAGGTTAAATTTTCTTCTTAATAAAAATTTTAATGCAGTACTTCGCCGCTGCGAAGCGCGGGTATTTTGCTAGTTGAATATAAAACAGAAAGAGAAAATAACAACACAGCTAAAAACGCAGTGGCAAATTTCGACAAAAGCTAAACGCTTGTGTCATGAGCACGAGGTGGCTATGCAGTGTCCGCAACGGAAGTGGCCATCCACCGTGCATAAGATACCATATTGACATTGGCGGGCGAAGGGGCCACCGATTCTTTCTCTGCCCAGGGCTGCCACAAGCCTAGAGCCGCCCATGAGTACTGTTGCAATAAATAATTTCATCGAAGGTCGCGCACAATCACTGCACCGTGAAACCCATGTTTAATAATGTGCTTTAACTCCTATCATCATGAAAATGATATCATGTATACATCTCAGTATTTTAGTTATTCAGAGCTGTAATATCACGAATGTAATGGATTCTGTGTCCAGTCGGAGGAAAAGAGTGAGTTTAAGAAGCAAGTAGTGATTCACACACATAGAGCACAAAGAAGATCACATACAAAACAAAGCATTTAACGTGCTACTTTAATTACGACATGATTTAAGAAACTGGTTAATTTTACGATTTTAAGATAAAGTTTATGATGTTCTACTTTAATGACAAAATAAACTACATGATTAAAGTGGAAATATCGAGATTGAAGGTGACATTTCATGCTTTTTTCCACTGTGTGCCTTTTTTTTCTCTGTACCCTAATAAGCTTTCATATGACACTCAGACAGTGGGCTGTGACTCGCCTTTTCACGGCGACTCTGATATCTGACAAGTTCTTTTTTTATTTCCGGCACTGTGCGACTTTGTGAACGTGAGCTTTCAAGTTTCTATCCGTTTCTATCTATCAGTACCGTATCTGTAAGTTTCTGTGATAGTGCCAAAAAGGTAACGACCATAAGGAATAAAAATATCATCGGGATGGAATCTGCTTTGGCACTGTGGATCACCGACTGCAGGAAGAACATCCCCTTGGACAGTAACATTATCCGTGAGAAAGCACGAAAATTGTACCAGCAATTCGCTACAGGAGACAATGTAGCAACTTCCTATTACAATGTTCTTGAAACCTATAAATAAAAGCCAGCATGAAACCCCACCAGAAGAAGACCCATACAGAGATACAACTCCTCCTGAAGCGCCTGAAGAACAGGCGCCACCCGAGGAGTTTTAAATCCTGTGCATCTTACTGCACAGCTACTTCATCATCATCATCAATATCATTCATCATTGGTGAGTACCCGTACATTTTACTGTATTTTAATTATATTAAATTATTATGTATTTACTCTACCAATAACAAAAAAAATGACAGCGCATACCAAAGAAAACACGATTGCATGAATTACAGTACGTATAGCGGTAACATCAGTATTTCACACTAGCACCGCAGGAGACATAGCAGTACAGTACTGTACAGTAGACGGGTTTATCTTTACATTCTGTTTTTAGGTAATGTATTAAGCTGAGTTTGCAATGAAATTAAAGTGCTTTGGGGGCATACTGTATTTAGGGTTTAAACTATAAAAATAGGCATTTAAAAGGCATTTTTTTACCACATCCAAAAGTCATGGTTTTTCACAATTTGCGGGTGCTCTAGGAATGTAACCCCTGTGAATTTTGGGGGTGTACTGTATGTAAATGTCATACATACAAACAATAGTGATGACGGCCACATCAGTCTGATATAAGGCCTCTGCCCTTAAATAAAGAAATTTGACATCTGCATCCCCCATAACAACCTTCTTTCAATGTAATGCAGCATTGCATGTGCAGCTGTCACAACACAGTAAGGTTGAGATGAAAATCTTATTCCAACTAGCAATTTATGAGAACAACAAATCACATCATCCATATAGCTATGCCTATACTTTGTGTTCCACCACCAGCTGAGGGGTTTGCTGATGCGTTGTGTTGTACAGTAATCCCTCCTCGATCGCAGGGGTTGCGTTCCAGACCCCCCCGCGATAGGTGAAAATCCGCGAAGTAGAAACTATATGTTTGTATGGTTATTTTTATATATTTTAAGCCCTTATAAACTCTCCCACACTGTTTATAAATATTCCCCGCAGAGTTATACAGCATAATCCCTTTGTATTCTCTTAGATATTAGGTAAGATTCATTGAAATTATGTATATAAACACACTGTTTATATACAGTAAAACCTAAATATTATTTTAAAGATATTGAGTGTCTCCGATATCACATATGTTACAGCCATTACGATAGACAGGCCACCAGCAATAAATACGTACAATGCAAGAAAATAGTATACAGTAAATGTGTGTACAGTGACACTAAACGTACGTACATGTACTAAGCACTGTAAGAAGAAAATTAATTATGGTTACTCACCAACAATGACACGATGACTTGTCCGATAACAATGAGTTTAATTTTACTGCACAACAAAGGAGAGCATTACAGCCCTTGTAAAGGAGCCACTTCAGGTTATTGTGTAGCACTGACTGCCGTTGTTCTTCTTCTGGCAGTCTTCAATCCAAATCCCTAAAGCAGATTCCATCCAGACTACTGCCTTATTACATCCACTTACAACTCGTTTTGCGCCCTGGTTAAAAGGACACTGCAGCCGTAGATCTTATATTCCTTTCCTACTTTTTAAATAAAAAGAATCGTAGCCTTCAACAAATCCAAAATGTTTACCTTTTCGGCAATCATTAACATCTTCTTCTTGCGCTTGGGCACGGCCCCTGAAGCAGTAGCAGATTGTTTTGGAGCCATAATGAAGGGCTTGACTATGCACAAAGATAAACACTAAAGAGCACAACTCTTTACATAGCGAAACACGTTGATGCTGAATGAGCGAGACGAGACTTCCTGGTTAATACTGCATTCAGCACGCAGGAGCTCAACTGCGTGCTCTGATTGGTTAGCTTCTCAGTCAGGAGAACTTAACTGTGTGCTCTGATTGATTAGCTTCTCAGCCATCCGCCAATAGCGTCCCTTGTATGAAATCAACTGGGCAAACCAACTGAGGAAGCATATACAGGAAGTAAAAAGACACATTGTCCGCAGAACCCGCGAAACAGCGAAAAATCTGCGTTATATATTTAGTTATGCTTTCATATAAAATCCGCGATAGAGTGAAGCCGCGAAAGTCGAAGCGCGATATAGCGAGGGATTACTGTATTGTACTTCGGCCACTGTCTGAGGGCTGCTTACAGGAGTCAGCAAGCATGCATGAGGGGAATATCCACTATCACTTAACACTTGTCCACCAAAAAGTTGTCAATTTTTTGCCTCTTGACGCTCTGCCAAAATGATCCGCAGACAAAGTCATCATGAGTACAGCCAGACTCTTCTTCCACAAGACCCTTAAAAAGTCCTTGACGATTACAGATCACCAGTATGTTCAATTCAGAGAATCTTTACGGTAGATGTAAAGCCTGGGCATGTGAGAGGGTATCAGCTACAGATTACCTAAGGTCTTAATTAAATTCGATGTGAGTGTTGTGTATGTGACTTGGTAGGTCTGAGACACACACATGTAATTCAATCGATATTCTTCTCACTCAGCTGTACTCTAATCTCTAATCATCCTGCGCCTCCTTTTTCTTTCTTTCTGAATCTTTCAGAAAATTCTCCATTTAAGTAAAGCAAGCAAATTCTTCAAAACTTAGAAAAATTATCAGCAGATAATATTATTAATAGTAGGAATAATTTAAAGAAACAATTTATCTGTACACTACGATCATACAAATGCACTAATCATGAACATTACATTATGTGAAGTATATATTTTTCCTATTCGAAATGTTCTGGAAACTGTTACAAGGTGAATTCAATGTGTTCTTTCTGGCAAAACTCGTCCATCTACACAGACAGCCTGCGGTCTACAGTATATTTAAAAATGCTTGTCGATTAATGAGTAGGTTAGGGAGAATGTAGATTATGAACAATTTAACATGTAACTTTAGTTATGATGAGTTTCATGAAGCCTTCATAAATAAACGATTGATCTTAAGATTGAGTTTACAATGTTTTTACATGACAATACTTTTGAGAACTCACTGCAGGCTGGTTGACAAACCTATTGGTCAAAAATTAAAATAGGCAGAGTTGATGTTTACACAAGTGCAATTGTTGTCTTAACCATTGATTTATGTTCTTTTGCTGGAGTTTCATTTCTCTATGTATTGTTTAGCATAGTGATAGTTGAATGATATAATGTCTGTTAAGCACATATAAGGCCATAAAATACTAGTAAGTGCTGCTCTGCAGGTATGCCATCTGTGTTGGGTAGAGTGCCAGCTGTGTAGACATGTCTGAAGCATGTTTTTGATTATATGAGCTTGACATATTAAAGAAGTGACCAGACTGGACTTTACATTCCATAAGCTCATTCCCCAGGAAGAAAGCTTGGAGAGGAAAAGTAAAGATTTACAGTATAACTCTGGAGGGGAAGTAGGTCTTGCAGCTATGCCAACCCTTCCAGAAAGCATGGTTTGAGAGGCAATAAAGAGGACCATAAAGAAAGTCGCCTTCTTCCATGGAGGACTGGCTTTGGCATGAAACATGAGGCTACAAAATGAAATGCACATTAGTTTAAGTTGTGGCTAAACAGGATTAGATGAACCAAGGGAGTTGTCTGCACCCTGTCTTACAACATTTCTGTTTGGACTGGTATAAGTTGGTCATTCCACCTTTCTCTCTCTTTCTCACCATCTTAGCATGTTGACAAGATGACCTCTCTTTCTTACCATTCCTCAACAACTCTGTTGAGACAGGCAGGTTGCCTGGGCCTGTTCAGATGATGAGCTGACCAGGAAGAATCAAATGCAAATATAATTTATTGGGCCTCCTAAAACTGCATATCTAGTATCAGGTTGTATAGTTTTAGTTTGCAAAGTCACATCCTTTTTTCTTATATGACACTAGTTACAATACAATTTATTACCTATATTACATAGTTAAAAAGTGTAGCTCTTACTCTTGCTGGTTACTTTACTATTTGTCTACTTGCCTGAGACTGTAGATGTAGAAGGGAAGAGGGGAGGAAGTGCTTAAATACAGTACCTGACCACAGATTGGCAAGTGTATGCGATTTGAGGCATTTTGGTAAAGTCTACATAATAATAAAAGAGAAAATAGGGTCACCTAACACTTATGCACCAGAATACATTTTTGTTCCCATAAAATGCAGTGCACTCTTTTAACTGGTGCTATTCACCATTTAAACTACTTACTAATTAAATATTTTGCCATTTGAAGAAAGAAATTTGTCTGAACTATAATAGCAAGTATCTGGTATCAATTGCTGAATCAATCAATCAATTGAAGAAATCTCAAAGAATCAGATTGTTATTATAGTTAGGAGAGAAATCAGTAGCTATTGCCAATTTTCTAATGATTTTTGGAATCCTTTCTGTTTTTTGAATTTGTTTTGCCCCTTTCGCCTTGCCTTTTAAACATGTTTTTAACCACCAGGTTTTAATCTTTACAACACTTCAGGACATCCTTGCTCTGTCTTCAACAGAGTCAGGGGGAGAGTTTAGGTAAGAGCTCAACTAAGGGGAGGAAGTAAGCCAAGCGGGTCAAGGGATCACAGAGAAAAGGTATATGAAGGGAGAGGGCAGGGACAAAGGTAGGAGATGGGTCTGCCACTCCACTATAACAAGAAGGACAAACTTGATTTGTGCAGAAGGACTGAGAGGCAACAGGGTTTGTGGTTTTCTTGTCTCTCATTTTTTTTGTTACTCCTTTTGTGCATCCCTTGTATTCTTCTCAGGATCAAAGCCCAACCGCACTTCTGGAGAGATGCTCAGTAAGGTTTCCCAAAAGTAGCCATTCAGCCAAGCCTCCAAAAGTTCCTTTATAAACCTGATCAAGAAAATGACAACTTAGATAATGTCCTTGACATACCCCAAAGGTCTCAAGAGCCAGAGTTCTGTTTTTTTCACCATCTAAGAAGAAGAGATGAATTTTTGTTTTCAATAAATATAGTATGAGAAATACTGTACTTAAATATTATACTGTAACTGGAGATATAATGGTAATTTTGGAAATTGTTTAAAAAAACAATTGTTACCCCAATGTCCTGCATGTACTGTACAGCAAGTCAATTTGCCCCTTGACAAAGTCATTTAGCCATTAGGGTTATTAAAGGGTTTAGGGGAGAGTAGGAGGACGTGTTTACTGCTGTGATTTCATTAGTGATGGTATTAAAGATAAGCAGGAGAATTATGTTATTGCATTCTACTCTTATAGAAGAAACAAAAGACACATAAGACATTAGCATTGATCCTACAAACATTCTCTAAAAAGTATTATGCATATGTGATTTTATCTGTTTACTTCTTTTTCAGCAGTGAAAAACCACAATTTTCAATGTTACTGTACAAACCTTGGACTTCGCATTGTGAAAATAAATGGCATAATTACAGCTTTTACAAACATAATTAACAATTATGAAGCAGCTGGAATGTTGTGGAGCAAAGGGAATTATTTTATCATACTGTATTAACAGGTGCATTATTTGTTTGTCTTCACAGTTATAAAATATTTGATCAAATATTAAAGGGCTAAAGCAACAACTGCTAACTAATTTGCACCTTCTCCGGAATTTTAAAGCTTGCTGTTATGTTCTTCGATAAAAGCCCCCCAAGTTCCAATCGGAGGGCTTCCATTTGCCACCAGTTTCTTAAGTAAGCTACTAGGTTCTAGAGTTGGGATGTCTGGGTGTATCTTGTGGTAATAGTTGAGTTTATTCAGCACTCTGGGTAACCCAACCATCGAGGCATAAAACATGGGACCACCCCAGTGCCGTGGCCAGCTATACCCAAAGACATTGATCATGTCAATGTCCTCAGGAGATGCTGCAATCCTTTCCTTGAGGATTTGAAAGCCCATATTTATAAGAGGATACAGGCAACGTTCAAGAATTTCATCTGGGCCCACATAATGTTTCTGAATGCCATGCTGCTCTCTGTACTCTTCTAGAAATTTGTGGAGCCATGGATTAAAAGAGGGAACTCTCCCTCCTGGCTTGTCATACAGGTACCAACCCTGACCAGTTTTCTGCCCCAAACATCCTCTCTCACAGAGAATATCAAGGAGGGGGCTATACCTGCCACCAGCTCGATGGCGAAATGAGCCACCAGGTATTTGTTTCGGTCCAGTAAGACCTTGCTCTTGCCTTATCTTCCACTGTATATCCAGACCAGAGAGGTCAGACACTTTAAAAATACCCATGGGAAACCCAAAATCCTCTAGTACTTGATCCACTTGCTCAGGTACGGCTCCCTCCTCTAACAAGAAGTAGGCCTGCTCTGTATACAGTTTATACATGCGGTTCCCAACAAAACCATTGCAGTTACCAACAACAACTCCCACCTTCTCCATTTGCTGTGCAAGCTGCATGGCAGTTGCCACTGCTGTGGGAGAGGTCCTAGGACCATAAACGACTTCTAGTAATTTCATTACATGTGCAGGTGCAAAAAAATGCATGCCCACTACCAAATGAGGTCTGGAGGTGACAGAGGCAATCTCATCAATATCTAACGTTGATGTGTTTGTGCACAGGATAGCATCAGCAGAGCACAAAGAAGAGAGCTGCTGGAAAATCTGCTTCTTCAGCGACATGTTCTCAAAAACTGCCTCAACTACAAGATCAACCTCCTGTAATTTTTCTAGATCTAAGGTGAAAGAAGCCATTTCTCTGTATGCCTTTGTAAGTTGTTTCTTTTTGAATTCCTTCTTTAACATTGACATAATGACTGTCTTTCCAGCTTCTAGTTGCTTTAACCCCATTTCCACTGCAATGACAGGGATTCCAGCCTTAATAAGTGCAACAGTGATCCCTCTTCCCATTGTTCCTAGACCTGAAAAAACATCAAAAAAGAGAAAGAAAAAAAACCATCAGATAAAATATACTTTGACTTCTTATACACAAGCTCTGTTTACACTCACATAGACATAAATATGTAACACACCTTTAAAAGGAAATTCTGTCCAATACATTTTCAAATTTTGCTTGCTTATATTGACTTAAATATAGTTTATTTAATCCATATGGCAATAACTCTTCTTGAAAGGATGCTGAACAATTTCATCTACTTTTTGAACTTTTTTATTTATAGTCTTGCTCATGTGAAGCTTACACCTAAACCAGCAGCACTTGATTTAAGGAAGGAACAAATGCTTGAGAGCAGATCCAAGCTGTAAAAAAACAGTCTTTGTGTTTGTGTTAGGTAGGAGAACAAAACCCAAGACAGCTTTAGAATTTTTGGTATTTTTCAAGTGGAAATTATTTCTTCACAAACATGCTATATATGTATTTGCCACTTGAAATTGCACTCCAAAGTTAAGTGCTTTCGATAAATAAAAAAAATATATCATGTCTGCGCTGGCACTTGACATTGCAGTCTATGGAGCATGAAGTAAAAGCTTAAAAACTTGCCAAATACGTCCATTTTTCAAGCCAAAACAGTTGTCAAGTATTGATCCATGTCTTGTGAATACACACACATTGTGAAATAAATTATAAATGTCCTTTACGAACAAAAACATAACACCAATGTTATGAGATTCAGTCATTTTGAAAGAAGACCAATTGTGTGTGATAGCTCAACATTTAGTCTTCCTGTGCAAGAGCCTTTCACCCACCGGGGAGTGATTTCCTGCAATACACCAAATTACAGTATACTTTCCGTGCCACATGGTTGATTTTGTTTTGATTTACTTCCATATTTATGTGAGAATTTGTGTAAACAAATAGAAATCGTATCCTTAACACAAGATAAACACTACCAGGATTATGCAATAAAATGTTTATTTCCAGATTCCTTTTGTTGTCACAAACATGCATCGGAAATACAGAAAGTATGGATCAATAATCAACATGTGTGACGTTTTTAAGCTTTTCCTCCGTGCTCCATAGACTACAATGTAAAGTGCCAGAGCGGGCAAGATATTTCTTTAAATTAATATCACGCACTTAACTTTACAACACAATTTCATATACCCGACCTGTTGCTGCATCCAGAGCTAATGGCTCTATAAATGACAAGTAGATTATGTGACACCAGTAATGTGAGATTTTTCTTTTTCTTTTTTACATGGACTTTTTCACAGCATGTGCCAAGTCCAGTGCTGGTCTCCTATCAATCCTGTTTATGATGATCCAATGTCCTTTCTCCATAAAAAACTAACATTAAATATTTTTCTCAGTCACCACTACAAAGTACAGGTAAATAACATATAAAAAAATATTTTGGGGTGGATTAATCCTTTAAAAAAACCTTGCATTACAAAAAAAAGAAACAAAAGGAAAGAATGTGGCTGGGAATTAAAATTGGGGAAACCTAAACTGGAACAGCAGTTATTATTGATGCCAGAGGGGCTAGTTTGAGTATTTCTGTAACTGCTGATCTCCTGGGATTTTCACATGCAGCAGTCTCTACAGTTTACTCATAGCAAACTAGAATAATGTGAAAACAAAAAACATCCAGTGAGTGGCAGCTCTGTAGACGTTAACACTAGAATTACCAAAGCCTGCGAAAAAACTCGTAAACCCGGGGCCACCTTAAATCCGTCCGCACCTCTCCGTCAGCGTCTTTTGTCTTGTAAATGTGTTGATAAGCAAAAGCAGCAAACAGCCTGCTATCCCATCTTCCCACCACGGCAGAAACAGCAAAAACCTCTCCCAGCTCAAGCCTTGTTTATCAGGGAGTCAGGTAGTACCTAGAGCTGTATAAGCTAAAAAATATATCGTTATTTGGAACACATGCATTTCATGTGTGTTCCGTATTTACGAAGATCTATGTAAGTGTAGGATGACAAGAAATGTAAGAAATGTTGAACACATACCTAAAAGACAAACTTTTTCCTGTTTTAGTACTAACAACAACGTTTTGACATGAAGTGTATAATGTGTGAAGACTGAAGTCCAAATATTAAATAAGCACTTTCACAAAAGAAACAAATATAAAAGAACAAGTGCACTTTTATTCAAGACTAAAAAGAAATCGGGTTAGTGTCTGTCGTTGTAGCAACTGATTTGGTAGTATAGCAGTTAGAACTGGTGACTCCTATTCAAAAGGTCATGGGTTTGCACCTTCCTTTGTCCCAAAATAAATATTTTGAGTAGTGAGCTGTTCTTATTCTTACTATTATACAATAAAAACATACATTTGATTTGAGTGGTGGCGCAGTGGTAGCGCTGCTGCCTCTCAGTTAGAAGACCCAGGTTCGCTTCCCGGGTCCTCCCTGCGAGGAGTTTGCATGTTCTCCCCGTGTCTGCGTGGCTTTCCTCCGGGTACTCCAGTTTCCTCCCACAGTCTAAAGACATGCAGGTTAGGTGCATTGGTGATTTTAAATTGTCCCTAGTGCTTGGTGTGTGTGTGCCCTGCGGTGGGCTGGCGCTCTGCCCAGGGTTTGTTTCCTGCATTGCACCCTGTGTTGCCTGGGATTGCTCCAGCAGACCCCCATGACCCTGCAGTTAGAATATAGCGGGTTGGATGATGGATGGATGATTTGAGTCTGTAACAGCCGGTGTAAATGTATGGTACTTGTAAAGGTTAGCATTTTTTTTATTCAGTTTTATTCTCTCAGTCGTGTTCACACTTGCCCTGATCTGACACTGCTGTTTTCAAATAAAGATGCGCTATAACAGAGGTGAACTCGGAACTCAGTCTGCCCCACACTTGTCCTTCAACGAAACAGCACAGCTTAAAGGGCTCACCAACGTATTGTGCGAAGTCCTGTTTGTGATTATGTTTTGTGATGGTCTTTACATAAGAAACATTTATATGTTACTTATATAAAAGCCAGATCAAATGTTATTTACCTTGATTTATTTACTTATCTTCCTACAGCATAAATCACAAGTAAACTGCAGAATTTCCTTTGTTTGATCGGCACAGGCACGCTGATACAGTACATGTGTACTGAAGTGACTTCAGCTGCAGGTGGAAGCGCCTGTCGCACCCTACGCAACTGTGCTTGATCTTATTCAGGAAAAGATCCCAGTTGCCCCACAGGAGAAAGACATTCTGAGACTAAAGTCAGAAAGCTTATGAAACCATTTCTGGATAAAGGCAGAACCATAATAACAGTTGCGTGGAGCTTCCACCTGCAGCTATAGACTCTTCAGTATGCGAGCGACTCTCTACGCTAGTGTTTAGATGTGGATGGTGTATGTGCCCAAAAAAGAAGTCTGACTGCATTCTCGTACCATTGCTCGTGTACTGACGTGTCAGCAGGCATTTTTCGTAGCATTACACATGTAATTTGTGAGCATGCTCTTGTCGATCAAACAGAGGAAGCTCTGCAGCCTACTTGTGACTTTGCACTGTAGGAAGATACATCAATAAATCAAGGTAAATAACACTAAATCTGGCTTTTATATAAGTAACATATAAATGTTAATTATGTAAAAACCATCACAAAACATAATCACAAACAGGACTTTGCATGATACGTTGGCGAGCTCTTTAAGCTGTGCTGTTTCGTTGAAGGACAAGTGTGTGGCAGACTGTGACTGGCAGGATGATGCCGGACCCCGGCATCGAAATGGTGCCATCTTTCGCCTTAACACCTGGTGCAGCTGCGTTGTTTTTATATGTGAGTAGATGTTTCTTGTGGGAAGGGCTTCTGTTCTCTTCTCCAATGTAGAACCCTCATCCACACCTAAGTTCACCTCTGTTATAGCTCATCTTTATTTGAAAACAGCATTGTCAGATCAGGGGGAGCATGGACATGACTGAGAGAACAAAACTGAATTTAAAAAAAAAACCTAACCTTTACAAGTACCATACATTTATACCGGCTGTTACAGACTCAAATCAAAGTATGTCTTTATTGTATAATAGTAACAATAAGAGCAGCTCACTACTCAAAATGTTTATTTTGGGACACGGGAAGGTGCGAACCTGCAAACTTTTGAATAGGAGTCAGTAGCTCTTACTGCTGCAGTACCAAAGCACTCGCTACAATGACTTACACTAACCCGATTTCTTTTTCTCCAGTTATAGTCTTGAATAAAAGCGCACCTATTCTGTTATACTTGTACCTTGTGTGAAAGTGCTTATTTGATATTTGGACTTCAGTCTTCACACATTATACATTCCATGTCAAAATGTTGTCGTTAGTACTAAAACAGGAAAAAAGTCTGTCTTTTAGGTATGTATTCAACATTTCTTGCATTTCTTGTCATCCTACACTTACATAGACCTTTGTAGATACGGAACACACATGAAATGCACGTGTTCCAAATAACAATATATTTTTTAGCCTATACAGCTGTAGGTACTACCTCACTCCCTAAAAAAACAAGGCTTGAGCTGGGAGAGATTTTTGCCGTTTCTGCTGCGGTGGGAGGATGAGATAGCAGGCTGTTTGCTGCTTTTGCTTATCAACACATTTACAAGACAAAAGAAGCTGATGGAGAGGTGCAAATGGATTTAAGGTGGGCCGGGTTTACGCATTTTTTTGTAGTCTTTGGTAATTATAGTGTTAATAGCCTGTTGATAAGAGAGGACAGAGAAGAATAGCTAGACTAGTTTGAGCTGACAGTAACTCAGATAACCACTCTCTACAGCCGTGGTGAGGAGAAAAGCATCTCAGAATTCACAGCATGTCAAACTATATGGTAGATAGGCTTCAAGAGCAGAAGACCATGTCAGGATTTACTCCTATCAAACAAGAACAGAAAGCTGAAGCTGAAGTGGGCACAGGCTCACCAAAAATGGATAGCTAAAGACTAGAAAAACACAGCTGGTCTGGTGAATTTTAATTTCCACTGAGGAACATACATGGTAGGGTCAGAACTTGGCACCAACAGCATGAATCCATGCTTCCAATCTGCCTTGTGTCAACAGTCCATGCTGGTGGTGTTGGTGTAAAGCTGTGGGGATTCTTTCCGTGGCACACTTTTGGCCTGTTTATACCAACCAATCATTGCTTGAATGCCACAGCCTGTTTGAGTATTGTAGATGAGCATGTGCATCTCTTTGTGGCTAACAACTTGCCGATCTTGTAATGGCTACTTTCAGCATGATAATGCAATATGGTCACTGACTTGAGTTTAATCTCAAAGGTAATCAAACCAACAAATTAACTTGTAGGTATCTTAAAACATACATCTTTACCAGTGGTTGAAGTGGAATTAACTTTCTGGTGGTACTTCCTCAACTTCTGCTGGTATTCCATGTTTAAAATGGAAGAGGTGCCAATACTGCATATGGGTGAGTACTGGCCCACTTCAAGCACTAATATTTGCTTCAAAATCCATTGACCAAATGGTAAGTGCAAAAGAAGAGCAAGAAGTCATCTAAAAACTTAGGGCAGCCTCTCTTACTTGAAGTGTATTGGAAACGTTAAGTTCATTGGCCTAGAAGCAGTCAACCTTCTTGTATTGACCCCTTTGATTATTTAAATTTACTTTTTAATAAACTTTTTTGTTGAGGGGTTTCCTTCACTGATTTGCATATGGGTATCTTTCATTTTGTTTGTCACAGTGTGCTAGTGAATACGATATATAAAAATCTGATTTTGTGTGGGCTATGGTTTATCCCTAAGAGTCATTCAGTCCTTCTTCCAAGTCCCCACAGGTGATCAGCCTCCTCGGTGACCAACTTTGAGTAAATGATTCATATGTAGATGGACGTCTGTGACCCATGCCGATGCTGCAAGCTGTTGTTAAATCTTCTCTTAGTGGAGTATACATGACACATATTCATGCTGATGCAATTCTAATGACTAACCAATGCAGACACATTACTGGGACTTCAGCAGGTCTAATACAGGTGTAGTATATCAGTCAGTCAGTCATTGTCCAGCCCGCTATATCCTAACACAGGGTCACGGGGATCTGCTGGAGCCAATCCCAGCCAGCACAGGGCACAAGGCAGGAACAAATCCCAGGAAGGGCGCCAGCCCACTGCAGACGTGTAGTATATGCCAATGACATTCGATGACTTTAGAGAGGTGACTCAGGACAGAAGAGTCAATAACATCTTATATCCTTATGTCTAAGTCATGGCTCCTCCACTGGCTTATGTGTAAATTACTTTTTATTCAAGTCTTTTTGCATTTATTTAATTGTACAATTATAATTGTTTATGTTAATATTGTTATTTATGTTTATTTCAATCAGCCACAACATTAAAACTACCTGCCTAATATCATGGAGGTCCTCCTCATGCTGCCAAAACAGCTCTGACCCATCAAGGGATGGACCGCAGAAGACTGCTGTAGGTGTCTTGTGGTATCTTGCACCAAGACATTAGCAGCAGATTCTTTAAGTCCTGTAAGTTGCGAGTTGGGGCCTCCGTGGATCAGACTTGTTTTTCCAACACATCCACCATATGTTTGACTGGACTAAGGTATTGAGATCTGGGGAATTTAAAGTCCAAGTAAACCCCTTGAACTCTTTGCCATTTTCCTCAAATCTCACCTGAACAATGTTTGTTTGCAGTATAACTGGGCGCATTATCCTGCTGAAAGAGGCCGCTGCCATCAGGGAATATCATTGCCATGAAGAGGTGTACATGGTCTGCAACAATCTTTAGGTAGGTGGGATGAGTCAAAGTAACATCCACACGAATGCCCGGACCCAGGCTTTTCCAGCAGAACATTAGCCAAAAAATCATGCTGCCTTTGCCAGTTTGACTGTTTTCAAAGTGCATTCTGCTGCCATCTCTTCCCCAGATAAACAATGTACACATACCCAGCCATACATATTATCTAAAAGAAAAAATAATTTATTTCCATTGCTCCATGGTCCAGTTCTGACACTCAGGTGCCCATTGTAGGTGTTATCAGCGGTGGACAGGGGTCTGCATGGGCACTCTGAACGGTCTTTGGCTATTTGGAGATGCTCTGACCTAGTCGTCTAGCCAATGCATCTTGGCCCTTATCAGAAGACACTTGGATCGTTAACCTTGTCCATTTTTCTTGCTTCCAACACATTAACCTTCAAAGAACTTTATGCTGCCTGATATATCCTAATATGTATTTTTGTTAATAAACCCTTCTTTTACAAACATTCTTTTTACTGTGTTCTTTACCAACCAGAGGTTGGGGTTACCTTTTTTTATGGCCATTTTGATTATTTTTGGGGCTCGCCTGATACTTTTGAACATTTTGAAGCTAGGACATTCCTCCTCACACTGCCATTCCCTCTAAGGCTCCATTGTCTTTGCTGGTGTTCTACAGACCAAAAATGGGACAACCTGTCTGACTCATCCCTGAAGATGTCACATCTGGTTCTGGCGCCTAGAGGAATGTCACTTCCGGTTACAATGTCAGAAGAAGGTCACTTACATCACTTCCGGTCTTGGCATTTAAAGTCGCCATCTTAACCACTATTCATCAGTTCTTGTTTGGACTTCATCAAAGACACTACTGTCTTATTCTCAAAGCCCATTGCAGCCAGAGATACTATATGGGTGGCTGCCCCAAACCTTTTTAAGTGTGTCGAGTCCCATATTTTCACACAATATAAGACGGGCATCATAACTACCAAACAACATGGCTGTGGCCACAATCCATACCATAAAACGGTGGGGCCCTCTGCCAACATAAAGGTTCAAAACAGACACACAATGATGTCAACGTCATATTGATAAAAATAATTACATTTTCAGTAGACAAGAGTGTAAAACACCACTTTGAAACTTTGATTTGTAACAAGAGTGTTGTAGATGAATGTTTAATTTGTAATGAAAACAGTTGTGGGAAGAAAAAAAACTATTTAAATAATAATACTTAAATCACCCAAAAGAGTAGTTAGCATCCCAGTATATTTCCTCAGTATCTATTAATGTCTAATTAAGCAATATCTGTCATTTACATTTGCTGCAATTAATGCACAAGTACTGTCTCTTTCACCATTCATGCTGGAAAGAGAAGGATAACTAGAGCTGCCCTCCTGTGCATTTTCTTGTCTTGATTTTAAAATAAATTGTCTTCACATTTTACATACTTTGGTGTCTCTTTGTTCATAGACAGGACCAACATGGCCTTGCTTTACTACACATCTCTGGGTATTCTAACAACATAGAGTTCAATGAAGCATCCAAAATGAAGATGAATGCTACCTGGAAAGCCGGACTTGGTGACACCACTTCAGCCATTTAGTGAGTCTTGGCGTTTGGAGTAGTCAGTGGGCCACTGTGCAGGAGGCCCCATCAGAATAGGAGTATAATGAATATAATAAAGTGTAGAGAGAGCTTTATTATGGCATTTAAAAAAACAATAAAGTCACAATTAATTTGCTAAATAAGTGATTCCATATTTTGCAGCAGTTTTGTTAATTTCTGCTTTCACTTATTAGAGACATCAAGGAGTAATGAGGCTTGAACGGGGCAGCTGCTGTCCTGTCCATGTTAGGATATTCTTTGACTAATACAGCCAATGAGGCACTGGAGGAAGCAGCCAAGAGCAGACACAAACAGATGGCTGAAAAAGAAAAGGCAAGAGTAGCGGCTGGGTCAGCAGCAACAGAAGGCGCAGGGATGGCGTAAATGGCACCACTGCTCTGAGGCAGGTGATGAAACAAATGGCATTTCTTTTAATTAACATTGACAATTAACCATTGCATTGATTGCTTGTCTTAGTTTGCTACTCTGCCAATTTAGTATCTCATGAAAGAACAGTTTGTTTCAAATTTTCTTCCCTGAACATGTCTCTGTGTCTCAGTGGTACTATAATATTATGATATATACTTGCTTTTGACTTGTGATGACCTGATAGACAGCAGCTCTCTGGGCTTACAGTATCTGTCAATGATGATGAACTGTACTGTAGGGTAGCATCCATTCATCTAGGTTTTTTTATTTTCTTCTTCTCTTATACCAAACCTTCTTCTTTTCTTATCATTATTAAAAAAAAAAAAATTTCCCCATTTTTCACTACTAATGAATCCTGCATGTAATTCACTAAATCTAATCTTAATCGCCTTGCAGTCCTTGCATATTTGGCATTACTGCCTGAAGCCCCAGACTACTGGGTTTGAATCACGGCCCAGACGCTGTGTGGGGTTTACACAGTCTATATCTGTGTGGGTTTTTTTAGGTGCCACAGATCTCAAAGATCTTAAATTTGTACAGGTTTAGTAAAACTGATCACTCTGTGTGTTTGGGCTTCTTGCCTACATCCAATATCAGATTAACATACTGAGTATACTAAAATAAATATAGGTTTATGTGTATGGAGCACAGTAAAGTTCCTTCTTGCATGTGCTACTCAAAATTGCCATGATAAGTGAGTTTAACAACCTTACCTCAAACCTTCTGTCTTCCTTATCTTAAATAACTTGTCTTTGTGATGTGGAATGAAGTTGCATAACCCAAGGACAAGACATGTAGCTACAGAGAAAACATGCAAACCTAAGGACCAGGAATTAGACACAGATTTCAGGTGCTCTCCATATGACAACTACTACAACTAAACTAGCCCAGTGTCAGTGAGTATGTGAGAGTGCGGATGGGTTCTTCCTGTGATGGTTTGGCACCATCAATAATAGGTTCCTGCATTATCCCTTGTGTTAATGGGATGGCCTCCACCATCCGATTGCCCTGAATTAGAATAGCAGGTGTGATAATGAATGTTGCTACTATTACACATTTTTGTTACTGGTGCGCCTTCCCTTAATTTTATCATTTTTTTTTCGATTGTTGCCAAAAATATTTTGACAATCACTAATTTTTAAGCCAAAGAAGATTTTTTTAAAGGCCTCCATGATTTCACTCTTTGTTGATGTGGCTTACGCTGCCACTGATACCCAGGGTGGACTCAAAAACATGTTAACATATGGGAAATTCACACAAGGGGTGGGGTGGAGTGATTTCTAACATATATGTTGATAAATATTATTTGTAAGGTTGACAAACCAAAGGTAATATAAGTGTTTCAGCAGTGCCTTGATGGTTACCTAACCAACCTCCCCAGTCATTAGGACTGACTCAGGATGTGAAATTTATGGTGAGGGTGATAGAGCATGTGTCAAAACCAGTTTGGCAAGGGTGACAGTGTTTAGACTTAGAGCCTAAAAGCCATCCACCACTGGAAGGCCATAAACTGACTAAACAAAGCAACAGGGGGATGAGTTGTGCCTGAGCGTTTTCATTGGTAACTGGTGAGGAAGGGACAGATAAATTAGTTCTATTGGTCTAAAGTATGGCTGTTTATTACTGGTTGTGAATCGGAGGCCATTCTGTACTACGAAGCCCTATTGGTTTGTGTTTTGTGGTATGAAAGGAATAAAGTTGGTCAAATTGCCTTTACCTCTCTCTCTCGCCATCTAACCATGAAGACCATGATGAAGACAACTCTATCAATCCCCCATTTAAAGGCCATGTGGTTT
This sequence comes from Polypterus bichir lapradei, assembly GCA_026402145.1. Taxonomy (NCBI): domain Eukaryota; kingdom Metazoa; phylum Chordata; class Cladistia; order Polypteriformes; family Polypteridae; genus Polypterus; species Polypterus bichir. The sequence continues at coordinate 123,827,508 of JANRMT010062814.1, read as the reverse complement.
TAAAACAAACTAGACCAAAGATAAGCTGAAAGCCACCTATGGACGCAAGATGCATTGCTACCTAGGCTATAAGGGTATGCAAATATTCACATAATAATCTGTTTCCTTAATATTTTTGGGCCTTTTTATCAATAATACATAATTATTGGTTCTTTCACTCTGTCTAATTGCTTGGTGTTACAGATGTAGAAGGGAAGAGGCGAGGAAGTGCTGTAGTACCTGATCACAGAGTGTATAGGATTTTAGACTTTTTATTAGGGCCATGTCAAATCAACCAATAGCCCACACACTTTGGATTAAAAAAATTCTGGAAAAATTACCAGGTATACCCATATTGGTCAGGAAACACCCTGTAAAAATGTTTTTTGATGCAAGATCAATACTTTACAAAATACAGCCAGTTAACCGAGTGGCGGTGGGAAGGAGAGGGAGGGGGGTTGATGTTCATTTTATACTGCCTCATTTTTTTCATCAAATTTCACAAGTCCAGAGCTCAAGATCTAAACCATCGAGCAGGTTCAGACTTTGCACGCTAGTACATTAATTGGTATAGAATGTGACTAAATTAAAACTTTTGGTCCAGATGATCCTGCATGGTAAAAGTGGCCCGTTGAAATTGACCAAACTTTAATTTAAGTTTTTGGCTTAGCTATATTTAGGCCTCAGAAACACATAAACCATGTAGGAGACAGGAAAATAATTTTTAAAATGTCTGGACATTCTCACAGTGCATTAAGCTGGTCTGAAAATTAGACCCAAAATGACTTTTTCACATTTGTGAGGAAAGCTGGTCAAACGCTGATGCAGTTTGTTTGTTGATAACCTTTTGAAAAGCCCTGTGTAGGTATCTAAACACGGAAAAAAAACTTCAGTAGGCTGTATCAGAAGTATGCTTTCTGAAAGCCTAAACACAGCAAAGCCAAAGATGCTAAATATTTTTTTTTCCATTTTTTCCAAGTGGTGTCATTTGGACCAAACATTTTATTTTGTTACGTACTATACCTATAAAGGTGCCAGTATCCAAATTTGAGCCTCCTAGGTGGTTTAGGTGGTTTTCGTGGGCTAGGAACCCCTACAGATTTTATTTTTTTTCTCCAGTTCTCTGGAGTTTTTTTTTTCTGTCCTCCCTGGTCATCGGACCTTACTTTTATTCTATGTTAATTAGTGTTCCCTAATTCTATTTTTTATTTATTTTGTATTTTTTCACTTTCTTCATCATGTAAAGCACTTTGAGCTACAACATTTGTATGAAAATGTGCTATATAAATAAATGTTGTTGTTTACTTAAGAAATGGTCTTGTGAAGTTGATGACAAAATAAAATTGTGTCAAATTTGACACGCCTCACAAAATTGGCTGCATCTTGGAAATTATTGATCTTACATCAAAATAATTTTACAGGGTGTCTCCTGGATAACATGGATACACCTGGCATTTTTCAGAATTTTTTGAGACAGAATAGTGAGGGATTTCTGGAAAATCAGTTTATTTGACATGGAATGACCCATTAAGGTCTACACAATAAAGAGTATAAAATGGAGAAACAGGGTCCCCTTAAGACCCTACACAATAAAACAGGGGTTGAAGCAAAACCACAACACGAGAAAATAAAACATCCCTCTATGGTTTATTCAGGCATTAGTAACATGGGACAGGTGGCCTGTTTTCCACACTCCAGCTCTCTGTTCTCTCCCCTACCTCCCAAACATCAAGTGTCTCTCTGTTTATTTCTTTCCTTCCTCTTTTCTCCAGAACATGACTGACTTTTACCCCAATAGACAATGGCGGTCCTCTACTAATCTTATACTAATCTATAAGCTCAACCACCTCAGGAAATGTGGCGGCCATTTTAATTTTCTCCTGAAGCCCGCTGCTGGTATTAGGGGCAATCCTTAAAAGTTAAGGCAGCATGCCTCACCCTTGGTATCCCTGAAAAGCCAGACACTAAGATTTATTCTTGTCAGCAGCATAACAGCTTGCAGGACAAATGTTTACCTCCCCTTGAAGCTTGAAAAGGACCCTCACTGCACAGTAGGCCCTGTGCTTAAAAATATGGGAGCATCACGACTGGTATAACCTCGTCAGAATAGCAGTTATAGATCGATCTTCATTTAGAGAATACTGTCAGACATTGCAAAGACAGTCTGTACTAAGACATTGCAAAGACACTGTCAGTCCAAAATATTTTTTATGTAAAAATGTTGAAATAGGATTCGATTTACTCCTTGGCAGACAGATTACACCCAAGAGCAAAACAAAATATGAGGTTAGGACTTCCTGTGGCTCCCATAAACAGCCATGCTGACGTCGCTTTCTTACTAGGCCAGCATGCTAACACTGACACTGCAATGAGGTACGTGAAAAATATTGTCCAGATTATTAAAATTTGTTTTGCTGCAATACCATTTTGCTTTGCCGTTTTATTGTTGCAGTCATTTTGTTTTTGGCAACAGATTGCTAGGAATGTCACCAGCAACATTTGTGTGTGATGTCATCACATCAAAGCATATTTAAGAGGGTGGTGTGCGTCCTTCAGCAGCCAAGCTTTTGGATAAAAAACAAACTCTTTGCAAAAAACTAGTATATTATTGCTACTTAAGAAATGGTTAAGCTCTTGATTTTGACTGTGACTATTGTCCTATGTTTTGCTGTTCTTTGCTGGCCTTTTGACTTTTTTGAATTGACCTGTGTTTGCCTTTTTGACCACTCTTTTACTTTGTGTCTTCTTCACTTGGTCTAAGTCCTTTTTAGGACTAACCAAATAACACTTTCTAATTATATTAGTAAACATCAATGAATGACAATCTGTGTTTGAAAATGAAAGAAAAACAAAATGAAACAACTATAATATAAAAGCAAAATAAAAAAAATTAGGCCAGTGGAACATATTTGTATACATTCTTATCTTCACATTCACTCCTGTGGAAAAATTGTTACACATAGTAAAAAAGACTAATAAGGTGCTGATGAACAGACCACACATTTTGTAAAATGTATTAGAAGATAAAAAGATACGGAGCAAAGCAGGCTCGCAGCCAGAGGACTAGCGAATGGTCAGAACCAACGTCAAAACGACACTAATAAACCAGCAAAATCATCAGAATTCATGCTCGGAAAGGGTTAGTGAAGATCTGAAGTTAATCTAGCAAAAGGAGCCATAAACAAAAATAAACATGAACAAGATGAGGAACAATTGGGAGTTAAAATTTATCAAGAAGCTTGGATGCGTGGAATACTCTGCTGCCATCTTTAATACACCACACACTGTATTATGACATGAAGCACTGCATCAAGGGCAATCAGATGAGCACGATGAGCATAACAATAGACACGCAAGATCAAAAATAATCAGAAATTGAGATGCATACAGCAAAAAAACCTTCAAAATGGCAGTGAGATGGTGTAATTGTCATAACAAAAGTTGTAAAACAAATACCAGAAAAAAAAACAATTAATAACCAATGATACTCAAAACTAAAGAAAAGGAATAAATAGCAGGAATAAAATCAAAATTCAGGATGCCATAGCGCCTGAGAAGTTAAGTCTTTAACAAGTCATGACTGGTGCATGTGGTGAAAACAGCACCAGTAGCAGGGATTTGAATTTTCCCACAGTGATGGCACGAGAAATGTGGGTGGTGAATTATGTTTATTCATCCATTTTCTAACCAATTTAAAATAGCTAAATCTAATTTTGGGTTGCAGTGCTTCAGAGGTCATATCAGTTGAGAAGAGCTCATTGTAACAAAGCACCCCTGAATGATCTTTAGGCAATCTTAGGTCACACACAATTCCACCATAACGAAAAAGGAACAACATGCAAATGCAGAGAGGACATACAGAGACCACTCGGTTGACATTGGGAATGAACAGGATTGCAGATACTCTGAGGAGACAATGCAAACTTTGTGTAATTCTCATTCAAAGCAATTCCGTCCATTTTTATTTTAACTTTCTCTTAGTTGGAGTCCCCAAGATCCAAAGCTTCTAAATAAAACTTTCCATAATTAATTAAAAACTTGCAGAGATTGATACAGCTTATTTAGACAACATCATCCACAAGACAGAAACCAACATTGAGCATGGGAGAGGCACTTTATAAATAAAATGAATCATTTATTATTAACCTTGGAAAAGGGTGGCAGGTCACCAGAGAGGGCACCCATTTGCACCGTGTCACAACACAACAGACTAATGTGCACAACTTTGGGATGTGGAAGGAAACCAGAGCACCCACAGAAGAGCCATGAGGACATACGGAAAACATTTGAACTCTGTACAGTGTCAGGGTCAGGATTTGAAAACTGGAGCTAAGAGGCAGCACTGCTAATCACTGGCCGATTAAATAAAACATCCATTAATCCACCATCTGTACTTTCCTTGTCCAATTCATGGGAGTTGGAGCCTATGCTGGCAGCTTCTTAAAAGAGAATGCAGGAACCATCCTGGGTAGGGAGTGAGTCTATCACAGTGCACAAAAGCATGCATATTTAATTACACATGAATATTTAGCATCAGTATACATGCAGGATTTGACTCTGACTTCATTTTCTTTTCATGGATGTGTAAAAAAACAGTCGAGGAGTCAATGAATGGGGCTATCTCATACTAGAAAATACAAAGAAAATCCGTGTGCTAGAAGGTAGATCACATTTATACTAGCTGGACACTCTGATCCTGCTTGGGTGCTCATACAGCATTAAGCTGTACGAAGCTGTTCAGTCAAGTATGAATTTGGCACCTATGGCTCATTGTTCTTTTCTTCAAAAATCATAAGATGCAAGTCAAGGCTTGTTTTCGTCCTGGGATATTTCAAGTCTCTTCTTACATCACCTCAAGCAAGGATTGTTAAAAAAAAAAGATGAAATACAAAATAAAATGAATGAGATTTTCCAGCAGAGCCACATTGCTGTGAAGTACTGGTAGGCAATTTTTATTTCAGCGGTGTGCAATTTGACTCAGTGTGATAAAGTGAGACGTAAATGACAGGCATTGCAATTTTTATGAAGGCATAACAATACTGTGTTCCCTTTACCAACACATAAAGTAAAAAAATGCTGAATAAGAAATGATTTCAAGAAGCAGAGGGACAGTCAACTGTGAAAATGAAAAGACAAAGAATTGAAAGGTGGAAGGATAAAGAAGGAGGCTGCTGCAGAACACTCTGTAGCCATGGCCGTCACCCTCCATCTCAATTGAATCTTGAGTGGCTTTCCCTCTAGTCAGTGTCCCTCTTTCATCTGTGACTACAAAGAGCTTAATATCCATGTCAGACATGTTATTAATGGACCCCCACATCCAGCAGAGTAAGTGGCCATTGCATCAGATGGCGGCTTCTGTTTTCATCACTCTGTGATCATGAGCTCACCATTTAAATTTGGTTAAAAAAAAGAAGGCATTTTATATTCCTCTTGGTTTACCTCCCAAATGTATTTAACGCAGTGAAACCATGCAGGTAGTATGTATTAAAGGGACATCCCACTTCAAACCTGTAGGTTTAATTTGTAAGGCAAATACTTCTATTTAAAACAAATGAAGAATATGCATTGTACATCATAGGAATATGGTTAAATAAAAAACAGAATTGAAAATGGCTTCTTTTAAACAGCCTCATTTTTGAAGTCTTTCAATAACACATGCAAATTCATCCCATGGCTATGTTGCCTTTGCCCACCTGCCTATAAGCCTGCGGGTTAGGCTGGCTGTATTAGAGCCCAATGGAAAGTATTCTTGTAGTGAGGACAAGTAATAATATTTTAAGAAAAGACTTATAAAGGCAAAACGGGAGCACAGTCCAAAGACAAAGCTGGGGGTCACAATCCAGGAAGCTCAAGAAGCACTAGCAACGAAAACAAATTGAAGACTGAAACACAAAACACTTTGCCAAAATAATAATAAATAACTTTTCAATAACTAAACACAAAATTCTGAATAGATCTGTTTGTTTTTTTTAGTTAATCCATAAGCTAGGACACTAATTAATGCATCCTACTGTCATAAATAGATTTAACGTGATGACATAATAAAGGTGGCCACGTGACTGGCAACAGCCCCTAAATGGTTGCTATACCTTGCCTTGAGAAAGGCGGATTGAGAAATAGGGACAACCAGGAAAGGAAATGGAAATCAAAGTCAAAAACCAGATATCTGTCCTAATGTTCACTGCTATCAGAACACTAGTTAAAGAATCTGAAAAAAGAGACAGAGCAAAGAGTCAGAAACCAGGGATTCTAAAGCCAAAGAATTACACACATATGCACACAAGATTGTCTCATTGATTACAATAATTACTATATTTCCAGAAACATGATTTGTAGTAATTGTTACCCCATCATAATGATGACAACTCAACATGGCAGCGGCCATAAAAAAAAAAAAAACAATGACAGAAACAGCACAATTATTAATAACTAAAAACAACAAGAACATCTGAAGCAGGAAACTTCACATATCTGTATTGGAAACAAATCTGTGGAAAATGGATGGATGGATGAATTCCGTATACAGTGACTCTGCATTGCTCAAGTCTTAGCATACCATAACAGGTAGTCTCCTTTAATATAAAAGCAATGAAGAATGTCAAGGAGATATTGTGGTGCAGTTTTGAGTGCTTCTGCTTTCCATCTCCAGGAGACTGGGGTCAAATTTTGTCCATATCTCTGTCTGTGGAGTTTGCACATTCTCCGTATACTTTTTTTTTTCTCTCCAAGTGTTTCTGTTTTCTTACCATATATAAAAAGAATACAGATTAGGTTGACCAACCATGTGAAACAAGCCCAGTGTGAGTGAGTTTGGGTGTGTGCCCACCTCACAATGGACTGCTGCTTCATCCTAAGCATTCCTTGCAGTGCTGATGGTTGAGGCTTCAGCTCCCCTAAAGTCTACAGGGTGGTTCAGATCTAATTATGCAGATCCAGATCGTCTGGATGACTTTGATTGATGCGGGGACGATTTCAGTTTGGCACAAAGACGATTCTTCATGTCGTCAGTTCGCATAATTCTCGATGGTCTGAGATTTTTCGGGTGATTTTTTATGTAATAAACTTAATAAATTATAGTGTAATGAAAATTGCATAATTAGATCTGGACCACCCTATATTTGTAATAGTTTTCAAAAGTTTATATATATATCAGAAAAATAACAAACTTAGCCCACTTATGAACAATGACTTTAAAACAGTGATATCCTTAGAAAGCTTGAATCACTGAAATATGACAGGACAGAAAAATACCATATTTTTGATGTAAGATTTAGAAATGGTTGAAAAAACAATTTTAAATTTGAAGGAACTAATCCATAAGGAGGACAGCAAGAACAAACCTGACATCCTAAATGTTGAAAAATGTAGGCAAAAAAAATCACATTTAATAAGTCAGGGGTGCTTTAGGTTAAAAACGCTCAAAATAGCAGAATGTCAATAGGTTTGCCATCATTAATGAAAGTCATGTCATTTGTTTCATGTTTTTGATGTTTCTGCTGAAGTGGAGAGGCCTTTTATTTAGGACCACTGTCAGATTTCTTTAATATTGTGAAGTACCCGTATGCATCCACTGACTAAAATTTAGGACAAAATGAATTTTGTGTGTTCTGATTAAGGAATAAAAAAGTATTTCTGTTAGAGACAGGGGCTTGGCATTGTGTTATGTAAAATGATAGCCCTCCTCGGCTCAGAGAGTCTTAATACTTGTATGTGTCGAACTTGCTGGCTCTGGCAGACCCAGCTTGCATGTGTTTGTCATCCATAAGCTCTGATAATGAAGTTACTTCAAAGGAGTGCTGCAGCGTACAAATCTCTTAAGTGTAAAAACCAACAAACCCCCCACCCCCACAGCAGGCAGTCCTTGCATCGCTGCTCTTGTCTCATGAGGAATGTCTCTGTGCTTCTTAATTTACAAGATCCTGAAAACTCAGTTAACTCTGACGATACCACTGTAGCTTGGAGAATAAAAACGTGTCTCTCTTTTACATTTCTAAAGGAAGGGCCTTATGGTTAGAAGTGCATGATTACTTCTAAAACTATAGCATTTTTTGTATGTCTTTCTCTAAAATTTCCATACATTGAATAATTCCATCTATGCATTATCAAACCTTGAATCCATTACCTGACCTGAACACATTGCAGCATTGATCATAAAGCAGGAACAAACTCTAGATGGAATGTCAGAAACCAATTACTGTATTATAACCTCAAATCGTCTCGATGCATGCTCAATAATCCAGTTAAGGGAATTTCTAGAATATTGATTCTGTTCATCTGGACATAGTTTTTTTTCCGATATGTTTCATCACTCATCCAAGTGACTTCCTCAGTCTCAGTTGACTGCAGGCTTCTCCAACCTTATAAACAGTACCTTGGCCTATTGACCGAACTAGCACCATTGAGTAACAATGGGCCGTTTGATCAATGATATGTATATTGTCCATTGATCAATGGCCATGAGTACCATTCACAGAGAGTTAAAGATGAAAGATGTACCCTTAGGCCCCCTCCTCGGTTCAGAGATGGTTGTTCCTTTTTTACGTAAATGGCCTCTTTTAATGCTCAAACCAGCGTTCCTCCCTGTCCAGGATGTGCACATCTTCATCACTGAAAGAGTGACCACTGTCCTGTAGATGTAAATAGACTGCGGAGTCCTGGCCTGACGGGGTAGCTCTTCTGTGTTGTGCCATCCGCTTTGCCAGTGGTTGTTTGGTTTCCCTGATGTATGATTCATGGAAATCCTCTTAGCACTTAACTGCATAAATGACACGGCAAAAATTGGTTCACCCCAAGGATCGGGTGCCCCGGCACAGACAGAGTAATATAGTTTACGCAATCTCTGAAATCTCTGAACTGAGGAGGGGGCCTTAGGGTATATCTTTCAGAATCTTACAATGTGATGATTGCAGCCAATTCCCAACTCTCTGTGAATGGTAATCATGGCCACTGATCAATGGCCAATTTGCATATCATTGATCACACGGTCCATTGTTATTCAATGGTGTTAGTTCAGTCATTAGGCCAAGGTACTGTTTATAAGGTTGGAGAAACCTTCAGTCAACTGAGACTGAGGAAGTCACTTGGATGAGTGATGAAACGTATCGGAAAAAAAGCTATGTCCAGATGAACAGAATAAACTTTCTAGAATAACCTCAAATCATGTAAATTTTATGATTTTTATGATTAGTTTGAATGGTCACCTTCAGCTGTTATGCACCTAAAATCTGGAATAGCCTGCCAATAGGAATTTGCCAGGCTAATACAGTAGAGCACTTTAAAACACTGCTGAAAACACATTACTTTAACATGGCCTTTTTATAACTTCACTTTAACGTAATACTGATACTCTGTATGTTCAATTCTTCATAATAACTATTTACAGTGGATCCAAAATCCATACTGACCCTTACTCTCTCTTCTGCTTCTTTTTCCGGTTTCTTTGTGGTGGCGGCCTGCGCCACCACAACCTACCCAAAGCATCATGATGCACCAACATTGATGGACTGAAAGCCAGAAGTCTACGTGACCATCATCATCAGGTCCTTCCTTGAAAACCCTAAATACAAAGAGGACTGTTTGATTTATGTTAGGTAGATTGCCCAGAGGGGACTGGGCGGTCTCTTGGTCTGGAACCCCTGCAGATTTTATTTTTTTTTCTCCAGCTTTTGGAGTTTTTTTTTTTTTGTTTGTTTTTTCTGTCCACCCTGGCCATCGGACCTTACTTATCCTATGTTAATTAATGTTGACTTATGTTTATTTTTTATTGTGTCTTTTATTTTTCTATTCATTTTGTAAAGCACTTTGAGCTACATTTTTTTGTATGAAAATGTGCTATATAAATAAATGTTGATTGATTGATTGATTGATTCAGACTATTATGCCGTTTGTTTCAGGTATGCTTATAATTGGTTAACTGTGTATTTTCCCTTTAAGTTTGTCTATGTTCCTTGTTGTTTGTGGGTGGTTCCCCGGTAGGCGGGGTCACCCAGACATCACCACTCCTGTGCCCTTCCTCTAGCTATTTAAGTCAGAAAAATAAGAGCACAAGCAGTTCTTCACTGAAGTTGCGGGAATGATTTAGGGTTTTGTGTTTTCTGTATTTAGATTCTGCTGTTTTTTGAGGGTTTTACTGTATTTATTGGATCCTGTTTCCTGGACACTGTTTGGAACTTTCTTTGGTTGATGATTGCCTTTTAGGTAGCTGTTTATTGGTCTGCTGTGCACCTTTTGTGACTCTTTTTACTTTTGAATAAAATATTCCCTTTTAAAAACTAATCCTTGTTGCCTTTTGGCCACAAGCTGGAGTTGTTTTGGTTTGTCCTCATTTTAGGACTGTTTATACTGAATGTTAAAACCAGTTTTCCTGGTGGTATGGGGGACTAAGATGTTTTGGCCTGCCTTTATGGGTTTTTTGTGCAGGCCTTACACCCTTTTTGCCATGTAGAAGCCTCCTTCACATAACATTATTAAATTTGCTTAACCTGATTTTGGATCATGTTTGGACTGGAGCCTATTCCAAAAGCCTTGTGTGTAAGACGGCAGCTGATATAAAGTGGGGCACAGCTTCCATTCAAATAAACAATCTATATTTTATGTAGAACATTTTTCCGCAAACACTTCCACTTTTTAAATCCCAAAAGAACCCAATAAATGTCTTAGAACAGAAACATATGAACACAGGATGTTTGAGAAACAAGGGTATAGTATGCAGACCATCATGCCTGTCTTTTAGCTAATAAATGTGTTGTCCAAACACCTCATCTGGCAACGTCTTAAAAGTTGTCAAAGTCAACTACATGACCTGGTAGTTTGCTCCAGACTCCCATGACTCCTCATAATTTCTGCCTGCAACCTTGAGTATGCAATTCTCTATTTAATTTAGAAAATTCTGCTGGATCAAGTTTATCAATTCCCTTGAGTATTTTTAAGGCCTGAATTAGATTACTACACAACTTCTCTGTTCCAGACAAAGGATGTTTAGAGAAGGACACGGCATGTATATCATTTTGTCTATGTGTAGCACTTTGAGCTTTTCTACATTAAACCATATTTTCCAAGTATTCGCCCAGTTTACAAGATTTTACAGGTCTTTATGAATTGTTTTGGCTTTTACAGGTCTTTATGAATATGGCTTGTCTGAGGGACCAGAGGAGAAGAAGAAACAGCAACATCAGAAGCTGATTGGTTGAAAGTGATTGATTTTCCTACAACCTCAACTTTGATATTGTTTCAAGAACAACAGTGACCCAATGATATGATATTCACCACAACATAATGTGCTCAGCAATATTAGAAGCCATTGGATTAGAACTCTAAGAAGCCAGCATTGGTAACTTAGGCATGTAGTTCAAATGTCTCTTAGGCACTTCTGTTGAGGACTGGCCCATTGGAAGGAAGCTAAGTACAAATACAGGATGTACTGGGAATTATATCTGTCAACTGTCTTTCACACATATGGAAATTCTTCACAAGAATGTGGGGAAAATAGCCAAGGACAGCTTGGCATGTTATCAAGAGAACCTCTGCCAAGGAAAACTGACTAAAAATGAATGAATGAATTTTTAGGATGAGAGATTTGATACCAGGAGGCCAATTAGCACAAACCACAGTACCAACATGCTGTCCCAGACTGGCTTCTTGCTAGATAAAGTCATCTTGAAAATTTTCCTGCTAGCTCATTATTGCAAACACAGAAACCTTGTGACAGTCTGGGTTGGATACATGCTCCCTGGTTGCTTCAGGAGACTCTTCTACCCGGAACTATCAATAGTCATAAACTGAGATAAGCCAGGCAAATGAGGACACACACAGTCATCAAGGGGTTGGTGTAAAATGTTTAGTGCTTATATTAAAAACCAGACCAGACCAGTCTCCAAAGGGTGGTGCATCAAAATTAGTCCATAAATAAAAAAAAATAATCCATAAAACCAGGTTAAAATCAAGAGCAAACATATTATCTTTGCTTACCCTTTATATGGTGTGATATATGGCCGGCCGTTCATCCCGGCCAATACCCCCATGCCACTAGGTGGAGCCCTCCCTGCAGCAGGGAAGTGCCCCGAAGGCCAGTAGGGCATCATGGAATTGGAGTCTTTATTCACAGCCTTGCTGGATACCTTAGAGGCCGCTAGGAGACGCTGCAGGGAGGAACAACGATTATTTGCCTTACGCCCCGGAAGTACATCCGAGTCACATGGACAAGGGGAATGACGTGCTTCCGGGGTGAAGAAAAGGACTTTTGATCTGACCCGGAAGTGACAGGAGATTACATGGACTGGGGATTGGAAACACTTCCAGGTCAGGGACTATAAAGGACTATGGGAAATCCCCAGAGAGTGAGCTGAGCTGGGTGGAAGGATGGCAAACGCGTCTGGGAGTGGTGGATTGTTTATTGTAGTGTATTTGATTATTGATTTATGAGTGTTGTGGATAGGAGGCTGCTTTGTGCACTGTGCAGTTTAAATAAAGTCAATTATTGGACTTTTAGCATGTGTCTGGCGTCTTGGACAAGGGTTCAAGGGAGCGATAACGGACACAATCTGTCACAATGGGCAGAGTGGTGGCTCTGAGGCTAGGGATCTGCACTGGCCATCAGAAGGTTGCTGGTTCGAATACCGTAAACACCAAAAGTGATTCTACTTCGTTGGGCCCTTGAGCTAGGCCCTTAACATGCAATTGCTCCATCCTGGGTATGATGTTAATCTGTATCCAGCCCTGCAAGAAGGCCCTGTGCAACCTGCAGGTAAAAACCTGGGGATTGTTGGTAGAATTTGCACTCCAACCACCATAAAAAAACCTCACACTGTTCCATTCCATCTGAACTAGTGTGGTGCTGAGGTGTTACCCGTTGCACTCGGGTCCTAATCCGAGATCTTGAGTTGGTTTGTCATGTGGTGGGTGTGGCAATGCACTGTATCAGCGCATACTCCTAACCTCTCCTCTCTCTTACCCTTTATAGATCCTTTAGCACGAGGAGACTTCCACCAGCAGGCATAGGCAACCCTTAATCCAGCTCGGAACTCTGCTACAAGTATATTGCCATTTGCAGGATGGCATGCCTAGCTTTGCTCCTGCTCCTTCCATGCTGCAGTCTGTTGGGCTTTCAGGGAAATTATCCAGAGAACTTGGTCATTCTTTCTCTCAACAGTGCTTAGCAGGAGCGGGCACTCTGCCACCTCTTGAGCATCTAGCTGTACACTCTTCATCAGAGGTTCACATCTAACTACTTCCCCTCACATATTGCACCGGCCTCCTATCCTGTCCCTGTCCTTTCCTCTGTTCTTCTTTCCTTTAAGCTCCATGCCTTCCTTTTAGCCCTCAATGGGTGTTCCACACAATTAGAGGTGTGAAGGAAACACCTGATTGACATGAATATGTGATCAGCCAAGCACCCCAATCAAACGTGGAGTGGCGCCTACATATGCACACCTGAACCTGTTTGGAGGCTGCTCACTCCAGGACTCAATTATTTATTTAAAAATCGTGCTTCACAACGAACCTCTTATTACAAGCCTTAGAATACCTGTCAATCCTGCTTAGTCTGTATAAAATGACGAAGACACCAGAGATCTCTTAAGTGAACACTCATTCTTCATTACTACTGATCTCTCTCTCCAGGTCTGTTCATAATCCTCTATTCATTATAATATTCAGATTAGTCCACTATTTCTTCTTTGAATTTTAGATCCCAGTATTAAATCCTTACCTAGCTTTTTGTACTCAAACACCATCCTGATGATAATTCTGCCCTGACTTTAGACTTTACTCCTAAGTACATTCAGTTCATTGGGTTTCTTACTAATTCAAGTGCCATACTGGTCAGTGTTGCTCCATCAAATTTTTGAGTCCTGTTTTTATAACTTAGCCTAGTCTCAGTTTGTGTGGTTAGAATGTTCTCTTTGTGTTCATGACTCTTTATGTACTTCTGTTTCCTCTCAAAGAAATGTGTGTCATGTTTATTGGTCACACTGAATTATTCTTGTGTAGGTTTGTAAGTGAAAGTGCACCTTATTCAGAATTAAACATTGCCATGTGCCTAATGCCAATAGGCTCTGGTCATACACAGCCTTGATTTGGATTATATGTTAAATACACAAAATAAATCTCAGAAACATAATATCTGCAATGCCTTTTTGACTTTCTAATCTAATATTTTCTAATCACACTGTACCCCATCCATTAATCACATTCAAAATTAAAATTTATTTTGTGAACAATCCTTTGCAATTGCTTGATATTTAAAATTAGTAATGCGTTTCCTAAAATGGCACTTCACCTAGAATACTTTATTTTTGGTTAATTTTTCCAATTTTACCCAGTCCTAACATTTTTAAGAGTCATCATTCTACGATTAGATGCTGGAATGATGTGTTTTGATGCTCAGCAGAAAATCTTTGAGCTCTCAGGAAGCATTCAAGGCAAGCATAATGCAAAGTAGAACAGAAATGAAACATAAATGCAAACATAAAGGAAAATTCAAAGCTGCAAGCCATAATGTCTGTGCCCTGTCAGCTCTCATCTCCCTGTCTGATGGTTCAGGGCATCCTCTTTCTCTTCGAGCTCCCAAAGTACAATAGAGTATAAAGCACACACTCCCTGTGCCTGGCAGGCAGCTCATCTTCAGAAGATTTCCATAAGTGCTTCAGCTAGGTTGCCTTTCGTAAATGCCATGGGGTGATGAAACAATCAGAAAGACACCATGGAGTCTTGAAAGGCCTCCCGTTGGGGTCTTTCATTGTCTGTTTTTTTGAAACTTTTTTTCAGGTCAACAGTCTCTAGGCACAAACAAGCAATCTGCAGTCAAACTGCATATTAACTGAAGTGGATTTACTGTAATTATTTCACCATATTTTCTGAAGACTGTACTATGTAGCATATTGTTAAAACATGCCATAGGTATTTGTAATTACAAACAGTTCTATAATTTTGGTCCAATTAATATCCAGGTTGTGGGAACCCAAAACCTATCCTGATAGGATCAAGAGCAGAGATGGATAACTTGCAAGTTTATTGCATGGCACACTCACACAATCACTCTCATCTAAACTGGGCCAAATTAGAGTTTTCAACATGTGCATACTTGGGATACGGGAAGAAATCCAAACTACCCAGAGATAAACCTGAGGAGGTCCCATGAGAATGTGCTTACTTCACACAGATAGTCAATATGTGGGAAGTACAGTCTAGCCTGAAGTATCTTCTGCTTTGACTAGCCCCCTAAGTGCTAAGTTGTCCTCCTGGGCTGCCTATCTTCCACCAAACAGGGTACAGTATTTCTGTTTTACCTGGTCACATCCTCAGCCACATTTTCTGTATATTCCTTGTAAATCACCAAACTTGCCCATGACCTTGGCTCTCATTTTGAGGCATGTGGCAGCAATTTCTACAGGGCAGTCACAAGGCACAGGGCATATGACTGTATTCAGGAAAGTTGTCTGCCTTCATTCAGGGCACAATTCAATGAGTATTCTATGCTGTTTGTGACTCTTCCTGGCTTCTGGTGAGTGAATTTCTAGCTTTTGCTTCAATTATGACTTCATATTTTGCCCAGCATCTCTGGTTATATCACCATCTATTTTGAATTGTGACCTTCTATTTTATAATGTTGTGGATGGCAGCTCTGGTTACTGACCTCCTGTCTGCATTCAGAACACCTTTAACTTACTTTGCTCTGTGCTATATACCTCATAACTCATCTGAATATGACTCTATTGCACTTTTATTAAAATTGATATCATACAGAATCTATTGACATATTTTCTGAACATTTCTTAATTGCCAAAGTAACATTTACATGCTGTAATTGGAATGTTATTTAATCATAAATGAGGCACATCCCACTTGGTGCATATATGTGTGTGTGAAATGTGTAACTCTATTATATAAAAAAATCCGACAAGACTTTTTGGAAGATTTTTTCCAAGTCCCGTGAGATGAGACTTTGACTATGAGATTTTTTCAAATCATGCCCTCCTCTCAACCATTTTCAACCAATGGTAATCGCATCTCTCATTCGTGTGAATGGTTTTGACAGACACAGTTTCTGCTCTCTCAGCTCTTATAAATTTTAACGTTTGCCTAGCTTTAAGTTCCCAATTAAAGAAGACATATTATGTACAAATCTTATTGAAGAATTTCATCACGAAGGGTTATCAACATAAAAAATGATTACACGGGCAATCCTAGCACCAAGAAACGATGAAGCCAAATGAATTAATGCCAAAAATGACGATCGGTTACACATCAAATTGGTTAAATGTGTATCAATAGACTATGCTGAAACAGTTGGTGGTGATGGTGCGGAACATTAAAACATCAACTTACAATATCCCAAAGAATATCTACAACCATTAACACCGTCCAGTATTCCACTGCACGAATTACTGTAGAAAGAAGGATATATCCAAGAAAGGTAATGTAGTACATCTTCTGCGGATAACATTACACAGCAAAGGAGATCTTGATATGCCATTCATATTAAAATGTTAACAGTTTTCCATTAGAATAGCTTTTGTAAAGACAATTAACAAATTTCAGAGCCAAACATTCAAAAAAGTCATTTTATTTAACAGAGGGAAAGAAACGAAATTCAATCATGGGCGTTGTCACAATGAAAGTCCAAATACAGAATCAAAATTCAATGCGATATTGACAAAAATTTAATTTAAAAAATAGTTTTTACTGAAGTTTTACAGTAAAAGAGTAAGTTTAAAAAGTATTTGCATGTTAATTTCAAAGCCAAACAGAACAAAATCTAATCCAATATGAAACCTAATTTACTTTCAAATTTTTACGTTTTACTCTTTTTTAATATGGTTTATTACTCACTGTAATGTAAAATAGTTAGTTCTATTATGCATATGTAACAATTCCCATGAAAATAAAAATCTTTTTAAATTGTACAACCGCATCCTCATACACAAGTGACAGAATCGCAAAGAGGCTATTACGTACTGCAGGCACGGGGGTTGGCGAGCGAAGTGAACAGGGGGCAAAGCAGCCTAGTACTTTAATATTAACATGTACTGTGTAAAAGCTGAGTGCACTGATTGGGCATGCTATTGTCTACCTAGGCCACCCGTAGGCCAAACTAGTGTGTCATTTTCACTCTAATTGATCTCATTGTTTAATTAGCAGGTATTTTTTCTTATCTAATTCTCGGTTTAGAAAACAGCAGTAGTGTGACATTTACACTCATAATAAATTTTGAAATATTTTCCTTTTTGCCATAGTTTGAAGTTCTAAAGTTTTTATTAATTCACCTTTTTCTGTGAAGTTTGCTTTCCTAATTGTGTCCTAATAATGACATTTAAACAATGAGCAGAGCAGACACTATAATTTTCCTGAGAAGGGGCACACATCAATTTTAGTTCGGATTAGAACTAAAAAATGTGCTAAACGGAGAAACGTGGTGCCATGAATATTGGCCACCCAACTATTAAGAAGGAACTTTTTCAATTGCAATGAAAGTTCTCTGCGGTGTTTATTCATGCTTACACATTCAAACTAGGGCAATATGGATGCTCATCTTTGGAATCTGAGAGTTAAATAAAGTACCCGACAAGTACAAGAAAACATGAGCAGGGGGAGAATATGCATATTCGGACAATTTATTATTTTAACTAAGGGCATAGAGGTATGGGGCAGCAGTGTAAACCACTACACATCTACCACAAATCCTAGGATGACTATACTTCTTTAATTAAAATCCTAAAGTAGGAAACTCAGGGATACATATGGACAAGGACAAACAACTAACGCAATTATGAACAGAATGAAAGGAGTTCATAAAACTAGGTGTGGGTGCACAAAAATTGAAATCCATAATATTACATTTTTCTAAAAAAATGAGTAAGATAGGGCATGCTGGGATGAAAACCTGGATATTCTAGAACTTTTTGTGGATTTATCAAGACATCAGAACATGTGGGTCAAAGCCAGGCTATCTAGTGACCCCCTCTAAACTGCACTTTTAATTTTGTGTTGGTGCCCTGATAAACCACAGCCATGCGGTGGCCTCCAAATTTCAAAATGGCTTTCAGAAAGCTTTGGTCTCATTAGCATGGAAACTGTTTACATAAAGCTTTCCACTAAACCCTAAAACTTTTTTTATTCTGTGGTGCCTATTATCGTCCTCACCACCCACAGGCAGTCACAATAAACCAATCTGCTTTTGACTCTGTCCATCACGTTATTAAACACAATTATATTCCCAAATAAAATATCAATTTTTCACAATCAGCTCTGTGCTCCCCTCCATGGTCCGCCTTCCATAACTGCCTATATATGTCATTGTAATGGAGAGGTGGGTGCATTCCTTTGGTTTTTGGATTTGTCTTAAATTTAAGCTTCTGGTATTCTGTTTCATTTTTGCCTACTTTGGGATGTACTGATTTTTTAGACCTTTTGCCTGCTTTGCAAACATTGTCCGTATCTACTATCAATCTCCAGCAAATTTAATTTTGGTTGTTCGGTTTTGTGAGCCTGTGATTTTGACCCACTACTTATCTTTGACTATGCTAATGGTTTTATTTAGAATACAGTCGACCCTTGACATATGACCGGCCTGACATATGAACAACTTGATTTACGACCAAAATTTTTGTTTTGATTTACAACCAACATCTTGCGTTACGACCCGAATGCGGTCACGTGTATCCGCTTGTGCGATTGTAAACAAACAGCCGAGAGCGTTCGTAAGCGTCAGTTGGAGCCCAGATACATGTGTTTGTGGACGTAATTTCGGTCAGTGCAGTGATTTATCTATATATATAATTCACTAAGACCATGGCAAGCAAGACACATAATTGCTAAGGAAGGAAGAGAAGGTAACGAAGGTAAAGAAAGCGATTACAAAAGAAACGAAGAAGGAAATTGTGCGGAAATATGAGAGTGGTGTTCATGTGACTGATCCCGCTAATACCGTATTTACTCATGTACCACGCACCCTCATGTAAGACGCGCACCCTAATTTTTACAAAGAAAATTGTGGAAAAAGTTTTGCCCTGTGTACGATGCGCGTTGTGATTGTATAGTAAGCGTTTAGAGAGAGAGCGAGCACTATCGTGCGAGTGCGCGAGCAAGCGAGCGAGAGAGAGAGCGCGAGTGGGCGAGCAAGCGAGCGAGAAAGAGCGCGAGTGGGCGAGCAAGTGAACAAGAGAGTGCGAGTGGGCGAGCAAGCGAGCGAGAGAGAGAGAGCGCGAGTGGGCGAGCAAGAGAGAGAGCGCGAGTGGGTGAGCAAGCGAGCGAGAGAGAGAGAGAGAGCGAGTGGGCGAGCAAGCGAGCAAGAGAGAGCGTGAGTGCGCGAGTGAGCTCAAGCAGAAGAAGTTTCCTCGTGTGTGATGCGCAACTGATTTTCTAATGCTAATTTTTGGGAAATAAATATGGTATGTACAGCATGTCGAAATCCACCATCTCGATAATTTTACAAAGAAAAGGAGGCTCCTTCTAAACAATAACCACCTTCCGTTTCATTCTCCTCCTCCTCCCTTCCTGCAGCCCAAAGATGTTAAATTAAATGGTGAGTACAGTATGAAATTGTTGTTTCTGGTAGGCTAGGCACTTTTTATAACTTTTTGGTTAGTACATTAGAAAAATTAATGGTGTTTTGGTAAATTATGGTAAAATTAAAAAGTGTTGCAGTGGGAGGTTCGGAACGCATTATGGGTATTTCCATTATTTCTTATGGGAAAAATAGTCTTGACTTACAACCAACTTGAGTTACAACCAGCCCTCGCGAACGAATTGAGTTCGTAAGTCAAGGGTCCACTGTACCTCTTTTACCGACAGACTACAGGCTCTAGGCCCAAAACAAACTGCTGAATGTAATTTGTGTTATGTTTGTATTATATTAAATGCGAGAAGCTATTTGTAAGTGGCAAGAGAACTGGTAGATGTGGCAAGGATCACTACACTGTAAGACAGGCTGCCAAAACACCCAAGCCAAAATGTTAACTCAAAATCACTAATCACAACAAACCAAAGTTCAAAACCCTAACTTAATTGTTTTCCCTGTGATAGTTTTCTTTGAATAGTCTTTCCTTTATGTTATTAATGCACAGATGTTAGGTTATGCGCTGTCTTTTATAGGTGAGGTGCAATGACATCACAAGTCATAAGCTGTCAGTACCACAAGACTAACAACAGGGGTCTTTATTATAGCAACATGTAGAGAAAAGCCAAGCAAAATGACACCTTTTATTGGCTAACTAAAAAGATTACAATATGCAAGCTTTTGAGGCAACTCAGGCCCCTTCTTCAGGCTACATCTTGCCTGTCTATCGTAATGGCTGTAACATATGTAATATCGGAGACGCTCGATATCTTTAAAATAATATTTAGGTTTTACTGTATATACTGTAAACAGTGTGTTTACATACATAATTTCACGAATCTTACCTAATATCTAAGAGAATACAAAGGGTTTATGCTGTATACCTGTGCGGGAAATGTTTATAAGAGTGTGGGAGAGTTTATCAGGGCTTAAAATACATAAAAATAACCATATGAACATATGGTTTTTACTTCGCGGATTTTCACCTTTCGCGGGGGTTCTGGAACGTAACCCCCGCGATCGAGGAGGGATCACTGTAGTACTTACAATGGACCTGGACAGATCTAGCAGAGCAGATATTTCACGTCCTTACTTGTGACAAAGGTAGCTCTCAGTTCAACTCATTCTGCTGTCACTGTTTGTCAAGATGAATAGCTATGTGCTCGATATTATGCACCTTATAACAATGGGTGCAGCTAACACCTGTGCTTGTTAATTTGGAAGGGTGTCCACACACATTTGAACATATGGTGTATTTGCAGGGGGGACAATTATTGAATTATTAATGCAGTATCATATATGTTAATATTACAAAATATATTTCTTTAATGAGAATAGGTTAATTATCTAGCACAGCTGAAGAGAATGCGTCATTGTAGTTCAAGTTGTTGGTAGTCAGAACATGCATTCAGATTCAGACTCTGGGGGGGGGGGGAACTTGTATATAGTTCCTCTGATGGACTGGTGCCCTGTTTATGGTTGGCTTCCACTTGCACCTAATGGTGCTTGAAAAGGCACTAACTCCTCCAATCCTAAACTAAACAAACAAGTCAAAAATGGATGGAGGAGCAGATATCACGTATTATCTAGCACACAACACAAAGACAGGCAGTTAGGTTGATGGGCAACTCCAAATGTTCCTGGTGTGAGACAATGTGCATGGTTGGTTTTGGTTTATGTCCAATCCTGCAAGAATTGGCTCTGGCTCCCAATAATCTGCAACCTTTACTGAAGAAAGGATGAATAGATGGTGTGGCAGATGACCAGGGATCTTGCTCCACCAGGACACCTGGAACAGGGAAGGACCTGGAGAGGGGCAATATATTCCCCTGGACGCAAGAGGGCAGCCCCCCTGGATTCCATCAGGGCCACAGATATGGAGCTGGGAAGCTCAGCTCTGTGTGGGTCCATTGCCACTGCCAGAGGATGCCTGGATGGTTCCTGAGCCAAAGACAACAGTACTTCCACCACACCAGGAAGTGCTGCCAGAACAGGAACAATGTACGTCCGGAGCACTTCTGCCACACTAGGAAGTGCTGCTGGAAGACCATCACTGAGCACCTGGAGCACATCTGGGGCAGGATAAAAAAGGGCCGTCTCAATCTATTCGGGAAGCCAGAGTCAGGTGGCAGTAGACAGAGCTTGCAAGAGAGGAGTGGAGGCGGCTGAAGGAAGGAGGTTGTAGAGCTGTATTGTGGTGATTTGTGCACTGTGTGTGTTGTGGGAAAAAAACGGTGCGTGTTTTGGACATTTGGAGTTCATGTCTGTCTGTGTCGAGGCTGATCTTTCATAATGGATTAGGTAAAATATGAAGAGTGATACAAGAAGTACAATTTTTTAAAGAAGATTATTTAGTTATTCAAAGTGTATGTTTTAGTTTTAATTGAAAAGATTATTTAAGCATAGCAAACATTTATAGATTTATACCCTTCACTACAGTTAGCATTTGATGCTTAAATATTTGTGTACTGGAGTATAAATTTAATTAATTAACAAATCATAACACTATGGTGTTTCATGACCAGTTCACAGGCTGTAAACAATATGAAGCTTTTATTAATATGCCTTTGCTTTTATCATCTTTTTCTCATCCTTCTTTTATATCTCTTGTTTTATTTTTTTAACATTTGCTTTAAATTTCCATTGACTTCTTTCTTTCTCTCTCCCCCCCTCTCTCATTCCTCTTCTTCGGTCTCCATTTTAAAGCCTGTGATGAACTCCATGCAGTCTGCTACATCGAGGTGGAAGTCTGCTCACTGGACCATGTCAGATGTGTGCAGGACTTAGAAATCTTTGGCAGATGCCCTTGAACATATGACTGCCTCCAGCACATTGACTACGTTGTCAGTATTAGTGTACCTAATTTTGCAAAAGTTTACATCATTGAACATGATGACTGTGAAAGTGCTCTACTTTATTTATAGAATGCAAATATCTGATCATTCTCCCCGTTCTAAAACCATCATGATCAAAAAATGAATAATTGACAGTACTTACAAGTGAACTTTTTTCTTGCTTACGTAATCGCACAGGAATTATACAAAATGATTTATAAATAGCAAATTCACTTTTTTAAATAAAATCTTTCTGTGTCTAGAAAACTTTTAGATCATTACTGTTATGACACAAGGAAATTTCCAAAGTCAGGATCCTAAGCAGGCGTTTTTGTACTGCCCTCTTCCAAATGTTAATACATAAGTGCTAGGAAGCCTTATATAAGAGCTAAGCGATATTACTCAAAGATGTGAATAAGACAGAAAGAACAGTATCTATTAAGTTATTGTATTCTCAGTAAAAAAAAATAAGCACAGTGTTAGGAAAAACCTGCTTTGCAATAGAGAACTTTCTGATTTCATTGAAGATCTAATCACTGAGGTGAATGTAAGCCGGGCATACAGAATAATTTACTTCCTGTAAATGCTCTGAGGAGATTAAAAAAAATGGTAGGATTCAGTTGGATCCTTGACCACAATATGATCAGGTTAAGACCCCGCTATAAACCTACTAAGCTCTAAATGTGATAATTGAAGCACCCTGCTTACCCTGCATAAACATGTGAGACAGCCGAGATTTTTTTGAAGTTGACCTTCTCGACAAGGCACAGAAATAAAAGCAGACAATACAAGTAACTAAGAGATGAGGTTAGGAGAAGACACAGTGTATTGAGGGCAGTATGTAATAACGACTCCCTCAGGCACTTGCTGTGCCACCAAGCCTTAGTAAATAATGTATAAAGACATTCCCCCAGAAGCATACTCTTTTAAAACATTATCCTACAACTAATTTACAAATTAGGACTTACCCAGATGCACAGTTCAGCCTTGTTATATTAACTTACATTTGATGAATTCATAATGGGCACATGAATTTAGCTATTAAGGAAAAATGCCAAATTGGGCTCCTATAAGTAGAACAAAGCAAAACATCCCACATAACAACTAAAATGACTGATGAAGAATATCCTGACAAGTGGCAAGGGAATACATATATGCTGAAAATAGAAACAGCCAACTCTCACAATATCAATGCAGATCTATTTTTACAGTTATAGACATGGCAATTAATGGGAACAAAATCCAGGGGACACAAACTAATTTATCTGTCTAGCAGTTCAAAAGAAAAAATTGGGTGGGTAAGAGAAGAAGAATGTACATAACATTGTGAATTGTTTTAAACAATGTTCTTACAAAAAGAAAAAATGTGAGATATTGTATTGGCCCCATTTAAACTCCCAAGAGATCACACAAAATAAAGTGTATTTCTACTTGAAAATAACAAAAAATACCAGAACTAATGATAGGAAACTGAGTTAATATTGACCTGCTTTCAAGGTTAAATTCACTAGTTTGTTTCTTCTACCCACATACAAGTATAGAAATACATAGAAGGAAAAGGTAATGGAAAATGCTATGTAACAAGGCTGTCAAAGTGAATTCCAGTAGTCAAATGTAATTTGAAAGTATAAAAAAAAATAATAATAGTCCAGCTATAAGAACTGTGGTTTAGTTTATCTTGTACTCATTTGTTTATTTGAATATGTCTAAAACAAAATGTGCTGATGTGTAACAAGAATGTCCATATCCCCATCTCATTCGTGTGCATTTAGATTGGAAAGCTTATTGTTAACCACAATGCTGACAATCTTCTATCCAAAGAGAAACTGCTTTTGAAGTGTGAGCTTCTCAAATTATGGTTTCTCACTATACTCCCTTTCAAGTGAAACGGCCAGCCAGCACACAGATTTCTTATGTCTTATGTCTAAACCTCTGCTGACAGGTTCACTTGAAAGATGCACAAGCTGATGTAACCCAACAGAAGCTGGAGAAGCATGCATGTCCTACTTTGGGTCTCTGCCTATTAGCCATGTACACTGAAGCTTTGCACAGAAAATGGCAAAACATTTTTTAATCTAAAGCAAAAATTAATGATTAAAAAATGATGGCCAAGATGGCAATTAGGTAGGTGGGAAAAATGGCTTACACTTGTTATGATCAAGGCTTAAATATTGAGTATGTGAAAATCTGAAATGCTTCTTTTGTGAAAAACACCAGCACAATGTTAAAGAAGGCACAATGTTATGTTTCAGTCATGATTTTGTTCCCTGGCTTATGTTTGCCCTTATGTTTTTAGTTATTTCTGTTTTTGAATTTTTTTTCATACGTTTTTATTTTTTATGTAATTGTTGTTAACACTGTAATGCTGACATATTATTTAGTATTTATTTACTGTGTATTTATGCTGTTTGCCTATGTTCCTTGCTTTCTGTGGGAGGAACCACAAGTGGTGGGGCCGCCATTAATGACTGTCCTCAGATTTTACATTTCAATCTGGGGAGTATACCTCTTTGATATTTTATTATATTTTTGTTTCTGGTTTCTGGATTTTGCCTTGGGATAACAATTAGGACTTAGATAAGCTTTAAAGGCATTTTTCCTTTTTCTTTCATTTTTGAATAATTCACAAATTTGTTAAATATAAAGTTTAATGTTTTGCCTTGTCTTTTTAAGACAAAGGTTTTACAATTTTTGTGTATTTGACACATTTAATGGCATTTTTGCACTTTAACACTACAATTACCAGAGCCTACGAGAAAGCTCGTAAATCCAGCCCACCTTAAATCCATTCTAACCTCTCCATCAGTCTTTTGTCCTGTAAATGTGTCGATTAACAGCAAGCAGCCTGGTATCCCATCCCCCCACCCCAGTTCATTTCGCAAAGAAGTTTCTTAGTGCTCAGTGTTTATCTTCGAGTGAAGTGTTGAAGCTTTATAGGGTAAAATAGTACATCATCATTTGGAATACATATATTTCATGTGTGTTCCGTGTCAATAACAATCTATGTAAAACGTAGTTAACACAGAAACGTTTTTCATGTTTTAGTAATAATTTAAAAAATGTAGACATGAAATGTATAAGGTGTGAAGCCTGAAATACAAATATGAAATAAACACTACGACAGCTTGCGTGGTGCAATGCTAAGAACTGCTGCCTTCCAATCAAGAGGTCCCAGTTTCAATATCAGCTGCTTCCCAAATTTACCATTTTCAGTAGTGAGCTGCTCTTAGTGTTAATATCATTCAATAAAAGCATACATTTGATTTGCGTCTGTACATTTAGTTAAAGTTAGTGTTTTTATTTTATTCTCTCACTAACATTCAAGCTCCCACACACCCCCCGGATCTGACACTATTTTCAGATAAAGACGTGGTATAACAAACAAACTTATTTTGTTATACCCCCTGTTTATTTGAAAACTTTGTCAGATCTTGTGTGCGAACGAGACTGGGACTGGGAAAACTGTGGACTTGGATGCAAGTGGTGTGCATGACTGAGAATGGCTGTAGATGTCAATTTGTTTTTATTCAGTTTTATTCTTGACTCTCTTGAAGTCTCTCTTTTTTTGTCAGTATGGCTTTGACATCATGGATCAGAAGGCGCATACTAATTCAACGTAAGCAGGAACACTCAATAAAACTGAATAAAAAAAAAATCAAATCCACAGTCATTCTCAGTCACGCACAACACTCTAATCCACATCCACAGTTTTCCCAGTCTCGTTCGCACACAAGATCTGACACGGTTTTCAAATAAAGTGGGGGTGTAACACAACAAGTTTGTACCACGTCTTTATCTGAAAACGGCGTCAGATCGGGGAGGGGGGTGTATGTCTGGAAGCTTGAATGTGAGTCAGACAATAAAACTGGGGGGCTGCACTGAATAAGCGCCAGTTTTTTTCTCTCAATCATGCTCTAACACCCCCCCCCCCAGCCTCTCCTGATCTGACTCTAAGTAGCAGCGCCAGAGTAAATTCATACCCGACCTGACGCTGTTCGTTTTCAAATAATATTGCATTAGTGCGATGATGTTTTTTGATTAATTTTATACCCAATGTCCAATATATTTGTCTCTTTTTTTACTCCGTGCTGCGTCGACATCATGCACCAGAAGGCGTGAGCTTATTCAGTGCAGCAGGAACACTCAATAAAACTGAATAAAAAAAATAAAGTGATGGTGAGATACAAAGAAGGCAGATTCACCAGTGTTTGTGTGTCAGCTTTTATCCCTCCAGATCAGAAAATGTCCAGTTCCATTGCCTCAAAACACTACTCACATCTACAGTTATTCCCAGTTTCAAATAAAAACTAAAAGCGTCAAATCCCTAGGGCAGTGTATGTACAGTATGGTGATCGTGACTGAGAGAATAAAAGTGAAAAAAAAAGGTCACTTTTACAAGTACAGTACTATAAATGTACACGGTCTGTTACAGATGCAAACCAAATGTAAGTGTGTACTGTATAATATTAAAAATAATAGCAGCTCACTACTGAAAACAGCAAATACAGGAGACAGTCAGGATCAAACCGGGGACTCTTGATTACAAGTCAGCAAATCTTACCACTACGCCACGGAAGTTATTGTATCATCCTTGAACCTTTTGCGAAAGTGTTTATTTGATCTTTGGAAATCAGGCTTAACACATTATACACTTCATGTCTACATTTTGTCAATTATTACTAAAACATGAAAAAGTTTCTGTTTTAACGATGTGTTTACTGTACATAGATTGTTGTAGACACGGAACACACATGAAATGCATGTGTTCCAAATAACGATATAGTATTTATAAAAGGTGTGATATTGCTTGACTTCTCTATACAACTCCAAGCAACTTACACACAGGTAAACAGACTTGAGCTGAGAAAACTGTGCGCCAGTGGGGGATGTGATAGCAGGCTGTTTGGTGTTTGCTGCTTATCAACACATTTACAGGACAATTAAGACGCTGATGGAGAGGTGCAAAGCGATTTAAGGTGGGACGGATTTATGAGTTTTTCATTGGCACTGGTAATTCTAGTGTTAAAAGCCAAGATGTCGGGATCTTCTTTTTTGCATCTCACCTAGGGGTCATCTGTGTAAAATTTTTTGTCTACTGGGGTTTGTTTACTACAAGAAATACATTGGCTTCATTTATTCTTGAATAACATTTCTGGATATGATTTAGATTTTTTACTTGGGTCATTTTATTTCTGCCATTTTTGCGGCACTATTATTGATTTCTGTTGCCAGGACCGTCCTGGAGTAGGCAAGTCCTCAGAGGTTATGGGACTTACAGTCACATCACAAAGGGATAAAAGGTCAACAACTTTTGAAGAATTTTCTTTGTTTTCCTTCTCTGGTTTTTGGACTGTCTGCAATCTTTCTTGACTTGGATTTTGTGTTGCAAGTTTTGGCATTGGTTACTGATAGCTGTTCTCCTGGTTCTGACATTCACTTCAGTTTTTGACTACATCCTTTTCTTCTAGATGCCCTCTGAAATCTCATGCCCGCTGGATATAACACATAAATTTGTACCATTAAATGGTGGAGCCCAGATAAGAAAATACAGACAAAATGGCAGTGTGCTGACATCACCATCATAATGATTAAAATAATAAATAAGAAAATTACGTACAAAATTTCCATACATTATAAATATTAACTTTGCTTCTAAACACAGATTCAGGACAAAACTGAGTGGTTCCATAGCTATGAATTAGATCCTTCCCTGTTTGCTCAATGCATATCTCAGAAGAAAATGGACATAGGGCAGAAAGATCATTACACACTGAGGGAAATGTGATGGACTATTCCTTAAGATGCAAGCCAGTTATAACTGAAAAAAATAAAAAATTCAGACGTGAGCGTCAGTAGGCTTTGCGCCCTAGTAACCAAGTTACCCGAACTATTCTATAACATTTCAGTAATTATTTACCACTCTGATGCTGATCTTTCTAATCATAAAATAGATTATTATTGCAATTGACAAGAATAATTTATAATTTATTGCAGAATTACAGTATTTGAGGGTTCCTCTAGAATGCCTCTTTCTCTTGCATGGTTTGGCTCAAAAACTAATCAGCACATCGTCATCTTGTAACAGGCTTAGGTTTCAAGTTTGGTATTTTTCCATCTAACCATTTTAACTGTAGACTGTCCTCAAGAAACTGTGACACACTGACACACACACAGACAGACACACACCCGTCATCAAGATATCTATGTTTTTATTATCAGGGGACCCTAAAATGTCAAGATCAATCAAAAACTGGATATTGAAATTTTTGACGAATTTAAAGTTTTCGCTCCTCCCCCAAAGATGGTAGGTTATGATGGGGGAGGGTGCAAAGCAATAAACAAAAGTCCAGACAGCATATTGCATGCATAATTGAAACTCACGTTCCTTAAATGGAGAAATTACACAGTATGTCCCAAAATGGAAGTACATTTATAATATAGCTAACTGTGTAAGTCCGTGTTGTAAAAAGCCAGAAGTCCTAGAAACTATTGAAATCGTCAAAAAAAAAAGTGAAATGTAGAGATGTCAGGAAATTGAAAGGAACTACTCTGGGCATCTCTCTCCTAGGTTTCATTTTGCCGACATGCTTGCATCGCTTGTGTATTAGCGGTGGGAGGAAAAGTAAAAGGGATACCGTTTTGCCGACGTGCTTGTCTCACTTGTGTAAGAGTTTCTCTCTTTTCTCAGGGGTTTTATTTTGGCAACACAGTCACTTTCTTCTTCTGACTCGTTAACTTGGGGCCACCTTGCACCTTGCTTAGCTTCATGCTGTAGTAGCCTCGCACTTCATGGCCAGACAGACAGACACACCCACTTCCATGTGTAGACGTTTATATATAAGATGTATTCTAATAATTTATGAAACAAACATAAAAAGACCCAAAACTGGAGCTGCTACATCAGTATACTGTAGAAAGAAACAAATGATAGGATGGATAAAAGTAAATATAGCTAAGATAGTGTTACCATATTACCACAGTGTAAAGGATTATCAAAAGGAACAAAAATACTTCGTTTGTGAGGAACGTAAGGATTTCTCATGGGACTATATAGTGGTGACATAAAAACCTGTCTTTCAAGAAAAACTTGGAGACACTGATGGAAGCTTGTTAAAGACAGATTTTGCACATATTAGAAAGTGTTGTTTCACACAGAGAACCATAGACACATGTAACAAATTACTAAATTGTGTGCTAGAGTGCTAGAGTGTGGTACTTTAGGGACTTTCAAGACTTGATTCAGTTCTATTTTGGAAATTATAGGTGAGCGGGGCTGGCAACCTTTTCTATGCTAAGTAGCTTGTTTTGAAAAAAAATGCCCTGAAGTTCTAATACAAGATGGGCCAGATGAGTATAACATGGCTGTGATAGAAATGTTGCTACATAGTTGACAGAAACTCACTTCTGCACCAAAGGAGGCCATTAAAAAGGTATAATGCAAAGCAATAAAAGTAATACGCCACAAAAGATTAAATGAAGACATCTGCCTATGTGAATTCTTCCTTATACTGTATGTTGTGCAAACAGTGCTTGGCATTCACACTCATAAAGCCATTTTTTCCCTAAATGGAAGAATTGTGAATATATAAATCAAGGGAAATAAGCAAAAAATAATTTCAAAACACTTGGTGGCTAGTGATTTAAGAATTTAAATCCAACAAGAAAGATAAAAGGTTTTCTTTATGGAGGCAGAATTATCAGGGGAAACATATTTAACACAGAAGGAAACCTCAGTTCTCTTTCCTTCAGCTCTCTGTTTCCAAGGTATCTAATAAGGAGCTTACATAAAACAAAGGGTCTTTACTAAAAGGAATGTAATAAACCTTGACAAACTTTCACCAACAGATAATTTAGAGATGCATAAACTCCTAAAGCAGAATGCAGAATATCTTTTTCCATTGTAACTCCAGGTAGAACAAAATTATCTGAGTTGAATACCATACTACAACATGCAGGTGAATACAGCAAACATCATGTCAAAGTCCAGATGCCATTACAAATTAAATTAAGAGCGTACTCACACTAGCCACATTTGTTCAGTACCGTGCTTGACTACGATTCCCCCATCCCTACTCACCTGCTGGCCTGCACTCATACTGTCCTGGGCCCGGGCACACTTGGTCATCACCATGTGACTTTGTGTAAAGCCAAAACAAGGTCTGAACACAGAAAGGCAGCATGTATGTCAAAATGATTTTACTTATTTTGTGTTTTTTTTTGAGTCATGTAGGGCATGATAACGCTCTACCCTCTTACAGATTTATTGAGTGTGCAATGCAGAATTTTACTGTTAATCATGCTGCACATATAAGAAGATTTTTACAGAGATAAATGATGTTAAAGAAGGAATTTGCAGCTTGCCAACTGCAATTCATGTTCATCTGTAAAGTGAAAATAAAAATCTGTTTTTAACTCAAAAGGTATCAAATGAAATGATGTTGCATCATTAACATCATGTCTGTGGTCTGTGCTTGGGCACGTTTATCGATCACACTGTTCCTGAATCCTACTGAAACATGCCTGTGCCCACCTCTTCCAAGAGGGCCAGGGCATGGTATAGTTGGCCCGGCATGAGGTGATAACACTAGTCAAATGAAGATTTGGGGGGGGGGGGGGGGGTTACATGCGGACAAACTGCTCAGGCACGAAACAAATTGCTAGTGTGAGTACACCCTACAGCTATACAAAAATTAGAATAATTTCAGACTTGATTGTGATTTCATCTAACTTTTAAAGTTGAAACCAGATGGGTCTGTTTGCTTTCATAATAAGTTTTTCAGGCTTTCTTTTAAAAAAAATTGCAAGATTGATGAGTTAACACCTGTAACCTAGAAAGCATGTACTACATTAGCCCCCTTAACCCAGTTCAGGGATGCTGGCAGGTGCAGTCACAGTGCTTTGTGCAGTGTTCATTGTCTGATGGCTAAGGTACTGAAACAACACAAAACAGTTGCCATCCTTTTCAAAGATGGGGTAATTAAGAGTTTAAAATGGGAAATCCATATGCTGCAGATGTGCAAAGATGTGTACTCTATGAGAGCAAGAGAAAAAGACACAGGGGAGTATGTTTCAGGCACTGAAATTAAATATTTAGGTAACATATTTGAAAGTAGATTTGCAAAAACTCTACAAATCATTAGTGCTATAATAGAAGAATATTGATTTCCCAATATAAAAACAGTACCTCAAGGTTTTACAGATTTGCAGTAGTGTGAAGTCTAGCAAAATGACACCTTTTATTGGCCTACTAAAAAGATTACAATATGCAAGCTTTCGAGGCAACTCAGTCCCCTTCTTCAGGCAAGATATTTTGCCTGAAGAAGGGGCCTGAGTTGCTTTGAAAGCTTGCATATTGTAATCTTTTTAGTTAGCCAATAAAATGTTTAATTTTGCTTGACTTCTCACTACATTCATAATGGCTAACATGGTACAATAAACTAGTACTACAGACTGACAGTAGTAACTCAGGGAAGTCAGGCAATGCCCCACATCTCCTAGCAGTTGGCACTGTTGTGCAAAAATAAATAAGAAAATTTGCATCAATAATTCAATAGTTAATAGCAAACCAAATCCACTTGTAATACATTTTTCCAAATTTTTAAGATATGCTCAAACTAACTTCTTTTTTTTTTAAATCACACAACATTGAATACAAATAAATCAATTTTTAAAAAATAGGATCGAAAAACAAATCAACCCCCACCCCTGAAAAAGAGAGCTAGGCCAGCAAAGTAAAACTTAAAGCTAGTAAAAATAAGTAAATAGATGAATTAATAAGTGAATAAAAATAAAAGGAAAAAGGGAGAGAATCTGCTTCCTCAGTGCTTTAAAAGCTTATTCTAAAATTTTATTGATTAGATCCTGCCAGGTTTTAAAAAAGTTCTGCACAGATCCTTTAAGTGTGAATTTGATTTTTTCCAGCTTCAAATAGTACATAACATCAGTTACCCACTGACTTAAAAGAGGAGAGTTAGAACTCTTCCAGTTGAGCAAGATAAGTCTACGTGCCAATAGTGTAGTGAAGGCAATTACAGTTTGTTTGTCTTTCTCCACTTTAAGCCAATATGGGAGTACATCAAACACAGCTGTTAATGGGTTAGGAGGGATTGTGACACTAAGGCTGTCTGTTAGGCATGTGGCTGCAACTTGATTTCAACATTCGCAGGTTGGAACTTGCCCTGGAAACATTTTGGACAATTTTAAGCGAGACAGATGTGCTCGATATATAATTTTAAGGTTGAATAATTGTATGCTTTGATCATATGGAGTTCGAGTGGATTCTCTGCATTGCTACCTTCCACCCTTTTTCTGAGATATTGAATATATCCTTTTCCCACTGTCCTCTTGGATCTTTAAAAGGGATGGACGGTAAAATGGTTTTATATATTGCAGAAATGCTGTTTGAGTCCTCAATACCGATCAATATTTTTTCCAGCACAGAGATGGGTGGGAGGTGAGGAAAACTGGGCAGGTTCTGTTTAACAAAATTTCTGATTTGAAGGTAGAGAAAGAAACGCATTGCTGGAAAGTTAAATTTGGAATGTAACTGTTTGTAGGATGCAAAGATGTTGTCTATGTGCAGATCTCTAAGTGATTTAATCCCAAATGTTTTCCAGACATTAAAAACTGCATATGTTTGAGAGGGTGGAAAAACATTGTTCTCGTGCAGAGGTGCCACAGATACAAGCTTCTTTATCTTAAAATGCTTCCTACATTGGTTCCATATTCTGAGTGAGTGAAGCAGAATTATTGGGTTGTTAGTATACTGGCGATAACTTGCATTTATTGGGGTACAAAGCAAGGAATGTAAAGAAGTACTGCAGGATTTTATTTCTATTGCAGACCAAGCCTGTGTATGTTCATCTATTTGTGTCGATGTCCAGGTTTTTATAGCTTGTATATTTGCTGCCCAGTAATAAAATCGAAAGTTAGGTAGAGCCATGCCACCTTCTGCCTTAGGTCTTTATAGGGTCACCCTTTGGATATGTGGATTTTTTGAATCCCAAATAAATGAGGTTATGGTTGAATCTAATTTCTTAAAAAATTATTTATTGCTATATATTGGAATGTTTTGAAATAAAAAGAGAAGCTTAGGAAGGATATTCATCTTAACAATGTTAATTCTTCCAGCTAAAGTGAGATGAAGGGTTGACCATCTATGCAAGTCTTGCTTAATTTTTCCATGCAGGCGGCGAAATTTTGTTGATAGAGAGCTTTATGTTTACCCCTAGGTATTTAAACTAATCTGCGATGATAAAAGGGAAGATGTCTAATCTAATATTGTGTGCTTGAGAATTCACTGGAAAGAGCACACTTTTAGTCAAATTAATTCTGAGACCAGAAATCTTTTGAAATTCTGTAAGTGCTGTTAGGACAGCAGGCACAATATTTTGTGGATCTGATATATTCGGCGGAGTGGTGGCTCTGAGGCTAAGGAACTGCGCTGATATCCCGAAGGTTACTGGTTCAAATCCCCGTCACTGCCAAAAGAGATCCTAGTCTTCTGGGCCCTTGAGCAAGGCCCTTACCCTTCAATTGCTCCATGGGCACTGTACAATGGCTGACCCTGTGCTCTGACCCCAAGGGGTATGCGAAAACTAATAAATTTCTAATACAAGAAATTGCATAAGGCGAAATAAAGAACAAAAAAAATATATATACAGTACCATATCATCTGCATATAGAGAAATTTTCTGTTCAAGTCCTTCTCTGATAATCCCCTTTATCTCATAAGCATTTCTACAGTGAACTGCCAGTGGCTTAATAGCAATTGCAAAAAGCAGTGGTAATAAGGGGCATCCTTGTCTGGTACCACATTCTAGTTTAAAGCAGTCTGAATAAATACAAACTGAAGCTTCTGGATTGGTATACAGTAAACCCTCACTATATCGCACTTTTGCGGCTTCACTCTATCGCGGATTTTATATGCAAAAAAAAAAAAAATGTTTATATTTTTCGCTGCTTCGCGGGTTTCTGCAGACAATTTACTTCTGATACATGCTTCCTCAGTTGGTTTGCCCAGTTGATTTCATACAAGGGACGCTATTAGCGGATGGCTGAGAAACTACCCAATCAGAGCATACAGTTAAGTTCCTGTGTGCTGATTGGCTCAGCGACGGAGCGCCGAATTCGATTCCGCTGCATTAACCAGGAAGTCTCGTCTCGCTCATTCAGCATCAACGTGTTTCGCTGTGTAAAGAGTTAACTGTTGTGTTTATCTTTGTGCATAGTCAAGCCCTTTGTTATGGCTCCAAAACGATCTGCTCCTGCTACTGCTTCATGAGCCATGCCCAGGAGCCAACAGAAGATGCTAACGATTGCCGAAAAGGTAAAAGTTTTGGATATATTGAAGTAAGGGAACAGCTACACCGCTGCAGGACGCCATTACGGCATCAATGAGTCCATTATTCTTTTTATTTAAAAAGGAGGACAAGAATATAAGATCTACGGCTGCAGTGTCCTTTAACCAGGGCGCAAAATGAGTTGTAAGTGGATGTAACAAGGCAGTAGTCTGGATGGAATCTGCTTAAGGGATTTGGATTGAAGACTGCCGGAAGAAGAACAACGGCAGTGTTACACAATTGCCTGAAGAGGCTCCTTTAGAAGAGCTGTAATGCTATCCTTTGTTGTGCAGTAAAATTAAACTCATCGTTATCGGACAAATCATCGTGTCATTGTTGGTGAGTACCCATAACTAATTTTCTATGTACTTAGTACATGTACGTACGTTTATTGTAACTGTACACACATTTTATACAATTTTTCTTGCATTGTAGGTATTTATTGCCGGTGGCCTGTCTATCTTAATGGCTGTAACATATGTGATATCGGAGACGCTCTACAGTATCTTTAAAATAACATTTTCGTTTTATGTACAGCATTTACATGTTATACATTTTTCACTTATTTTTATATTACCTAATCAATTACAATATGCTTAAAACTGTATTACGTATTAAACAAAACTCCTCAATGATATACGATACGTATGCTTGTGAGTAGTATATAAACAGTGTGTTTACATACATAATTTCAACAAATCTTACCTAATAACTAAGAGAATATAAAGGGTTTATGCTGCATAACTGTGCGGGGAATATTTATAAACAGTGTGGGAGAGTTTATAAGGGCTTAAAATATATAAAAATAACCATACAAACATATGGTTTCTACTTCGCGTATTTTCACCTATTGCGGGGGGTTTTGGAACGCAACCCCTGCGATCGAGGAGGGATTACTGTACAGTAGTTTGATCCATGTACAAATGTTCAGGCCAAACCCAAATTTCTCCAATTTAGTAAAAAAGGCAGTTCCATTCAATCATATCAAATGCTTTTTCTGCATCCAACGATAATAATATCTCCGGGGTGTTTGACTTTGTGGGTGAATATATTATATTAAACAGGCATCGAAGATTGGAAGCAAAGTGTCGGCCTTTAATAAATCCAGTTTGATCTTGTGATATTACCAAAGGCAGCACTTTCTCCATCCTTCTAGCTAGGACTTTGGAGAGTATCTTAACATCATTATTCGGAAGTGAAATTGGTCAGTATGATGCACATTGTAATAAATCCTTATTTTGTTTAGGAAAGATGGTGATTAATGCTTGGCGAAAAATTTGAGGTAGAATTGTATTGTCTCTATTTTCTGTAAATGTTGCTAATAAGAGGGGAGCTAGCTGAGTGGAGAATTTCTTATAAAATTCGGCAGGGTAGCCATCGGGGCCTGCTGCTTTCCCACTCTGAAGTGACTTTATAGCATCTAGTAATTCTGATAGCGCCAGAGGCTTATTCAATTCCTCTGCACTGAGAGCATCTACTTGTGGTATCTGTAATGCATCGAGAAATGCATTAGATTGTGTCTTGTCTTCTTTAAACTCAGTAGAATATAAAGATTTATAGTAGTCTCTAAATGTGTGCATTATATTTTTATGGTCAATGATTTTGTCTCTGTTTGTGTTGGTGATAGCTGGGATTGCCTTGTGAACTCCTTGCTTGTGGATTTGTTGAGCTAAGATCTCATTAGCTTTCTTTCCATGTTCATAGTAATGATGTCTTGATTTAAAAATGAGTTGTTCTGTTTCTTTAGTTGTCAAGAGGTTAAGTTCTGAAAGCAGAGGCTGCTTTTTATTATGAAGTGCCTCACTTGGACACCTGGCATGTTCTTGATCTATTCTAGTACCGTAGATCCCGGAATACAAGCCGACCCGGTATATTAGCCGATCCCCTTCTCTACCGACTAAATTACATGTATTTGCCGATGACCGGTATTTAAGCCAACCCCCTTCTCCAAGCAAAATTTTCTAAATTTCCTTAAAAGTGTCTCTTCGGGTATATTTATAATGTTTATCGGCGAGAATTTGAGACTGCCGGCATTTTTGATGGAAACTAGGAAGTGATTGCGGAGAAGTTTGGTAAATTGGAACCTTTGTGTTGAAACTATATACGCAAATACGGTACATCGGCGGGTGGATTTCCGGAGACTTGTTATAAATTTGATTAACTTAAATACGCAATACAGTGGACCCTTGACTTACGAACTTAATTCGTTCGCAAAGGCTAACCCATAATGCGTTCCAAACCTCCCACTACAACACTTACTTAACCTTTTTATAATAAAAAACACCAATATTTTTTCTAATGTACTAACCAAAAAGTTATAAAAAGTGCCTAGCCTACTTCGATTAGGCTAGGAGCATGGCGGCGCGCAGCGGCTCAGGGCTCTCCTTTTCAGTGCACTTTTTTGTTGTTTTTGTACTTTTTTTTGTCCTTGTTTGTGCACGATCGGTTCGGCGAACATCCGCTACACCATTCAGAACCTTATAGACATCGGTGTCCAGAGCCAGACATCTGTTTTGAGTGTTTTTCATCACACGCACAACATCCCAGACAACATAGCGAGACCAGCGGGCTCTCCGTGGTTTGTTGTCGGGTCTAGGAGACAATACAGACGGAGGAGGGAAAGAAAGCAGAAGCGGGGCCGCAGATACGGCGTTATGCTAAGGCTAAAAAACAACCATACAAGCCCTATACAGAACTTTTTTCTGCACTGAAGGAGCTGCTTTAAATCTCATTGTAGATGCGTATAGACAGTAAAAGGCATTCTATTCTAGAAACAATTTCATACTGTACTCACCATTTAGTTTGACATCTTTGGGCTACAGGAAGGGAGGAGGAGATATTTCCACACAATGTCCATCTTCGTTTCGAAATTTCATCCACAAACACATGTATCTGGGCTCCGACTGACGCTACTAACGCTCTCGGTTGTTTGTTTACAATCGCGCAAGCGGATACACGTGACCGCATCCGTTTCGTAACGCAAGATGTGGATCGTGAATCAAAATAAATTTTATTTTAAACTTCCCGATAATTTATTATAAATTTTATTAATAAAATCAACAACTAAAACACTTTTTTGAATAAATTCTTTATTTAATTTAAAGTACCGGCATGCAAAGTTACTTCTTCATCTGAAAGATGGCTCTGTGGTTTCGTCATTATTTACTTCCGTATTCATCGGCAAAACCGCATTGCGCTGGAAATCTGGAATCTGAAATGATACTCGTTGTATAAACCGAACCCCAAACTCCAAGCCAAAAATCTAGGACGAAATTCTCGGCTTGTATTCCGGGATCTGCGGTAATTTCTTTGATTAGCTCCGATACCTTTTTGGTTTCCAATTTATTTCTATGGGAAAGATATGAGATAATCTGTCCTCTTAAGAAGGCCTTCAAGGTTTCCCAGAGTATTCCTACAGAGACCTCTGAGGATTCATTTGTCTATAGAAAAAAACTGATTTGTTTGGATATAAATTCTGTACAGTGCTCGTCTGCTAATAAAAGTGGTTAAGGCACCATCTGCGAGATGAGTATGTGGAGCATAATGATTTCAGCTCCAAGATCAAAGGGGCATGGCCAGAAATAACAATAGCGTCGTACTTGCAAGATTTAATTGTAGGCAAGAAATTGTTACATACGAACAAATAATCAATTCTTGAGTAGCAATGGTACACTGGTGAGTAGAAGGAATGTGCTCTTGAGTTTGGGTTTAGAAATCTTCAGGGGTCTGATAAGTTGTGATCAGTTACAAACTGTGTAATTGTCTTTGCAGTGTTAGATGTCATCACCCCTGTGACAGGAGACCTATCTAAGTCTGGATTTAAAACACAATTGAAGTCCCCAGCCATTATAATTTTATGAGTGCTCACTATGGGAATGGATGCACATACATTTTGCATGAATTCCCTATCATACACATTGAGTACATAAACATTTTTCAAAATCACTTTACAGTTAAATAAATTACCCATGACAATGACATATCTCCCTTTAGGATCAGATATTGCATCTGATACTACAAATGAGAATGTTCTATGTATAAGAATTCTCACACCTCTAGTTTTTTTTGTAAAGCTGGAATGGAATATTTGGCCAGTCCAGTATTTTTGCAGCTGGAACTGATCCTTGCTTAATAAATGGGTCTCCTGTAAAAATACTATTTTAGCGTTTAGACCTGTTAGGTGAGAGAGTACTTTCTTTCTCTTTAATTTGTGATTCAGGCCTTTAACATTCCAGCTCACAAAGTTAACTATCCGGTCATGGAGACATTGATTATGAATTTTTAATGTCATTTTGCAGTCTTAACTGAAAGTGAGACAGCTTTGACCTAAATTTCCAATTTTCCCAGGAGTTATTGTCATGAAGCCTATTGTTACATTGCCACTTATGATTATAAGGATTAAAATGATAGATTAGATATAGCTTGGTCTCTTTCTCTTCCCCCCTAGTCCCCCCATCCCCCATTTTGCCTCCCCACTTGAGGCTGGACCCCACTTCACAAAGTCTCAGTTCTTTGACATACCTAGAGACAGAGCATGTCCAAAACAAAACAAGCCCCCCAGCAGCGGCGTATGAGGATTAAAACTGAGATATCTATTGCCAATACAGTCCAAATACTTTAAGCATAAAATATAATCTTTAACAGTCTTGAAATAGTAAGATAGTAAACCCAGGAAATGGTTTTAAAAAGTGGCCCGGGATAAGCATAGCAAACTCTAATATAATAATAACAATAACAATAAACCAAGGGTATGATGTTAAACAGTCTCCTTTATTAAAAAAAAAATAAAAATTAAAAGTTACTAATTTAATTTCATCCACACATACATACATATACTCGTATAATTGTAATGAAAACATAAACAGAAAGTGGCCAAGAAGCGAAAAGGATGCAAGCAGATAAGACAGCCAGTAAGATCTTCTTTGCCATGCCATGACAGGGTGCGACTCACAATCTTATTTCAGAAAAGTGTCAGGCTCAGTTTTCTTAGTTCTTTTTCTGTTTCCTCTGCAGAAGTATAGAAGTAATGCTTGACTTGAATGTCCACTTTCAGTTTGGCAGGATACAAGAGGCTGTATCTGATCTCGGCTTTCTGTAAGCACTGTTTAATGTTGTAAAAAGCGGCACGCTTAACAGCTGTTGAGGGTGAGAAATCAGGGAAGATACGAATGTGGTTATTTTCATATATAATCTCTTGTTTCTGTCTGAGAAGTGACATTACATAAAAATTTAGATTTTAATTTCTCAAAGCGCAACACAAGTCCTAGGTTTAGAGGTATTTGATCCCCGTATGCGGTAAGGTGCTGCTATCTCGGTGTCTATTTTAAAGTCCTTTCCAATTATTTTTGAGAATAGTTCAGCTACGAATTTCACTAGGGTTTGGACTTTCACGATTCTTAGGTAGACCTTCGATTCTAATATTATTCCTTCTGCATCCATCTTCCAGAGCAGTAAGTCTGTCTCCAAGTTTTCTGCATTCAGAATTCGCAGCTGTTACTTTTCTGTCAGTGGTTGATGCCAGATGTTCGGCTGTTTCAATTTGAGTCGTAAATGTCTGCTTAACGTCTTCCAGCTGATCAACAAGTGCTCTCAGTTTATTCTCAAACTTAGATGCATTTTCCTGAATGTGTTCCTCAATTTTTTCCAGCATACCTTTAAAGGCTGCCTCAAAGCGATTAAATACACATTTCGCCAAGTCTTTATTATCCTGCTGCAGCTCCTGCAGCTCCAGCCACAGCTTCTCATTTGTCTTGAGCATACCATTTATTTCTTTCTTTATATCTTTCTTAATATCTTTCTTGAGCTCATTTATGGCTGTGGCCATTGTAGCATTCATTACCTTCAGTTCAGACAGATCATTTCGGCTTTCAAGCTCTGCAGGTAAACCGGCAAGCCCTATTACAGCCAATGCTCCCGGCTCACGAGGAGTAGATGAAAGCGCGGACTGCAAGGCTATTTCCAGTTTCAAGTGATCTTCTGGAATCAATGAGCTATCATGACTTGCATCACTTCCACATTCACTCCCATTTTTGCTCTTGACTGGAGACGATGCAGTGGAGTGGAATCCTTTGCTTTCGCCTGCCTGTTCCAGGTCAGTCTCTGGAAGGCTGAACCTTGAACTTGGACTTGATGCCTGTCTAGACTTGGATGTAGCTTTAGATTTTGTTTCTTTCTGAGCCCCTTTCTTGCCACTCATGTTTATAAATGCTTACATATACTGTAATAGAACCTCCTCGGGTTGGGTAAATAATGGATACCTTGGGATAATAAGAAATAAGAGAAAAAATAACACTGCTGCTAACGGAGCTACGCTTCAGACGTCCATCTCCCGTAACGGACGGGACCAACTTTCAAACTAAATTCTTATGTTGGAAAAATATTTCTTTTAGAAGTTTGTGAAACTTCTCTTATACCTAGTGCTGCCAGCTTGTTTCTGTGTTGCCTGGGCAGGCCGTTCACCCTGCAGCGTTCTTATCATACCTTCTCAGTTCCATCCTAGGTAATAAACCTATTATTAGAGCTCTTTTTCATGACCTATGGGTTGATTTTTTGTGAGGCAATTTAAAGGATATGTGAACTTGAACATTTTAGTAGCTTGGAGTAGTCATCATCATTATTAATGAATCACATCAATGACTTATCTAAAATATAATTTACACTTTTCATTACTGAATAAAAGTTGGACATTTATGAATATAGTAATACCTTGATTAACAAATCCTCTGACAACGAAGCTCCTTTCTAATGAAGTCAGTACAGAATGTGCTGTGGAGCATGTGCAAATTCTAGTCGGAACCTGCAATGAATATGCCGGATTTTGGAAACAGTGACAAAAATGCATAATGCTTTATTGCTTATGTTACAGTAAAACATTTCCAACATATTAATAAAATAACAGTGAAACTATATTATTGTACTTTAAATCATAAAACACAAATAATTTAAACAAAAATGAACCACGGGTAAGTACAGCTTGATAACGATCCAGTATCTTAGAACTAGAAAAGGAGCAATGATGGCACAGAAAGCCACCAGTAACTGACGAATGACCTATCAGACGATAAGTGATTACTGAGTGTCACTTTCACCCCCCAGCAGCTGTATTCCCTGAGACTGCATGGCTGTGATGCATACTTAGGGTGCTGGGATTGCAAGCAGATGTTGTACCATTCAGTTAAACAGCCAGCTGCCAAGCAAGCTGCTTACCAGTGACAGGGATTATTGCGTGATGTGCATGCGGAAAGCTCATAATGATAGAGAATGGTGACTAAGTCGGTAGTGTGCAGTGCTATCCCTCAGAACTACTTTGCTCTGTTTGTAGGTAAAAAATGAAAGTCGATAGGTGAGAATTAATTGAAATTCAGTAGAAAACAAAATGTTTGGGGTTTTATGTGGACATTCATGTCTGGAGAATTGGCATAACGACCAGCTGTAACAACTTGCTAGAGTGCTGTGGTAGTAGTCATTGTGCAGCATCCGTACACAGAATAGTCATTGTCTGTTACTGATATTGTTTGAGCCATAAAATGTGAGGTTCTTGTTTTTTGTGTGCTTAGTTAATTCATGCATACTGTACTTATACAGTACTAATTTTTTTAGAAACTAATACAGTTTGGCCAGTATGTCACAAAAGCACATAGCAGAATCACTAAGGTCATGAAAGAAGCTAGAAAAGGGGGCATAGACAGAGTGCACTTATCTGCAAGTTTTTCAGAGATGTTTTTCAACTGCTAAAGCCAATTTTGCCACCAAGTCTCCTTAAGAATTCTGGCTTGGATCACTTCACAAACTTGCAGAAACTGAGGCAGATGATGTTGCCTATGTGAGGTGGAAGACGGGGCATGAATTTCTGGGTAGTAAATGAAGCAGAAAAGTGTGTGCAGAGCCACATGGAAGGAGCTGTGCAAAACTCGAGCTTCAACCGCAACACTGTAGAGAGGCCAACAAAGGAATGGGCAGATGGCTTGAGCTCCACAACACCAGCCACAAAACCTCCTCTCCAGATGGTTATAATACATATCCCTATTTCTTCTGTGTTAAATCTAACCCCAATAACATGTTCCTTATATATAAAACAAACTAAAATCCCGGAACACATCCTACTTTGTTAAATGAGGTATTTGTTTGTGTTTCTGCTTGCAGTGTTTAGTTATTGATATTAACGTTTAGATATGTTTTTATACTTTGGTTGTTGTACTGGTTGACAATATGTTGTCAGATCTTCATTTTGTGTGTTTTCATGGCATTATGTGGCTGACAGGTTAGCACCACTGGTGCTGGTAGCCTAAAACATTTTAAAATGCAACGTCTCTCACTAGCTCCCTCATGCAATGTTTACTGGAGGTTGTCTCCTTCCTCAGCTGCTCTCCAACACTGTTGCTGCCATTCTGATTTTCAAAAGCTCCTACCATGTGGGTCCAATAATCTCTTATCTGTCACATACACTGCTTCCTCTTTCATGCTGTTGGCTAAGCCTGATAACTTATGGTCAGAAGAAATACAATATGCACTTACTATCCTCAACTCTGTAAGCAGAACCAAGCTAGGATCCTTACCGAAATCACCACCAGCAGTGACTGTTGGGTCCACTGTATTTTTAGAGGTGTTTACAACTGCTGGTATTTGGGCCATGTAACAAAGGAGTAAGGTTCATGAGGTTGAATACAGGCACTTTATAAAAGAGACCTGGAAATGATAGACATTGTCTCCATTTCAGACAAGCTATGGTTCATATTTGGAGGTGCTCATTCTCATTACATCTGTGTCACACTTGGTCAGTTCAATATCTGATAAAGATCACAGTCAGATAATGTCCAGAGGATGCAATCATTTACATATATCATATTTATAGTCCTGCTGCCCCAAAAGTTGGTAATCTTTGTGCCTTGACTGTATCTGGATATTTTTTCAAAGATGTTCACAAATGCCTTAAATTCCTGTAATTTGCATACACCTTTCACTCTGCAAATAGATAAACCTCCCTCAACCACTGGCCTGAAAGGATGTTTTCCTAGCTATTTGTAATACAACCCTCTGTCTTCTCTTTAAAAAATACAGATCACCACTTACTTCCTAGACACCAGTTCCACCTTGCTAGCAATACTAATCAATAATTTTAGCATTTGCAGTGGACATCATCTGTCCCTACAGCCTTGCCTGTACAGAGCTTTTTAGCTGCCATGGTGACCTCAGTCTATAAAATGGAACTACAATAGTCTCACTATATGTTTCAAACACTGCTTCCACACTTTAACCAGGTGGAAGAAGTAACTCTCTGCAGCCTCTCAAACATTATTCTGAATGCTTAA
The DNA here is from genome assembly GCA_026402145.1 of Polypterus bichir lapradei. NCBI lineage: Eukaryota > Metazoa > Chordata > Cladistia > Polypteriformes > Polypteridae > Polypterus > Polypterus bichir. The sequence goes on along the minus strand of JANRMT010062814.1, from coordinate 123,783,494 downwards.
CCAAAGTCTTCAAAACTTGGGCCTGTCTATAACTCTTGTCAAAATATGTCAACCTTCTTAAAATGTACAAATGACCTGTTTATTTAACTTCATAGTTTCCTTCACCTTTTGTATCTTCCAACAGGGTTGCCAATCTGAAACATATAGACAACACTTTTGTCTCAGCACCAGGCAGCTGCCATGTCTACACTGAAGTCCATTCAAACTCCAAGGCTATCTTTTCACTTAGGACACAGAAGACGATCTTTCAGAGTTGTGAGATAAACTCATCCTGAACAGAGGCACATGACAATCATTCAAAAGACACTGACACGGCTTTGAAACAAATATCTGGCCTGGCTGTCTATGCCAGCTCACTACCTAGTGATTATTTGACAGAACTGCACATTTGTTTAAAGTGTCAGGAACATATAGCTTCAGTTCAGGTGACAATACTACAACACTGATCATTGACCTGTAGCCAAAGGTACTCTTATAAACCACTTTGCGTTTGCTATAGACAACCCTTCAGAATCACAAAAACAATAATTATTCATCACTCTGATTTCAATTAGGTAGGCTGCTCACCCCAGTCAAGTCATTCTCTGTATGAGTGTTGAAGTCTCCAAATACACTCCATAGGCAGTAATATTTGGAGCAATAAATCCAGTGTCCTTTAAATGTCCAAATAGCCTCAATAGATGTACTGCACATAGCTGGGGTCTTTTGAGCATCCCCACGCCCATCTATAGTCTATTCTGTGGCTAACATATCTAGCCATTATTTTACCAACTCCTGCACAAGATCCAACTAGTCTTTTGCCAGGAAGGTTACATTGTGCATTCCAAAAAACAAGTTTCCATTGAAAAGATCCAGTACTTCCAGATCTGCCTCGATCATCCCTTTCACCTTTAAATGCACAACTTTTGTCTTGCTAATAGTGATGTTTTCATAGCAGGTCCAGCTAATTTTTTTTTACTGTGTCCAACACTGTTGTGTGGGTCACTTACCCCTTAGCAACTCATTACCAAATTGATGTATACCTAATTCCAGGTGTGGGCCCTTGTATTCTTGTTCTATGTCAGGTTTCAGGAGATTTAACGAGAACAATCGGTCTTATCACTAGAATTACCAACGCCTACAAAAAAACTCACCTTAAATCCCTTCACACCTCTCCATCAGCATCTTTTGTCCTGTAAATGTGCCAATAAAGACAAGCAGCAAGCATCCTGCTATTCCATCCCTCCACGTGCAGAAAGTGCACAAAGTTCTCCCAGCTCCTTAGTGAGGACTAGCACTCTGGTGGCCCTTTCACTATGCAAAAATGTACTAGCAGAATATGTTATTTCTGTTAGATTTGTTAGACCATCAGGGTGTCATTGGGGGGCCTCTTGAAGGCTCAATGAAGGCCAAATAAAGTACTGAGGCACTTATTCTGCCACAGAGTGAGAAATAGGCAGATAAAAAATCAGAGTGAATCAGAATATGAAACATAGTGAGAAACAAGGCGAAACTCGTAACCTTAAAAGACTGTTGACAGAGCATCAAATCAAGAAATAATAATAATTCTTTGCATTTATATAGTGTTTTTCTCACTACTCAAAGCGCTCAGCAATTGCAGGTTAAGGGCCTTGCTCAAGGGCCCAACAGAGCAGAATCCCTATTGCCATTTACGGGATTCAAACCGGCAACCTTACGATTGCCAGTGCAGATCCCTAGCCTCAGAGCCACCACTCCACCTAAAGAACACAAATCATTACTCAAAAGTCAAAATACCCTAGCCAAACATCAGAAACCTGACAGTCAAATATCAAAATAATAACACTAGCGAAAGAATCTTTTAGAAATGCCTCCTTAATCTTAAGACAACTTAAAAGTGCACAGTGTTGACCTTAATACCAATACACTGATACCATCACATATAATTTGCCCCACTATGGTAACAAGTATAGCAACTGTATACAAAGTGGCTTTCAAAATGGATATGGCAATGAAAAATAAAATGGTGCTACAAGATGATGCAAAATATTTATCAATTAGACAGGCCTCAAAATGGGGAGCTGATTTTAAAAATCTTATGAGACAGATTGACTGTAAAAACTCCAGCTCAAAGATATGTCCCACAAATAATCTTTATGAATAGAGCATTTATCTTAAATAAACTAAAGAAGCAGAAAAATGAAGAAAACAAGAAAAAGGCAAACATGAGGCAACCCAAAACTAAAGAGTCCTTATATGTCATCCAGAAGTAGAATCCAAGAACAGAAGCAAACAGATTACAAAAACCAGAGAATCCAAAAAAAAACAATACTTACAAAATAAGTCCTTACAAACTGATAAAGCTAGAAGGAGGGTCTAGCTGTCATGATGTCAGGGTAGCCTCACCTCCTAGGGCTCCACCCACAAAGCACAGAAAATGGCAGCATGTTTAAAGAGATGCAAATCACACGAAAAATAATTCTGAATTAACAAAAACAACCATAAAACTGTCACACAACACAACAAACTTGGATACCCTTTTTATATACAGTGGAACCTCGGTTTGCGAGCACAATTAGTTCCGGAAACATGCTCGCAGTCCAAAGCACTCGTATATCAAAGTGAATTTCCCCATAAGAAATAATGGAAACTCAAATGATTCGTTCCACAACCCAAAACTATTCATATAAAAATGATTAATACAAAATATAAAGTAAAAATACATAAAACAAATTAACCTGCACTTTACCTTTAAACAGAATCATGGCTGGTGTGAGTGAGTTTCTATACTTATGTGGGATTCCACCCAACGGGACGACACGCGGAAGAGTGTCCAAAAGCAATCGCACTGTCTCCCAGCGCTGTAGCAGTTCGCCGTATAAGCGTATCCAAAAATAATCGCGGACATGCAGACGGAGAATAGGAGACGATTGCCCTCAAGAGAAGAGAGAGAGAGAGAGACGTGCGCGTGAGCGAGAGAGATAAGGAGAGAGAGAGACACGCACGTGAGCGTGAGAGATAAGGAGAGAGAGACGCGCGAGAGAGAGAAGAACCATCAGCTCAGTTGTGATCACATGACGCTCAGCAGACAAAGTGTATCCATACTACTCGTATTGCAAGACATCGCTTGTTTATCAACTCAAAATTTATAAAAAAATTTAGCTTGTCTTGCAAAACACTCATAAACCAAGTTACTCGCAAACCGAGGTTCCACTGTATATATATAAATAACTCCAAGTGCTTGGAATTCATGGTTCATGTATAAAATAGATAAAAAAAAGTCTCAAAATAAAATAACAAATACCAGGAATCACAGCACTACTGATTTAAAAAGTTCTCTAATTGCTCTTGAATATAATCCTGGTATGTTATTTCATTACTTTTTAAGAGAAACGTTTCTTTTACTGAAAGACCTGAAATAACTGGATTACAAATAAAGCAAGTGAGCCATTTCTTCATCTTGGAATAGCCAAATGGAGTTTTCTACCTCTGTTTTTTAGAAAGAGGAAACTTTAAGGACACCCATTTTGAAAAAGCACCTCACAAAGTTGCATGAAACTGTACACATTGTCTATTCAGTATAAACTAACCTGGTCACCAGTTCCGACTAATGGTGGATAACTTACCTATAACAGCTGCTTTTCTCAATGGCCTAGCTGAAGTATTTTTCCATGTGGCACCACTTGGCATACTCCACTTTTTTGTAGCTCTCTGAGCAAAGAAACTGTACTGTAAAGCCCGGGCTTGTCCAGAAGTGAGGAGTATTTTAAAGAGTTCTTGTTCTTTTTTTAATCCTTCATCAAATGTAGAGTAGACTGAAGCCCTTACTGCCTGCAAGCAAGCCAAGGGTGCAATCGCACCTCTTGATTGCTTTCTGATACTTGCAAGTGCTTCATCAAGAAAAGACTCAACATCTGGGGGGCATGGTGTGGTTCTCAGGCTAAGTCTCCTAGGTTCCAATGGCATTCCTAAAAATAAAAAGCACAACAAGCATGTCAGGAACAGACTGAATCTTGAGGTCAAATCTCTTTTAGATGATTGTACTTGCTGTAATTCAAATGTTCTACAAACATACAGTACTCTATTTGACACAATTATTTAACTGTTACTTGTTGAAATATCAGCATAGGTAAGTCTAGATTTTAAAATCAAAGCACATGGCTACTGACTATTTCAGACACATTTAAGTGGATCATATTATGATGGTTCAAACTTTCTATATCAAAAGTAAATTATTTGCAATTTGATACCTTCAGACCTACATTGGTCTACAAGAATATCCATTATCCAAGACGTATTGTTTAGATTTGTATACTCTCATTTAACATCATAGTAGTTCAATATTCATCAGACCATGTACATTATGGCAGTACTGTCAAACACAAAATAAAAAAAGAAAAACATGAGAAAAGGAGATATTTATAGTTCTCTACTTCATGATATACATTTCACGGTATATCAGCAATATGCACCATTATTTATGCTGATCTTATAAAGAGTGGTAACTCAATTCATTCTGCATTTAAGTTTAAAGATGTTTTATTTCTAATGCATTATCAATATTCTACACCAAGGAATATCAATAAATGATCATTTCACAAATCATTAGCCTTGCAGTTGAATAGCCACCTTCCAGTGACATTTGTAAAGCAATTACCCATTTCTCCCACTCTTGATAATTGTAATCTTTATTACAAATAATAAAAAAATGAAAAAGAAAATTGGAATCGAAAACAACAGTTAAATCTACTGCAGCTCTTCTGCTGTAATAACCCATTTTTATTATGGTATTCAATTTCTTCAGGCTTGTGTAAATGAATCATTAAAGGAAGTGAGCGAAGTAGGAAATTATAACATTTTTGCTTAGAGAATTCATTGGCAGCAGCAGGTCGATGTTGTCCGAGTTATTCATGAAGTAGACAGTGGTCTAAAACCTCTGGTTCTGGGTTAGTGATGACAATTGAGCCCAGTATTGTTTTTGGCATTTTGAAAATATTTTTCTTACTAAAAGAATGCATTATTTCCTTCATTCTAAAACTCCAAGAAATACTCTTTAGTCATCAACGGATTTAAAGAAAATAAATAAATACAAGAATTGTCAGCCTTATATACTGTGACACATGCTCATCATAGAGTTACTTTTTATGGTAAGGACTACCACCCCGGGACATCAGGGGGTGCAACAGTTAACCACCTTATCTTCTTTTCCCCCACAGTTCTGAGAAGATGGCAGTGAGGGCAACTCACCCCACCCTTTCTGGTTCACGGGCTATAAAAGTGGGGTGCTTGTGGAAGGAAACATTTTATACAGGAGATGAGCAACCCGCAATATGGAGCCCCGACCCTAAAGCCTGACTGCTGTACACAGCATCCTTACATTAGCCAATGACTGGTTATATTTTTGTTAGTCTCTGCACAATTGAGTGCCTGTTATTTTTATTTCAGCTCTTTCTGAGAAAACAGGTTGGCCCGGATGGTGCCCCAGCATTTCGTTTGAGTTCCTGTCTTAATACCAGTCAATGACAATACTTATATATAAATCACCAATCTATTCACTTTCTGAACTCACTACATTAGATTGTCACTGGGCACAGAAGATAGGAAAGAAACCAGACAGAGTGCCAGTCTTTGCTAGGGCACACTCCATACAGAGTCATATAATCGCAATTTACAGTCACCAACAAACCTGGTAAGCACATTTTTGGGATGTGGGACATTTAGTATCTGAAGGAAAACACAGAAGTTTATGGGAAGAAAGTACAAAGTTCCCTCTTATAAAGTAGTAACTATCCAGGGATTCAAGTCATATTCTAGGTGTGTGACGATGTGGGTTCTGGCTCCACACTTCCATCACTGTTCAAGAAGCCCTTGAACCCAACACCGTCAGTAATGTTACCGAGTGAGCTAAACAGTGAAGGCAACAACAACTGAGCAAGGGGATGGTATAACGTGCAACAGTGCTTTTATTAAAAAAAAACAGTTCATCAAAACAAAACAGTGTTCAATAAATAGTGCAGTGCATTTCAAATCTTCAATAAATAAATAATCCATAAAAAAAAATGTGGAGGTTAAAACCAATAGAAAAAACACAATCCTTAAAAACCAGAGGTTAAAATCTTCTTTAGGAAGCAGTTCTTAAAACAACAAGTCCGGTGCTTCTTTTCTGTTAGCGTCTCACCTGCTTATCCCGTTTGGGCTTAGCAGCAGGCAAGACGCTCTCTGCAGCTGCCCTCCTCTACACACACACAAGACTGGAGACCTCCTGATCCCTGGCTCCGGTCTGGCACTCATCCCAGTCCCCGAGGCTTGATGTCCACCAATGGCCAGGTCGCCCACATTGGGGACTCCACCACCAAGCCTCCCAACTTCCGCTGCCTTTCCGCGGCCCTCTACGGCTCGTCGCTTTCCTCTGGTCACTCCCGCTACCTGGTCGCTCAGCGGGAGCAACGTCAACTCAAATGCCTGGTTGTAGGCCCAACACCCAGCTTATCGCAGCTGCCCTCGAGCGCTCGTTCGCACGCTCACCACACGCTCTGTCTCTCCTGCACCGCCTGCTTCCTCATTCGCTCCCTACAACCTCCTTCTTTTCCTTTCTCGTTCTTTTCTTTTTCTGATCTCTCCCTTAACCAACTCGCGCTTCTTTTATCTAGCGAAGGGCCATAGCAGCTGTAACAAATTTGCCACGGGAATAATCATGAATGTGGACAGTTCCTCACCTGTGCACTCGGTGAGAAACGCCCACACCGCAGATCACCCGTGGCTTGCTATGGCCCAACGCCCCCACGCTAAGCCGCCGCGAGAATGGTGATTATTTATTTAAAATGGCCTCTGCTTAACGAGTTGTGGACCCGCTATACCACAAGGTGCTGTAAGAAAATAGAGCCAACCACTATGCTACCTAAAAAACAAATCCAACTATTTTCTAAACCAATTAATGCATTCCTGGATCACAGGGTTTGGAGAACATCCCAGCAATACTGGGTGCCTGTTGCAGAGCACCTTAAGTGGTGTGACTGCAGCATTAACTACTTTGCCACTGTGCCTGCATTCAGATAAATAAATCCATTTATGTTAAATCCAGCTACTGACATAAGGATATTTCCTGACTTACACCAAAAAGGAATTACAATCAGGCTTGAACAACCCCAAAAAACTACCAATAAATTCTCTTTAAAAAGAAGGCACAAAAGGTGCTGAAAGTGACTTTCAGCTTCAACAGACGAGAACTAGGGAAAGTTGTAGAAATTAATGTTCACAATAATTAGACTAAATAAGGTAATGGCAGTTATACAGTATATTCTACTGGCAATGCCATATTATTTCATATTTTCTTTCATTTCTCATAGCAATTAACAATTGCAGGATTGCTTTATTTGAGTTGTGGTCATGCCTACAAGGTGTGTTACAAAATAAATTTATATATATATATATATATA
>JANRMT010062814.1:123709349-123771100 GCA_026402145.1 Polypterus bichir lapradei | reverse complement strand
ATCGATAATGCAAAGATATGTTTGCCTATTGTAATTCTTTTTTAACTTACAATCGACATTTAGTACATCACACATCTCTCTGACCACAGGACCTGCAGTAATACTCAAGCAAGCATGGAGAGAACATGAATAATCCACACAGATAGGCGAACAGGAATAGAATTCAAACCCAGCATGCACCACCATACCTCTGAATACAAGAATGAGACTTGAAATTTGAACTAACAGATAATTATTCACAGGGCATTTGCTCTTCCTATTAAGGGGGATAAATATGCTCTGAACACTTCATGATTTTTCAAACTGTGTGATGTTGTACAGTTTCCATAACAGTACCTATAACCGATCATCTTAAATGACTAAATTGTTGCATTTAACCAAATACCCAATGCAAACTAAGAATAACTTTTATTTTATTTGTGACTGTATTTCTTAGAACAGTGATAATTTAGCAAAATTTTCTTTACATTTCCAGTGAAAACAAATCAAGACATTCAGAGAAGAAACTGAATTATTTAACTCCACAAACTCATTGATTATGTAAGAACATTCTGTGAAGAAATACTTAGTTATAAAACTTGTCTTTCTAGTACAAATCCATTCTTTATCACACAAAAATAATGACTCAACAAAATGCATTTGAATATGTCAAAATTTGCACCTGCAAAAAAGTGACTGCCTGACTTGTACAGCACTGCTTATAGTGGAGCCTGCCATAGAACTAGGCCAAGAAGCAACACATATAACTTACTTTTAATCAAATATAATGCCCATACATTCAAATTAAATTTGCAGATTCGAGTTTGGCTGAAGGCCATGCGTACATAGTCCATGGGAATTCTTACTGCCAATCTGATCAAAATCTTCTCTGCATCTCAAAGCAGCATTAAAGATGACCTTGTTGTCCATCGGGACAAACTTCAATGGCAAGCTATCGACTGCATTGCAACTACAATCAAAGTCAACTCAAAAATGAAACCATCTGTCAGCTCTGTTGTGGTATGTTACTGACATGGTGTGAAACTAATTCAAGTCATGATGTAAGCTGTTGATTTAAAAACCCTTCTTTTTATGCTTTCCACCATATTTTTTTATCATCCTTGCCAATACTGCTCTCGCAAACAAAGCTCAACACATGTCCTAAATAATCTGTTTCATCAAGTGTGTTTCTTCTTTAGCAAAACCCAATGAAAATATCTTTATGGTTAATATAAGGATTCAAGTAGTTGAAACCTCTTACAACTTAGAGGAGACCTTTTAGCCTATCAAACTCATTTGGTTAGCTAATAACTACATTGTCCAAATCTGTCATACAGATACTTCTAGAAGCCATCAAGATTTCTATTTTAACAATAAGACTTGTTAGTTTGTTCTATATCCCCTTTGAGTGAAGAAATATGTTTTGTCATTGTTCACACACATCACAGGCCATCTCAGTTCACAAATTTGCACTGTGGTAACTGCCGGCAATGAGCATCGAACCTGCAATGTCTAGATTACAACAGATCTTATAAGTAGAATCTTTTCAGCCTGACCTAAACAAAACTTTCTGACTTGGATGAAAAGCTAGTGGAGGTTGAGTGCTTCCTGGTGGATTTATTTGAGCCCTCTCTCCCTCTCAGCCTTCACCTTACTGTGGCTCCACTGCCTCCACACTTCACCCTTACTGAGTGCAAAGCCTGCTGACTACGCCAAGTGTTTGGCTGTAGACTCGTTCACACTATCAGCCTTCTCAGTTAGTGGATTTCCACTGTGGTAACTGCTGTTGGCAAGCCATGAACCCACAATGTCTGTATACAACAGTATTCAGACGTATTTTCTTATTAACCTGAGCTAAAGAAAGCTCCCAGCCTTAACTGAACACTGCAAACAGAGAGCTTCCTGGTGATGTCAGCCCAGGTTTGGCTCCACAGGTCATTTAGCTGTCTCAGGCAGCACTATGATGAGGGCAGCATTGTCATGTAACATTTTTTTAAATTATGAAATAATAAAACAAAAAAGTGAAGTGTGAACCCTAAGAATTACATGCACATCTGGTGCCTAATTTCTAAACTACCTTTAGAAAATTGTAAGAAAAACTAGAACGCTGCTAGAGACCATTTGTGATTGGAAAAATGCAACTACAGATGACCCCCCAAATTCGCGGGGGTTACGTTCCTAGAGCACCCGCGAATTATGAGAAACCACGAATTTTGGATGTGGTCAAAAAATGCTTATAAATGCCTATTGTTATAGTTTAACCCCTAAATATGCCTCTAGAACACTTTAATTTCATTTCAAGCTGAGCTTAATACATTACTCTAAAAAAAAGAATGTAAAGGTAAACCTGTATACTGTACAGTACTGTACTGCTATGTCTCCTGCCATGCTAGAATGTAAAATATTGATGTTACCCCTATATGTACTGTAATTCATGCAAGCGCGTTTTCTTTGGTATTCGCTGTCATTTTCTTTGGTTTAAGTAAGGTAAATATGCAATAACTTAATTTAACAAAAATACACTAAAATGTATAGGAACTCACCAATAATGAATGATATTGATTGAAGATGATGATGATGAATTAGCTGTGCAGTATGATGAAGGTATGTAATGAAGATAATGACTGCACGGCAAAGCAAAGGATTTACAGCTCCTCGGGTGGCTACTGCGGCATAACTTTTTGTTCCGGGAGCAAATCCAGTAGTTCAACCTTCTCCTGGACTGTCTTAAACTTTTTCTGGTGCTTAGGTTCATTGCCAGAAGCCTTAGAAGGTGCAGGGCATTTGGGCAGCATCTTAGGGCTTTAAGAAGTACAAAACAACAAACACGAGAATGGTCAGCGAAACACTCAAGATAGCTACACGCGGTAAACTGTTATGATATGTGAATGCTGGGCTGCATCTGCCGGAGTTGCGTCACAGAGCAGCAGCCATTCAGCAGCAAGGAAAAATGAATAATGCTCTCGGATTGGCTACTTTCACCATCACAAGCCGTGTTTTCCTCTATGGTTGCTTTGTGTTCTCTCTACAGTACAGTATTGCCATGAAAAAATCCATAAAAAATTACAGTGGATATTTACGGTTTCCGCTAACAATTATTAGTTAGGTTCTAAGGAAAAATCTGCGAACGACTGAGGCCGTGAACTCCGAACCGCGACTTCGCAGGGGTCTACTGTATAACCAAAGTGAGGAGTATCCTCATCAAAATGTCTGGAATCTGTTTAAAGTTTCAGTCCCAATATCTGTTAAAAATCTATTAAGTTTGCACAGTGTGTGTTTATTTAGAAAGAGCAGCCACCTTTTAGCTTGCAGGACAGTTTGAAACAGCCAAGGTATTTTCAGAAGCATGCAGGAAAAGTTTAATTCCACATTCAATTTCATATTATATATTTTATTCTTTTTAATACCAGTTTTGTGCATTTTATTGTTTTAAAGCTAATCCTTTTTATTGCTTTGCATTTGTTCCAAAAATGATATATTATTTGTAATTTTTGTCCAATATTCAGAGAATGCTTCTTTTTTTTTTAAAGCCCGTACAAGAATACAGGAATATGTATTGAATGTGAATTACGTGTAAAGTCTCATGGCTAGTAAGGATATATGGGGGTTAGGTCAAATAGGCAACAAAAATGTACTATGCCTCAGGTGACATTATGAAAAGTACTATGATCATTGTGCTCACCGGTGAAAGTATTCTTGTTCTGTTGTTGGCTGCACACTAGTATTATTTATTGTGCCAGCCCTGCTGTTGGGTATACTGTTACATGTTGGATTTTTAAGACTTTATCATGCCATGCCCATTCACAGCCTTACCATGTCTGGAGTGGGGACTGTACCAGACCTAACATTATTGCTTAGCTCCAACACCTCTGCAAGTGCCTCGTAGTTCCACCTAAAATGAATTCACCATTTTGATTTCCATTTTGTCATTTTAGTCCAACAGCCCACTAGTGCCAAAGTATAAGCAGTACCTCTTGGGCATGTTGCTGATACCACTATTAGTTTTCTTTAACATTTCCCAATGGGGCTACTGGGTTGTTGTTATGATCTGCCTGGCTCACTCAAAACTTCAAATGTGCAGGGTTTGCCTCCAGAAGTATGTCTTAGGCATCAAATGAAGCCAACGTAACCTCAGGCACGAGAAGCAGCCGTTCAGCATGGCCAGACCCATCAAAAAAGAGTAGTGGCTTCAATTTTTTAAATTTCAAAATTGGAGGAGGGAACCCTGTTGTATTTCAGCCAGGGTTCCACCCCTGTCTGGGGTTCAAATATCATTTTTATATTTATTTTATTCCTTGTTTATGTTAACATTGTATGTTTTTTAGTTTCTTTATGTTTAAGCATCTTTTATTATGTGCCATGTGTTTTGTGGGTGGTGCCCCAATAGACTGGGCTGTGGTGTAGCTGGTCCACAGCTCAAGTCAAAAAGGCCACTTTTTAAATAAATAGTCGCTGTACTCGCGGCTTACACAGGGGGAGTGGTAGTGTGGCCAGAGCGGTTCCCGGGGGATTCATGATGCGGACGGTCCTTGCTTAAGTGCACAGGAGAGGAGTCGTCCACATCCATAATTGCTGCTGGGAACTGCTAATTGCCAGACCTGATCCACGTCCCCATAATATTTTATAGAAGCCCGAGGTGGAAGGGAGGGGGAGGGGCGGCGGGAATAGAGGAGAGAAAGAAAGGAAAAGAAGGAAAGAAGAGAGAGAAAAGAGAGGAGAGAAGAAAAAGAGAACAGGAGGTTAAAGGAGAAGGAAGCAGGAAGGAGAAAGCGGTGCGTGAGTGAGTGAGAGACAGTGCACTTATTTATTTGGACACTTTGTTTTGGTTTTGTTGTTTAATGAAAGCACTTTGCACTTTTTGCACCATCCCCTTGCTTCATGGTTAAGGTCTTCACTGCCTAGCTTATTGGTGACATTACCGACAGTGTCTGGTTCGAGAGCTCCCAGAAGTAAGATGGGTGAATGGAGCAGAACCCACATCGTTACATGGGCCACCTGCCCATCACCATTAAGGGATTGCCCTCAGCTCTATGAAGGCTGAAAACAACCTACAGTCCATTGTGGTTCATTGTGAATGTGCTCATGGTGGTGAGTTTCTCTTGTGGTGATTACCTAGGTGCTTATTGTGATTTACTAAATCTTTTTGAACCTGTGCTCTGTTTTTTAACTTTGCCTCTTGAGTTTCAGATTAGGACTTTGCTCACTTTTGGGATTGCCTTTTGATGGCATTGTTTTCTATGTCTTTGTGCTCCTCAGAGCTTATTTTTCTTCTACATAGCTTTTGTTAAAACAAATCATTTTCATTTTAATAAAGAGTCTTCATTGTCATTTTGTAATTTCTAGCTGGGGTTTGACAGTAATTCTCCCACAGTTGGCATTATGAGTATTTTTTGGCACTTGCACATTTGAGAACTCTAGTATTTATAACAGAACTGCAAATCAACTGTTTTGTAAAGTGCTTGCCCCAAAATATCAAAATGAAGCCTGAGCCTCAAAGCAAAGCCCAGTCTCGAGGCCAGCTGTTCAAAAATGAGTTTTCTCCCAAACTTTAAGTAGGCCTACACAAGCGCAACAGAGGAAAGCCAACAATCTTCTGATATAATACATAACAAAACATAAAAATAACCCATCAAATAAAAATTTACATGGATCAGGATGAAAGCTAAACCATAACACCCTGATCCAAAATGACAAAAAAAATTGGTTTCTTCAAATTTAAAAATTTACTAACAAAATATATTCAGAATGAAACACAAGGTCAAAAGCAAAAGTGATTAAGGAAGGGGTATCTTAAAAGCAAACCAAAGTGACAGAAACAAGTCCAGAATTCCAAAAAGCTCAGACCTTAATAAGGCAAAAATCATAACCAAAAATCGAAAACAAGAAAGCACTTATGGAATCTAAAAGTACAAAAAGAAAGGTGATAGATAGAAGTAGAAGTGAATGCCACAGCAACCATCCTGTGGTCTACTAGGCTCTTAAGTAGCCTTAGGGTGGTTTCCCTGGGTAAATTAATGTTGGCCCTGCTCCCACAGGGTTAACAGACAGTAAGGCACATACTTTAATCTATAAATATATACATAAGAAACATAAACTGATAATACAAAATTTCTAAACAAAACAATATTTACAATATTCAAAGTCACAAGTGCAACAAAATAAGCCCAACAAAAACAAAAAGCAATCACTTCATAAACAATGATTCATACTTAGCTTGCACTAAACATTCAGAACAAATCCACAGTCAAGCAGTACTGGGAGAGCCATGATAAAAGTGGAGAGAAATGAACGGAGTTAGCTGAGGTGTTTTCAGAGCTTCAGCTGTTATCTTGATCAGATGCTATCAGAGTGTGCAGAAATTTGGGATGTGAAAGGTTATAGATGGCCGAAATTTGGAAGTCCAGGGCTGAGCAGGCCACCAGCTGTGAAATCTAGCATGTCCAGGGTTCAGTGGTTGTAGAATCTCAAATGCCAGGGCGTAGTAACACTTTATTTTTAAAGTTTGTAATAATATTGTTTTGGTACAATAAATCAATTGGTGTCTAACTATAAGCTTCACTGCTTCCCCTTGCTAGAAAAATCTAAAAATCAAAGAACACTGTCAATATTCCTACAGGCAAAGAGCAAGAAATACTTTCTCACAGACTGATAATAGAATAATAGTGAAGACTAAAAGGAAGAATGCATAATAAAAGGGAAAAATAAGCACTGTAGCATAATAATAAAGATAAGAAATAATAAAATATATATGGTAAATTAAGGAATAACAATTTTTCATAAGCAGGTTATATGAGTGCAAAGGTTATTGAATGCACAGACCACAGGTACATAGTAAATATTTACTGAACATACGTACTTATAGTTTGAGTGACACACCTGAGAATTATGAAAATTAATTTCAGTTTTACTATTTTACTAAATTTGCGTTAAAGCATTGCTAGCAGAATTTCAAATGTGCCTTAAGGAAACTTTTTTATTTGATGGTTATTTTTTTCTTTAATACTTGCTAAAGTATTGTAATCTGTGACACCAGTATTGATGATAATATACTAGGCTCTTGTAAAATCTCAGTGTTTTAAACAATAGTACATTTTAATATTATTTTTTAAGATTGAGTTTTTGATATTTTAATTGGCTGGCAAAAAGACTGAGATATTGGATATTTTCATATCCTTTCCAATGCACTAAAAATTCAGAATTATAACAGGAAGTGCCTGAGAACTTGTTTTTGGCAACTCACTATGCTTCTTAGGCATCTCTGCCTTTGTAATTCAAATTTTGTTCTATCTATGAACCTTTAAGAGATACTGTAGGTTAGTTTTTTCACCTCTGCATTCACAATCACATTTTCATGTTCACAGGAATAAAAAAAACCTGTAAAAATACAATTGTGATAATACAGCTCCTCTTCTTTCCTCAAGTTAAATGTATTAAAGATATATGTGAGCTAAGTGTATCAACTACTATCTATTTACCTGTTATCACACACGCATGAATAGGAAACAACTTCAGGGCTTGTCCATTTTTAACCCCACTCCAAGCCAAGGGTTGGCACTGTGCTGCAACCATTTTCCTCTTCATCCCTCTGCAGATCGAGAAACCAACATCTGCCACCATCTTTCTCCAGTCTGTTTGAAGACTTTCTTGTGTAAAGATGCTTCATGTCAGACATGTTAATTCATGTTTATTGTTTTGCCTTACATTATGTTGGGTTTGCCCAAGGGTGCCCCAAACACTTGTCTGTGTGCTCAAGCCAGCAGATGGTTGCGAGGTGCCCATGTCAGTAGATGGTTGCGGGGTGTCCATGTCTCTATCTCAGCATCTTGTATCACAAGGTAGAGGGTTCAGCCTAATGCTATCACTCGTACACCCACACTCACATTCAGAAACAATTTTGATTTGTTAACTAACCTGGCATGCATGTCTATGGTATATGGAGGAAATGTGGAGTATCCTGAGAAAATTCCAAACATACACAGAGAGAACAAGAAAGCACTAAATAGAAAAAGGTCTGGAGATCAAAAGTGAGCCTCTGGAGCTGTCAGACAGGGGTGGTGAGCAGTACACCACCATGCTTCTCAATATAACGTATCCTTGCATAACTGAGAAGCTGTGCATACTGCATAACAGAATATGGTATGTTTGATGCTTTTTTATTATATTTTTCACTTGAAAAAAACATTGTGCTACTTGTGTAAATTTTAAGTTTAATCTCTTCTTCCAGAACCACATGCACACTCATGTCTATGTAAACAGAAGTGCAGTTAATAAGGGGATTTTATTGCATGTCAGTTGCAGTATTAAACTCAACCCCATATGACTGTCTATATCAGCAAGGAATGCATCAGAGGAGAGAGACGAAATCAAGCACACAAGCAAAGCTGTAACACTTACGGTTGAAGGTATTTCACAACAATAAAAATCAATCTTATAAACTAAAACATGTTTTTTTATTAACAACCTGCTATATATGAAAAGCTGCCTTAAACTCATATAATCAGCAAACAACCTGAAACATGACACTAATGTTTTCATAAATACATACATGCTAGATTAACGTAATTAAAAAACTGCAATATTTCATTGTTTAGCTATTCTACACCATTACATAGAAAGAATTGACAATATACTGCTGGTTTAGACCATATTCAATGTAAACTTGCATTTGCTTAATGTAAAAATCACAATATGGTGGGTAACTCAAATGAATAAACAAATTTTCCAACACAATTGTGTTGGGTTTTTGTTTGTGTTATAGACATGCATCAGCATGTCTGCATAACAAAGCACAACATAAGACATGATAGCATTTTTCTGGTAATTTGCAAAATGACATGCAAAGATACCCCATGGTTTTCTCCAGTTCCTTGCCGCAGTGCCATCTGAGTATCCTGTGCCAATTCATACAAGCAGCCATTTGATGTCTGCATCTAACCAGATATTTGTCTTATACCCACTGCTGGCAGGAGTGGCTCCAGCTCTACCCAATCCTTTAACAGAACAGAAACTGCATTTGGGAAATAGCTGTTTTAAACATAAACCTTATGAAAGACTGGTGTCCCATCAAATGTTGACATCTGCATTACGCTCAATGCTAGAAGGATAGGTTGTAGTTCACTGTGACCCTGCAATGGTTAAAGAGGTTCAGAAAAATCAATGAAAGAATGGACTGAAGTGTATTAGGGATAAATGTAACTCTGAACAGATATATACATTTGTGACAATGTGCACTGCAGTATTGCTAGCTTTTAAATAAGGAAACATAGTAGCAATACAATGATTATGATTATGTTTGAAACATAATTACAGCTTTGATGAAGGCACGGGTTTAAAGCTTGCATAATTGCCACTTAAGTAACCACACTGTCAAAGAGATGTTTACTTTAAATATATATGTTTTTATGATGTTGTTTTGATTTATCACTTAACTATAAATAGCATTCCATAATGAGGATCAAAAATTATTTTTTCAAATATTTGTTAGAAAGTGTTACCTTGCACCTGAATATCTTTTTTCACTGAGGAAATGCATATTTGCCCCTGCTCCTTTAAGAACGCCACATGATAAAATAAGGTCACACTTTGTTTAAAAATTTAACTTCTGATGATATGGTCAGGTTTTCTAATCCCCACAATCTCCTGACACAGAGCCCAGGAGGCTGCAGTCTTGCATTGAAAGTGTCACTCTTATTTACTGGTTCCCAGGGCTTAAAGAGCCAGTGTTGATTTGTCAGAAAAATCTGACCTTCAGGCGACTCATATTTGGATGTGATATGCTTATCTATCTGAATTGATCTGCGGCTGTCCTTTCCATTCTTAATGGTATTTTAAACTCCCACATGACAAAGAGCCCTTTAGAACAATTGTGTCAGCATAGCAGGGATTTGTCTTTAGCTTTAAAATTGAAAGCATCAACTTCCAGCTGCTCTCCAGTGCAATCTACAGCTTTCCTTCAGTAGTGATGGACAAAGTGATAGGTACACATTTTATTCTGTGAAAATAAGCATTCTGGGCTGGGGCTGTAAATTACTTGAAATGACATCAAGTGCCTCTTTAAATTAAGCCTTTTCTTTAATCTCCAAGGGAAACATCTGATTATGAGATTTAATCAACACTTTTAATGCAATTATAATTAAGCTTCCTGCAATGGACTGGCCCCCCATGTCCACGGCTGTTTTGTACTTTGAATTTAGGTTTACTGGATCTATCACTGACTCTAAATTGGATTAAGCTGATTTGAGAATATTACATTCAAAATTGCACCTTGGTGCATATTATATTTATTATAAATTCTTCAGTAAAATGATAACATGTTCATGTAGATGAATAAAATATATGTGTCCATTTATTGTTTTGAAAGGTTGCATTTACTAAAAGAAAAAATACAATATAAATAAAGGAAAACATACAAGAAACAGTCATCTACTAAGAGAATGCTGGGTTTTTACTGCAATGGGAGACAACATATACATGTTTTTCGGTGTATATTTTCCAAAAATAATTAAACTTGCTTACATCCAGAATTGAGGTACTTTTGTAGCTGAAGCCGCAATGAAGAAAGCAGGTTTGTCTCACATTTTTCACTTACTTTCCCACAAATTGATATCAATTGACTAAAAATGCTGCAGTTAAGACTCCAGCCACAAAAAATACACCAATGCTACAAGGTCCCTCAAATCATTTTTCTGCATTCTCTTCTTTTCAGAATTACATTAAAAGGTTTGTCACTCTAATAACAATGAAATCTGAAATGCAACAATTATGGGCAGAGTTTGACATTTAGGCTAAGGAAGCCCAGAAGAAGCATTAAAATACTTGTTTTTTTAGTCACAAATGTACCAGTAGATATTTACTGGGTCAAATATCACAATTTGTTCCTAATATACAGCACAATATAAAGTAAATCTCACATTAAAACATTGAAATTACAAAAAAAGTACAAAAGTACCTTTAATGATTTTTAAATGACAGAAAACATGTTTTTAATTTGTCTACTTACTGTGGCAAAATAAGTATTTTTTATTTTATAAACAAGTTAGAAAATGTATGCATAGTATAAACTTTGATGCTCCTTCTGAGACTGTTGAGTTAACTGTTTCAATAATTGAAGCATTTTTCATTTACTTCAACAAAGAGACATTTTTGTTCATTAAACATGTTTTAAGAGAGGCGTGTGTGTAACGTGTGACAGAGGTTTGCTCTTATGGCCACACCACTTGCAACAGATTCAGGTGTAAGTCATCATGCGGACACACACAGGTGAATCTGCGGTCGTTTCAGTAGCTTTATTTCAAACCAAGAATGACAAATGAGGATTTCTTTGCTAACAGGAGTGGTTATCTGACATGTAAAAGAGGAAAATACTAAATACAAAAATACACGTTGTAGTGGCCTCTTTCAAGTTATTTATAAAACAGTATACACTAACCGTAACTTAAGTCGTATGGAATGTTTCTCTGTTCATTGTAAGAATACGCACTCTGTATGGGTAGGGTAACAAGGTCAAAAAAAGTCTTCAAATGTAACAAAGGCATCAATAAAGTTAATTCAATAACTATATCCATCCATTATCCAATCGGCTATATCCTAACTACAGGGTCATGGGGGTCTGCTGGAGCCAATCCCATCCAACACAGGGTGCAAGGCAGGAAACAAACCCCCGGGCAGGGCGCCAGCCCACCGCAGGGCACACACACACACCCACCAAGCACACACTAGGGACAACTTAGAATTGCCAATGCACCTAACCTGCATGTCTTTGGACTGTGGGAGAAACCGGAGTACCTGGAGGAAACCCACGCAGACATGGGGAGAACATACAAACTCCAAGTTGGGAGGACCTGGGAAGTGAACCTGGGTCTCCTAACTGCGAGGCACCAGCGCTACCACTGCCAATAACTATATATTTCAGCTAAATAGTAAATCACGTACTTAACAACAAAAGCATAAAATAAGAGGAAGAGGCATTTAAAATGAAAATCAGAAAGCATGTATTCACAGAAAAGGTAATGGAAATCTGAAACAAACAACCGAGTCATGTAGCTCAAACAGAGAACCTTCATAACTCTTGAAAAGAATCTGTATAAGATATTAGGATTTCTTAAGCCAATATCACATTCTATGACTTCTAGTTTTGGGACATGTTAGATTTGCCAACTGTAATTCCTGATTTTGTCCTTAACCCTTTTTCAGTCAATAGTATGTTGCCTGATGGACTCGACACTGTTCGAAGGGTTATCATCTATTGCAAGTTCAGCTGTAATCTCAACCCTATTGTTACATGTTCCATTCTGTTGTGGTAGTAAAACATGAGACATCAGATAGAAGAGCTTCTCTTCTGTATGTAACGTCCAAAACAGACATTTTCTTTATTCCTTGTCACTAAATTATATGCATTGTACTTCCAGATCAGCATTAACTGTTTTTCAGTTCTAATGAATTCATGACATTATGACTAAAGACAAAATCAAAATGCTTGATGTTGACGAGTTGTAGTGAGCATGCTGCAGACCAATTATCTTAACAAAGGCTACAAATGAAAATCTTTGGAAAAGTCATGAAATGCGACATGGCCCTTAGCAAACTTCATGGACTGCAAGGTCTCCTCTTAATGTCAAACTTCTTACAGTATGTTCTTAAAGGGAATACTCTTTTCAAAATGAATTTAACAGAAAAGCTTTTGTTGAAAAATTCAGCGTACCATCTAAGCACTCAAAATAGGATATCAGGATTGTCATTTAAAATCGATACTTTCATTTGCTCAGCTCAGATGACCATTTCTGTTTACTACTGTAAATCTCTGTCACCTGAGAAGCATATTACTAGTGAGTTTCTCTTTGGACAAGGAAATGCATTCTCACCAGTCACACTCAATTTTCACTAAACAAGAAGAAGATGTGGATTGTTATGGGCATCACTATGTAGGTCAATACAGGGATCAGTATACACTAACTGCATGCTCATTTTAATAAATATGTTGGTATTTATCATTTTGAGTGGGATTGTATGGTTTGACCAAAACACACATTATCTTCTGCATTGGGTATATACACATATCACCTACAGAGAAATAATTTTTTCTTCTCATTTCTGGCAAAATATAATCTTCAGTATGGCCCACAAACTGTATAGCAGTGGACAAAAAATAAAATAGGCACATAAATAACTCAAAGATTACACATAAACTATTAAAGAAAAGATACTGTGTATATCAAAACATTTGGAGATAATTATAGTATACTAGCCATGTGCGCCCAACTATGTTGCGCGTGTTAAAGTTGTCTGTGAAGGGCTCCCTGTTTAAACGCGGCTGCCAGTTGTGAACTGGGCCCTTCGTCGCACAACATTATGATTTTTTATAAGGGAAACAAAATTACAAAAGAAAACCCTTGGACACTGATTCGATAGGAATGCCCTACTCGGAATCACTGTCCGAATAGTAATTATGTGGTGGTGTAGGAGCATTTCTGCTTCTGTCCATTCACAGTCTGTCTCGTTTTCACGACGCTATCGTTTCCTCTCACGATGTCTTCTCAACCTTTCTCCAATCTCGCAGGTTGCTTTGTGGCAATCCAAAGAGTAAGGCAATATACACGGAGCAATGGTTATAAAAGGAGGACACATAGGTATCCAGGCTCTTTAAAGCATAAATAGGGATCACTTCACTGACATGTGAGCAAGGCACGGTACAACCGTGAGACGCACAGCACTTGACAGCTACAACGTAACAATAATAATTTCCGGAATGTGCTGTTACGTTGTCATTCATTTTACCCACTGTCTTTCTTTAATTCATATGTTACGTTGGCACGTACCTT
Source organism: Polypterus bichir lapradei (assembly GCA_026402145.1). Classification (NCBI taxonomy): domain Eukaryota; kingdom Metazoa; phylum Chordata; class Cladistia; order Polypteriformes; family Polypteridae; genus Polypterus; species Polypterus bichir. The sequence continues at coordinate 123,757,304 of JANRMT010062814.1, read as the reverse complement.
TTATCTTCGGCAATCTCATTCTCTAACCAGGCCTCAGGAGCTAACCAGCGTAACACTGTCCACCATCCCTTTTGTTATTCCGGCACATTGTTGACATCCGTGAGTAACAACAACGTACTAAACTGGAAGGCAGTCTACGCATGCGTGGAATTCACGGACAAACAAAGATCAAGATCTAAATGAAGATCTCTTTAGTTAATTTAAAGCACAACAATTTGTTTAGTTTGAATGTCTGTGTTTTGAGGTGTGACTGGAGTACTACAGTCTTAAGTAGTGTAAGCCTGGAGGGGATTCTTAATGCAATGCCTATGTTTTAGCTGTCTCTCTACTGCCATCTAGTGCTTCTTCTTCTAATTTATTCGTGGACAAACAAAGATCAAGATCCAAATGAAGATTATATATAGAGATTGTATGTTAAGCTACTGTGTTTAAACTGCAATACGGTGGCTTAATTAACTTAGAAGTACCAAAAGCAAAGAAAGAATGAAAATCCGTGAAATTGTAAAGAATTATCTACTATAAGCATTTGTCTTTTTGTACATTTTTTTGGACAAATGTACTAAAATGGTGACAAGTAACACACGCAAGTAAAAGATCCAGGAAAGTAAATTAATTTAGTTGGCTAGCGTGTACTGCTGAACTACTGCATTACTTGTTGCTTAGTCTTCCTTATTTCTGTTTCTTTTGCTCTCCTGAATGTGTGTTCTGAATTCAGAAGAGCAAACACATAACCAGGTTGTGGTGTTGCCGTTTCCAGCCTGTTTTTATCTCTAGCCACTTGATAAAAAGAAGCAGTGTTTTATATGCAGTTAATAGCTCCAAGCAATTTATGTGCATTGATTTCATCTTTGCTTCCTGGTTGCCTTGTACAGATCCTTTTGAAGTTCCCACAGCCTTACAAACATGTACCTGTTAGAATTGGCAGGATTGGCTCCTTTGTGTGGAATGTTTTGCCTTGATGTTAGTGATGTACATCTGACTATCTTTTTGCATCTGATAACGCTTCTAGTGAGATTTTAATTATCTGAGTGAGTGGAAGACATTGTTTTCATTGTATTTTCAGGTACTATTACAGATGATGTAGTGTATGTTCCTTGCATTTTCTTTCAGTAATATTGTGGAGGTTAAAACTGAAATATTTACATATATAATAAAATAAATATTTCACGTAATGCGGCATTCTCAGTAATTATACATTAATTGTACATCTTTCAGCATTATAACCTGTTCTGCATTGAAATTTACTGAAGTTTTCTTCATAGTTCAAGGTGAGTGATGCTTCTAACTTTCTAGTTAATGAAAAGTGTAACAAGGCATACAATATGTAACTTAAAAGGAAGAAAAAAAATTTCAAGTTGGGTCTAGATATCACCTTTACAGAAGCATTTTAAATTGTCTGGAGGGTTGAAAGGGTGACTTGAATCGGATAGCCTGGGACACTGCAGTAATCATGAACAGTAAGAGACCATAATACTTTAGGGTTACTACATGTAGTGCAAGGCCACCTTCATTTTATTATAGTCTAATGCTATAGTAAAATTACCATCATAGATATGGCCAAGTAAGCTGTTCTCCACCAGCAGATCACAGAAGCCCATATGGGGGCCCAGTGGGATTGCATACTGCCCACGACATGTTTGGACAAACTCTCAACATATATTGGTGGAGATTCCCTAATGTGTTTTACTCAGTAATTTATGAACTTGTTAGGTCCTGATTTTGTCATATAGCACCCTCTGAAGATTATAACTTAGATAACCTTCTACCACTCTTCCACACTATAATGTCATACAGTATATTCTGTTCTTTTTTTTTTTTTTTTTTTTATTAATTTTATTACAATCCATACAAAGCAATCAAGTTTTTACAAAGAGAAAAATTAAGAACAGATCGATCCCCACCCCTGTATATTCTGTTCTACAGACAAATTAAAAATGGAATGCCCCAGCCTGTCAAGATAAACGTTACACAATCACTCAATCTATTCCATTTTAGTGTACCTTTCAAAAGAACCACTGGTACTTGGGAGAATTCTCATGTTGAAAAGTCTTAGATTGGAATAACCAATGCAATGTAACGGAACGAATTTCCAAAAAAAAAAAAATTAATTTGAGCATATCCCTTTGGCATTCCTGCCATGGCTAACATATCCTTTGATGTTTCTTTTTCTGCTAATTTACTTGCCCATTGAAAAATGCTGCCTGTGTACTCAAGAAATGTGGCTCATACATTTGAGTACAAAGCAGACATTTTCATTATGGAAAATATTGAAAATCAGTCTAAAACATTTTATATATTTCTAGTTGCCGATACACCAATTAATTTCTAAAAGTAAATTCCTCTGTCTTGTGGTAACTTGGAAAATACAATTATAAGAATTAACATTTTGCTCTTTCTTTGTAAACTAAATAATATTTGTGGATATAATAAAAATGCTATTGTAGTGTGCATAAGGAATGGGCAGGAAGAGGAATATAGAGATCTGATTGGAGCTTTAGGTGACTGGAACAATAAGAATTGCCTGGTTCTGAACACAACAAAGACCAAGGAGATGATTATGGATTTATGCAAGTCTAAGATCGCCCTTCAGCCTGTTAACATCCAAGGGGAGGACATAGAGGTGGTGCAGACTTATAAATATCTAGCTGTCCGTCTTGAAGACAGACTGAAATGGTCTGTGAACACAGATGTCCTCTACAGGAAGGTGCAAAGCAGGCTGTTTTTCCTCAGAAGACTAAGATCATTCAGCATATGTAGTGAAATGTTGTCTTTGTTTTATCAGACAGTTGTTGCCAGTGTCCTCTTCTTTGCTGCCATGTGTCGGGGAAACAGTACGTATGACTGATAATAACGAAGAGGCTGGACAACCTGCTGAAGAAGGTTGGCTCAGTGCTGGGTAGAACTATGCACTCAGTGGGAATGGTGGTGGAAAGGTGTATGGTGAAGAAGGTACATGCCATCCTTGGCAATAGCAGAACAGAAAACATTAGAAGGTCATTTGTTATTTATTTATGTTTTGCTCTCCTTGCCTTTTTTAATAATTTGTAATAATTTTTATTAATGTGCTTGAGCAACTGGACACCTGAACTTCCCTGAGGGAATGAATAAAGTATCTATCTATCTATAACAAACTTCTGCTAGATCTAATAAATGAGCATGTTTGAAGACAGATTGTTCATATTTATTTTAAACCAGTAGAAGAAAGAACAGTAAAAAATCTAAGAAGTTAGTTTTCTTTATAAGAATTTGTCCTTAATTTTATTATGAAAATGTGTACTTACACATTGTCTCTATAGCATCATGACTTATTTTAGTGTGCCTCTGAATTTGGCAAGTACTGATTTGTATAATAAATGTATGAGTGGCACTTAACTTGTAGTTTTCTAAAATCTGAATTATTTATCTGTATAATGCTATTCAGACATGTTAAGGGTTTTATTCTTAGATACAATAATACTGAAGTTGAATTTAACATCCATCCATCCATTACCCAACCTGCTATATCCTAACTGCAGGGTCACGGGGGTCTGCTGGAGCCAATCCAAGCCAAGACAGGGAGCAAGGCAGGAAACAAACCCCGGGCAGGGCGCCAGCCAACCGCAGTGAATTTAACATGTTATAAATTTTTAAAAACAATTTAAAAAGTAAAAATAGGTGCATCTAATATTTAAAATGTAATCATTGCCAGGCAAATGTCATATACCTGTGAGCAAAAACTATGCACACTTAATCCAATGTCCAGCGTACAGTACATATTGAAGTTAATATTTTTATTTTGCCTACATACTGAAGCAATTCAGATTTAAGCAGAAAAGAAAGTGTTTTATTTCTGGTTAAGACTGTTGTGAGAATTGCAGCACATAATATCACCCGTCCTACCCACTACCCCCAACCCTCTTACCTAAGGAATGTATCATCCTCAAAAGAATTCAAAGCATAAGCTTGTAGGACTGCTTGAAACAGCACCAGGCATTATAATTACTATAACGGAGAACTTTGCTTCTTAGCAAAAACTGACTTTTAAAAACATTGGCAATCTCTTTGAACTTTTTTTACACTAGAGAAATAAGGTTTTCTGTCCACACTCTCCTCCGCAGAAAAGTGACCAGTTCATCCTTATGGGCAGCAAAGACAAGACTAATGGAAGAGACTGAGATGATTGAATTCTACTGACTGCTGTCCTAGCCTACAAACATGTCAATGTGGAGTAAGTTGGCTGTTTTTTGCTGTCACTGAGCTGTTAAGCCACTTTTCTGAAGCCAAGCTATAGTCATTTAAATAGGTTTACTAAAATGGGAATTTGACAATTTAAGTCAAATTAAAAGATGGAAAATCATATAAAAGATCATTAGTATAGTTTCAAGCACCACAGAACCAACATTTAGTCACACAATGTATAAATACTTTAATAATAACATTTGTGGTGGTCTTAGTGCAGGGGCAGAGGGCTAACATGTGCTTCATATTCAATTTAATTCAATTCAATTAAATTCAATTTATATTTGCAATGCACTCTTTAATGAATGCAAGCTGAGAGCACCGTAACAAGTTCACAAGTAAATACAATGACAGATCAGGTTAGGAAGCATTCACTGGTACAACACCCACCACATGACAAAACAGCTCAGGATCCTGGTTGGCAACTCCTCAGGCAGACACGTGGTCCAGTCTCACCCACTCTGGAAATGACCATCTATCTGTCGCAGCCAGGTGTGTTATGTGGGCATCCCCTTGGCCTGGTCCAGCCGCTTAGGTTCTCACAAATAAGTATCCTGACAGCCAGATCACCCTCGGGCAATTGCACCCCATGGCTGCAGTGCTGTAACCAACACTCTTTTACAATGCAGGCAATGTGCCTCAATCTGGACTCTGTTAGCAACTGTTTGTTCAACACAGTCAAGTCAAACCAATGGTACTCAAGGATTCTCCGACAAGACGCAGTACTGAAGGAGTTCAATCTTAATTTCAGGTCACTGGATAGTGTCCATGTCTTGTAACTATACAGGAAAAAAGGAGGCACAAGGACTCTAAAGACTTAGACCTTCGTCCCTTTGCAAAGATATCAGGAACGCCACCACACACCCCTTTCCATGCTCTCCCAATCTCTCTACTGATTTCATAGAAAGAGCTACCAGAGACATGAATGTCTCGGCCGAGGTAAGTAAATCTTTTGACATGGTCGACACTTTCTCCACAGACAGACACACTGATGATGGCTGTGCCCAAAAAGTAATTAAAGGCCTGGATCTTGACTTTTATCCAGGACACTCACAAGCTCAAACACTCAGACTCCTCACTAAGTCTTTCAAACGCTCCGATCTGAGCATCCAACTCTGCCAATAGTGGTGTTTGTGCTTGATGAGAACCCTTAGTGTCAGGATGTGGTCGATGGTAGGCTTATTAGGCATAAAAACAGACTGCTCTGGTCGCTGGTAGGTGAGCCAGTGATCAAGGATCCTACTGAGGATGACCCTAGCAAGGATCTCACCTGGCACTGACAGCAGTGTTATCCCCCTGTATTTGCCACAATTCAGGCGATCACCCTAAGAGACTGGGTGGTTCACAGCTACCGTGAATCCAGAGATGTCCAAAGCTCTAGCCAAAAGATCATCTTTAAACAGCTGCTCAAAGTAGCCAGCCCAGCAAGGCACAACTGCAGCATCAACCGTAAGGACCCTTCCATCACCCACCCCGACTGCATGTCTGTTTCATGTAAGAACTGTAATGTAAGGAGTAAAATAAATAAAATTAAGATAGGTATTTAATTCATTTTGAAAAAGATTGAAAACAGCACAGTTGATGATTATATAAATACAGTATATTTGAATGAAATTCACTAAAACTAAGGAGATATTGGACAGCCATAACATATACAGTAGGATATAATGACCAAACTTGCCACTCACTCCAAGCACAACACTTCATTGATCAGTCTTCTTATCAGAATAATAAGAGACAAGACAGGGCACAAAATGCCAAGAATTAATGGAACAGCTCAAAAAACCTGGATGTATTCAATGTACAGTAGGTAAGTGTTGGAAACTGAAAAATTAAGTATATAACAATCACAAAAATTAAAAGTGGCCTCTTAAAATTGGAAAAGGTACTTTTTGATTAAGTTATCCCCAGTCTATTTATACTAAAACTAAAAATACAGAATTAGAAGTACAAATCAAAGATTTGAAGAGGTAGGTGGCAGTGAGGGTGCTTCGAACTGACAGGCTGCCCTCATTTACAGCACTTCAGTAAACAGCTGACTTCCACAATGTCGTGAGGTAGTTCATAAACAACGCAATGAAGTGAGTGTCAAAATCTCATAGCAGGTCACAGCTGGCAGCTCTTCAGCATCTCTCACTAATCCTCTGGGGCTTCTAAATACTTGCACAAATAGCAGGTGCAAATTGGTATCTGATTAGTTTGCCAATAAAGTTTATTCCTTTCCAATGAAATGGCTTGATGAGTCTTGTTTTTACAAGAGTGAATTAACCATCTCTACCTCCCGCTGTGCAGCAAATTTACATTTCTAGGAATGAATCCGCCAGGATTTGCTTAAAACCACGTAAGAGCTCTCCTGACACAGTCATCCACTTGCAAGCACATCACATAAGTGCATGGTCTGCTCTAATGCATAGCTGCCTGAATTGTCCATTCAAATTTTAAAGGACATTTACAGTACCTTTGGGGAAAAATAATGAAACATCTGCATGGTTATTCTTTGGGTATTCTAAACTCTTAAGTTTTCCTCTCACATCCCAAAAACATCAGTGTTAGATTAATTGAGTAAGATTGGGTGTGAGTATTCTGTGTTGGAATGACATCTAGGACTGGTACGTCCGTTGCATACATTACTGCAAGGATAGGCTTCAGCTCCCCATGAACCTGAACCTTAATTGGGCTTAATAATTAATACATAAGTCCACATTTCACCTATAAACAAGAATGGTTTGGGTCAGGTAATTGCTTTTCTAGGTTAATAAACCAAAAGAAATACTGAATGCTCATTTTGCAACAGTAGAGGAAATACCAGCTACCAACAAGCATGCTCTGAAGACAAAAAATTTGCAGGGTTAAATGTGGGCATGACTTAAATATTATTTAACTGTTGATAATAAGAAATAATACAGGTTTGAGATTACTAAAATGTTTAAGTGGAAAAATATGAAAAGAAGTGACAAGATCATAGGAAAAAAACAAATACAGTATGTCCTGCAAACAGTGAGAGAAGATAGAAAGGTTTTATAACACTTGAGAAGGATGGCAAGAGTTACCTATTCAATTTTAAGTTTAGGTAGGACTGGCAAGAAGCCATTAAAAGAAGGAAGGTGAGAAAGTAAAGGACTGGTGGTACTTTTGAGGAAAGTATTCTTGCTATCCATTCCATTAGAAAGATAGGAGTTCAAGATCAATACAGGCAAAAAAAGAGTGAAGGCAGGGTTTTGGTTTTGTTTAGTATGTTTCATGAATATACTCTGTTTATAATCGTTTACTCCTTTTTGGAAATGTTTTGTTGAATTGATTACTTAGTCTTAATGGTTTGTTGGGATTCTAAATCTATTCTTGACATTAGTTTTTTGTTTTGTCTTCATTTTGATATAGTTTATTATTTTTCATATCTTCTCCCGGCTTCACTGTGTTTATCTTGATCACCAAAATTTTATGGCAGTGTTATCTTGATATTACTTTGGAAACAAACTGAACGTGTACGTGTAAGACATCACCAGGTCAATGGTAAAAAGTCTGTGCTTGGCCCTTTCTCATTATCCAATTTTGACGAATTGTCTCGTGTACTAATTTGCATTAACTTTATTTATTGTTTTCCTGATATTGGAACTTTTTCCTGCATTTCTTTGTCTTCAAATTAGGACATTGTTTTGGCTTGATGAAAGATCAGCCGGACTTTCTGGTTTTGTTATTGTTTTGTTTTTTGACTTACATTTGATTTCCTATTCCTCATTCTTTCAGAACATTTTGCACTTTGAGTTCCCCTTTTCCTGTCCCTTATTATGAAGCAGAACCAAAAATGCCTTGAATATATTGCAGTAACAGTTGAGAGCAGAACATAAGGAAGATGAACAAATTCTACAGTATGTCCCCTGTGACAGATAGGGGGCTCTATCGCTCCCTTGAACCCTCAGTCAATTTTCCAGACACCAGGTAAAAGTCCAAGAATCGACTTTATTAATACTCAGCAGTGCCTAAAGCACCCTCCTCTCCACAATACTCATTAATCACAACAATAAATCAATAATCAATTCTCCACCACTCCCAGACGCGTTGCCACCCTTCCACCCAGCTCAGCTCGCCGTCTGGGAGTTCCCACAGTCCTTTTATAGTTCCTGACCTGGAGGTGTTTTCCAACCTTCAGTCCATGATTCCTTATCACTTTTGGGTCAGATAAAAAGTCCTTTTTCTTCACCCCAGAAATACGTCATTCCTCCTGTCCATGTGACTCGTATGTATTTCCGGGGCATAGGGCAAATAGTAGTCCCTGGGTCTCCCTGAAGCGACCCCTGGAATTTGGGGCATCTCCATGTCGCAGGGAGGGCTCCCTCTGGCGGCCTGGGGTTATTAGCCGGGATGAATGGCTGGCCATGGACCACACCCCATAACTATCTATGGTCATGAGTTTTGGGTAGTGAGTGAATAAATGAAACAGCTGGTAAAAATGTAGTTCCTTCACAGAGGGTATTAAACTCTAATAATCTGAGAGGTCCTTGGAGTACCGCTGCTGCTGGTCCAGAATGGGCAGAGCAACCTGAGGGGATTTGGACTTCCAGTGCCCTCTAGTTACCTGCCAAGAAGAAGACAGATCTATGATACACCACTGGGGATTTGGGAATTCCTGTGAGGACTTGAAAATTATTGCAGTGGAAATGGCAGACTCCTCTGCCCTACAAAACCTGCGACTAGTGCGAATCTTGCTAGGTCAAAGTGTTAAAGAAGATGAGACAGGACATTCAGACAGCTGTGAAACTATTTACAAAAATGAAAAGCTTCAAACAATTACATCTTATATAAGTTAACAGCTTAGAAAAATATACCCCCTGCGACAGATGAAAATCCGCGAAGTAGAAACCATATGTTTGTATGGTTATTTTTATATATTTTAAGCCCTTATAAACTCTCCCACACTGTTAACATTATTAGAGCCCTCTAGACATGAAATAACACCTTTTAGTCAAAAGTTTAAACTGTGCTCCATGACAAGACAGAGATGACAGTTCTTTCTCACAATTAAAAGAATGCAAATATATCTTTTCTTCAAATGAGTGTATGCATCAGGAGCAGAGAATTTAAGAGAGAGCGAGCGCTCGCAAAGAAAAGCAAACAATCAAAAAATCAATACGTGTGCTTTTAAGTAAAGCGGCATTTTTCAGAGGAGCGTCAGTATCTTCTAAGCAAACAGCCTCTGTTGAAACAGCCCCTCTGCTCAAATCTCCTCCGTCAGGCGCAGAGAACGTCAGAGAGAGAGCGCGAGATTAAAGCAAACAATCAAAAAATCAATACGTGTGCTTTTGTGCTTTTAAATATGCCGAGCACCGCAATAAAGCGCCATTTTTTAGAGGAGCGTCAGTATCTTTTAAGCAAACAGCTTCTGTGCAAACAGCACCTCTGCTCACACCCCCTCCATCAGGCGCAGAGAATGTCAGAGAGGGTGAGAGAGAGGCAGAGACAAGCAAACAATCAAGCACCGCGCGGGAAGCATATCTTATAGCATTGAGGAGTTTTAGTTAATATGTAATACATGCTCTGATTGGGTAGCTTCTAAGCCATCTGCCAATAGCATCCCTTGTATGAAATCAACTGGGCAAACAAACTGAGGAAGCATGTACCATAAATTAAAAGACCCATTGTCCGCAGAAATCTGCGAACCAGCGAAAAATCTGTGATATATATTTAGATATGCTTACATTTAAAATCCGCGATAGAGTGAAGCCGCGAAAGTCGAAGCGCGATATAGCGAGGGATTACTGTATATTCAGTGGTAAAAACAGACCTCAGGAAAATAAAACATTGTGCAAATTACAGTTTTGGGTGCACCCCTTCTTCAGACATGTTTTACTACGTGAGAGAATAATTTAGAGGTAATTATAATTAAGTATTTTAGTTTGCCGTGCACTTTAAAATATATAAAAATTGGTTTTGGGAAACTACTGAGATGGTCAAGTAAACAAGAGATGTACAAGAAGAAAGTTGATGTAATACACAAAATGTACTAGGAAAATAACTAAGAGATCAGCAGATGTCCTGGAAATGGCAAGATTGGACAGTTGTTATGTACCAAGAAATTTCAAGGGTAATGACTAAATCCAAAGGATAGGAGAAGAATAAAAATATAATAATAAAGACTTTTATTTTAAATAAGTAATTTGGGTGTAAGCCAACAAATCAACTACAGTAAATGTATATACACTGAGTGACACTGTATGTGAATTCAATAGTTTATAAAACAATACTGTATCTTTTGTGTTTTTGATCATTCTGTAACAGACTATTGTGAAGGATGCACCCTGTTCACTTTTTATTTAAGAGTAAATGATACAATGGTCAAGCTTTTCTCATGCCTGATTACTGCCTCAAAAAGGTTTTATCAGACTTGTCCTAGTAGAAGACAAGTTTCTTTCTTTAATTATTTCATCACACCTGATGATTTCCTGTAGACACCTCAGCACTAAAATTTACAAGGGTTGCATTTCAAGGAGTGTATTATGAAAGGGACTAAAAGTTAGTTGCTGTAGGTAAGTTTTATAATAAAGAATTTTGGGAATTTTTGAGTATCCCATGTATTATCCAGAATTAACTTTGGAGTCCATGATCAAAAATGGCCAATATTTATAGAGAATAGTTTAGTGTCCTGAATACTAGATAAACCGCCACACAACACCCCATGGATGGAAATGCAAAGTAAGATTACCAGCAAGGCTTATGGACTCTAGATGACTTTCGCCTCTATCCAGTGTTAAGTCGTTCTTTGTCCAGCCTTGATCACTGACCAAACTATGTTGTTGTTGCTCTTCCTGTATGTCATCACCCTCTGGGTTTTTAATACAAGGCTTCCCCTACTTACTTTTTCTTCAGATTTAATAAACAATGCCTTTTATCGCTTCACAAATTAGCAATCTTTCCTTTTTATTCATTAGTTGGGAGAAATCTGCTTAAAGGCACAGCTTCCTCTATTAATGCAGAAATGCTAAACAGCGACATTTACTAGGAAGGTATACTGGACAGAGGATCCTTCCCAATATATGTGGCACTAGTGCACATCAGTACAGCATTTAAACCTATTTTAATCTTTATACAGTATATTAAAAGTCTGGCACAAATGAATCATAATTGGATCATTATTGTTTATATATTTGTTTATAACCATTGTAAAACTATTTGCCATTGGTTTTAGCCTTGCAACCAGTGTTGCCTGAATTGGGGTCCCGCATCCAAAAGCAAAATAATAATACCACGTCTGATTTGTTTAACAGAAAAACTCAAAGTATGCAAAATGAATATTTATATAACTCATTATTGCCAGTCCTGGCCTTCAGAATATCCCATTACCTAATAAATATCAAACAAATCACTTTTATTTCTAAAAGAAAATCTAAGACCTGTTCATTATCCCTCATACTGAGAAAACTGCTACATAATTTTGCCACATTAGGTGCCAAGTTAATAATAAGTATAATTCACACCTCCTTATGATTAGGCACTGTGCCTGAATTTTAAAGAAAATTTAATATAGGATGTCCTTGCCAAAACCCATCCACATTATCTAATTTTAGCAGAAAGTGGAAAGTCTGAATTATTTTATTGATGCATTTTATCAACTTATCCTATGGACAGAAAAAAATGGCACAAACCTGACTGTTAGACACATTTTAGTAAAAAAATACCTGAAATAATATTACGAAAGTTTAAAAATACTGTTTTAAAGAATTATGTTTTTAGAAACGCTGTAGAATAAAATAAATAAAGTGAACTTTTGAGGATGCTACCGAGCCGACACTAAATCTAAGTATGATTAAGGGGGCCTAGGTAAACAATGCTGTTGTATTTAATACAAAACACAGACAGAGGGATGTAAAACACAAGGAGTGGCAATAATGCAAAATAACTAACACTAGAGCCTATCTAGCCTATTGGGTGGTTGGTTCACTTTCCAAAAATTAAAACATTCAATGGAACTCCTTTCAACCTTGCACTCCTTCTTGAACCACTCTGGACACTCTTTATCCCAAATTTCAAGCAAGCACTTGCTATCTGCTCATCTTCTGACTTTAAACTCTTCAGGCCAATGCCATGTGGCTCTCTTTAAGTCTGATCACTTCCAGGGTTATTTCTAGTCCTATCTGAAGTGCTGCCATTCAACACCTACCACTACAGAATTCCTGTGGTCCTCTGATGGTACTGTACAATATATGATGACTGACTTGTTGAAGGTAAGTGACTGAACACTCAGTGTTTCACATGACCTATATTTGCATTGCAACAGAAATGATGGTAATATGAAGCAGTGTCTGGTTTTCCTAATTAGTGATTAGTTCAAGTGACTGCACCCATATTGCATTAAGAGTCCCTAGTGAGAATGAAGCTGCTTTTGTTAATTGTAAGCAGTCAAATTCCAATAACATATATTCATTGTAACAGAAATCATGTCATTATATTGCCAGGTGATAGTGGCTACCCAATTAGACACTGACTTCTTAAGATTTTCCCTGACCCACAGAAGAGGCACTACAGTGCTGTGCATGCTCATATCTGGACTGAGTGCTTCAATTTTCAATATTTAATTGTAATGTTTCAAAAAACTGTATTCAAAATCATGACACTTGTAAAGACAGTTTATATGTAGTGTGATGGACTGCTGGAGCAATTACCCGGTTAGGAAGCCTCCATGATGGAAGGTCCTTGGGAGAAACTCCCATCCCCCAGAACAGCAGAGGGTAAACCCCCCGCCCCAGGCTGCTGTGGTGCCACAGGATTGGAGCCTGGAAGCTCAGCCCTGTTGAGGTCTGTGCCCATCGCCTGGGGGCGTATGGAGAACTACAGAGCCATTCTCTGCAGGATTGCCGCCACACCCAGAAGTGCGGCCGGAAGGAGATTACGGGACACCTGGAGCACTTCTGGGGCCCTATAAAAGCAGCTGCCTCACTCCAATCAGGGATCCTAAGTTGGGAGGAGGTGTGGAGGCAGTGACTGGAAGTAAAGGAGGACAAAGGGCTGAGAGCTTTGACTGTAGTGCTTATTGTGCTTTTGTACTATTGGGAAGAGTTTCCCATGAATAAATAAATATATGTGTTTGTGCTGGAGTTGTACCTGTGTCTGTTGTGTCAGTTGTTTGGGGAGCTGTGCACCCCCTGCTGGTCACAATAGGTAATGATAGGTGTTCTGCCCCACATGCTATTAGCTGTTGCTGTTATTTGTTGAACTGTGCTCCCCTTTTGTCTTGTTATTTATTAACACACGTGTCAGTTACGTCCCACACTCACAGTGGTGTCATAAATGTCTATGAAAGTCACGTAAAGCATATAGGTCCCATAATAAACATTTGAATAAGATGCACTCCATGTGTCTCACATAGGCCCCCTTTATCTCTTGTTTCAGTCACGTCTAAAGCGTATCTTTAAGGTATATAAACCCCTGGGTCTGGTTAGTTGTGGTACACAGCAATTTGAACCTCTGTCTATGCACTTCTCTTTGTCTTGATCCATCCATCCATCCATTATCCAACCCGCTGAATCCGAACACAGGGTCACGGGGGTCTGCCGGAGCCAATCCCAGCCAACACAAGGCACAAGGCAGGAACCAATCCCGGGCAGGATGCCAACCCACCGCAGTTTGTCTTGATCCAACCGTGGGAATCACTTGCCTTGTAAGTGTCTTTTAAAGCTTTAGTGTTTAATGCATACTGTCTGCTATTAATTTCTTTGTAAATCATTCTTTATTGTCTTTGGTTGTACACCTGTATATACCTGTATGTTTCTTTTGTATATATTTTAGTTTACAATGAGGTACGTCCAGTAAAAACTCACCCCTTGTCGTTTTTATGTGGATGTGCCAAGTTGCGTTGCATGGACAGCACGGAGTGAGGCAGAAAAATAGGACTTAAATATTATTGGCAATTGTGGGATCTGTTTTTGGAAATGGTTTTAATTTTTAAAATGTGTGAGTATTTAGAATGCAGCATACAGATAGTACCTGCAGAACCCCCAAAAACAGCCCCTCAATATCATGGTGCCAGGATATAGTTTCTATGTTGTTGTGATTTGAGATTTTGTATATAACTTGATAAATGTTTTGTATGTCTTTATTTGTAATTTAGGCAAAGCAATGTAATTTAGTGTTTACCAACCCCCCCCCTCCCCCTTTACGACTAAGTCTGTTTGTAATTTTACGACAGGATTTGGGGGATGTGTCTTAAACCAGTTTGATGAGTGTTTCTTTGCTAAAGTCTTTCTCTCATCCCCCACACAAAGCCAGGTTAGTTTAACATATGGTCTTTATGCAGGTGTTAAGATGTACTATTTCCCCCCATTGGTCTGAGGTATGGCTGTTTGGAATTGGCTTGACTCAGAGGCCTTTAAGTACCATGATGTCCTATTGGCTGTAGGGGTTGGACAGAAAACCTATAAATTTGCTTGCTCAACCACATTCTCTCTCTCTTACTAACCAACATATGATGAAAGAAGCATCTCTCTTGCTAACCTGTGATGATGTAGAAGTATCTTTCTCTTGTTAACAACTAATGAAGATGATCACACCATGAACTGACAAGAACAGCACAATGAAGAGCACAGCTTCAGCCATATTGAGACAGGCTTGAGGTCTGTTCTGAAGAAAGCTGAGCACCAATGATGCCTTAACTAGAGACATTTTAAGTAACTACAAGTCTGTGTGCCACCTGAGTTACACATCACCATTTTATCGGGTTGTATGGTTGCCAATATTCAAATGTACTTTGCATTTTGTTATTATTTATGAATATTATCAATAATACATTATTTTATGTGTAACTTAACTCCTGCTTGTCTTTATACTACATCTAATTGCCTGAGGTTATAGATATAGAAGGGAAGGTGGGGATAAGTTATATACAGTGGTAAGTATGTGAGATTAGGCATTCTAAGGCTACATATTAATAATACAACTGGGGAAAGTAGAGCAATATACAGTATATATATTACTCTACCAAGATAAAACAGATGTAAAAACAAAGATTCCACAAGGACTGTTGGTAATGAGACTTATATTTTTCAATTTGCATACATTTTTTTGTGAT
Organism: Polypterus bichir lapradei; assembly: GCA_026402145.1. Lineage (NCBI taxonomy): Eukaryota > Metazoa > Chordata > Cladistia > Polypteriformes > Polypteridae > Polypterus > Polypterus bichir. The sequence continues at coordinate 123,742,030 of JANRMT010062814.1, read as the reverse complement.
CAAAATAAACAATTTATGCATAATTGCAAATACACATAAATTAGAACTGTTCTGGAGAATTATAATTACAGCGAGACCCAGGCAAAACTCAAAATAAGGCAGATGACAAACATTTATAATCAATCTATCCATTCATTGCCTGAGAGTGCTTTATTCAAATCAGGCCTGCAGTGAGGCAAAAGCTATCCTTGTGTCAGTGGTTGCAAGGTGGACACTGTATCACAGGACAATGTCACACAAACACTAGGTCACACATGCACATTTTAGGGATACTAGAGGAAACAGGTTAACAAGGAAGAAACACATAGACATCTGGCTTGGATTTGAACTCAGGTCCCTAAGCATGTAATAGACTAGCTTTAGCTAATCTGCCATTGTGCCACTTCCTTTTTTAAGACTTTTAAGTAAAGGCTGGTAATACAATTACTTATATGTATTTATTACAATTGAAGGCCAATTGTGCAAATAGCCACACAGTAAGCTGTTAAAATTAAACAAATATATATAAAAGAAGCTCCAGCAAACCCTTACTTGCATTATTCCAGGCCTGAAGGTTGAGGGTTATAAAGAAATACCAAAAGAGTTGAATCTCTGAAAGCAAAGAAAACAGAGGCTGCAAGTAGACCTGACAAAAGTACAGCATTTAAATTGTACATAATGAAGAAAGCTAGTACTTTAAAAATATATTTTTCAACAAGGACACCCTGACATTAGACAAGCAGGTTAAGTTGTAACAAAATACTTACAGGCAGAGAACTATAAATATATTATATATGGAACCAGTTGCCTAGCAGTGTGATGCAAAGTTAACAGCCTGGGGACTCTGAAGTGCTAGCAAAATATCTGAAAGACTGGACAAATAGGAAGTGACAAGTGGCAAACTGCACCATGTTGTCACACATTTTTCTTATAGTGGCTCTTCTATAAATGGATTAAACTGAGCACTCATGGTTGACATGTGGATTAAGGGCAGCTAGGTGGTGTTTTAGCAAGGGGCAACAGGTTCAGAGCAACACCACTTAACTTCAGAAATAAATTGGTTATAAGGCTGCAAGCCACTTTGACTCGGGGTCAAGAAGTCTGATGAATTTAAATAACGAGAGCAATGTTAGTTGGATAAGATATTTACATGACATAAAGTCACCTATTGTATGCAACAGAAAGTTGGTGATCCATAAGCATAAAATTTTATACTTATTACAAATTCAACAATATAAGTGAAATTTAGTAGGTAAAAATACTGACAGATTTATGCGCTATTTTGTTTTTATACTTGTTAACAACAGATTTACCTAATGATAAGAATATACTGATGTAGCTATTATTTGCAGTTTGTATATACAGGAATATTAACACATGTTATTCATTAAGGCTACAAGGTGGCATAGTAGTTTTTGCTGCTGCCTTATATTCGTATAGTCCTCTGAGAGTTTTCCTCTCACATCCCAACGCCTTGTGCCTCAGGCTAATTGGTGATTTAATTGGCCCAATGACAGTCTGCTTGACTGTGTCCTGCGATGGACTGATGCCACATCAAGGGATGGCTCCATCCTTACACCTTACACAGTATGGACTGGATCTTGATCTCCACAACATTAAATTAAATTAAGAAATTCAGAAAACATACAGATGTGTGAATTGATGTTTCCCATTATTCAATTTTCTCATTCATTTCCTGACGGAGTTGGTTATTTAAAGCTTTACTGTAATAGGTGGAATTAGTAGACATGTTCAAACTGGTTTCCAACAAGTGAGATGGCATCTGGAGTACTATATGCAGGTTTGATCTCCAAGCTACAAAACAGATGTAGCAGCACAGGAAAAGTCTAGAGAAGATGAACTAAGCTGATTATAGGAGTGCAAGGTATAAGCTATGAGGAGAGATTGAAGGAGTTCAATATTTTCAGTTTAGGTAAATGGAGACTAAGAGATGACGTGATTGAATTTTTTTAAATTATTAAATGGATTAGTACAGGGACTCTCTGCTCTAACTTTTAAATCAGTGCTTCAAAACAACACATGTACACAGAAGGAAACTTTTTAACGGTAAACTTTAGACAAACACTAGAAAGTTTTTTTTTTTTTTTTTTTTTTTTTTTTACACAAAGAAGCACAGACACATGAAATAAGTTACCAAGTGCACTATATAATGTGGTAAATAGTTGTACGTTAGGGACTTTCACAACTCAACTTGATGTTATTTTGGAGAAATCGGGTGGACTGGAATGTAAAGCTTTGTTGGGGTTAAAAGCGTTATCTCATCAAAATTTCTAATGTTCTCATGTTACTGATTTTTCACTTCCTATAGTGAGACATGCTAAAATATTGGTGTAGTTTTTCTGTTGTATTTTTCATAGCAATCTATTGCCTGTACTAAGAAACATAACAAAATACCCTGGAACATGTTTGATCTGAATACAGTAGCTTTTGGGTAAATATTTCAGATATTGATATGAGGGCAGCAAAGGCTTGTGGTAGGCAGAGATTCAGATTCAGCATCCTAGGTGTGAATCCCACTCCCAGTCATCCTTAATGAGTCTGTACATTATCCTCTTGTCTGTAATGGTTTTATTCTAGATACTCCGCTTTTGCTTCCACATCCCTGAAAACAGGCTACTTAGATTAACTGGTGGTTAACAATTGGCCTTGTGTGGGTGTGTGCATGAGTGGGTTCTGTGATCAAATGACCTCCTTTCCAGAGTTATTTCCTGTCTTGGCCCCAGTGTTCATGGGATCAGTTCTAGACTCTCACCATCCTTTAATTAGATTAAGTGGGACTAAGGGCTATATTATTATGATTCAGTAATGGTTTGTATCCATCTTATAGTTCTGCAACAATCACTAGATGCATACTTTAGGGACTGGAGTATAATTAAAAATTCTGTTCCATGCCACACCCTTACCTAACTACTTCCTCCAATCAGTAAATTATATCTGCAACATGGATGACAAGACACAGACATGCATATCGGTATTACTAGCTGTAATGCATATATTTAACACATAATACATACATAAAAAATCTGTAAACTATCCTGTGATCAATTTAAACATTCTTTATTTCATTCCATCACACTACGTTATTAATGTGGTATATAGTCTGTAACATGGAGGGGAACCAATCTTCAAAATATATGATAACCAACATTATTTCCATCAGAAATGCACTGACACTATTTGATGTAGCGATATCACGATGCCAGAATTTTTGTATTCAATAACAATAAATTTCATGACATTTGAAACCTATTTGATACCACAGCAAAAACAGAAATCCATTTTACCAGCTTTTTAATTAAAAGTGCTTCCATTATTCAAATTGACTATATTGTGCCATTTTCTGTCACAGAATATAAAATATATAAATACTAATAGTAATAGAAAGTTTAAAATAGTGGTATATCAATGAAGTACAGTTGCCCAGCTATCATTTACGTAAACTAGTATTGGCATTCATGAATGTGAAATTACAATGTAACACCTGAATTTAATTTGTGATAGATACAGGGATTCATCCAGTGTCACAGTGAATTGGCAGATATTATAATTTAGGAGCATTTCATCAAAGGGCTTATAAAGAATGATATCATCATGGAATACCTGATTTATCATTCCATGTGCACATTCTAATTTCATTCTCTAAAATTTTCTCTCCTGTAACTAAAAAAATACTGCTTAGATCAATACTAAAAATAAAAATTCAAACATTATTATACATATACTGTATTCCTGAATTAGTGAATTCCAAGATAATTTGGGATATACTTATTTAAAGAAACTATTTAAAGCTGTTTTTGCAACAACATGCTTTTAAAGTCTGCTTTATTAGTGAACATTTAGTTAACATTTGCCATTGTAAGATTTGTATTTGCATCATTAGATAGATAGATAGATAGATAGATAGATAGATAGATAGATAGATAGATAGATAGATAGATAGATAGATAGATAGATACTTTATTAATCCCAAGGGGAAATTCACAATAGCTGGTAAAAAAAAAAATAACTAAAGGGTAATATCCAACAGATGAGTTAAATTAATTCAGACTTCCAATTTAACAAACTTCTGTGGCTTTAATGTCCAAATCTGTCTGTCCCCTTTTTACATTTGTCCCAACTTCAAGTCTGTATTTTTCTTTTCTATTTTACATTATTCTATTATTTAAAAAATCCCATAAAAACAACCTTTGCTCTTTGTTAGGAGTGAGCTGGGCACCAGTGATTAAAAATTATCTTTTGTTACACAGAGACTTGCATACCAGTGTGATCCAAACAAAAAAACCCCAGATTTGACCCACAAATTCCTGCGGGTTTATCCAAGGGATTCTGGCTTCCCTCAATGACAGAAAGTTTCAAATTTCTTAATTCAGCCTCCGGTTTCACCAGATCAGTAAGAAAGCTGTGGTCATACTTCATATTTCATGTGCTGTTGGTTGGAGTACCTGTGTTCTAAGAAAGTCCTGACAAAACAAAGCATGCAGTAAACACTATAAATCTATGGTTTAGTGCATTCAGTTCTTCAATTTGTATAACACCTAAAGACAAACAGCAGCTAATATATACATAAAATATACTGTGAGTACCATAGTGGACAGACAAGCATCCTGAAGAGGATGGAGGATGATTCCTTACCCAGGTGGGATGCCATAATTAAGGATGGACTGGGGAAGGCATCAATGATTGGATCCTTTATCCCCCAATATGCTAGGGAGCAGCATTATTGGGTTAAGATTCCTACAGGGATACCCAAACGGCATGCTAGGACCTGTTGTCTTGTGGGACATCCCTTTTGGGTTCCTTGTGGCCCACCAGAAGGAGCTACCAAGATTAGTAATCCCTGCTTTGAGGGACTTCTGTTTGACTCAGAGGTGCTTCCAGTGGGCTACACCATAGCACTGGAAGTGCTTCCGGGTCAGAGATAAAAGAAGCTGCTCAACCTCATCCAAGGAAGTCAAAGTCAGACAAGGAGGAAAAGTCTATTGTTGTGGCGTACTACACACAGAATTGTAGAAAGGCCTATAAAGGTACTGGAAAGAATAAAATAACTGCATTTAACCCTGTGACCATGGCTGTGTTAGTTGTGTCAAGGTTGGAGGCTCAGTGATGCCCGCTATCTTTCACAATATACATATTGTGACCAGTGTCACCGCTGGTTACCCCATAATGGCTGTCCTTAACAGTGGCGACCGTCGCTCATATACAGTTCAGTAGTTCCCCTGCTCCATTTTTCCTCCTGCATAGCACCACCAGGGTCATATTCTTATGCTCTTAACTGTGCGCTGCCTTTCTGTTAAACAGTAAACCTATGACAAAGAAACACACCTGCCCTGCAGAAACTCCCTTTTAAACAGTATTTTAATGAGAAATAAACACATTCTTGCCCTTCCCCTTTGCAGGATCAGCTGCAGGCTTGCACGCTAACTGCGCAACATGTTTCTCCCACAAGGTTTATTACATTTAAAAGAATGAGCCCCAGCCAACCTAACAGCTCACTCTCCTGTCCTCTCTCTCTCAGACTTCATCTACTTCAGTTGTTGCTTCTGAGCCGTTGAACCCGCTTGATGGGGAGGATTTTGTGTTTTTTGTCCTGAAGATGGAATGCTGGACTGGCACATTTGTCAGCTACAACATGTGTGCTTTTCTGATGTTGACAAACCCCTTCTGAATAAGGTATTGTGTTTGTACCTGCCAGTTGGAAACCTGTTCTCTTTTCCAGTTTCCTGTGCAACTTTGTGACCCAAGCTTGACAATATATATACTGCTCAAAAAAATTAAAGGAACACTTTTTAATCAGAGTATAGCATCAAGGGGATATTGATCTGGTCAGTTAAGTAGCAGAGGGGATTGTTAATCAGTTTCAGCTGCTTTGGTGTTAATGAAATTAACAACAGGTGCACTAGAGGGGCAACAATGAGGCGACCTCCAAAACAGGAATGGTTGAACAGGTGGAGGCCACTGACACTTTTCCCTCCTCATCTTTTCTGACTGTTTTTTCACTAGTTTTGCATTTGGCTACTGTCAGTGTCACTACTGGTAGCAAGAGACAATACCTGGACCCTACACAGGTTGTACAGGTAGTCCAACTTCTCCAGCATGGCACATCAATATGTGCCATTGCCTGAAGGTTTGCTGTGTCTCCCAGCACAGTCTAAAGGGCATGGAGAAGATTCCAGAAGACAGGCAGTTACTCTTGGAGAGCTGGACAGGGCCGTAAAAGGTCCTTAACCCATCAGCAGGACTGGAAATCTGCTCCTTTGGGCAATGAGGAACAGAATGAACACTAATAGAGCTCTACAAAATGACATCCAGCAGGCCACTGGTGTGAATGTCTCTGACCAAACAATCAGAAACATACTTCATGAGGGTGGTCTAAGGGCCTGACGTCCTCTAGTAGGCCCTGTGCTCACTGCCCGGCGCCGTGGAGCTCGATTGGCATTTGCCATAGAATACCAGAATTGGCAGGTCCACCACTGGTGCCTTGTGCTTTTCACAGATGAGAGCAGGTTCACCCTGAGCACATGTGACATACGTGATAGAGTCTGGAGAAGCCATGCAGAACATTATGCTGCCTGTAACATCGTTCAGCAAGACTGGTTTGGCGGTGGGTCAGTGATGGTCTGTGGAGGCATATCCATGGAGGGACACACAGACCTCAACAGGCTAGACAATTGCACCTTGCCTACCATTTAGTATCGGGATGAAATCCTTGGACCCATTGTCAGACCTTACGCTGGTACAGTGGGTCCTGGGTTCCTCCTGGTGCACGACAATACCCGGCCTCATGTGGCAAGAGTATGCAGGCAGTTCCTGGAGGATGAAGGAATTGATACCATTGATTGGCCCCCACGCTCGCCTGACCTAAATCCAATAGAACACCTCTGGGACATTATGTTTCAGCTCATCCTATGCCACCAGGTTGCACCTCAGACTGTCCAGGAGCTCTGGGATGCGGGTCCAGATCTAGGAGGAGATTCCCCCAGGAAACCATCCATCATCTCATTAGCAGCATGTACTGATGTTGTCAGGCATGCATATAAGCATGTGGAGGCCATACAAACTACTGAGTACAATTTTGAGTTGCTGCAATGAAATTTCGGGAAAATGGACTAACTGCCACATCATTTGTTCACTTTGATTTTCGGGGTGTCTTTGAATTCATCCCTCTGTAGGATGATAAATTTGATTTCATCAAATTATGTGGTATCCTTTTGTTCCTAACACATTACCCAGTCCATATCAGTGAAGATATCCAGCATGATTTTTTTCCATTGAGATCTGATGCGTTTTCAAAGTGTTCCTTTAATTTTTTTGAGCAGTTTATATATATAACAGATTGACATATTTTTTTAGTTGGAAACTACAAAAATGAATTAATGACCACACTAAGTTTTAAGATGTGTGTTTCACATGTGCTCTGGTGCCCCTAAGACTGTCATTGTAAGCCATTGTAGGAGACACTTATTTTAAATTTATAACCAATGCTTAATTTAATAAAACAAGTCATCTGGACAAATACTGTAAATATTTTTAACACAGATGTGGGATACAACTGACTTCAAAATTATCATTTAATACACTGGCAAATGACTACTAAAATGCAGTTGCACAGTGCAAAAGACAATATGCTTTTCAAATCTTAGATTATAGACAGACTATTCTAATAAGAAACACTTTTTTCTCTTTGTAAAAACTTGATTGCTTTGTATGGATTGTAATAAAATTAATAAAAATTAAAAAAAAAAAAAAAAAAAAAAGAAACACTTTTTTTAAAAAAGAAACATTTATGGAGAGACTAAATATTGTGAACTTTATGAAAAATTGAACACTGACATAATGTTGCTATACCAAATTTGTATCTATGTTATGAGAGGAGGCAACTTTCCTTGCAACTCTAAAGTGTCTGGGCCTCAGGCCAGGAAGTTGACTTTACCCCTCCCAGGGTTTTCTTATGAAGGCAGTCCTCAGAATACCTTCAGGGGTCTAGGATCATGCTTTGAAAATTCTGGACTTCAGAGCACCAAATCGTAATTAAACAGCAAGGCACCTGATAGCTTCACCTTCACTATGTAGAAACCCTTTCCTGACATCCAAAATTTTAGGAGCCTTTCCAGCATCTTCTTCAAAGCCACCATGGTCTGTCTCTTACTCCAGCGCCTTCAAAGTAGTTACTTCTGAAGCCCCCTTTAAATAACTGTGTTATACTGCTCCCTAGTGGCAGTTTTTGCACACTAGCACTTAAAGAAGCTCTCCATTCAGCATTACGGGTTTTCCTACAGTACATCTCTCCCCATGTCTGCTTGGGTAAATAAACAATATTCACACAGAGATTATAAAGATGATGTTAGCCTATCAATCAAACTGTCCATTTACAATTTTAAAATATCTGAATAATTAGCATGAAGCATTGAAGTCAAAAAAGGAATGTGTCTGTTTTTCATGTATTAATAAACATGTGCAGATATCAAAATACATAACAGTATCAATTTTGGCTAAGATTAAACACGAATTCTTACTGATATATTTAAAACTCAAACAATACTGGGTTAAAGAGTTACTTTGCATGTCTCTGGGTAGTTACTGCTGCCAAATATGTTATAAATATTTTTTCATCTATTTAAATAAAATCAGCTTCTATCTTGAAGTAAATTTTTTTCTGAAACACAACGGACATTGTCAAACCACTTACAAATAAACAGAAACCAAGGTAATCATAATAAATAAAAGGTTTATTGGATTATTATCGTCATGCATACAGAGCACAATGGAATTTTAGTGACACATGCTAATCAACATGCCACACGTCACCACTCTCTTATGGCACTCTGGTGCCATAATTAGTTAGTACCTTGAAACGTCTGTGTTCCTTACATGAAAAATCTTAGATTATAGATATACTATTATAATAAGAAACACATTTTTAAAAAAAATCAGAGCTCAGAAAGGTTAAGTGACTTGCCTAAGGTTACACACCAAAGGAGGTGGAGGAGGTGAGGAATAAACCATCTGCTTTGGGGTTTAAGTCACACACCACAGGCAGGTCAGGTCAGTTTGGGGAGTGTGCACTGGTACAGTGCGTTGCCACACCCACCACATGATGAAACAGCTTGGGATCCTGGTTGGCAACCTCCCAGGCAGACATGCGGTCCAGTCCCACCCTAAGGAAATGACCCTGTATCTGTCGCAGCCAGGTGTTACATGGGCGTCCCCTTTGCCTGGTCCAGCCACTCGGCTAATCACCAATGAGGATCCTGCGAGCTGGATCACTCTTGGGGAATTGCGTCATATGGCCATAGTGCCGTAACTGACACTCCCTCACAGTGCAGGTAATGTCCCTCATTTGGGACTCCATGAGCAACTGCTCATTCAACACAAAGTCAAACCAGCAGTACCAAAGGATTCTCCGAAGAGGCACAGTACCAAAGGAGTCCAGTCTTTGTCTCAGGTCACTAGATAACGTCCATGTCTCCCAACCATATAGCAAGACAAGAAGCACCAGGACTCTAAAGACTTGGACCTTCGTCCTTTTGCATAGATATTGGAAGGGTCCCCAGAGACAAGAATGTCACTGCCAAGGTAAGTAAACCTCTCAGCAAGGTCAACATTCTCTCCACAGACAGACACACTGCTGATGGCTGTGCCCAAGATGTAATTAAAGGCCTGGATCTTGGTTTTTATCCAGGACACTCACAAGCCCAGACACTTAGACTCCTCGCTCATTCTTAAGAGATTCTTAAGATCACAGCATCGTCAGCAAAGTCAAGATCACTGAATCTCTCTTCACCAACAGATGCCCCACAGCTGCTGGACCCCACAGCCTTGCCCAGCACCCAGTCCATGTAAGCATTGAACAGAGTAGGAGTAAGAACACACCCCTGACGAACCCCAGAATTAACTGGGAAAAACACAGAGGTTCTGCCTCCACTCTGCACAGCACTCACAGTACCAGTGTACAGGCCAGCCATGATATCCAGCAACCTTAAGGGGATCCTGCGAACCCTCAGGATGTCCCACAGAGCAATTCGATCAACTGAGTCAAACACTTTACAAAAATTGACGAAGGCTACAAGGAAACTGCTGATATTCTCGTTTGTGCTCCATGAGAATCCTCAGTGCCAGGATGTGGTCAATGGTAGACTTCTTGGGAGTAAAACCAGACTGCTCCAGTCGCTGGTAGGTGAGCAAGTGATCATAGATCCTATTGAGGACGACCCTAGCAAGGATCTTATCTAGCACCAAGAGCAGTGTTATCCCCTTGTAGTTGCCACAATCCAGGCAATCACCCTTCCTTTTCCAGATAGGGACGACAAGTCCCGTTTTCCAGTCAGTTGGGATGACGCCAGTCTCCCAAATGGAAGCAAAGATTGCTTGCAATGCCAGGAGGACAGCTTCACCACCAGCCTGGAGAAGTTCATCCCGGACACCACAGATCCCTGCAGCCTTCCCTCCCCTCAGCTGGTTCACCACCTGTGAAATCTCAGTGAGAATGGGTGGTTCACAGCTAATTGGAGGATCAGCCTCAAGAACCGTGGACACAGCGATGTCCAACATCCTATCTGGAGGATCAGTTTTAAACAGCTGCTCAAAGTAGTCAGCTCAGCAGGTCACAACTGCAGTGTTATCCGTAAGGACCATTCCATCAGCCGCCCTAACTCTGACTCTTCGAGGAATAGATTTGGATGTGCGTAATGCTTCGATTCCTCTGTAAGCAGGACGTGGGTCACTAGACCACAGAAGGTGTGTCACTTTCTCACAGATTCATCTAACAAACACCTCCTTATCTTCCCTCAGAGCACTCACCGCCGTTCTTCTCAGATCCCAGTACAGACCAGAGTTTCCATCAAGCTGTGTGCTGCACCTCCTCTCGATGATAACCAGGGTGCCCTGAGAGATGAAACATTTCCTTCTTGGAACACCGGTAACACCAACACAATCCTCAGCAAACTTCAGGGTCTTGTCACAGAAGGTCTCCCACATCACATTAGGATTAGCAGTTGCACCCAAATCCACAAGTTCCTCACATAAGCTGTGTGCAAACTCATTAGAAACAGCCTGATCTTGGAGCCTGGCCAAGTCCAGCCTTTTTTTCCTAGTAGGTGGTAGCCTACTGGTCCTAAGCTGGATCTTCAGAGTAGCAACAACAAGTCTGAGGTCAGAATTCACAAACTGGGCACTTCTGTAGACCCTGCAGTTTTGCAAGCGCCTCCAGCGTCTGCCCATGAGGATGTGATTGATCTCCTTCACCGCACCACCAGTATTGGAGTACTAAGTCCAATGATGTGGCTCAGGGCACTGGAACCAGGATCCAGCAATTTGCAGCCCTTGATCTTTTGCAAAGTCATGGAGCCACATTCAGCACGGTCACCAGACCCATGGAGACCAAGACAATCCTTATAGCCAGCCCTGTCAGTGCCAGTAGTTGCACTGAAGTCACCCATGACCAGAGGAGTGTCACCTCGTGGGCACCCATCAGCTACCAAGCAAAGTTGAGAATAAAATGTCTCCCTAACCGAGAGATCACTCACCGTGGTCAGAGCATACACCAAAACAACAGACAAGGCACCCAGGGAGTGCAGTAATCTGAATGTCATAATACACTTGTTGAAAGGAGTGACATCGGACACCATTGGAAGAAGCCGATCCGCTACAGCAGCAGCTACTCCCTGAGTAGGACAGCCATCAGAACGACCAGACCAACAAAAGGTGTATCCACCTACAGAGATCTGGCCAGTCCCAGGTATACGCACCTCAGAGAGTGCCACCACTGAAATGCAGAGTTTACGAATGTCCTCCAACAGCAGAGGAAGATGATCATCATGCCAGAGAGACAAGACGTTCCACGCGCCTACCTGGATGGGCCACCTCAAAATAGGACACAAGTGCTGCCATGCAGCAAGTGAAACCTCAGCACCACACCAGTTCTGATTCCCAACAGGCCTGACCCCATTGGCTCACTGACGGTTTAGACTCATCCGGGGATGGGGCTCCTGAGGGCTTTCCCCCATCACCTTCATGATGTGAGCAGCCTTCCTAAGGGTGGCTGCAGCAGAGCTACTCCCATGGAGAGCAGAAAGGAGTCCTTTCTGTTGTCTAACAGCTGTGTGAAGTTTTTTTTTATGGTGGCTGTAGTGCCTATCCTGCCATCAACCCTCCAACACAATACAACTGGCCAAAACTGTAGTGAGCAAATGCCAAAGTAAAAACATAGCCAGATTCCCTTTTAACACTGGCTAAAATAAGAAAAAGTAATAATAAAGAACAGATAAATGCAGTTCATTTAGATAAGAAATAAGGAGTGAATGTGCGATGTGATGCAGTGTGATGCAATTATGATACAATGTCCATTAATGTCACATACTCAAATGTAGTGCTGAGTGTGAAAAACATTATCAGTACACCTGTCAGCATTTGAAATGACATAGATTTATATCCAACATCCTTAACTTTAAAAGCCACAGCAAATAGCTAGTGAAGTAGAAAATATATACATACTTTTCAGTTTGGCTTCAGTTATCAACAACACCAAAAACAAAAAATTATCACTCTGAAACATTTATAGAGCAACACTTATAAACATCTGGCAAATGCAGGATATTTAGCTTGACATTAATAAGGGTATATTACAAATGAAAAAAACTCAGATGGTTATCTTTAACAAAAAAACTGAAGAAAAAATTTTAAATTAATAGGATTTGATTTGAACACTTATTTTCAGCTTTACAAGAAGTAATATTGCTATTCCTCTGTCTGATTACATATTTCACACAGTGGTACACCCTGGTGCTGCTGTAAAAAAGGAGTGAAGTACACAAAGCTATCAGTCAATTTTTCAACTTCTTTTCATTGAGAAGTCCTGCTAACAGGACCCCAATTTTTACACCTATGAATGTAAGTACCTTACTCCCCATTTCCATGTACCCTTCACTTTGTTGTTCACTTGCCATATTAGTCTCACCTTGTTGTTTACTATTGATTCAGAACAGCTGGTACTTCCATACAGTAGGGTCAACCACCATGCAGCGGAATTACAAAACATGTATGCACAAATACTGGTGTAAAAGTATGTTTACAGTTGTGACTATGCAAGCCCAGTAATTTAAGCACACATGGGATTGTACCTAAGTGCACTGTGCCATTGTGACATACTTTTGAATTAATAAAGTTAATGAAGCTGTTGAGCTAATGAAGGTTTTGTAATAATCATAACCTGCATATCTTTTTCCGTACGAACAACTGCAAAACAATTTTTGCCCACCCCCATATAATGGAGTATATAACAGGAATAAAGGAATTACAGTGACAGAAAAAAACAGTAAGTGGTTTCTGAGCCTATCAAGCATTTGATGTTGTCAGGTATCACACATAGCTGTTTAAAGTGTTCATTGTGTTTCAAGAGGGAGAAATTAAGACATTATACAAAACATAAGTAGACAGCATCCTTATCTCAGAGGATCTGGTATTGTTACATAAATGGCATACACTGCCCTGTATGAAAGTAGCTCTCACATAATTGAAGAACCCTTATATGTAATTAGTAAGGCAAAGAGAAGTAGACAACATGCTAAAAGTTGAAAGAAAGAAAGAAAGAAAGAAAGAAAGAAAGCATTCAACTACAGAAACTAAGACATGTCATTTTGCTTAGCATTCAAGGCCAATTAACACATGAAAAATAACCGGCTTGTCATCAAAATTTTAATGTCAGTCAGCAAATTTCTGCTGAGCTTCAGTAATATAGTAGCACTAAATAAGCTTTCTCCAAAAACTAAGCACATTACTACAAACTTCTGTTATCTAAACAGGGCAACTGAATCTTGAAAACATAGCCCTTCATAGGCAAACTGACTATAATGTAACAACTGGAAATAAACATTTCAGCATTCATTTATTGGAGACACTGACAGAAATGGTAACTAACAGAACATGATCATTTTGGGATAATAAACTAACAAGAAAATATTTTTATTCTGTGTGTGATGAAATTTATGACATGATTTAGCCATACAGGTTAGCCAAATAAATTAATTAAACTCAGAAAAACACAATTGCTCTATTGGTTGGCATTTCAGCTGTCAGAAAAGATTTTGAAAAGATTTTGTCTCTGCACAAGTAGGTACATATGGAAACAAGACTTAAGTAACATAATTTCTACTAACTATTCCATAATGGATATTAAGTGTTTACTCATTACTTTGTAAATACAATTGATAACATAAAAACAGCCCAAGAGTGGCACATACACTGTGGATATCAAATCCTACAATCTTTTATTAAGATTTCAGTGTTTGTTGGTGAAAAGGCTAAAATAACACAAGTCAATCATTCTGGAGACATTTATATAACAAGACAATAATATAATAAGAAAATAAGACATTTTCACTGACAATATCTAATTAAAAAAGATAATTTTTAAAAGAAATAATACAATCGTTTCAAAGTCTTGGTCGCATGAGTGTGCATCCCTTTTATAGCTTGTGTACTTCAGTATGGTAAAGTAAAGTTTTGATATCTGCTGTAAGTTGTTTCATGTGATAAATACACAGCGTGTTTCTGCTGAAAACCTGTAGGAATTCCTCAAGAGTTCACTTAATGGTAAAGGTGGAGAAGAGATGCATTCATGCAACTATGTTTACTTCACAAAGAAGCTTTTTCATACTTATTTTTTCTATTTACTTTTGGGACTGATATTTCTGCATAATTTACTTTTAGATTAAATATTAATACATAGAATTTTATTTGCTTTCTTGTATCATTCACATTTCCATAAATCGATTCATTTTCAAATCCACTTATCCAATTCAAGGTCATGAAGGCGAGAGTCTATCATGCAAGCATCAATTCTTTTTTTCGTTCCATTTATATAGTGCTTTTCTCACCACTCAAAGTGCTCAGCAATTGCAGGCTAAGGGCTTTGCTCAAGGGCCCAACAGAGCAGAGTCCCTTTTGGTATTTATGGGATTTGAACCGGCAACCTTCCAATTGCCAGTGCAGATCCCTAGCCTCAGAGCCACCACTCCACTCAGACACGAGGCAGTAACCAAGCTCAGTTAGGGAGCCAGTTCAACACAAGACATACTTACTAACAGTAAGACAATTTAGAATCATCTTATATCCTTCCATTAAGAGCTGTTTTTTTATACTGTATACTGGAACATATACACCATAAACTGAAAAAGATATGCACTGTAGTGAAAGGAATACACTTTCTAATGAAACACATATACTATATTGAAACATATATCCTCTGTTGCACAAAGCATGCATCCCATAATGAAATACAGCATACTGAGGCATACATCATTTATTCTGAATGTAAGAAATATATAATTAAGTTATATTAAAATAAAAAAATAAACTAAATTAAATTAAACATAATTTTCAGGAAGCTACCAGCTAACTCCTACCTTGAACATAATGCTGCCAGAAAAGGGTGCAGTTAGCACAGAGATTCTGAATTTACATTTATTTGCTTAGCAGATGCTTTTATACAAAGCAATTTACAAAAGAGGTCAAAATATTAATACTGGAATGAAAAAATAGAATTTAACCTTTATTTTCTGGAATTCATCTATAAAATATAATTTGCATCAATGAAGTGTTTTTTAACTTGTGCTTGTGTTTACTTCAGGCAGGACTGAACATATTCTGTGCTATGAGGTGACACAGTGCATGTATGGAATAGCAGTTATAGTCATCTACTTGAATACACCTCAGAGCACCTTGACCACGATGGTTAAAAGTTTTGGTCTGATGGCACCACAAAACATCTGAAACCAGGTGAGTATCTATGTATTATTTGTGACAAATGCAGGTGAAGCTTTGTTTAGACACACTTCCATACTAATTCAATTGTGAGAGTGTATACATAACTGTGATTGCAAATAAAATTATTACTAACTAACTTAAAGAATGGATAATGACATAAAGATGCAAAAACTGGCAAAAAATAGATTCAGCATCAAAACGTTTAATATCAAATCTGAAAAACATCAATACAAATCTATTAAATGCCCTGTTCATGAAATCATATTATGTCATTAAAATAATTTCCCAGAAATGTGCATTCTATGTCACACACAGAGCATTAAAAAAACACAAAACAAAATAGGAATGGAAATACTGAATGTGAGAGAAAATTTTCAATGATAGCAAATTAAAAAAGCAACAATGAGGATAAATTGACTTTTCACAGGGTAATTATTATCAATATATAACTTATTCTTTAATTTCTAAACTTTAAACTAGCTGAACAGAAGAATATGTGAATTTTTCAATTCAATAATCAACTTCTCCACTACAGTAATCCCTCGCTATATAGCGCTTTGACTTTCGCGGCTTCACTCTATCGCGGATTTTAAATGTAAGCATATCTAAATATATATCACAGATTTTTCGCTGGTTCCTGGATTTCTGCGGACAATGTGTCTTTTAATTTATGGTACATGCTTCCTCAGTTTGTTTGCCCAGTTGATTTCATACAAGGGACGCTATTGGCAGATGGCTTAGAAGCTACCCAATCAGAGCATGTATTACATATTAACTAAAACTTCTCAATGCTATAAGATATGCTTCCCGCGCGGTGCTTGATTGTTTGCTTGTCTCTGCCTCTATCTCACCCTCTCTGACATTCTCTGCGCCTGATGGAGGGGGTGTGAGCAGAGGGGCTGTTTGCACAGAAGCTGTTTGCTTAAAAGATACTGACGCTCCTCTAAAAAATGCCGCTTTATTGCGGTGCTCGGCATATTTAAAAGCACAAAAGCACACGTATTGATTTTTTGATTGTTTGCTTTAATCTCGCGCTCTCTCTCTGACGTTCTCTGCGCCTGACGGAGGAGATTTGAGCAGAGGGGCTGTTTCAATAGAGGCTGTTTGCTTAGAAGATACTGACGCTCCTCTGAAAAATGCCGCTTTACTTAAAAGCACACGTATTGATTTTTTGATTGTTTGCTTTTCTTTGCGAGCGCTCGCTCTCTCTCTTAAATTCTCTGCTCCTGATGCAGAGACTCATTTGAAGAAAAGATATATTTGCATTCTTTTAATTGTGAGAAAGAACTGTCATCTCTGTCTTGTCATGGAGCACAGTTTAAACTTTTGACTAAAGGGTGTTATTTCATGTCTAGAGGGCTCTAATAATGTTAACAGTGTGGGAGAGTTTATAAGGGCGTAAAATATATAAAAATAACCATACAAACATGGTTTCTACTTCGTGGATTTTCACCTATCGCGGGGGGGTCTGGAACGCAACCCCCGCGATCGAGGAGGGATTACTGTATTACTGTTCACCTAACGATGGAGCACTCTAAATGCACTGGTTCTTTCTAGCTGGGCATTCAGTCCAAAGTTTTTCCCACACAATGTCTTTGATAGCCTCTTCTTATGTGAAAGGCTCGCCATACTGACACTTTTATGTTCTATTACATAACTTGCCTTCAAGATGAATGTTTGGATATAAAAAATGTTTGTTGAAACTATTTGCCACCCTACTTTCCTTTTTCCCAGAGCAGAATGGTTAATAGCATAATTTAAATACTTCCTTGAAAACCGATAGCAAATGTTACACTTCTTTTAAAATACACTGCTTTCTGTCGAACATTGGTATAGGAGCATTTTGGAGTCCATTCTTGATTAACCGATAATATTCAGAACATGCTTTTTTCCTTTTTTGAAGTACACAGATGGAAAGAAAGCATGCAATGACTCAAACCAACAGTTAAGATATAGCACTACTTATTGTGTGTTTTTTGTATAAACAAGAACATCATTTGAGCAAGCAGACCTATAGTGTGGCTGGCCAAATGTTTTAATACATTTTGACCCCAGCTTGCTGTTTACATTAAAGTGCTATACATGTATTATTCAAATAATACATTTTAAATATTATTTTACTTTCTCTGTACATTTTTGAAGTGTAGCTATAGTGACTATAAATTTTCACTTTTGGAAAGGCTTTTGCTCCAAAACACATGTCAACAATAACTAATTCAGCAGTGAATAACTCTGGACGTGCTTGAGTGCATCCTTCAATGGACTGGTGCCTAAGCAAATGTTCACTTTTCCAGGGATGAGCTCCAGCTTCTGGTGATTCTTTATTACATAACAAGATAAGAAGTTTGACAAACAGGAGAAGCCTATCTAAAGCAAGAAAGACAAACATTAGCACTAGCTGTAAAGCAATTGGGGCAGTGTCATTAACCGCAACATAAATAAAGTAATAATTAACGCATACTTTGTTATGGATTAAAAAAAAAAAAAACAGGAGAGAACAAGGTGAATAATTACAAACAGCAATGACAAAAATAAAAAGAAAATAACAAATATTGAAAGAGTATTTTAGTGGATTAAATACAGAGGACATTCTGCAAAGAAGTGATGACTGCAGGGAGGGGACAGCATCACAACCAAGTCAGAGAATGTATTGTCATGTATGCAGGGAGCCTTCCTAGGCAACATATAAAAGTGGTCTTCTCTTTCAGAAAAAAATCTCATTTTAGGATTGAAAAGGTGAGAAACCACATTAACATTATACTGTTTACTAGTAAACCTGCAATACTGAACAAATGTTGCTGCAGTACTGAGTAATTTCATAAAATGTACAATTTAGAAACAAAAATGTACAGTTATGCAGCAGGTAATTCTTCAACTGAAAGGGCTTGCTACAACAGCAGCACATGTGACAGCCTAAATGAACATTTCTCCTGTCACATTTCTGTGTTCTGCCATAAGAAATGGACATTAAACTTTGGAAATCAGAGTACTATATACTCCATTATGAACAGATGTTGCCTTATGCAGTCACAGACAGGGCATGGAAGGTGACATATAAAAAAGCAGATGCTCATCATTAACCAATATGTACTCTGGGCTCTTAACAGGTATACTGGGGGTTCTAAAAATGATCTCTAAAATGCACCTCATAATAACCCTTAAAGTCCAACTGATGATGTTTTTGACAGAGAAACTAACTGGTGGGGTCTAAATTAGGTCTGAAAACAAAATTTGAGAATACAGTATTATTGCAGTGGTTCAGTTCATTTTTGATAAAATATTTTTGTGGATATTGGAAAAAGACCACAAAATCAGTATGACATAATCTTTTAAAAATTACCTATTTGCTAAACTATTCTCTTCCAAGATACCAATTGTGTTTATATTGTGTCAGAAGAGTTCCATGTACTTGTGTTCAATAAAACTTTACAAATAATTGTTTCTGTAAAAAGTTGCAGGTAACCTCTAACCTTGTATAAAAATGTGAACATGAATGTAAATATATAAGTGAAGTCACAATTCATTTAAACTGCAATATTACAAACAACATGTTACATAGGTACTACTATATTAAAGGATAAAATAGCAATAATCTTTCATTTATTAAACTCTTATGTCGGAGCAAGTGTCATATGACTGGTTTGGGTTTGCTGCTATTTACAGCTTTAGCTAGGGCATCAAAAATGCTAGAGCTGGCTCTGGGTTCAAGTTTATTAAAAAAAAATAGCTTGGGAAGAAGTACAGTAACCCTTAACCAGATGTTTGAAAAAAAAAATACTTTATATATTTTATATATTGTGAACATTGCCCCGGACACAGACAGGCAGACACGTTCAAGTCCTCCAACACACTTTTATTTTTAATTTCTATTTACACAAGTCCGTGCTCATAAGCCCCAATACCCCTCAGTCTAGGCCAATCAATGCCTTCTCTCTCTCTCTTCTTCAAGCCGCCTCCTGCCTCCTCCAAAGACCTTGTCACTCTGCCACCGGACTCTTGTTCCTTCTGCAGGGAGGCGGCTCCTTTAAATAAGCACCCGGATGTGCTCCAGGTGTGTTCCTGGCAATCTCCCACCGACACAACCCGGTGTGGCGGAAGTGCTGAGGTCTAGGGGCTTCCTGGTATTGGGGTCCCCCTGGCGGTAACTCCGGGTCCCTACAGGGTCGAGCTTCCCAGCTCTTTACCCGAGGCCTCTAGGGCGGTCGCCCCCTCGAGGTCTGCAGGAGGCACAAGCCCTCCTCCTGTCTTCTCAGGCGTCCCGGCTGGGTACCACCACCATCTGGGTATGACAATATATAGATTTTATATTGTCATTTGTGTATGCACAATACTGTAACAATATTGACTTTGGTTTTTTTTTTCAACCATATGGATAGGAGCTTCTGCAAAAAAAGCCCTCTGAAGTAGATAGATTATTTGAGAACATGTTGATATTCTTCACTGTGGATAAAAAAGTACTACTCTCTACCATGTGCAACAACATTGAATATGTACTCAAAGTCTAATGCACAAAAGAAGACAAAAGGCAAATATTTTACTCATACTTACAGTACAGAATATTACATTCATCTAAAAGTTTGTTTATTTCTTCTGCACTGACAAATTCAGGTCTGACTAGATTACAGTCCCTTAGCTGTGACTGTTTAGGCTCATTCGGTGATAACAGTGCTATCAAAATATGCTCTGAAACATGCAGAAGACTATAATTTAGAGAAACCAGGTACTGGGTTCAAAGTTTAATTCAATTTTGTTTATTCTTGTATTGTACTCTTCACTGAGTGCAGGGACAGAGCGCTGATGGAAGAATGTGCTGCCAAGTAAAACTAACAAGGCCAAGAACTGCACAAGAAAACACAAACAACAAAATATGCAATCCAAAATGTTACAAAGGCATCATTAATAAATTAAACTTCTAAGATATACATTTATATAAACTTTGTTTTTGAACTGGGGACAAAAAAAAAAAACACAGGAAGCAAGACAACTGGAAGAATGATTTAGAAATTAGTCTGGGTCAAGCCACCAGGTTGCAGGTAGCAATGTGTTATCAACACAGCACAAAGTGATCAAGATGGCCACTTTTCCATACCCAGCCCTTTGTATCCACCGAAAAAGCTAACAACCAAACTCATTTTTCCATGGGAGAGGAGACAAATTTGTAGGGTCTAATTTTGCTTGATGTTGTTCAGAGTGTTTCAAAGGAAGCAGGCAATTTGTATGCTTGCATCATGACAAGTATTCCACTTATAAAATACTGTATGTGCCTCCTAAGATCTGCTTTGGTTTCATAATAATGTTTGCAGATTATTTTAAACACTCACTCACTGTGATATTTATTTTAAATGCAACAGGATACAACAAAGTGCCTCCAGGCATTTAACTTCCAACTCATGTGGTATTCCATAAAGCCCTTTCATATTCCAGGCACATTTTAGACAAGCAACATCTACTACCAGTGGCGTGGGATGTATTTTCTTTATCCTCTAGTTGTATAAGGCACAAATGCTTTAATTAATTTGCACAAGTTAATTTTCAAGTTTAATTTAATTTGCACAACTTTGTGATTACACCAGCTGCCTTAGAGGTCTTAGTGTCTTTTAACATACTGGTGACTGTAAACTAGTAAGAGGGTTTAATATAATGTTTTAGAAAGTATAGCTATTGTGAAGTTAAAGGTATTAGAAAGTATGCAGTATGTGTTCTGAGTTGAAATAAAATATGAATCAAACTCACTGCACAAATTACTGACAAAATACAAGCAAAAATTGCATGGAATATATTAATTTACTTTACATCTCCCTGGATTAGTTAACTAATTGACTGCTAGCCTCTTAGTGTGTATATCTGAAGGTGCACACTGAAATCTAAAATATAAAGCTGAACGTGTGTTTACCCCATATGTAATTCCACACCATTGAACTTATCTCCTCCAAATTTTTCAGGCAATCCTCATGTGTACGGGAAAAGACCTTAGGCTATGTTTAATTTTTTTTAAACTACTCCCAGGGAATTTTATTTATAGTGACCACACCTGCACTTTATTAGAGAATTGCTCCAGGGGGCATTTTTGGGGCTTCACATAGGTTTACAAAGTTGCTACCCAACATTTAAGCCAAACTTTTTCCCCCTATAGGAATTTACATACTGACTGCATCTGCATTATATTACAACCTGGTGGTGCTTGGTATCCCAGCTAGTGTGTTATAAAACTTAACATGCTCAACAGTGAAAAACTACCAACTCTGCACCACATTTGACACATTTCTGTATGTGACACAAATTATGCCAGTGATACACTGTGATCTCTTAGTATTAATAATGTGGTGAATGTGTAACCAGGGAAATAAGTGCAAATATAAACAGTACAATGCTTGTGATTAACATTATATAGTCTCCTTGAATGCTTTCTATATAAACAGTGACAAAAAGATGCACCAAGGGAAAAAATGTGTTTAGTTTAAACTCTAACTAGTTTGTAATTCTTGCCTGTTTTCATGTCTGAAAAGCTTACATTTCTTTATTTAAATGCTTTGTTATTGTCTGCAATTGGAGAGACAGAATTGTGTGCTTCAGCCAAAGCCAATGGAAATTATTACATTTGAATGCATGTTTATTTACATTTGAATTTTCATTCACATTTGAAGAATATTTAAATTTTTTTTTTTTTTTGTAGAGTTTATAAATTCCCTCTGTGTTTTGTACATTTCTTCTTTGTCTGTATGGGAGTTCCTCCAGCTACTCTCATTTTCTTTCCAACCCTGTCCAGAATTGCTGCCAAGATAGGCTCTGTACATTGGCCTCCAGCCTTACCCAAAACCCTACAATAAATTAAGCAGGTTTGAGCATGTTACATTTTATGATACAATGTAACTTTTTACTAACCTAATATTTACCTTTTGCAAAGGCAGAAAATAGTCATTTATAATCATTTATCTCTCTTGTATTCATCGATGATTAATTAATAACATTCTTCACATAATAGGATCTGGCGAATTATTCTTAGCTTTCCCTTATGACATTTTTGAAATCTTAATTATAAGACTTTTATCCCTCTGTATATTTCCCTCTATACACATTCTTAAAAGGCTCTTATTAAACAATTAATTTTTCTCCCTGAGATCAGATTAGAACACAATGCAGAGATACACTCCTAGAAGTACTCTCGACTTCTCTCAATTTACTTGCCCGTTATCCACATTATACATAACTTTTGTAAATTTAACATTATTCCTCATTGACCTTTTCACATTTCTAACAAAATGCTTCTAACAGTTATATTTATACTTCTGCAACTAAAACAATTTGTAAAATTATCAATCATGTAAAGCTGAAGAGTGTATCAAGTTAAAAACTATGCAGGATCATAAATCATATGACTAGTTATTTGTGCTTTACAAAGTGTCAATGGTTTCAACATAATATTTTTGTTTAACTGTTTGAATAGAATGCTAGTTTTTACATACTAATACTCTTACAGTCAGGTCCATAAGTATTTGGACATTGACCCAATTTTCATACTTTTGGATCTGTACGCCACCACAATGAATTTGAAATAAAGCAACCATTATGTGATTGAAGTGTAGACTTTCAGCTTTAATTTAAGGAGTTTACTAAAAATATTGTATGAGCTGTTTAGGAATGATGGTCATTTTTATACCTGGCCCCCCTATTTTCAGCAGTTCAAAAGTATTTAGACATTTGACTGACAAGCCGTTCTACAGCCAGGTGGGAGCAGGTCCCACATTATTTCATTAACTATTAAGCATGTAAAAGGTCTAGAATTGATTCCAAGTTCTTAATTTGCATTTGGAAGCTGTCATTATGAACTCTCAATATCAGGTCCAAACAGCTGTCCATGCAAGTAAAAAAAAGTCCATTATTAGGCAGAGAAAACAAAACAAACCCTTTAGAGAGATAGAAGAAACATGATGAGGTAGACCTATCATTGCCAAAGTCAAGAGAAGACTTCAGGAAAGTAAAGACAGAGGGTTTACCACAAAGTGCAAACCACTGGTAAACTTCAAGCTTAGAAAAGGCAGATTAGACTTTGCCAGAAAACATTATACTATTTGCTCATATTTAGCCAAATGCCACAAAACTGATAGGATGATGCTTCACAGTACAGATGGACAATGAGCCAAAACATACTGTACTACAAAAGCAAATCAAGTGCTTTTCAAGGTAAAGAAGTGGAATATTTTTCAAAGGCCAGGTCAATCAAATGACCTCATCGCAATTGGACATGTATTACACTTGCTGAAAACAAAATTGATGGCAGAAAGTCCAACGAACTGGCAGCACCTGAAGACAGCTGTAGTAAAGGTCTGGCAAAGAATCAGTATGGTGGAAACCCAACCCAGAAGGCCATGAGTTTCAGACCTCAGGCAGTTATTGACTGCAAAGAATTTTCAATCAAACACTAAAAAAGATTTCTATATCCATGACTAGCAAAATATCTGCGCTTCGCAGCAGAGAAGTAGTGTATTAAAGAAGTTAAGAAAAGGAAACATTTTAAAAATAACATAACATGATCGTCAATGTAATTGTTTTGTGACTGTTATGAGTGTTACTGTCATCAAGGATTTGATTATCATTACTTCTTTCAATCAGGTTCGTTTTTGGAGGATGTGTTGTGTTCAAGTTACATTCCGTGTTTGTCAACCGTTGTAAAGATAACAGGTTTCATTCATCGAAGTGTTTACTACCCAAATCAGTACTCGTGAATCTAAGATGTTTAACAAGCATTCCCGGTATTAAATTGTGGATTTGCCTGCAAATATTTAGCAGCGTGTCTATGAACTTCATTTAAACTTAAGCTTTACACCTTGCTTTACTATTGAAATGTCTACAAAGGCTTGTTCAGCTTCAGAGGGCTGTTCCTTTCTTACTGCATCAATTAACTTCTCGTCTTCCTCTTTATCTGAGACATCACACACTGCATGCACGGGTTTACCTTTCTCAGTCCTGCAAACTTTAGCAAAGTGGTTCAATTTACCACATTTTTTACACTGTCTTCCTTTAGCTGGACATTGACTTTTTCCACTGTGTGCTTTGTTTCCGTAGTAGCTGCACTTATGAATATGCTTGTATGCGTCACTCGCTTCACATTCTTTTGCAGCCTTCTCAATTGTGTAATGCGTTTTTTGTTCAGCGCTCTTTGGAGCTCTTGCTTGTTGTCTGCGTACTGCGTTCACAGTCAGTTCACGTGAGCCGCTCGGAGTACATGCATTGAAGGTTCTCAGCTGTGCTCGTGCTATCTAGTGCAATCTTGCGATGTCCACGGCTTTATTTAATGTTAGCTAAGACCCGGCACTTAAAAGTTTCTCTCGCACTTTCGCTGAGTTTGTGCCAAACACTAGTCTATCCCTGACCATCTCATCTTCGTTTGCATAAGCACAGTCCCTCACCAGCGATTTAAACTCCGTTACAAAGTGATCAAAAGTCTCATTTGTACCCTGCGTCTTCTCATTAAACTTGTATCTCGCGAATATCGTATTTGTCTTAGGCATGACAAATGCCTCAAAACGGTCATAATAAGTTTTCAGTACCTTGGCTTCCTCCTGGGTGAGAGTCCATGTGTTAAAAATGTCTCTTCCTTTTTCCCCAGTCCACAGGAGCAGGTAGCTGCATTTCTCACTCTCATCTTTGCCTTTTAGAGGGCCAGAAAACATCAGCTCCACGTGCTGTCGGAACTTTTTCCATTTTAACAGGCATTCCCGGTATTAATTTTTTGATTTGCCTGCAAATATTTAGCGGCAGCGTGTCTATTGGATTGCTGCTGACGGACGGCCTTATATGGGCATGCACTCAATTACGTGGGAGGCGTGGGTATGGGGGACGCAATATAGGCAGGCAGCCAACTACTTGGGAGGTGTGGTGATGGGGGACGCAACTCCACCTCACACGGCAACCGAGCTGCAGGCTATGGCCGTATATATGTACGTAAGTAGGATTCAGTTATGACCGTTACGCGTAGAATTTCAAAATGAAACCTGCTTAACTTTTGTAAGTAAGCTGTAAGGAATGAGCCTGCCAAATTTCAGCCTTCTACCTACACGGGAAGTTGGAGAATTAGTGATGAGTGAGTGAGTCAGTAAGTCAGTCAGTCAGTCAGTCAGTCAGTCAATGAGGGCTTTGCCTTTTATTAGTATAGATTGCTAGCTGTCCAAATACTTTTGGGCTCCAAAAAATGGGGGGACCATATATAAAAATGTCTGCCTTTTCTAAACAGCTCATACAATAATTTTGTTAAACCCCTTGAATTAAAGCTGAAAGTCTGCTTGCATACAAATACATTATGGAGGCATAGAGTGCCAAAATTATGAAAATTGTGTCACTGCCTAAATACTTATGTACCTGATTGTATGTATAAAGGGAGGAACTGAAGTAAAACTCCCATACAGCATGTGCAAGACCAAGAACGAGAAAAGCAGTAGACAAGAGAATTTGAGTTTTAAACTAATGACAGTTCTTTAAAGAGAAAGTAACAACATGAAGAACATTGACTTGCTTTGAGTGTTTCATTATAAAAATGAAGAGTTGTGAGGCATACGTTTAAGGCACAAGCTGGAAAGTGTCAGGATAGTATGGCAGGTTAAATTAATAAATAACAATGAAATATTGTACTTTGCAATAATTCAATCAAAAGAAATATGCACTTCCAGCAGTAGAAAACATTAATGCACCCCTGCTTAATTGCCCCCTCAACTGATTATAATGTGCACCAAGGACACCAGGAGGGTTAGTAAATTATTAAGAAGTAACTTAAAGGGCCTAATTATACATAAAGATGGGAAACTTGTTCCAGTTGTCTTAACTATAGAGATGACACATTATTCCAAGGTCAATGTAACTCCCAGGGGTTTTTAAAAGAAAGATTATTGATGCAAGTTTATCTAGAAGGGTTTGTAAAGATATTTCCATGGAACAGAAAATCAGCATTTCATAATATTTGAACATTAGGAACATTTTTGATGAGAACAGGCCATTCAGCTTAACAAACCTGCCAATTCTATATGAGATCAAGTTGAGTTTTGAAGGTCCCTCAACTCCATGTTCTTCATAACTTATACCTTGCAGTACTGAAATCAGCCTAGTTGCACTTCTTTGGCCTTTTTCTTTTTTGTGATCAAATAATCCTTTTCGTACGCTGTGTTGATGTAGATAGAGATGAGTCCACAAAGAGTCCTACATCCTTCTCATAATGTGTACCTTTGGGTTCCAGACCTCCCATTGCATATTCAATCTAACATTTTTACTTTGTACATATAATACATTACATTTAAATTTCATCTGCCACAAAGCTGCTCAAGCCCATATTCCACTGTAATGATTCAACTGATTCTAGATTACCTGTCATTCCAAATAGTTTGGTAGCATCTGCAAACTTACAGTAACCAGCTTGTTATTTATACTTAGGTCAGTTATATGTATTAAAAAAGCCCATCAGCCCCAGCACTGATTCCTGAGGGATACCTCTTTAAATATCACCTAATTCTGATAGGGCTTTTTGCACCATAACTCTTTGCTTCCTGTGTTTGAGAATCGGCATACAGCTCCCTGAATTCACACTTCTTTCACTTTGATGTCTAGCCTCTCAAATAGGACCTTATCAAAAGCTTTCAAAAAATCCGTGAACGGTCTGGCTGCCAGACTCTATTGGAAAGATTAAGGTAAACAATATCATATGTACCTCCACGATCATATTCTTTTGTTGCTTCATCATAGAATACCATCATACTAGCAAAATGTGATAAACCCATCTGACTGCAAATAGGATTGATAATCTACAAATGGAGAAAATTCAAGCTAACTTGCAATATCCAAAGAATAGCTCTTCTTATCTAACTTAGCTCATACATTAACCCAATAATTCTCTACGTGTTGTGAACAAAATGTGTGGAATAAATCATCCATGTTCAGTTTAAAATTTTGTATTTGTGTATGGCAGAGATTTGTGTTATATCCCCACACCAAATTTAAGGAGAGAGAGAAAAATGATTGAATACTAGGGGGCTTTGCTCCCTGTTTGTTTCGATCACGGGACATGAAAGTATCTCTCTGAAAAAGTTACGTCTTGTTCCAGGCTAAAAAGTCTCGTCTCGTCCCAGGATTTTTTTTATTATAATTGAGAAATATAGTTAAAGCATTTCTGTGTGGATAGATACATAATCAAAAATACTCCCAAATCAAACAGATAGAATAAACACTTAAATGAGATTACAGGCATTTCTTCCAAGGAAAGAAATACAAAGTATTGATACAAGGCAGACACTTGGGTTTTCTACCATTGGAAACTATATTTTTTGTTGAATATATAATATGAATGTTAAAATTTCAGAGTTATTAGTTCATCTTTTCTCACGATATACTATTTAACGTAACCTGCATTCTCCTGAGAAAAAAAATCACATTGTACATACGATGAAAGATAACATAATAAAATAACTACCAAGTAAGTAACTGAGTTCATTATCATACATTATCAGTAACTTTAATAACTTCTTGTTATAAAGAATTATAATGATTAGGATTTTCACTTCTTATCCAGTGTCTAGACTTGACTCCAATGCTAATGCAGAACTGAAGCTCATCCTTTAATGAACGGCTCATTTATTTCCTGATAGGTAAGGAGTTATCCTCTCAACATTCCATTCGTTACAAAATGAACATAATAAAAATGACTTGCTCTGCTATGTTACTGTTACAAATCAAACTTTTAAAGAATGTTAGACTAGAAACTTAAAATACAGATTTAAGATAACCAAAGCTTTAGATGTTCCTGGTATCAGTCTTCTTTAAGCACTCTGGTCCTGTAAATAACAGAGAACTGTACTGCAGTGCTAACTCATTTTACTGACTTATTAAGCTGTTTAAGTGAAATGAGAAGTGAATCAAAATGACCCTTTCTGTTGGCTAACTGAGTATATTACAATAACCAAGCTTCCAAGGTATCTTAGCCTTACACCTTGATTACACATACTCAGCCAATAAAAAAATGTGATTTTGTTTCACTTCTCATTGCATGTATAAATGGATAGTACATCACCATACTACTATAAGCTATTAGGGAAACACTTTAGAAAAGGGGTAATTTAGATGCGTCTATGAGTTTATTTTGTCCATGTAATAACATTAACAAATGTTTTTAACATCTAACCAGTATAAAAAAAGACCTTAACAAACGCTTTACTGCTGTTATACTGCAAAATGTGCTTAACAGATGTTTCATAGTAAAACACATTGATACATTACCCTAAGTTATTATTTAAAATTTAACAGAGTATGCAATGAGAGATACAGATGATTAAAGTGGTCTGAACTAGTAAATTTAATTAGTTTAATATTCAGGCTGTAATGCTGGCCAGTGCCAACAGATGGTAGCATGACCCAAAGAGGGGCCTGGTCTTCACTATGTAGTTCTTTCTTTGAATTATAAGGCGACAAGTAAGAGGAAGAAGAAGCTAAAAAGGAGAGACAATGAGAGACAGGGAGATGGAGAATGTGTAAAAGGGTTCAAAATGAATTTTTGAAGGAAACAGATAAATAAGTAATCTCCTTTGCAAAAAAATAGTGAGAAATATTTTCTTTTTAAAAGTTTCAAATTTCGCATAACACAGTGCGTTTCCAACAACTCACCACCCTGTGAGCATCTGAGAATCAAAATGGCAATTGTACATTTCAAATCCATGTCAGTATATGGTTTTGTCATTACTTTTTCTGCTTTTTACATATCACTATACTGTAGGTGCCGTCCACAAGGGTCACCACTAAAGTAATGCTAGAGAAAAGTCACAATGGCAAAAATGAGCTGAAAAGTCCGTACTAGCTGCACTTTTACCCTGTATATTGCTGCAGACCACTGTGGCTATTTTCAGACTGCAATTAAAAGTGTCTCAGATGCATTTTTTAGCTCACATTCAATTTTTTATTTAACTGATTCAAATCTAATATGAATGTGTACTGCTATATACTGTATCCTGAATCTGCAAAATTAATAAAAATGAAATTTTCTGACAGATGAGAGCTGATAAACATGAATAGTAGCCACATGCTGACTTCAAATTGTTTACAGTGTATTATGCCTGGGAATTGGTCAGCTCACAATGTCAAGTGCTCAAAGATGTTTTGAGTTCAATCATCACAGCCGAAAATATCTGCAAGACTCTCTATGAAAAGCCAGAAGTCTACGTGACCATCATCATCAAGTCCTTCCATGAGTACCCTAAATACAAAGAGGACTGTTTGATTTATGTTAGGTAGATTGCCCAGAGGGGACTGGGCGGTCTCTTGGTCTGGAACCCCTACAGATTTTAATTTTTTTTCTCCAGCTTTTGGAGTTTTTTTTTTTTTGTTTTTTCTGTCCACCCTGGCCATCGGACCTTACTTATTCTATGTTAATTAATGTTGACTTATGTTTATTTTTTTTATTGTGTCTTTTATTTTTCTATTCATTTTGTAAAGCACTTTGAGCTACATTTTTTTTGTATGAAAATGTGCTATATAAATAAATGTTGATTGATTGATTGATTGAAAAATAAGCATATGAGGCAGTACATTGCAGAAAACACAAACAAAAAACAAAATTGCAGTAAAGCAATTGGGCTTTACTAATAGGCTTTCTTTTTTTGTATTGCACATTTCTCTAAAATGATTCAATCTGTGTCAAATGAATGAAAGAAATACCATCTTCATCTTTGAAAAAGAGTATAAATAAGGGTTGGGGTAGCTCTGTATTTAACCTGCCAGGCTACCAGAGAGTTTACAGTGATGGTGACAGCACAATTATAATTTTA
This sequence comes from Polypterus bichir lapradei, assembly GCA_026402145.1. Classification (NCBI taxonomy): domain Eukaryota; kingdom Metazoa; phylum Chordata; class Cladistia; order Polypteriformes; family Polypteridae; genus Polypterus; species Polypterus bichir. The sequence goes on along the minus strand of JANRMT010062814.1, from coordinate 123,711,476 downwards.
CCATGCAGCCTTATAAACGGTAACCATATAGATTATACTTGGGCCCTTTAACTAAGGCCAGAAAAATCAACAACATTGAATTCTAATAATTACCTATATACATTTATCCATAAATTCTGTTTACCAAATCCTCGCTAACTTATGCAAAGAATGTAATATCACCATCTGATTAATCCACCACATCAGTTTTTCTAGCCAAAGACCATTTGCCGAAGTTTTAGTGCACTAGGAGTGAATTTAAAGAGTATAATAATCAAGTCATTGAAGGTGGCAAGCACATGAGACAAGATTTGTAGAGTTTTAAATCAAGTTTTAATATAAGCCCAATGGAGAGATGCTTATACCTGCACCCTTATTATTTAATGCACTGGGGGTAGATTTGCAAAACCTTACTTTCAAAAGTTAGGATTTATAAAAGAAAACTTGACAGGAGAACTTGGGTATATTAAAAACAACTCTGGTCCATCTGTACACAACATTTCACAGAGAATGGATAATGATGACACACTTGATAACGTAGGAAACTACAGCCAAACCAGCTTGATGACAGCTCAGGTAGACAATTCAGATCATAGATCTGTTATTATAATATGCATTAATGTGATTAATATAATGCACAGATACTACTTTAGCTGCCTTTTAAGAGAGCTAATACTTCTTATTTGCACTGAACAACTTACAGTACTTGGGTTTCCTCAGTTTATGTATGGTAGGCTTCCAGTTATTACTCCTCAGGATTAGAACCAATGAAACAACCAATGCAATGTTAAATATTTATTAAGTAAAAACACAGGTGCAATTCACTCCCTGCATATCTCTCTATTTTAAAAGAAAATCTTGTGACGAGACGTGATCTTCTGAGTCACTTCAGAGAGGCAGATACACTTTAACTTCTCGCGACACGGTCAAGTCACGTCATACTGACATCCATTGGAAGCATGTTCCTGTGACATGGTGACCTAGGCAAGGAAAATGATAATCAGCCCGGAAGAAGTGGAACTGAAAACCTTGCAGGTCCAAATGGGGTCAGAAATAAAAGACAAAGAGTAAAACACACAGTAGAACTTCATAAAGACGTTTAAAAATGTTGGCGCCACACACATGCAGAGCAGGTTACAGATTATGAAAGCAGTTGAATTCAAAAGGCTAAAAAAAAAAAAATCTTGGCATGATACACACGCAGAGCAAGTTAAAAAATATGACAACACTAAAATTCGAAATTGTCAAAAAAAAGACAGTACAGATTACAGATTACAAAAGGAAATTACTACTAGGTGAAATAACGGAACAGCAAAAAGAGATCAAATATATGAACACAGGTGATATGTCAGAAGTATGTTAATATTGTAAGGCTTTAAAGTTTAAGTCAGAGACTTGTAGATCGTCTAATTCATGTTTCCATCAGGGAAAAGTACTGCTGCTTCCCAATGAAGAGGCGTTTCCGCAAGAATTCAAAGATTTGTTGTTTGGTGAAAGTGAAATCCACAAACACTACAGGCAAAATATACAAATCTACAGTAATCTTTTCGCGTTTGCATCATTCAATGCACAAAACGTTGATTTACACAATAATGGACCATACGCTATGAGAATCTGTGTTCCCGCAACAATTACAGCTACGACAAGTTTAATTGCGAAAAAAACACAATATGCTCAAGTGTATATTAATGATCACGGAGAAGCGATGCAACATAGAATCGAAACAGTTAAACGATCTAATGTAACAGAAATTATACAGACAATAATAGATACAAATCCAAACGTCCAAAAGTTTCGCACTTTACACAAAATTTATCAGCAAAACACGGGCAAAGAAATTTTCTTGGATTTCTATACGAATCCAAAAGATCACAGTCACATCTATACTAATAAAAGGCAAAGCCCTCACTCACTCACTCACTCACTCACTCACTGACTCATCACTAATTCTCCAACTTCCCGTGTAGGTGGAAGGCTGAAATTTGGCAGGTTCATTCCTTACAGCTTCCTTACAAAAGTTGGGCAGGTTTCATTTCGAAATTCTACGCGTAATGGTCATAACTGGAAGCTGTTTTTATCCATTTACTGTAATGGAGATGAGCTTGAACGCCGTGGGGGCGGAGTTTCGTGTGACATCATCACGCCTCC
>JANRMT010062814.1:123642271-123689349 GCA_026402145.1 Polypterus bichir lapradei | reverse complement strand
ATAGATAGAGAGAGATGACAACAACACTCATATCAATGACAAAACAATTACATTAACAATCATGTTACATTATTTTTAAAATATTTCCTTTTCTTTTTCATAACTTCTTTAACACACTACTTCTCCGCTGCGAAGCGCGGGTATTCTGCTAGTGTTTTCATATTCTTTTTGTGTTCTTTTGGGTTTTCACAAAGAATTTGCACCTTTAAAGATATGTATTTTAGGCTTATTGGTGTCTCTAAATTGGCCCAAAATGAGGCAGCAAGTGTGCCTTCCAGTGGACTGGCATACTGTACCGGGGTCACTACTGCTACGATAAGTCCTGGCTCCTTTCAGTCCTGGAAGAGAGGAAGTGTTTTTGGAAAAAGGATGGATGGAAGGATGTACAGGAATACTCTTAGCTTTTATATTGAAGTCTTAATACAAAAAAGTAAATTGAATTGAGTCTTTGTCACATCTTTGGGTGATTTACTGCACATTGCCACATGGTTAAAAACAGACTCCGCATGTTTCAGTCTGAGGTATTGCATTTCCTGAAACACATTTTCTTAGTGAAGTTCTGTACTTAATGGTCATGTTCAAGAATGAAGGCTGGAAGATTCAGAAACTAATCAGCAAGCACAGCAAACATAGCGACTCCACTTAACTTGTCATTCACTAACTCCATTCTTTCCTTTGCTAATGAACTATGGGCCATGACCAAAAAAATAAGACTGTGGATACATGTAGCAAAAACAAGGTTTCATCAAAATACTATTATGAGACTAGAATCTATACTAATAAAAGGCAAAGCCCTCACTCACTCACTCACTCACTTCATGTCGAAATTCTACACGTAACGGTCATAACGGTCGATAACGTCTGCCATGTTGAACTTTCTTATTTATGGCCCCATCTTCACGAAATTTGGTAGGTGGCTTCCCTGAGCTAACCAAAACCAATGTACATACTTATTTCGGTGGTATGACGCCACTGTCAGCCGCCATATTGAACTTTCCAACGTCACTAATTCTCCAACTTCCCGTGTAGGTAGAAGGCTGAAATTTGGCAGGCTCATTCCTTACAGCTTACTTACAAAAGTTAAGCAGGTTTCATTTCGAAATTCTATGCGTAATGGTCATAACGGTCAACAAAATCCGCCATGTTGAACTTTCTTATTTATGGCCCCATCTTCATGAAATTTGGTAGGCGGCTTCCCTGCGCTAACCAAAACCAATGTACGTACTTATTTCAGTGGTATGATGCCACTGTTGGCCGCCATATTGAACTTTTCAACAGTTTTTGTTACTTATGGGCCCATCTTCAAGAAATTTGGTACACGGGTTCCCAACGCTAACTGAATCCTACTTACGTACATATATGCGTCCATAGCCTGCAGCTCGGTCACCGTGTGAGGCGGCGTTGGGTCCCCCATCCCAACGCCTCCCACGTTGTTGGCTGCCTGCCTATATAAGGCCATCCGTCGCTCCGGTCTTTACATTCCCTTCCTTGCTTCGCCACGGGATTCACGTCTCCCTACTGATAACTGCAGCCTTTTTATTTAATCCACGGCTTCTCCGCTGTTTTATTGTTCATTTATTACGATTATAGTTATTGTGTAGGTATTTTAGACTTACTTTACATTGCTCAGGTACCCATTTCCTTTAAAATTCCAACCGTACCCCCATTACCATGTCTATCGAGGTGATCACCATCGATCAAAGAACTGTCACTTACCGAGTGGTTTCCATGCCCGGAGATGGCACCTACCTTTTCCATTCTCTTTGTTACATATTGCACAGCCATATCAGGCTCACTCTTGATATCCGGAGGAACATTGTGTCTTATGTATTGAATGACTGGGACAGGATCAAGGTGTGGATTGATGACGGTATAGGAGGTAATTATACTACACAGGAGCACTAAAAGAGTGAAATGCTTAAGCCCTTCACCTATGGTTCTGCATGTGAGTTGATGGCTGCCGCTGAATTGTTCGGTTGTCGCTTTCAAGTGTACCGTAATGACCAAATATTTTACACCTTTTGACAACCGCCAATGCCTCTTAAACATCTTAGATTCATAGGTGACAATTTCAGAAGTGGACACTTTGATGTTTATGAATGTTTAAACTCTCAAAAGCTGGATGTGAAATTATCGATGAAACCGGTTGTATGCTTACAACGCTTGACAGATGCCGAATGTCACTTCAACACAGTCCTGCAAATACTGTCGTAATTGAAACAAACCATTAAACTCAAACCGATTATAACAGCAGCAATCCAAGCTGTGAGATTTGAAACAAGATTACTTTTCACATGGCCAACTGTACGTTGCATGCTCAAGAGTAAACTCAGCGCACAGCTTGGTCATATTACAACCGGAGGGCCGAACTCACAATGTGGTATACAAAGAGATCCTTAACAAATAATTATTGGCATATTTTCCCTCAGTTTAAAAAGGTTTAATTTTCTTCTTAATAAAAATTTTAATGCAGTACTTCGCCGCTGCGAAGCACGGGTATTTTGCTGGTAATCTATATAAAATACAGAACATTATAGAAAATAATGAATTAGACTGAAAAAGGAGTTTACTAAAATAGTGAAAGTCTGTTTTAATGTGTGTAATGCTGCAAAAAATATATTATATTTGAATAATCTTTCAATAATTTTAAAAGGCCAAATATCCATGGGGGCCATTAGAAGCTGGTTTTAAAAGTGACAAGGAATCTTTCTGCACTGTTCCATACAACAGTACAGCTGATTGTTTATGTAGAATTTAAAGATCATCGACTATTGGTCAATAAGTGCATTCCCACATGGATTAAATAATAAAAAGAATTTGATTTATATCCTTACAAAACATACATCTTTCTTCTAAAGCTGCCTTCTGTATTTTGTGTATTTATATTTTACCCTAAAGTAAAATAAAATATCAAGTAAAAATACAGAAAAGTTTAATGAATTTGCCCATCACTCTAGATTTCAAGGTGATGTCAATCATTACAAATGCAGGTAATGCCAAAGAAGATATCACATTATCTACCACTGCAAGAGAAAGTCAATCTGTTACAACTCATGCTGTTTATCTATTTTTATAACTGGAAACTATTAAAGCATTCTCTTATACAGTTATGGTATTTGAGCAGCAAAAATTCAGAGTTATTAGGTAACAAAATGAGACAGTTTGCAAATCCTTTTATAAAAACAGAACATTTATTCTAATAGTTGCATCATTAAAACACACCTTTTTATCATTTCATAATTGTAATTATATGTAATTTCTTTTTTTATTCTTAAGCTCTGTATTGCGCGAGTCCTTTTATGATACATTCAGAAGAGCAAATGCTGATGCTGAAGTAAAAGCCATTGTGATATGTGGAGCAGATGGGAAGTTCTGTGGAGGTAAGGGTAGAATCAGTAGTGTATATTTTTGTACATTATCGTTGCTAAACTGTATAATAAAACAGCAAATTCTACTCGACTTTATTGCAGAAAATAATTTGTATTTTACAGTCCAGAAAGTACTCCATCAGTCCCAGCAATAATTTATTGGCGAGGACATGTAGGATGGTTTTGGAAACTTTCTTGACATAAAATGTATCATTAATAACTTATTGGCTACTGGCTCAGTTTCTTTTTGCTTCCGTTGTGCAGTAATTTAGTGTATGTTAAAAAAAATCCTAAATTCCTCTCATTTAAACAACCATAATCTGTTTCTAAGTTGAAATTTTTATTAGAAATGCTTTAGAATGCAGCTCTTAACCATCAATGAAAAATAATAACCTGTTTGAAAAATACCAGTCTGGATCCTATTCAATATAAAGTAAACATTCTGCTGTATTTAAGGTCAGCAAGGACTTCTTTTAAATAAGGACTCTGCTGCATGTTGTCTGAACACATATGCAAATTCTCTTAGTACTGTATTTAGCTACCACAGGCTACTGGAACAACATGAATGCTAACTGACATAGGTTCAGAAAAATGTCAGAAATCATAATCAAGGAATGTAATAACAATAATAATTCTTTACATTTACAGGTGCCTGTCATAAAATTAGAATATCATGACAAAGTTGATTTATTTCAGTAATTCCATTCACAAAGTGAAACTTGTATATTAGATTCATTCATTACACACAGACTGATGTATTTCAAATGTTTCTTTCTTTTAATTTTGATGATTATAACTGACAACTAATGAAAGTCCCAAATTCAGTATCTCGGAAAATTAGAATATTGTGAAAAGGTTCAATATTGAAGACACCTGGTGCCACACTCTAATCAGCTATTTAACTCAAAACACCTGCAAAAGCCTTTAAATAGTCTCTCAGTCTAGTTCTGTAGGCTACACAATCATGGGGAAGACTGCTGACTTGACAGTTGTCCAAAAGACAACCATTGACACCTTGCACAAGGAGGGCAAGACACAAAAGGTCATTGCTAAAAAGGCTGGCTGTTCACAGAGCTCTGTGTCCAAGCACATTAATAGAGAGGTGAAGGGAAGGACAGGATTTGGTAGAAAAAAGTGTACAAGCAATAGGGATAACTGCACCCTGGAGAGGATTGTGAAACAAAACCCATTCAAAACTGTGGGGGAGATTCACAAAGAGTGGACTGCAGCTGGAGTCAGTGCTTCAAGAACCACCACGCACAGACATATGCAAGACATGGGTTTCCGCTGTCACATTCCTTGTGTCAAGCCACTCTTAAACAAGAGACAGCGTCAGAAGCGTCTCACCTGGGCTAAAGACAAAAAGGACTGGACTGCTGCTGAGTGGTCCAAAGTTATGTTCTCTGATGAAAGTAAATTTTGCATTTCTTTTGGAAATCAAGGTCCCAGAGTCTGGAGGAAGAGAGTTGAGGCACAGAAACCATGTTGCTTGAGGTCCAGTGTAAAGTTTCCACAGTCAGTGATGGTTTGGGGTGCCATGTCATCTGCTGGTGTTGGTCCATTGTGTTTTCTGAGGTCCAAGGTCAACGCAGCTGTCTACCAGGAAGTTTTAGAGCACTTCATGCTTCCTGCTGCTGATGAACTTTATGGAGATGCAGATTTCATTTTCCAACAGGACCTGGCACCTACACACAGTGCCAAAGCTACCAGTACCTGGTTTAAGGACCATGGTATCCCTGTTCTTGATTGGCCAGCAAACTCGCCTGACCTTAACCCCATAGAAAATCTATGGGGTACTGTGAAGAGGAAGATGCAATATGCCAGACCCAACAATTCAGAAGAGCTGAAGGCCACTATCAGAGCAACATGGGCTCTCATAACACCTGAGCAGTGCCACAGACTGATCGACTCCATGCCACACCGCATTGCTGCGTGGCCAAATCCAGGCCAAAGGAGCCCCAACTAAATATTGAGTGCTGTACATGCTCATACTTTTCATGTTCATACCTTTCAGTTGGCCAACATTTCTAAAAATCCTTTTTTTGCATTGGTCTTAATTGATATTCTAATTTTCCGAGATACTGAATTTGGGACTTTCATTAGTTGTCAGTTATAATCATTAAAATTAAAAGAAATAAACATTTGAAATATATCAGTCTGTGTGTAATGAATGAATCTAATATACAAGTTTCACTTTTTGAATGAAATTACTGAAATAAATCAACTTGTCATGATATTCTAATTTTATGACCGGCACCTGTATATACCACTTTTCTCACTTTTCAAAGTGTTTTTCATAGTGAGTGGTGAGCCACTTCAACCACCTCTAATGTGTATTATTCACCTTGATTATGTAATGGCAGCCATTTTTGTGCCAGTACAATCACCACACATAAACTAATAGCTGGTGAAGTGGTGAGAGAGAGAGAGACAGTTAGAGAGTGAATTATTAAGGGGTCAGAATGACTAGGCAATTTAGCCTAGACATCGGGATAGACCCTGCTGTATATGAAGGATGCTCTGGGATCTTCTATGACCACAAAGAGTCAAGACCTCGGTTTTACGTTTCATCCGAAGGACAGCACTGGGGCATTGGGATCCACATTTAGACCACAGGGTAAGCGCCTTCATTTGCTTCACAAACACCTCTTTCAGCAGCAATCCAAGCTTTTCCTAGATGGTCTCCCATAAAAGTACTGGCTGGGCCAGAACGTGTTTAGCTTCAGGTGGATGACCTCTTCCGAAGGGCTTCATCAGAAATTCCATTTTAGGCTGTTTTAATCAGGGCATTGGAAAGCACTATAGCAGATGCTACTTCAGAATGGCCCGTAAATCAATGGATTTAAAATGTACCTGCAAAATGCACCCCTTGCCATAAGTAATGCAAGTAATACCATGCAAGTAGAACCCTTTATTGCGGAAAACATGCATTAGGATTTATAAACATGTTTTTTTTTCTTATTATTAAGTCAGAACAAGGTGACAGAGAGCACAACTGAGTTTGTATGGTGTTTTCTCTCATTATAGACATCTGTTTCTGTTTTTTGACCTATTTCACTCATAACATTTTGTTTTTGAATGTAATAAAGCATTTGTACACTGCAGTCCAACCAGGATATCTTTTATGGTCCAGAGGGTCAGCTCCAACCTTAAATTGACATTTGCAATCAAATGAATCAGGGTGGCTTCTGTGTTTTATTTCAAATAAGTGTGCAGTTACCCCTGCTTGATTTCAATATTCAAGCCAGAGTGTCCTTTAGCATGAATATCTTGGTTTTTTTTTGTTTGATGTATGGTGTATTGGTAAATATTAAAATACACTTTTACCCTTTTTCAAAGAATATAAGCAATGAGATAATTAAAGGGAGCAGCTATTTATTTACTTGCAAAGTAAAAAGACTGATTTTAAAGCACCTTTGTTATACAGTAGCTTTAATAAGAAAATGTCTATGTTAAGGTACAGTAATAGTGAATTACAATATTTGTGGTGTTGTTTCCCACTAGTAATTCAAGATAACCACCGTTATTCCTACCTGAGTAACTGTGTAGCCTCAAGCAGCTTTAACATACATGTCTATACAGACATTCTAGTACTTGACTGGGGATCAAAGGCAACACTCTTTCTTCTCATGAAATAAGGTTACAAAGGTGTAGCTGAATATGATACATGTGAGCCAGTTATATATTTAATATCAGATTCTAGTTGCTTTCAAATGGAATCAGTAAGAAAAACTCACCATCTTTAACCGAGTCTAAACACTTTAACATTAGCAAGTTATTATTTAATGGAAAAAAAATCTTTTACTTCTTCTTGTGCTAATTGTTTCATTTTTCTGTTAACATTAGGAGCAGATATAAAAGAATTTGCCGGAAAATTTTCCGGCCCTTCGCTAGTTGCCTTGATCGATGATGTTGAACAAAGTAAGAAGCCAGTCGTTGCTGCCATTGAAGGGATAGCTCTGGGGGGGGGACTGGAACTTGCCCTTGGTTGCCATTATAGAATTGCACATACTAAGGTAAGCCAAATCTGTATTCTGCTTTTTATTGCAAATCATCATTTTATTCAGTATAAGAATTTCATACGTATTGCTGAGCCACTGTTTTTAGTGCACAGGCAGACATGCTAATAACAGATAGCTGCTTAAATGCAGTAATGCTAAATACTGAATTCATGGCCAACCAAATGTGTTAGTGGTCTGTCAAATGTCTGTCAAATAATATTATAGCTCAAATCTATTAAAACATAAATAGATAAATAAATAAATAAATGTGTGTTTTTTTGTTGCCTTTCACACATAAGTGGCTGAATTGTTATTATTATTTTTTTAATTTGGAGAACTCAATTAGGATAGTAATAGTCCAGTTTGTAACATATGGTGCAAAATATTGTTGGTGCAGTGAGAGAATTTTTTTTGATTGAACATGTGTCCTAGTATTTGCAGTTTTGCAGTAAAACATTTTGTATGTTTTTGTAAAATCCCCATACTTATAAAGAAAAGAAACAAGTAGTGGCAATTAATGGCATGCCCCAATGCCAATTTCATACTCTGTAAGTCCAGCACATATATGTGAATAGTATGTACAGCCAGACTTTTTATGCATTAAATGAACCCTAAGCATTGAAGCACTATTACTCCTAATTTGCAATTTAAGACAACCAAAATTCTGTAATAGAGAATGCATTGCATCTCGGCCTTGTGTGTGATGGTTGGCCCCACGTTGCATCCCAGGAGCCTCTTGAACCCACTAACGCTGATAACATACCAGAGGGATGAGTCAGCGGATGAGGATACAACACATATATAGCAATTAGTAGGTGTAAAAGTGCTCCAGTGCTTTTATTAAAGCCCAACAACAAAACAGTGTTCAATAAGTGCAGTGGTTAAAATGTTCCATAAATAAATAATCTATAAAAACAAATAAATAATCCATTAAAATCAGAGGTTAAAACCAGAGATGATCCACAAATATAACATTCCCGAATACTGTTCTTTTAAACCTTGCGCCTCCTCCCTTTATTATCCTATTTAAAACTCACAGGAGGAGCAGAAGTCGCCGACTGACCAGTGCAGTCAACCTTCATAACCTGGCTCTGTTCCCTGCCACCCTTCTATCAGCATCTGTGGGGCAACCTATCGAGCCACACATGCCTGGCCCACCACTTATAATCAGTCCTTTGGGGAAATGCTGTCAATCGGGCTGCTCCTAACCCCCGGCAATCCCTCTGTAAGAGCACCCTTTCTTCGGCCTGCAGACATGAAGCTCACTTCTGACCACTTGCCCACCTCTTGCTCTCTCTCTCTCTTTGCATCTCTCTCTTCTCTCCATTTAACCTTCATCTCTTGCTCGTCTTTCGCTCTCCCTGGCCAGTCTATTTTTCCTCTTTTCGCCTTCTCTTTCTGATTATTTTCTATCCATACCTTACTGTGCTAACTCCCTTTTTATCTGCCTCTGTGGGCACAGCACCTTGTTTGCAAACTGCAGAAAGCTGATGAAGCAATTGAGACAGACTGCCCCCTCACATGCAGGTGCATCTCACCCCAATTACTCCACCAACTCCCTGTAGCTGCATGGGCATGCACATTCATGGAGAGCTGGCCATTCAATTATTCATTAAAAATTGGCAACCTTTTTCTGAGTCACTGACCGGCTATACCAGAGCGATCTGTTCTTATCTGTTTGATATCTAGTAGACTCCCCCTTCTGGGGGTGTCTGCTGTAATTTTAAATAGATTTTTGAGAACAATGGTCATGACTGTTGGGTTTTGCTCCAGTACCTTGCTGTTACTGCAATGTTTTCGAGAGTTTATTTTCTGAATTTCCCTATGGGATTAATAAAGTTTATTTAATCTAATCTAACAATAAAAATCTCGGATAAAATGCGCTTAAAGGTGATAAAAAAGGGAATCATTGTTAACCCTCAGATTCCTATAAAACACCTAATTACCCATTCCAGTTCGAACTCTTACAGTCGCCTTTTTAAAAAGCAAACATGAATTTGAGCTTGACCAGATTATCCTAATTTCAGGTTAATACTGCATACATAAGTATGAATAACAGTAGGGAACTACAGTATTTATTGGCGGGCCTAATGTGCTGACAATCATTACCTAATACCTTATTTAGTTTTTGCAAACTACTGTATGTTTCAATTGACTTAAATTTTCAAATGATATAATGGGTTTCCCGCTGTGCTCCTCACTAGGAAAAACTGTGTGAGGAGATGAGATAGTGAGATATTGGATTTGAATTGGAGAAGGAAAAACAACGATCTACAAGAAATTTAAGGGATACAATTCCATGACTTAATACCAAAATTTAAAAATATTTGTTTGTGTAGGTCTTCAAAAATTGCTTGTAATTTTAAATAATATTTTAAAAAATATCAGGTTCCTCAAATTATATTTCGTAATCATGTAATGTATAGAAAAGCTCAGATATTTATCTGTCAATTTTCTAAACTTGTCTTTTTTATTATACAGTTAAGAGGAGCAACTGTTTATCTTTAAATAGCATTAAATGCAAAGAATGATCAGCCTTGTCCATCACTTCTGCATCACTTGACTGGCAGTTACAAGGCGATATGCCTACGTCCATGTGAAAAGCTCAGAAAATGGCAGTGGATTGGGAGAAATGCTAAATGGCATTGAGAAAAAAACACCGTCCAAAAAGTAGAAAATCATACAAGTCTACAGATATCACTGAATACCTTTCTGTTTGATGTGACTAAATTAAAACAGACATACAAAAAGTGTCAGAGTCTGTCAATGTCAAATTTTTGAGCAATAAAATATCTCAATAATGCTTTTTATATGCCCACAATATGCTCTGAAATTTATAAACCGCACTTTGTCTATTGATTCTGCTTAACAATGCACAGTATGCTGTAGCTTATCTTCAGTTTCATTTACTTTATAATTTGTGGCTCTATCATTTGTGTAGGCACAGGTTGGATTTCCAGAGGTCACCCTTGGGCTTCTGCCAGCTGCTGGAGGCTCACAGCGTCTACCTAGACTTATCACCCTGACATCTGCCTTGGAGTTAATAACTACAGGTATATGTAAAAAGGAAATCATTTATTCATGTACTTAGATTACAAGCTCAGTTCATAGCATACCTGCTGTAGTTTTAAAGTCCTAAAACTTTGCTTTACTTTAATATTGAAAACTTTGTTTTCAATAAAAATCACACTCTTTATTTGGCAGTACTAGTGAACATATGGACATTTTGTATATTTTTGTTCATTAATTCATTATAGAACCAATGTAATCTAATTCAGGGTCATTGGGTGTCAGACCCTAGGCCTGAAATATCAGACACAAGACAGTATCCAGCACTGAACAGGAAAGTAGTGCATTTTTTGTGAATTTTGTAGTTTTGAAATATATCAGTACAATTTTTAGCATAAAGATATTAAACAGTTTTAATATTTATTTTAGTGAAAGTAGTGGCATAGTGACATAGTAGTTACTAGCAAAATACCCGCGCTTCGCAGCGGCGAAGTACTGCATTAAAATTTTTAATAAGAACAAAATTTAACCTTTTTAAACTGAGGGAAAATATGCCAATAATTATTTGTTAAGGATCTCTTTGTATACCACGTTGTCAGTTCGGCCCCCCGGTTGTAACATGACCAAGCTGTGCGCTGAGCTTACTCTTGAGCATGCAACTTACAGTTGGCCATGTGAACAGTAATCTTGTCTCAAATCTCACAGCTTGGATTGCTGCTGTCATAATCAGTTTGAGGTTCATGGTTTGTTTCAATTACGACAGTATTTGCAGGACTTGTGTTGAAGTGACATTCGGCATCTGTCAAGCGTTGTAAGCTTACAACCGGTTTCATCGATAACTTCACATCCAGCTTTTGAGAGTTTAAACATTCATAAACATCAAAGTGTCCACTACTGAAATCGTCACCTGTGAATGTAAGATGTTTAAGAGGCATTGGCGGTTGTCGAAAGGTGTAAAGTATTTGGCCATTTCGGTACACTTGAAAGCACCAACCGAACAATTCAGCGGCAGCCATCAACTCACATGCAGAACCATAGGTGAAGGGCTTAAGCATTTCACTCTTCTAGTGCTCCTGTGTAGTATAATTATCTCCTGTACCGTCATCAGTCCACACCTTGAACCTGTCCCAGTCATTCAATACATAAGACACAATGTTCTTCCGGATATCAAGAGTGAGCCTGATATGGCCGTGCAATATGTAACACAGAGAATGGAAAAGGTAGGTGCCATCTCCGGGCATGGAAACCACTTGGTAAGTGACAGTTCTTTGATCGATGGTGATTACCTCGATAGACATGGTAATGGGGGTTGGAATGATGAAGGAAATGGGTACCTGAGTAATGTAAAGTAAGTGTAAAATACCTATACAATAACTATAATTGTAATAAACAAACAATAAAACAGCGGAGAAGCCGTGGATTAAACAAAAAGGCTGTAGTTATCAGCAGGGAGACGTGAATCCCGTGGCGAAGCAAGGAAGGGAATGTAGAGACTGGAGCGACGGACGGCTTTATATAGGCAGGCAGCCAACAACGTGGGAGGCGTTGGGATGGGGGACCCAACGCCACCTCACATGGTGACCAAGCTGCAGGCTATGGACGTATATATGTACGCAAGTAGGATTCAGTTAGTGTTGGGAACCCGTGTACCAAATTTCTTGAAGATGGGCCTATAAGTAACAAAGACTGTTGAAAAGTTCAATATGGCGGCCGACAGTGGCATCATACCACCGAAATAAGTACGTACATTGGTTTCGGTTAGTGCAGGGAAGCCGCCTACCAAATTTCGAGAAGATGGGGCCATAAATAAGAAAGTTCAACATGGCGGACGTTGTTGACCGTTATGACCGATACGCGTAGAATTTCGAAATGAAACCTGCTTAACTTTTGTAAGTAAGCTGTAAGGAATGAGCCTGCCAAATTTCAGCTTTCTACCTATACGGGAAGTTGGAGAATTAGTGATGTTGGAAAATTCAATATGGCGGCTGACAGTGGCGTCATACCACCGAAATAAGTACGTACATTGGTTTTGGTTAGCGCAGGGAAGCTGCCTACCAAATTTCGTGAAGATGGGGCCATGAATAAGAAAGTTCAATATGGCGGACGTTGTTGATCGTTATGACCGTTACGCGTAGAATTTCGAAATGAAACCTGCTTAACTTTTGTAAGTAAGCTGTAAGGAATGGACCTACCAAATTTCAGCCTTCTACTTACACGGGAAGTTGGAGAATTAGTGACGTTTGGAAAATTCAATATGGCGGCCGACAGTGGCATCATACCATCGAAATAAGTACGTACATCGGTTTCGGTTAGCGCAGGGAAGTCACCTACCAAATTTCGTGAAGATGGGGCCAGCCTTCTACCTACACGGTAAGTTTGAAAATTGGTGACGTTGGAAAGTTCAATATGGCGGCCGACAGTGGCGTCATACCATCGAAATAAGTACATACATCGGTTTCGGTTAGCGCAGGGAAGCCGCCTACCAAATTTCGTGAAGATGGGGCCATAAATAAGAAAGTTCAACATGGCGGACGTTGTCGACCGTTATCGACCGTTATGACCGTTACGTGTAGAATTTCGAAATGAAACCTGCTTAACTTTTGTAAGTAAGCTGTAAGGAATGAGCCTGCCAAATTTCAGTTTTCTACCTACATGGGAAGTTGGAGAATTAGTGATGAGTCAGTCAGTCAGTCAGTCAGTGAGGGCTTTGCCTTTTATTATTATAGATTGCTACTACCTCACTGACCTGGTATCCTGTCTTTTGAATCTTGCATCCAGCCACTTTTTTTGTGGAGTTCACACATTCTCCCTGTGTTTGCCTCTGGTTTTTATCCCATTTCCCCAAAAGGTACAAGTTAGGTTTACTAATGATCCTGAATTGCATGGATGTATGGAAATTGTGTGAAAATATGTGACAATGGGACTGCAATGGAGTGGTGCCCCATTCTGGGCTGTTTCCTGTCCTTAATATGGTGGTTCTGGAATAGTTTCCATGATTCTGACCTGATTTAATTGGAATTGAGAATGCTGTGTTACATTAACATATTTTGGTTAAAGTATATTTGCATTGTAGTCTAGCTAAACTGTTGAAATTTTACATTTTGGGTTTCTTTTTCTCCCACATCCCAAGGACAAAAGGATGTGTAAGTCGTTTTAATTGGACATTCTATATTGACATAATGTGTGTGAGTGCAAGGGTGTGTGTGTGTGTGTATAAAAGTGATGTGTGATGGACTAGAGCCCCATTCAGAACCAGCTCTGAATAGGGTGCGAGTCCATCACAGGGAACTGTTAACCTAATATTTGGGACATTGGAGGAAAGCTGGGAGGTGCAGACAAAAACCTATGCCTATAATATGGAGATAATGTGCAATGTACAAATGGCAGATCTATATAAATTATAAAATTAAACGTCTCTCTGTCTGTCTGTATGTCTGCCCACTTTTCACGAGAGAACTACTTAATGGATTTAGATCAGGCTTTTTTCTATAATTTGCTTGAACATTCCAGTTGATTTTGTAACTTCTCTCATTGCGCTATATATCATTGTTTGCTTGTGTTACCGATTTATTTTTGCAAATCCGAGAGACACGCAGCAGGGCGAGGGGTGGGGGGCGCTTCCTCCTCACTCACGTGTCAGCCTCAGGGCGTTCCTTACCTCCGCTTAGCTAGGGAATGAGAGAACAACTTAATGGATTTAGATTGGGTTTTTTCTATAATTTGCTTCAACATTCTGGTTGATTTTGTGACTTCTCTCATCGCGCTAAGAATCATAGTTCACTTGCAGGAACGATATATTTGCACTAACCTGAAGCAGAATCTGCGGGCCGAGGGGAGTGGGAAGTGTGACGGCAGGAGTAGGGAGCCGGGTGGGGCCTTCCTCACTGTCCTGTTTCACTACTATGTGGGTGGAGCCACGGGGGACGGCTAGTTTAAACCAGATTTAAACCTGCAGTTTTGAGACAGCTTTGCTACTAAGTGTACATTATATTACCTCCATTTATTGTCACTTATGAAAGTATTCAGAATCTAGTATGTTATCTGTGACTTTAAACTTTTAGTATTTTGCCAAAGAGTGGAAATGTAGTGTGCCACTAGGGCAAATAGAAAGGGACTGGGAGATAAACATTTGTTAAAGTTCAAAGCAAAAGTCAAAACCAAAGAATCAGTAATACCTCGCAAGTAAACCAAAATGTAAATCAAAACTTATAGGCAAAAAGAATCAGACCATAAGATCAAAACATGAAGGGCAAAGAGAGATTCAATTTAATTGCTTTGTATCCACAATATTGGATAACAAGGAAGCCCACAACTCTGACCTTTATACTGTTGCAACAGTGAAACAAAATTTCATTGCAGGAAGACGTGAAAATAATTTACCACGTTATAGAACAACTGAAATCAGCACCACAAAAATTCCGCAGTGGGAACCTGGAACACTAAAACGACAATGAGGAACATAAATACTGTAAATCTGAAGCAAAATTAACATTTATAAAGGTGAGAAAAGGCTCTGTATCATTCCTTTTAATAAATTCCTACTTTCATTTTTTTAATTACACCACATTGCTTTTATAATTTAAGTAAATGTGTATGAATATGTTAGAACTCAATGTATTGTGACACTGCAAACAGGTAACATCCTGAAGCCACCTTTTCACCTCCTTGAATTAACACAGTCTTTTCCATTAGTTGGACTTCTAGATTTAAGTAGACATAAAGTATTTGTGCTGATGTTGGGATATGGGATGCTCTAAAGGAATTGTTTAAATTGATTTGATAAGGTGAGATGGATGGCAGGAAGACACTGATATATCCTCAATAGGTTAATAACCGTTATGTGGTCTATGTAATAACAGAGAAAAGCAGTCAGGCAAATCTCATGAGTTAAAGTGAAAAAAACATTGGCAATGAAGCTTTTACGCAGTCTTATGTGAGAAACGTATACAGTATTAAAGCTAGGGAGCAAACAGAAATAAGATCCGAAGGACAAGAAAACTATCCTGTGACTAAACTAAAACATAAACATTTTTAAGTCAAAAGACAGAGTAAATGTAAAATAGCCAGAGCTAACTAAAAATGAATTCCCTAATTAATTAATCAATAAAAGAAGACAAAAGTGATGTTTTTTAATTACTCAAAGCCTGGATATCTTAAACTGTGTGTAGCTATCTGTAGTAAAGGGGAAATGAGGAAATAACATGTTGCGTGATTTCCCTGATCACGTGACAGGTAACCAGCCAAGAAACAATAAAACAACATGGCTGTAGATTAGCACAAAACTGGCGAGTGGGTCAAAGCCAAAAAACAAAATGGCATCACTAGTGTAATGGTAAAAAAAAATTTGCAAAAAAAAGTAATTTCAAAACTGATTGTAAAGAGGAAAAATATTAATAATGTCAATTGTGTTGCGGTAACACTCTTAACATGCAAGGATCAAAAATTGACAAAAAGTTAGAAAGCAATTGGTATACTAGGAAATTGACTTGGAACGTTAATTCCGCAAAAAATATAAGTATGGCAGTAATAAAACAGTAAAGGGAAATGCTTTTTGCAGAACTGTTGTCAAACAACTTTAGATGTTAGAAACAAGCATAGAATGAGTGTTTAAGCTTTTACACATATAGTATGCCGAATAGTTATGAATGACATTTTCAGTTAATGGAAGCAATTATATTTACATTAGAATACTGACCTATGTAAAATTAAATTTAATACCACTGCAGATATGTCTGTCATCTGAAAATGTACAGCATGTAATCCTGAACAACTGACCATGTCACACTGAAGATATCAAAATCTCAACACTTGATGTCACCAGCATGCAAGTGTGATTTCTGTTGTCATAAATGTTGTGGTGGCCTGTTGAATTAGGTTTGATCATTTTTTTATATTTATTAAATTTATATTAATGTTGACAAAATTTCACATTATTTTCTGACATCATGATTATGTCATTTTTGTATGTGTTTGAGCAGTTATCACCACCATTTTGGTGCTTGTTTTTCATGAAGGTAACCATATTTTTTATAGCTACAGCACCTGTTGCTAGTCACTTGACAATATGTCATCCAGGCTTTTAAACAGAAATGAAAGCAATCTTTAAAGTTTGTGACTGAAAGACTTTGTTAGGGACAAAACTGGTATTATTCTGGCTTGGAACTTTGGTAATTGGAACTTGAATTAAGTGATTGTGTTTAGTGTAATATTTTTGATATTTAACATTTAGGGTGTAATTTTTGTAATTTTTCTTTTAGCATTTGCTTTCATTTGCTGATTTGTAATTGCTTACACCACCATTTTGAGCACATTTTTTCCATTATTGCTATCCATAAATGCTAGGTTATATTCAGTTCTTATTCTGTATTAAATCCTTCTGCATTTGTCTTTTATTACAAATGTCATTGTTTATAATTGTGTCTGTATTCTACTTTGCCACCATCATTCTCTGTCCTCCAGTTTCATTGCCAACCTCCTTCACATTGTTGTACTTTTTTGTCAGCTACAAGCATGTACTATATACTCGAATGATTAAAATTTTTTCACATACATGCGAGTGGTTTTTCAATTGTCTTGTTACCTGTGCACTCAAATATTCAGCCGATTATAGTTCAAGTCATAGGTGCCTGTAGTACAAAGATGTTGCATTTTTAGTGTCTTTAGTTTCTGTTCCTGGCGGTGTATTCCTCTGTAATGCTAACTGATAAACTTGAATCACAGTTCAACTAAAACCTTACAATGGGCACTTGAAAATTGCCTTGCAGTTGTCCTGAATGTGTTTTTCATGTATATGTAATTCCCCCTGTACTTTTATATAATTATGTGCAATTGAAACTGGAACATATGACAATGACACTTTTATTTCTACATTTCTTTTTTAAATTCAGGAAAACGGATTTATGCTCCAGAAGCTCTAAAGCTGGGAATTGTGGATAAAGTCACAGATAAAAATGCACTGGACATGGCAGTTGATTTTGCAGGGGACATCATAGGTATGGTGAGAGTACAATCACTTATTTTGTTGTTTAGTCAACAAATGGCACTTGTTTTTTTTGTTTTTTTGTTTACATCTATAGTACTATTTTCCTGTGGTAAAATAAAAGATTAATCATTATGTTCACAATGTCTATTTTTTATATAGTATTTCTACTAGTGGGTCCACGGTGCTTTTACATAGTTGACAGATGGAGTATGAGCTATGAAGCCAGTGACATTATTATGGTGTGTGATGGGGCAGAGCAAAAGGCTGTACCAGAGTTGAAGTAGATGCGGCTGGAGAACTGAGGAAAAGAGTTATGTAAAGAAAAAAAGAGATATGTGCAATAGTGAAAATTACTTTAAATTGCAAAGTATTTTAATGGGATATGCAGCTGTGATTGGGAAATTGTATTTGTATTGTATTTCACCACTGCAGTTTGTAAATTCAAAGCACGGTACATACAGTTTGAAACATTAGAAAGTGCAAAGTTAAAGACAGAGAAGAAAATTAATGTTGAGCACAACATGTGTAGTATTGTAGATACTCACAGATAAGCTGACCCTTGAATTTTTAACTGAAATACCATGAAAAATGTGTCACCTGCAGATAAGTGAAATGCGAAAATTTAAAATGAAATCAGAGTGCATCCACTACACAGAAGTCCCGTCTTGGGATCTTTCTTTTGAAAGAGAAGAAGGCGGGAGGAAAAAATGTTTCACGCCACACAGTGTATTCTACCAAAACAGAGCTGATTATTTGCCAGTTGTATTAAAGGAATCTTCGTCTGTTCAGATAAAAGAAAAGGAAAATAGAAGCACATTTCTAAGGAATATAAAGATAATCTGAATACTATATGTCTGGAACACTGACTTTAAAGGAATGCTCCACCCCAGAATTAAAATTTTTATATTACTTACTTCATGTAATTTGTAGTGGTGGCCGAGAAAAACTTTTTAAATTTTTAATGCATTTGCATGGTCAAAACATGCAAAATCAGTGCATTTTTTTGCTAAAATGTTTTTAACAGGGACGGCATGGTAGCACAGTGGGTAGCGCTGCTGCCTCGCAGTTAGGAGACCCGGGTTCGCTTCCTGGGTCCTCCCTGCGTGGAGTTTGCATGTTCTCCCCATGTCTGAGTGGGTTTTCTCTGGGTACTCCGGTTTCCTCCCACAGTCCAAAAACATGCAGGTTAGGTGCATTAGCGATTCTAAATTGTCCCTAGTGTGTGCTTGGTGTGTGTGTGTGTGCGCGCACCCTGCCCTGGGTTTGTTTCCTGCCTTGCACCCTGTGTTGGCTGGGATTGGCTCCAGCAGACCCTCGTGACCCTGTAGTTAGGATATAGTGGGCTGGATAATGGATGGATAGATGTTTTTAACAGATACTGAAAATTCTGTTCTGAATGTCAACAGGAAACATGTAATTCCCAGAATACTGTGCATTTGAAATGAACATCTGCCTTTCGCCTTGATTAATTGGTCAAGAATCCCATTTTCAATTTAAATGCAAAAAATGCACACAGTACATAACATATGGGGTAAGTAACATATAAAGAAAGTATTGTTTTCCTGTGGAGTATTTCTTTTAAGGTGCTGGTGAACTGAATACTCCTAGATATTGCTTCTTGGAGCCCCTATTTTTGCTGGATTAATTGGGATTTCTGTGGGGACTTTATAAAAGATTAGAAAATAAAGGAAAATAATAATTAGAGGGTTTACGTGTGTAATGTATTTTGTGGTGTCCTCATGATTATTGATGTTAAATCCTTGTTATACTTCAGAATTTGGCATTGTTTATTGCTCAATATAACTACTCCATTTATTTCAGGTCAGTCTTGAGTTTCATTCTTCTTTCCCCAAGAAACAGGGTTTCTAAGTATGTGTTACTGGGGGCTACTGATAGTTACAAGCAGCATTAAACCTTGGTGTGTGAATCAATAGTATACCCCTTTGGGAAGAACTCATTGCAATTGAATGGTGAGCCTCGCCTAATATATGGGTCTGTTACAGTGCATGCAGTCAAGTGAAAAGAACTGAGAAAAAGTTATAGGTATACATTTAATACTGCATGTGTTGAGAGGTAAATTTAAGTTGCCCATGTTAAGGTTACAGGAAGCTAGTGATTATGGTAGCAGCAGAGTGTAAGACAAGAAGCAAATGTCATATACCAGTCCTTTTGGGCACAGTCATGCAGCCAAGAAGAAAAGAGTGTGCTGCATACAATCCAGAAACCTTTAAAGTATTTCTTTACTTTTAATCCAGCTATTTTCTATAGATATGTTGAACCAGTGTGATCTAGTGGCACAGCAGCTATTGTTCATACTGTGAATCTTCAGGACCTAAGGTTTGGAAATGGGAAAAGGGGATAGATGTTATTTACTTCACAGTGCATGAAAGACTAAACATATTTGTAAAATACAAGAAAATGATTGTTTGGCTGTGCTGTGTGTCTGGTCAGCTTCATGAAGGTTTCTATATTTAATTATTTTCACTGACAAATGCTGTCCAGTAACTTGTGCAGTTTATCATACAAACAAATAAAAAGTAACACAAAAGTAACACCATTGTTTGTAACACATTACATTTAATAATAAGTAACTGTATACCATATTAGTTACTGTTTTTGTAAGTAATGAGTAATGTAACTAAGTCACTTTTAAAGTACCTCTCCACAACACTATTGGTACATGATGGACTTTAATACTTTGTCATACTTTGTAACACTTTGAGTGCAATCACAGAGCCATTACTCAAACAAAGCAAGCACTATTTTGGTAGTTTTGCTTTTATGTAAAGTATTCTTGTGGCTGATATGCTATCCATGTTAACTCCAAAGTTATCTAGTAAGGATCATTTATGAACTGAGTCTCTAGCATTTTTGCAATGTCTATAAAGTTTTCTTCCCTGTGTGAACTTTCCCTAATAAGTAATACTAGCTGTCCCCATGGCTCCACCTGGGTAGTAGTGAAACAGCAAATTATAGAAGAAAACCCAATATAAATCCATTAAGTAGTTCTCTTGTGAAAAGTGGACAGACATATAGACAGACAGACAGATTGACATTGGATTTTATTTACCCCATGTAGTTTGTAGTGATGGACAGTAACGGACTAAGACTAGGTGGAGTTGCAGTGTGCAACTTGGAGTCAGAGAAGGGTAACAGAGTTGCATACTAATTTAGAACACAATATGAACAATTTTAACAGACATTGTATGGTGGGTAATGTTACAGAGTCAATTCTGCACACATCAGACAGACTGTTACGGACAAGAAAAAGGACTTACTGTACATGCTATTAAAAGAAATGGAAATTATATTTTGTACTTATATTTGATATAGTATAGTGTGATATTGAATCAAGTATATTTACCTGTATGCCACAGAAAAAGACGAGCAGTGCATTGAAATATTTATTCTGTGTAATATAAGAAATAGAAAAGTATGGATCAACATACTTCTTGGTGGCTTCTTGGTCCTTCTCCTTGATGTGATGCATATTTTATGAGATTTCTTGATTCAGCTTCCCCCTTGGAGTGATGATCACTATGATATACATACATTAGATCAGATAGCTTAGAGATGGGGGAGATTCCAGCACGCTAAAATTTACTACTGCTAGTACATTGAGATGAAAAATGGGATGCAACCCACTTCAAGCTCTGATTTTCAATAGAATGATGCACAGTTGATGGCCCTAATTAAGAAATAGCTTGGATACAAGTTTCTTAAAGTGTATGTTAAAAGATGCTGCCAGTTATTCCATGCTGTATTACTTTGCTGGTGCCCCCCAGATTGGATATGAGATCTCTTACAAAATGTGTTAAATAGAGCTTGTGCTCTACTGTATAGTTTGCACTGCAATGAGACATTCTTTACGAATACTGTCTAACCTCTCACAATGAAATTGCCAGAATAAGTTGACCTTAATCGGCTAACAGGAACATTCCAATACTGATGTAGTCTGGTGCAAAGCCATTTAAAGCTTTATACATTATAAATAGAATGTATTACTCTATCCTGTAAGATAAGGGAGCTAGTAAAGGTAAATCAGGATGGGTATTATGTGCTCGCTGTTGCTGATTCGTGTAAGGACTTTTGCAGCAGAGTTTTGTCTCAACTGGTACTCTGATAAAAATTAGAAGGGGCACATACCACCAGTTAATGAGGGATGTAATAAATGCATGGACATTTTTCTCAGCATCAGAACAAGTGAGTAATGAGCCAATAAAGGAAATGTTACAGAACTAAGAAAGTTTTGTAATGTGATTTAAGTTGGTAGAATAAGAAAGGGAAGAACCAAAAATTACACCAAGATTCCTTTATGAAGAAGAAGGTCTGATGATATAATTATAAATAATTGAAAACAACTTCATTTTCTTAAGCTGAGCTTTAGTGCCAATTAGTAAGACTGCAGTTTAATTTTAAATAGTTATGTTCCATCCAGGTTTTAATTTTACTGAGGTATGTTGTGAGCTGAAAAAACTGATGAACTTGTATATCAGCATAATCTGTGGTATCTGCATAAAAATAATGACCCATTCCAAAGCTGTGAATAATATGGCCAAGGGGAAGCATGTCAATACAGTAGAGCAGAGGGCTGAGGACAAAGCCATGAGGAACTCCTTGTGTGACTGGTGCATAGCTGGACGATACGTGATTTTCTCTGAGACGCTTTAAGGTCCTGTGAGACAAGGCAGTGAGACAAAAGGACAGCTACTTTACAGGCTTTTAAATGATTGAGGCGCAGCATGACAAGCAGAACATGCGGCAGCAGCAAGCCAGCAGCTGATCCAACCGCATCTCCTTGGCGTGCGTTCACATAATGAGCGGCACAGACGCGAAGTGGCTGGCACATAGCGCGCCCCGGTGGGGGGGTGGTAGGTGCGAGCAAATCGATCAGGAGGCAAAGCCCCCTAGTATTATTATAAAATAATCAAATGTTGCCTCTTAAATAATAAATGTTATTCAATAATGTATTTGTGTCATATGAACCTCCATGTAAACACCCTTCAAATAAACTGTTAGCCAAATGTATTCCCCTGTTGGACATTTAAAATAATCTTGAATTAGTCGAAATTCAGGAAGCTCATGTCTTTCTATAATTCTACAGGTTACAAATATCTTCAGTTACTCACATCTACCAGTAACATTAGTAAGTCTGAAAAATGTGTCCTCACAGTTCCTTCTCAGACAAAAAGGAAGCATTTTAAAACAAGGATCTAGATCTGATGCATGTTGACAGCAGTGTTGGATGAATGGAACATAAAAGACAAAGAACCAGCCATCGTTGTTGACAACGCAGCTAATATGATCCATGTGGTACATCTTTTGAAGCTACTTCTTGTTGACTGCTTTGCGCATTTGTGCACCTGCTTGGCTGGGTGAGGCCCATTGCAGACTTTTCCCACCATAGCTGTACAGCTAGCCACATACTTAAAGAGAAGCAACGTTTATTGGACTTGTCAACACACAAACTTGGGATTGATGTGGTCCCGTGATGGAACAGCGCATTGGAAATGCTAGAAAGGTTTTTGGAACAACAGCCAACCATCTCAGCAGCAAGTTTACTCCCGGTGTGACTGGCATTCACCGCTCTTGTTTGCAACATATCTGCCACAGGTGCCCAGTCATTCCTAATGTAGTAACATAAGAGATGTGATGATGCTTTGCTTAAGACCTTCTTAAAGCCTAGGTACTATAACTTCACTCATTTGCTTTCTAGTTGGTATTGCATACTGCAGTTCCAAAACCTGTATCATTTGTTGAAAGCCCTTGTTTTCAACAATGGTGTATGGGCTCATATCTTTACAGATAAAAACTGCTATATATCCTATTTGTTTTTTATGTGCAAGATGAATTAAATGGAAACGTGGAGATAAATGCCATCTCCAGTGGAGATTGTTTAGGCTTCACTCATTTGGTTGTCAGATGAGATGGATGACATTGGGATAAAAGATTTCTCAAATTTGTTGTGTTACAACAATACTTAACTTCTGAGTTGCACAGCTTATATAAGGCTTTGCTTTTATCAAGTTGTTCTTTACTCATGCACTCTTTGAATCCGTAGCAAGTCCACACATCTGATTTAAACGTAGGTGCTAATTCAGTTGAGGAGGACACACCATTTTATGCAAGATAGTAAAGTGCTTTTTCTGTAGAATTTGCAACATTGGACACCAAAAATGAAGAGAAGCAAAAATCTGCATGTAGTGATTGAGCAGGCTAGAGATTCACAAAATCAATCTTGAGACTTTAAGAACTGATATTGAATCATTTAAATGAAAAATAACAATTTATCAGAAAATCAGTATTTTTACCCAGGCCAAGTGATTTCACTCCTCAACTAGTTTGGGTATTTTGAGTATTTGGAGCAATGCAGTGTAATGTCTCGATCAGCATATAACTGAAATCTGCTGCTAATAATAATATTCATATTTGTACTGACATTACTTATAGTGCTCCTATAGCTACCTCAACCTTTTTTAGAGAATAACATAGCTACTTACTCATGTTGTGTCATTTTATTGATCAGTATGAACAAGATCCTGTTATTTGCTCATCTTGTTATTTTAAAAAGCATGTCCCAGTTTTATTACAGATTATTTTATCACTCATCTTTGCTGTTCACATAATAACATTTAATTTGCTCTCTCATTTGACATGAATTCGATTTGGACTCTTATTCTCTCTTTCTAGAAGTGTGCAGTTCTGCATTTTTAAAATTTTCAGATGCTAGATGGCACTAAAGACTAAACAAGACAGTCTATGTTGCCAGTATACACATTCCTTTAGTGTAGATTATACTGTATATGAAATTTTGAGAATGTTTTGCTAAATGCAAATAATCCGCAAATGAAATCTGATATGAACCTTCATTATGAACTTTGCAGAATTGCTGAATAATGTAGTTTTTTATTTATTTTTTTCCCCAAGTCACTTTTTGACAACAGTACGTTTACATTGTACAGGCTTAGAGTGAGTGAAAATAAAAGATTTGCCCATCTTTTGAGGCATATTATTTGAGTCTGTATCTTTTTGTCATGCTTGACCCCCACACATTTAATGGTTATGCAAACACACTGCTTAATCGGTCAATTTGTGACTATAAATTGTACCTTTGTGAATAACTGTTGGTGTGTTTGTGCGAATGTCCTACAACTGATTTGCGCCTAATCAAGGGTTAGTTCTTACCTTGCATCCAATGCTGCTGAGATGGGCCTGGCTCCCATTACCTTGGACAAAGCAGGTTCAGATAATGAATGAATGAATGAATGAAGAGTACCTATATACAGTATTGCCTAAATCATAGTCTCTAGTACAGGAAATTACCACATTGTTTCTGATTATTGTTATTTAAACACTTACTCCCTAGTGTCACCACAAAACCTAAGTGTCCTAAATGTAGTTACAAAAAGTAACTTTGGTATGAAAAACTCTTACATAAAAATCCTAATATATCACTCTGAAGGATCATATTTAAAGGGTTTTCTTCACTTCACTCTTCCTGCTTTGTTTGTCGTGGTTAAAATACCAAAGATGATTGCAGAATTTTGGACTATATGATTAGGTGGTGTACAGTTAAGAACATATGTTTTATTGGTAAACTATTTAGTATATTCTTGCTGCAGGGTGAGAATGATAAATGTAGCAAATGAAATGACCAGCTTTCCTTCTTCCTGCTAAAGGTTCTTATTTTACTATATTTAGTGAACTACTTCATCCCTTTGAAATCTTTCTCTCCTGAGCTTGTAAAACCAAGCTAGTCTAATTGATGCCTGTAGAAATCAGGCAGTATTTATTTTTATCAGAAATTGGGTTCTGTATGAAAAACAGCCTGTTTCTTGCACTTATGCTTTATTTATGTAAACATTGTTAAATAATTAACATTTACAAATGCTTGTAGCAGTATATATTGGACTAGCTTTGCTACTTTTCTAAGATGAATTGAAATCTACGTAATCAACATAGATGTCAGCATTAATGTTTGCAGTGCACCATGAAATGCTTTTCTAGTATGTGTCATTTGGTATGGGATTTGTAAAAGCACATAGGATTCGTAAAAGCAGTGCTAACATTTGTAATGCACTGTTTATTGAGGTGACAAATGCAATGCATTTTATTACTAAAAATGTTTATGATGAGCCATTTTTGGAAGGACAGAGACATAGCAATCAGACAAACACACAGACACTTAGCCTTTTATCAAGGTTAATATATTTGTTGGAGTGATGTACTGTAAATCAATTGTATGCACTTCCTTATGTCTATATTTGTGTATACAGCTATGCATATAGTTATAGTCTGTCTTAGGAGGCCATGGGTCTTATTTATAAAACTTTGCATAGATTCAAGCATGAAAGTATATGTATCCTTAAAAACAGGAAAATGTATACACCAAAAAGTCTGATTTATAAAACCTGGCATACGCACATTTGTATGCATTTTACATTTTATAAATTACAATCTTCTTGTATATGTGTGTACATTATGAAGGACAGCATACTGGAACCAGCGTCCCAGCTGGAGTTGGTTTGGGGTACTTACCAGGACGGGTTGCCCATAACATGGAAGGACAGGGCACAACAATAATTCCTGCTTATTGCCTCCCCCAGTACAGTAAATGGCAGTAGCCCAGAATATCGGTACTGATTCGGACACCCACAGGGAATGCTGGGAATTGTAGTCTGGTAGCACAGCCCTGCTGGGATCCATGGGTGCCTCTAGGAGGTGCAGCAGGGAATTACACACCCTAATATTTCGGAATTCCACATGGCCCAGAAGTGCTTCCAACAGGCGAAGACCTGGCACTGGCAGGTCCTCCATAATAGAGACAGAACTGACTTGTCCAGGAAAGTTGGAGTCTGGAGGGGAGACGGGCAACACTCGCCTTGTAGGTGTAGCAGTCCAGAGAGAGAGAAAAGCAACACCTGTTGAATTGTTTTACAAAGGGTATTTTGTAATAAATCCACCCTTTTATTTGAACCCTATGCTTGTTTTTTATATTGTGTTTGGGGCTTTGTGGCTCAGTGGCGTCCCCCAGTCTTAACAATGTAAACATGCCTTAAACCCTACCTGGTCACCATCCTGAAGTAACCATATGTGGACAGTATACGTATGCTGTCACAATGCTGCAGACCTTCATTGGCTAACAGAGCAACCTTCCACCTGACGCATCTGGATAGCACCACCAGCATTTCAGGAGCTCTATGGTGCGCTTCACATCTAAGTATGCAGAGCATTGTAGCACTTCTCCTCTGTGCTCTGGAGATTAAGGAGCTAGCATCTGAGCAGATAGTTGCTATCACCTGGCACATGTAATGGCATGATTGCTGTTACAATGAATAGTATAGGCCATGTGAAAAACTGAATTTTCACCCAGCCATCATGTACAGCACCATCAGGAAGTTGTCTGCCGACACTACTTTGCCTTAAAATAAGTGAATCATGGGTTGACAAAGGCCATCACAGATGACGTGTAGGCTAATGCAACTGCTTACAGTTAACAAAAGCAGCTTCATTCTCACTAGGTTCCTTTATTGCAATATAAGTGCAGTCAAATGCCCTGACTATATTACAAAAACTGAACTCTGCTGCAGATTGCCTTTTTATTTTTGCATGTACACCCTGTAATGGTCAGGTTGGCAGCAGCTGACATTTCCTCCTTCAACCAGGGACATCAATAGATGTAAGCTGAGATGGACTGGGCAAAGAGGACACAAATACACAATCATCAAGGGATGGTGTAAAATGCTAAGTGCTTTTATTCAACAATCCAAACAGTACCCAAATAGTGTAGTGTAGTTTCTTCAAATAATTAAGGTAATAAATACATCAATAAATAATCTAGAATAAAAAAAACAGTGTTCAGGGTTGAGGTTAAAATATTCAATAAATAAATATCTAACAATAAAATAAAGGTTAAAATCATTGACAGAAGGCTTTCATTAAAAACATTATGAACCTCAGTTCTTCTTTCAAAAATTATGTTCCTGCTGCTTACTCATCAGGTCTGCTGCCACCTTATGCCCTTGCCTCCATCCCCTTCTTATATCACTATTTGTAAACCTTTCAAGTAGCACCAAACAAGCCATATTGTGTCAAACCTTTAGGCTATGAATAGGCTTTTGGGCATGATATGTATAATTTTTTACTAGGGGGCTCTGCCCTCTGCTCGCTTCACTCGCCAACTCACGGGTTTAGCCCTTTGGAAATACAATTTAAAGTGTTTTTTTCATGGGAATTGTTACATATACTGTACATTATGTTCACTTTTCATTTTAAAATTTCAGTAAAAACAATATTTGGAATGAACTTTTCTTCAAGATCGCATTGAATTTTGATTCCTCGTTTGGTCTTACAGCATAATAATGCAATGTATAACTGGCAATGAGTGAATATCGTTTCTTTGTCTTTTATAAATAAACCGACTTTTTCAAATGTTTGTCCTTGTGATTTGTTATTTGTCATTACAAGAGCTATTCTCATGGGAAACTGTTAACGTGTTAATACGAATGGCATATCAAGATCTCCTTTTTGCCCGAACACCATTTTGAGTTCATTCAATAAAACTAAGACTTTCTGATAACACAACCTACTTACGGAAGTGAGAATATCCAGAGCGATGTAGCCGGTGCCATTGTTCTCAAGAAGCTGTAGATTTCTAGCCATTGTGGATTGCATGTCATTGTAAGAAATAAATCTGGCTGACCGATAGTTCTGGATATTGCCATTGCATCATGATATATCTGTTGCAATGCTCTTGGACTACCTTGATATGGTAATATTACTGCTTTACCTATTTTGAATTTGTCTGAACTATTGATATTTGAATTTTGAATTTGATCAATGAGACCTTGCATATGCTCCGTTCTAAGTTTAGCTTGATTCAATTTAATAAAGAAGAAATGATTAGCTGCGACTTTTACATACACATTAATAATGTAATGTTGCGATAGATGTTGAGATGACAGAAGTGGGTTAAATACATGGGAATGTATCGCTAATTTTGACCTGAAATACTATGTGGGTGTTATTCGTTTTTCTGAATGCATTTGTTTCATGTTGTGTGACCATCCTGTTGCACCATCTGGGAAAAGCAAAAGAAAAAGTAAAGGGTTGGCATGTGGTAATGTATTTGACATAAATGACGAATCATGCTTTGCCTTTGGATATACACGAATATCTACTCTGTCTTTGATATCTCCATCTTTCGAAATTATTATCGCTGACAATTCGTCACATGTGGGTTTATTATAAACTAGCAAAATACCCGCGCTTCGCAGCGGAGAAGTAGTGTGTTAAAGAAGCAATGAAAAAGAAAAGGAAACATTTTGAAAATAACGTAACATGATTGTCAATGTAATTGTTTTGTCACTGTTGTGAGTGATGAGTGTTGCTGTCATATATATATAAATATATATATATATATATATACATATATATATATATATATATACAGCTATTTCGTATCAGTGCAAGACGCTGCTTGTTAAAACGGATAACTCCCGCTCTTACGTGCAAGTCTGCGTGGATATTATGAACTATCGTATTTGTTCAAGTTCTATTTAAATTTTAAATAGAAGGAATTTTTATTTAGTCGACAGAAATATCTTTGGTAGGAATGGTAAAAACAGACAGGAATATTATTCCTGAATAAATCAACTCAAACCTTAAACAACTTATAATATTTTGCTCTCCATAAAAATATATCCTGTCTAAATTATACAAGTTAGAAATAAAGTAAACGTTAAAAGAAGAAACATTCAAATTTCTTTACTCTTATGTAATTTTATATAAAAAATAAACTTAGATTTTAAATATCCCAAAAGATTTTGCTCTGCATAAAAATATATGCTGTCAAAATTATACAAATTCAAATATGAACATGCTGCATAACAAAACCTGGAAATATAAATAAAATGTGTTCCTTTCAGCAATAACAAATCAAATCATTCAGTTGTCTTTGCTCATATGTCATTTTAGAGCTGGACGCCTGGCATCTTTTTTTGGCAACAAGTTCGTTTATGTTTGGTGTGAGGTTCTGTGTTGTGGAGATTCTCAGGATGGACTGCAGGTGCTCATGAGTGAGGCGACTCCTGTGTGCTGTTTTGTTAGTCTTCATCACTGAGAAGAGCTTCTCACACAGATATGTGCTACCAAACATGCACAAGGTTCGAGCCGCATGTAGACGGACTTTTTTTGTTCTTCAAAGTCACCAACGCGCCGTGCGCTCAGTTTATCAGCAAAGTGCGTATTTGGGAACACCATAGTGACGACTTGGTTCAACATTACTTGGCAAGAGGGAAAGTGGGGCAAGTTGCACTGGTGCATTTGTGTCTCCCATAAAAGCAGCTTCACTTGAAATCACTTTGTGATTGTGCACGGGTAAAAACGTCCGCTGAAGTGTCAGATTCTTATTTAATTCTTCTGCTTTCTGTATCTTCTGCATTGCATGCAGGTCTTTCAGGTTATCTTGATGTTTTGTCTCATTGTGCCGTCTTAGATTAAATTCTGTAATTACAGCCACATTAGCTCCACAAATGAGACACACGGGTTTAACGGCAATGTCACTAAACATATACTCAGCCTCCCATCGGTTTTTAAAGGCCCTATTTTCAGAATCAACTTTTCTCTTAAGCATCGTGTGGGCTAGCTTCGCAATAACTTGCAAGCTAGACTTGATTAACGCGGTAAGTGTTCAGCAAGGCAGGTGAAGCGCTGCATTATGGGATCTGTAGTTTATTGTGTTACCAGCGCTTCATATACCCGGGCCATTAATAACAATAATACAGTATATAAAATGATCTCGCGGGCCGGATATAATTACACGCCGGGCCGGATGTGGCCCGTGGCCCTTGAATTTGACACATATGGACTAAATAGAACTTGAAAAAGATATATTTTTTCGTACATCGAGCCCGCGTGCTAATGTGGTTTTGCCTGTATGCCTCAATAAGTGACCCTCCCCTCGCTCTTACTTTTTTACCGTTCATCTAATGAATACACTGAGTATAGCTTTACCAAAACAATCATTGATTGCGAATAAAGTATTCATTATTCGAGTATGTAGATCAGGGTATATATATATATATATATACACATATATATATATATATATATACCCGCGTATCGCAGCGGAGACGTAGTGTGTTAAATAAGCTATGAAAAAGATTCGTTTCTTACTGCATCAATAAACAGCTCGTCTTCTTCTTTATCTGAGACCTGACACACTGCATGCACGGGTTTTTTTTAACACTGTCTTCCTTTAGCGGGACATTCACTTTTTCCACCGTGTGCTTTGTTTCTGCAGTAGCTGTACTTATTACATACTTATCTTGTATGTATCAGACGCTTCATATTTTTTTGCTGCCTTTTCAATTGTGTAATTCGGTTTTTGTTCAGCGCTCTTCGGAACTCTTGCTTTTTGGCTGTGCACTGCGTCAGTTCACATGAGCCGCTCGGTGTTCATGCATCGAAGTTTCCCAGCTGTGCTGTTGCCATGTCGTGCTATGTCCATGGCTGTATCTAATGCTACCGAAGTCCCGGTACTTAAAACTTTCTCTCGCAGTTTCGCTGAGTTTGTGCCAAACACCACCCTGACTATCTCATCTTCCTCTCCATAAGCACAGTCCTACACCCGTGAATAATTTACCCGTGGCAGTTTGCTATTGGATTGCCGCTGACGGACGGCCTTATATGGGCAGGCACTAAATTACAAACGCCAGCGGCAGCCTGTCTATGAACTTAATTTAAAGTGTAGGTTTACACTGTGCTTTGTTTCCGAAGTAGTAGAACTCATGAATATGGTTGTATATATCACTCGCTCGCTTCTTATTGTTTCGCTACCTTCTCAATTATATAATGCATGTTTTATTCAGCGCTTTTTGGGGCTCTTCCTGGTTTTCTACGTACTGCGTGAATACGTGGGAGGCGTGATTATGTCAAACTCCGCCCCCACGGGTTTCAAGCTCATCTCCATTACAGTAAATGGAGAAAAAACAGCTTCCAGTTATGACCATTACGTGTAGAATTTCGAAATGAAACCTGCCCAACTTTTGTAAGGAAGCTGTAAGGAATAAGCCTGCCAAATTTCATCCATCCATTTTCCAACCCGCTGAATCCGAACATAGGGTCACGGGGGTCTGCTGGAGCCAATCCCAGCCAACACAGGGCACAAGGCAGGAATCCAATCCCAGGCAGGGTGCCAACCCACCGCAGGACACACACCAAGCACACACTAGGGCCAATTTAGAATCGCCAATCCACCTAACCTGCATGTCTTTGGACTGTGGGAGGAAACCGGAGCGCCCGGAGGAAACCCACGCAGACACGGGGAGAACATGCAAACTCCACGCAGGGAGGACCCGGGAAGTGAACCCGGGTCTCCTAACTGCGAGGCAGCAGCGCTACCACTGTGCCACTGTTACTACAGTATATGGATGAAAAAATAGGTTCCAGTTATGACCATTACGCATAGAATTTCGAAATGAAACCTGCCCAACTTTTGTAAGTAAGCTGTAAGGAATGAGCCTGTCAAATTTCAGCCTTTTACCTACACGGGAAGTTGGAGAATTAGTGATGAGTGAGTGAGTGAGTGAGTGAGTGAGTGAGTGAGTGAGGGCTTTGCCGTTTATTAGTATAGATTAACATTGATAAGTCAGAATTTTAATCTGTATCTGTGTGGCCTCATCATTAGTAAATTTGCTGGCATGATGTCTGCCCTACATATTAACAAATATAACTGTTTAGACAAAACAAAATAAAATCATACTGAACACAAAATAACATCCAGATAAAGCAGTAAGGACAAAATAATTGACATATTTTCTCAAACTAGACACTCTGCAAACTTCCGCTCTACCTTCTGTATGTAAAATAGATGGCAGTTTCCCTGGACTGCAGTGGTGCTCCGGATTCCCGTAGGGCACTATGGGACATGAAATTCAGCAACACAGCCCTGCTGAGTACCGTGGGTGCCACCAGGAGACGCTGTAGGAAGATGGAACAAATTCTCACCTAGCCTGGAAGTATTAATAGATCACGAGGACAAAAGCCCTGAAGTACTTCCGGGCTGATTAAAAACCTGAATTCTCGGTCTGACCCGGAAGTAGTGGCAGGTCACATCGATGGTAGAGCAGAAGCACTTCCGAGTCAAGGACTATTTAAAGGACTTTGGAACACACAACAGGGAGCGGGAGGAGGTGGACAATGCTTGCTGAGAGATGTGAAGGAGAAAAGAGAGTAGAGAATTTTGTTGGTGATTGATTATTGTATTATTTATCTGTTATTTGTGGATGTGGTGCTTAGGGAGCACTGTTTTGAGAAGAGAAAAGAATTAAAAATATATCTCAGTGCTTTTACCTTGTGTCCTGAGTGTATGTGTGTTGGGTTTAAAGTGGCAACAGTGCCACCTAGCGTCAACACTTCCCTGTCCAAGAAAATCACTACAAAAGTACAGAGACAAGATTCCAAAGAACAATATTGCCCTTGAAAGAGACAGATGACACATTGCATCAGGCTTATTCCACCATAATCCTAAACCTACTCCCACTTGACAGTTTAGAGATACAAAGTCATCTTCTTAGCAAAGTGTAGGAGGGGCAAATACTTATTATCATTCAAGTGTTTGTGGAAGGACAAGGATATGTTCCATTGTGCATTCCAATGCCAGGATGGAAAGCTGCACAATTACAATACCACTGTCTTGAAAGGCAAGTCAAAAATAAGTAAATAAATAAAAACAGATATGATTATACATAAGGGCGGCATGGTGGTGCGGTGGTAGCGCTGCTGCCTCGCAGTAAGGAGACCTGAATTCGCTTCCCGGGCCCTCCCTGCATGGAATTTGCATGTTCTCCCCGTGTCTGCATGGGTTTCCTCTGGGTACTCTGGTTTCCTCCCACAGTCCAAAGACATGCTGGTTAGGTGCATTGGCAATCCTAAATTGTCCCTAATGTGCGCTTGGTGTGTGTGTGTGCCCTGTGGTGGGCTGGCGCCCTGCCTGGGGTTTGTTCCTGTCTTGTGCCCTGTGCTGGCTGGGATTGGCTCCAGGAGACCCCTGTGACCCTGTGTTAGGATATAGTGGGTTGGAGAATGACTGACTGACTATGATTATGCATTCGCTAATTCATTGTCCTAATGAGTTTGGCTGCTCCTACTTCTAAAAAAAAAAAAAAGATTGCATGCACCAGGCACACATTAACAACAAACCAATAAATGGAAAGCAATCAACAGGGAATAGAACTGAAAAAATCTTTATCCATTTAGCAAAATGTACCTGAAATTTACTTAAAAAGTGAAAAGGATGTATGCCCTTAAACAAACATATTGAACTATTTTTGTAAGTGGGTTGTGTGCCTCATCTAATCATATTCTTAAACCCACTTAATCCAATTGATGATCACAGGTAGAACCAGCCTATTCTAGCAGTAATGGGCACAAGGCAGTAAACCAGTAAATGGCCCTGGACAGGGCCCATGCCTATCATAGTACTGATTATCTGTATTTTCTGTCATGTGGGTTTGTATCCTTGTTTTTTATGTTTTTGCAGCGGTATGTATATGAATATCCTGATGTGATTAATAAAGTTTATCTAATCTAATCCAGTCTAACTCAAACAAACAGCCACATTCTTTTACTTAAATTGGAGGCAATTTGAAATAAACCAACTAACTTAAGTAGCACATCTTTGGGGATGTGGGTGGAAAAGAAGAGTATGCAGGGGGAAATACAAACAGACAATGAATGAGTACGGGATTTAAGTTCAGGATGCTTAATCCGTGAAGAAACAACACTTACTGCTATGCTGCCTTGGGTCACTTGAGCAAAATCAAAACATTATATTAGCCAATAGTCTAGGTCCTCTAGACTCTAGGACATTAATCATGCTGGGAGGGGTAAAATTTACCTAATATATTTTGCAATCAGTACAGTAAATTCAATTTACAACATATTTCCTAGCCCTAACCCTAAAATTAACTACAAGTGAATGAAGAAATTATTATATTGTTATATTATTATATTAAGAATGTTGAATTAAGCCAGAGCTAGAGAGCAAGAGAAAAACATTCACTTGCAGGCTATTACTGGTGTCTATATTTTGGGTGCTATCATGCCAGTAAAGTGTACTTTTTATTATTTGTTTTGTTTTTTGCATCATTGTAAGGACATAGTTTTAGTTTTCTTCTTATAACAGCCAAAAAGGATAGATCTGTATTTTTAAAAGAATGAGTCTTCCAATATTATGTGCATTACTGAGCTGAGTTTGTTATTAGAGGATCCCCCTTGTTTGGCCTGTGATGGTCAAGTTCTATAAACCATCTTATCTGGGTGAAATTTTATTCGACCACCTAGTTTCAAATATGATCACCCACCAAACAAATTTCTGGCTACGCTACTGTAATGGATTTCATCTCATATCCAATTAGCATCTGGCCAAAGTCAGGAGTCAGTTATGGACCACCATATCCACATGCATACAGGTTCAATGCCAATTATTCTTATTCTTTGAAATTTAGAAGTAAGAAAGATGTTCTATATCTAACTGCAAAAACAGAAATTACCCACTTGCCCAATTATCCAATAACTGCCTAGCAGAATTGGAACATCCAAAGTTTGAATATTCACGTACAGTCAGCTCTTTGTTATAAAGACACATGAATACACCTCAGTCCACTAGAATTAGGTAGGTGGACATTTTAAGGGTACATCCTTTACGTTTTAAAATAATGGAATGACCCTTTTAATTATTATTGTCATTGCATTTAGATTTTTTTTTAATTGACTGATGCCAAAACGTACGAGAGTGGACTTCGGCAGTACTGAACAATATTTGCATTACGCGACGGAAACTCCTGTCGATTAAAACTATTGGATAATCCAGGAATGGGTGTTTCCATAATTCTATAACTCCACCTCGAGACCATGATTATCAGCTGTTTATTTAAAGTATGTGCTAAAGCTTATCAACGGAATCGTAGAATACTTAAGTTTTCGTATAGGTTTTAAAAGAGCAACAGGCTGCCCTGTTCACTCGATTCCTACTCCTTACGCTGTTCACGTGCACTGGCGCACTGCCTGACGGGAAACCGATAACAAACTACAATCTGCCAAATCGTCGCGCATTGCTTAGGAGCGAACAACACAGCGCTTTACCTGAGAGTATTGACAGGGGGATTCGTGAGCGTGATGACGGCTATGCAGCCTGCTTCCCGTCTGTATGCTGCCATTGTCGCCGCTTCAAGCGTGCGTTTCATTTCGTATTCTCTTTCCTAACTAGACGACCTTTGCTCAGGAACGCTTTAACTAGTCCGGCGCTGTATCAGGGGCGTTACTGCAGCACTCGGTAACCGCCCACTTTCATTTTAGGGCTCTGTTTACTAAAGATTGGCGTTAAAGCAACGTTTTCTCTGAAAACTTATCAAAATGGTTGCAACACTGACTTTTTAAAGTGTTTGACAAGAAGTAATTATATGTAAATATCCTTTCTATCCACGTTAGAAGGAAACATTTCTGCATCCATGTTAAATTGTTCTGTTATACTAAAAGTGAATAATGCTAACTGGGGATGTTCACAATATGTAAATTGTTAAATGCCGTTGAAACATACAATGACCTGCGTTTCGTTTTGCAGTCATTTAACAAACGAAAATATAAGTTTAAGGTTGGTTCACTGTGTCAAAGTTATTACAGGGCTTTGGAGGCTGACGTGACCACATTTGTTAAACAGTACGTTCTGCGCGATTCTCCGTCTGTTTACTAAATAAGTTTTTAATTAGTCACCATTATAAGCAGAACTTTGTCACTGCGTTTTTAGCCAAGAAATGGAGTTGTAGAGCATTGTATAACAGCGCCAGAGTTCTTAGTTTGAATTCTGTCCTAGGTGCTGACCTTTGTGTGCATATCCTCACTGAGTTTGTATTTGATTTTCTCTCGAGTTTCAATCAATACCTCAAACATACAGTACACTGTGTGCACAATTATTAGGCAAGTGAGTATTTTGACCATATCATCATTTTTATGTGTATATTCCAACTCCAAGCTGTATTAACTTGAATGCTTATTGGATTTAAGCACGTCAGGTGATGTGTATTTGTGTAATGAGGGAGGGTGTGGCCTAAGGAGATCAACACCCTATATCAAGGTGTGCAGAATTATTAGGCAGCTAGTTTTTCTCAGGCAAAATGGGCCAAAAAAGAGATTTAACTGACTCTGAAAAGTCAAAAATTGTAAAAAGTCTTTCAGAGGGATGCAGCACTTTTGGAATTGCTAAGATATTGGTGTGTGATCACAGAACCATCAAACATTTTGTTGCAAATAGTCAACAGGGTCGCAAGAAACGTGTTGAGAACAAAAGACGCAAATTAGCTGCCAAAGATTTGAGAAGAATCAAACGTGAAGCTACCAGGAACCCATTATCCTCCAGTACTTTCATATTCCAGAGCTGCAACCTACCTGGAGTGCCCAGAATTTCATTTCGAAATTCTACGCGTAATGGTCATAACAGTCAACAACGTCCACCATGTTGAACTTTCTTATTTATGGCCCCATCTTCACAAAAGTTGGTAGGCGGCTTCCCTGTGTTAACTGAAACCGATGTACGTACTTATTTCGATGGTATAATGCCACTGTCGGCCGCCATATTGAACTTTCCAACGGTCTTTGTTACTTATGGGCCCATCTTCAAGAAATTTGGTACGCGGGTTCCCAACGCTAACTGAATCCTACTTACGTACATATATACGTCCATAACCTGCAGCTCGGTCACCGTGTGAGGTGGCGTTGGGTCCCCCATCCCAACGCCTCCCACTTTGTTGGCTGCCTGCCTATATAAGGCCGTCCGACGCTCCAGTCTCTACATTCCCTTCCTTGCTTTGCCACCGGATTCACATCCCCCTGCTGATAACTGCAGCCTTTTTATTTAATCCACTGCTTCTCCGCTGTTTTATTGTTTGTTTATTATGATTATAGTTATTGTGTAGGTATTTTAGACTTACTTTACATTGTTCAGGTGCCCATTTCCTTTATCGTTCCAACCGTACCCCCATTAACATGTCTATCGAGTCGATCGCCATCGATCAGAGAACTGTCACTTACCGAGTGGTTTCCATGCCCGGAGATGGCACCTGCCTTTTCCATTGTCTTTGTTACATATTGCACGGCCATATCAGGCTCACTCTTGATATCCGGAGGAACATTGTGTCTTATGTATTGAATGACTGGGACAGGTTCAAGGTGTGGACTGATGACGGTACAGGAGATAATTATACTACACAGGAGCACTATAAGAGTGAAATGCTTAAGCCCTTCACCTATGGTTCTGCATGTGAGTTGATGGCTGCCGCTGAATTGTTCAGTTGTTGCTTTCAGGTGTACCGAAATGGCCAAATATTTTACACCTTTCGACAACCGCCAATGCCTCTTAAACATCTTATGTTCACAGGTGACTATTTCAGTAGTGGACACTTTGATGTTTATGAATGTTTAAACTCTCAAAAGCTGGATGTGAAGTTATCGATGAAACCGGTTGTATGCTTACAACACTTGACAGATGCCGAATGTCACTTCAACACAAGTCCTGCAAATGCTGTTGTAATTGAAACAAACCATGAAACTCAAACCGATTATGACAGCAGCAATCCAAGCTGTGATATTTGAAACAAGATTACTTTTCACATGGCCAACTGTATGTTGCATGCTCAAAGGTAAGCACAGCGCACAGCTTGGTCATAATACAACCAGAGGGCCGAATTGACAATGTGGTATGCAAAGAGATCCTTAACAAATAATTATTGGTATATTTTCCCTCATTTTAAAAAGGTTTAATTTTCTTCTTAATAAAAATTTTAAGGCAGTACTTTGCCGCTGCGAAGCACGGGTATTTTTCTAGTTTAAAATAATCTTGAATTAACTGAAATTAAAGATACAGTGGAAGACTCATGTCTGTCTGTAATTCTACAGGTTACACATACAGTATCTTTAGTTGTTCACATGTAGCAGTCACATTAGTCAATCATAAAAATGTTTCCTCACAGTTCCTCCTCAGACAAAAATGGATGAATGGAACAGAAAAGAAAAAGAACTAGCCATTGTCACTGACAACACCGCCAATATGATCCATGCGGTACAGCTTATGAAGCTACTTCATGTCGGCTGCTTTGCGTATACACTCACTTTGGTATTGCATGCTACTCTGAAAAATTCTAAATTGCATGCTTGCTTGGCTGGGAAGGACGTGTTGCAAACGTTTTCCACCATAGCAGTACAGCTAGCTACGTGCTTAAAGAGAAGCAACGTTTATTGGACTTGTGAAGACACAAACTTGTGATTGATGAGGTCCTGCAATGGTACAGTGCATTGGAAATGCTAGAAAGGTTTCTG
Organism: Polypterus bichir lapradei; assembly: GCA_026402145.1. Classification (NCBI taxonomy): domain Eukaryota; kingdom Metazoa; phylum Chordata; class Cladistia; order Polypteriformes; family Polypteridae; genus Polypterus; species Polypterus bichir. The sequence goes on along the minus strand of JANRMT010062814.1, from coordinate 123,650,617 downwards.
GAACAACAGGCAGCCATCTCAGTAGTATGGCTGCTCCCAGTGTGACTGGCATTCAGTGCTCATCTGCAACACAGTTGCCTGGCCTTTTTTAATGTAGTGACATAAGAGAAGTGGCAAAACTTTGCTTAAGATCTTCATAAAACCTAGGTACTATAACTTCACTCATTTGCTTACTGGTTGGTTAGTTCTAAAACCAGTATCATTTGTCGAAACCTCACATTTTCAACAATGGTGTAGGGTGTCATATCTTTACAGATAAAAACTGCTGTAGATTCTGTTTTTTTTTTTGGGGGGGGGGGGGCATGAGGTGAATTAAATGGAAGCTTGGAGCTAAAAATTGTTTCCAGTGCAGATTGTTTAGGCTCTGCTCATTTGGATGTCGACTGAGATTACATTTATGGATGACGTTGGGATAAAAGATTTCTCAAATTTGTGGCGTTATAACAATACTTAACTTCTGAGTTGCACAGCTTACATATGACTTTGCCCTGTTTCCAGTTGTTCTTTACCGATGAACTGTTTGAATCAATTGTAAGTCCACACATCTGATTTAATTCTAGGCGCTGATTTCAGTTGAGGAGTACACACCATTTTATGTGTGGTAGTAAAGTGCTTTTTCATTAGAAAGCTAAAATTTACTGAGCATGCAAGATATTCAAGAGTTTGATCTTGAGACTTTAAGAATAGATATTGATTTGTTTAAATGAAAAATAATGATTAATTTGAAAATCAATGTTTTTACCCAGAGCTAGTACTAAAGATATTTAAGTGTATAGTGATGCGTAGGCTTGGTTCATATTAAAAATACTTGTAATTTGTCAAAAGAAACCCACATTTAATACAAAATTTCATCCAAAATTCTTAATGTGGAGCTCAAACTGTATTGCATCAGCATATACATACATACTCCAATGTAATGAATTTTTTAAATTTACATAGGCCATTTAAAGGAATTAATATAGAAGTGGCAATAGCCATGTGAAATAAATGTATATCACAAAGCCTAATGATTCTGCTTCAGACCTTCAGCTGAAATTTTGTAAGTATTACAGCAGTCAGCATTGCTTTAGATGGTATAGTGTTCCTTTCTAAAATCATATTAAAGTTTGGTACAAGCTGAAAATATGTCTGGCCATGAATAAAAAATGCTGGGATTGTAAAGTATTTTAAAAGACTTGACCAGCTCATTAAACTTGTTTTGCTCTTTTTCTCCGATTTATTTGTCAAATTACTTAACACAATGACCAAACATCTTTCCCTCTCTCCTTTCCTATTACCTTAAAATTTTAAATTAAAAAGACAGGCTCAGCTATGTGATGCAGTCTTGACTTGCTGGAGGTGGTAGCAGAGGTAATAGTAAAGACCAAAGTGATATGCCATGATCGCTAATGCTGCATATCCTCCCTGTGGCATACTATCATTGACTACTTTTAGTCAACAAATTATTCAACAGAATTATGTCAAGAAATGTTACTGGAGCTTCTTTATACCTTTAGCAATACACCTTTATAAAGGCTCACTGTGACTGCTATTAGCATTAGCCAAGCCAGAATTTTTTTTTCTTCTTTTTTGTACTTCTTGTGTGTGTTTAAGAAGGGTTGCTGTTGATTGTTAAAAATATTTCTATATTTCATCATTTTTTGTAAAAGCTAAGTTTCCTCTTGGGTCAAAAAGTAGTATACTGTATATCTGTCTAAAGAACAAATATGGAAAGCGGTATTCCCAGCCCAGTAACATTTCACACACCACACATGCTTAAACGCAAGCTAAATTTACTTGCCTTCACGATGCACTAAGTCTACAGTCAGGACAATACTTGTGCTGTTCAAATATTCTTTACGTTGTATCAATCTGATTTCAAGCCAGTCAAACTGACCGTTACTGGGTCTGGAGTCATTCTTAATAGCACAGGATGCAAATAATATCCTTCTTTTATGTAAATATACTGATAGTAAACCCATAAAACTCGTAAGAATACAAATTACTTTTTTTTAAACCACCGAGTGAATTACGAACAGCAAATCTGAAAAAAACTGGGTAATCCGATATAAAACTGAACTGAAAGAGACAACAGCAGCAACTAAGCGCGAAAACCTGTAGCAAGTTCAAAAAGGTCCCGAATAAGACTCCTATGGGTAGTGCTAGCGTCTCTCGCATTGTACTGTCAAATCCGATGCCAAGTGTGACGGAAGCGATAGGGCGGGGAAATTAGTGTCTTATGAATATTTATTAGTTGTGAATATTCATAAAGTAGGTGTATGCTTTCGGCAGAAGATAGTATTGTATTCCGTTCAAGACTACACGGATTCACCAAGTGACAAAATATAGTAAAAACATTACAATATTTTATCGATATGAATGTTCGAATATATTCTTAATGGCATGGAGTTAAATACGGCGACTGTGTTAATGTGTTTTTTAGTCGAGTGCCCTTACGCTCCTCGGGGAGGAGCCAGACGTGTCTTACATGTTTGTGGGCACCTTCGTGAATATTCATATAGCCTGTATGTGGAAGAAATCACGTGATACGGGGGCGGGGCACTTCATTCCGCCACATTTTCTTGTCCATCAAGGTCCATAATGCCGCACTTCCGCGTGCAGGTCCAACGGAGTTCGCAGCCTTCTACTAGCCGGCCGCCGTCGGTCAGCAAGCCTGTTCGCTATTTCACATTAGGCACTATGCGCTCCATCTCGGGATTAGTTTGCTTGGTTGCAGCAGCCACCTTTTACCTTTACCTTCTGTCTACAAACCTGCCTCCAGGGCCACAGCGCCAACGTCAAGGAGAAGAGTTAGACAAATACGAGGAGGATACCGAATCTGAGGATGTCAGGTGAGAGTCAAGCGGGATCGGGGCTAGACTGGTGATCATTAAATAGTCTGCAGCGTGGACAACCGGGATTTAAAGTGATATGCCAATTAACGGCCAGGGTAGTGATCAGTGGGGATCGCTGCATGTAGTAAATTGATTGAAGATGGGAAGAGGGTGACCAGATGAAAATCTTGGAATATTAATAGTTATTTTTTCCTTTTACTGTATACATTTTATAGGTGCGCTGAAATGCGCGTTCTGATATTCTACTCTGGGTGCACACGGGTACTTTGTTTTTGTGTGGTGAAGGTCTAGTTAGAGTTTGTAAATTTATCACACTCCTTTGCAATTAATCAAACGTCTTTAGTATTTTGAGAATATGAGACCACGCATTACATCTTTTCAGTTGTCTGATGATACAAATTACAAGACATAAAGTGTTCTCAAACATTTTCCTAGTTTTTCTAATCCCCTTTTCGTCATACCAAATTTTAGCCCTACTTTGCCTAGATTAAAACCACCTTCTTGATAAGATATGTCATTATTGTTTTAAATGAGTTATTAGCTCACCTCTGCCAATATTCAGATGCAATGCAACAATTTCTTGATATATCCTTCTAGTTGTGGTCCCAGGTGCATTACATGGACTCGAGAATCGCAAACATCTCATGGTTACTTATAGCCAGTTCAGTGTTCTGTCTGAATGTGATGAATAATGAGGCCACTGTAAGTAAACAGTAAACTATACAGTGTAAATTGCAATGTGTATTTTGATAATGTTTTAAATGTTGTGCTGGTATCGGTGGAAATTATATTTATTATGAACATACTTTGAATATGCAGTTCCAAGGACATCTACTGTATCTCCCCATTTTTTAAATATGATTTTTTCAGTAAAGGGTCCCTGTTACCTGGAGACAGAAACCAGTCCTGAGTGGGATGGCAATACATCACAGGGCATACACAGGTGCACAAGCATTCTCTTATATTGGGCCAGTGGTCTGTTAACCAAACAAGATGTGTTTCATTTGTAGGAGTGAATGTTCTCAAACAATGGTCAAACTTCAAATTTCATTTGAACAGGGAATTAAATGTAGGGCATTGTGTTGGTGAAGCATTCCAGCTACTAAGAAGCATATGTTAGGTTTTGTTAGTTTGTTGTAGTTACACCTCCTAGTCTTCAAGTAAGTTCTTGAAGTCAACATAATGTTGCACTCAATGTCAAACCTTCAGCGTATTCCACTGGACTCTTCAAAATTGGCCAGCCCCATAGCACATTGTGGAGTGCCTGCAGTGGAGGAGTGGACAAGTGACATTTGAATCCTTAAAAAACCTAATTAAATTGAAATATTTGTATGCATAGACAGATATTATTTCAAAGTTCATTTGGTATTGTGTATTTGTGTTCAGATGAGTTTGTTTCATTTTGATTTCCTTTAGTTTTAATAGTGTATAGCATGTTGAAGTAATCATAAGAACACATTAAATTCAGTTTAGTTTACATGTGACAATATATTGGCTTGATGGGTAGTAGGCTAGCTGTTTCATGTCTGATGCTACCAGGGTAGATTTCAGTTCTTTACAAAGTTACAAAAATTGAATGATGAATGTTTCTAATTGCTGTGTTTTTTAGAATTTATCATTTTTGCATGAGGTCTGTTTCCCTTGTTTACACAACACTTTTTGTTATTGATATGGCCTCCAGAAGTGTGAATAAGGTTTAAAGGTAAATCAAATAAATAAATATATTGAAAAGGTTTATTATAGTAATTAAAGTGCATACAGTGGTATGTTGGGCCATTTGTCAGTGAAAAGTGTGTTTTCAAAAACAATGGGACTGTAGCCGAGTCCATTGCAGGTTCCTGCATTGTGCCCAGAGCAGAAGGGAAAGGAAAGGCACACTAGCACCATAGCCATGAACTGGATTAACTGATTAGAAAAAGGATGGATGGATTTTCTTAACTGAGTTTGAAATTCCTGTTTTCCTGGATAAGTTCTTCTAACAAATCCCAAGGTGATAGAGTATTGATGGTAATACGAAGGACTGATAATTTGACTGCCTACAAGCTGAGGAGCTTAAAGTGGCATTGTAATACTGGCATCACACGATTGCATGTTGGAGCGATTTATTGAGTAAATTTCCCATAGCCAGCCTTGTTCTGATTCACATGTACTGAATAAAATGTACCCAAAACTGTAAGTGTTAATAGTTAATTAGAAAGAAAGTGGATCTAAGATTGGAAGATTTGTGGTGTAATCTTGTCATTAACTTACCACAGTGTATTTGTTACATAAATTGATCTGTGCTTGTTGGTATTGTCTTATAAATATTTAGGTCTGTTTAAAAACTACATTTACATATATTGTGTGGTGGCTACATGTAAAGCACCGTATATGTAATTGAAAATGTAATTTTAAAGTGATATTTTAATTTTTATAGTAACAAATGAACAACTATATTCTTCCATTGCATGTCTATACTTAATATGACTACATTTGCCTCCGATTGATAAGCATCAAATCAAATTCTGTAGTTGAGGTTTAAGAGTACTAAATTGTTTAATCTTTTTTTTAATGTATTAACTTGTGTGATTATTTGTAGCTCATATAAAATTAAATTAGTTGTAATGCTTTATTATGTTATAATGTATAGGATATTGTAAGAGAAAAGTGAAATAAGTTTTTTATTAAACTATATAAAACCTTATATGTGAAATGCCTTTGTTTGTTGTGTTCTTTTACAGCAGAAATGAGAGTTAATGTCTTGTTACAGTACCTTCAAAAATTTTTTTAAAAGTGCAGCAGTCTGTCATATTTTGGAAACTGTGTTGTTTAGCTTTATTTCGTAGCTTATATAGAAACATATTCTATGCTAAGATCTTCCAACGGCTTTAGAAATTCTATTGAACTGCCCAGTGTTGGCCTCTATCATGTGATTCATGAGTGGAAATCAGAACATCATTGAAGGTAAAGAAACCATTCAACTGCTAGGTTAAATGTTGAGTGTCTGAAGAATGTGTGTGTGTGGGAGAGATTGAGAGAGCGCAAGGGAAAGCACATACAAAGGTAACTAGTTTTCATCTTTATAATACTACATTTAAAGGCATGTAGATACTGACCTGTTAATTGATTTTTGTATACTACAGGTTGATATTCAAAAATGTTTTCGAAAATGCCGGATTTTGGATGGTTATATATGCTGTATATATTTAACAGAAAATGACTACCTGTACAGTCCTTTAAAGAAAGAAAATTTAACACTAAATAAAAAGCAAATGAAATTTTAATGTTCACCAACTAAATAATAAATATCATACACTGTTGAAGAGCCAATGTCGTACGTTTCACAAATGGTTCGCACAGACACGCCACTATCAAGTTTTTTTAGCACTTCCACTTTCTCTGCGATCGACAACGCACAATGTTTACGTTATATGCCACCTCTTTTCTTTGCTGTATCCATATTGGGGCTATACTGCAGCAAATAAATTATAAAATTAGAAGGAATGAGCAGGAATGCCTGTTAGCAGGTGCAAGCAAGACCCAACAACTGATTCTCGACTACAGCGCCATCAAGAAATCCATGCTGGAAATCTGAAGGAATCGGATTATCAATGGCTGGATTTTTCAATGTCAACCTGTATTAATTATTAATGAATAATTTATTCCTAGCCTGCTCAGTTTGTCAAATGTGTACAGATACATATTTGACACATTTTTTTCCTGTAGAATAATTGAAAGTTTTAAACCAATGAAGAAAGAGTAAACTCACAAGTTTACTCATGTAGTGTGTCTCCATTTATAAAAATACTGGGAACGGCTTTAACATTTTATAGTTAAAACACAAAAAACATTAAACATTACAGCATGTATGCGTTCATATATATTGTGAAAAGATCAGACTCGACACACTTGAAAAGGTTTGGAGCAGCCACACTTATATTATCTGTGGCTTAAATGGGTTGATTTAACAGACAGAAATTTATTGGTTGGAGTCCAGACATGACCTGACTTAGGTTTTGGAATATGGCAGTTTTAACAAAGAAGACCAGAAGTGATATAAGGAAATCAGAATTGACCTTCTTCTGGTGTCATCTCTGGTGCCGGAGCTGGAATTGACGTCGTCTTGTGCAATGGAACGGGAAATGAAGCTGTCTCTTGCACCTTAACCAGAAGTGAAGGCTTCCAGGATGGGTCAGACAGGTTTTCCCACAGCTGGTCTGCGAAGACAGCAGGAGAAGGTTTAATACACCCCGCCACCCCCTGGCCTGGCTTGGAATTACCTTCATTCAGTTCATACAACGATCTACTTGCATGTGTGTGACAATATATTTATATATATATAATATGTTGTGGACTATGGCCGGCCATTCATCCAGGCCAATATCCCAAGGCCGCCAGAGGGAGCCCTCCCTGCAACATGGAGTTTTCCTGTACAGCCCTGCTGGATAACGTCGGGGACGCTGCAGGGAGGCCCAGAGACTTCTATTTTACCTATAACCCGGAAGTATGTCTTAGTCACAGCGACAGAGGAAATGACGTACTTCCGGGATGAAAAAAGAAGAGTTTTGATCTGACCCAGAAGTGCTAGGAAGTCACATGGACTGAGGGTTCAGAAGTACTTCCGGGTCAAGGACTATAAGAGACTGCGTGAGATCCTAGATGGGCGAGCTGAGTCGGAAGGAAGGGTGGCAACACGTCTGGGAGTAGGAGGATTGATTATTGGTTATTGTGTATTGTATATTTATGAGTATTGTGTAGTAGAGGGTGCTTAGTGCACATTATTATTATAAAATAAATAATAGTTGGACTTCTGTCTGGCTTCTGGTCTGAGGGTTCAAGGGGACGACAGCACCCCCTATCTATCACAATGTGTTTTTATATATATATATATATATACAGTAATCCCTCCTCGATCGCGGAGGTTGCGTTCCAGACCCCCCCGCGATAGGTGAAATCCGCGAAGTAGAAACCATATGTTTGTATAGTTATTTTTATATATTTTAAGCCCTTATAAACTCTCCCACACTGTTTATAAATATTCCCCGCAGAGTTATACAGCATAATCCCTCTGTATTCTCTTAGATATTAGGTAAGATTCATTGAAATTATGTATATAAACACACTGTTTATATACAGTAAAACCTAAATATTATTTTAAAGATATTGAGTGTCTCCGATATCACATATGTTACAGCCATTACGATAGACAGGTCACCAGCAATAAATACGTACAATGCAAGAAAAATAGTATACAGTAAATGTGTGTACAGTGACACTAAATGTACGTACATGTACTAAGCACTGTAAGAAGAAAATTAATTATGGTTACTCACCAACAATGACACGATGACTTGTCCGATAACAATGAGTTTAATTTTACTGCACAACAAAGGAGAGCGTTACAGCCCTTGTAAAGGAGCCACTTCAGGCGATTGTGTAGCACTGCCGTTGTTCTTCTTCTGGCAGTCTTCAATCCAAATCCCTAAAGCAGATTCCATCCAGACTACTGCCTTATTACATCCACTTACAACTC
>JANRMT010062814.1:123524112-123591840 GCA_026402145.1 Polypterus bichir lapradei | reverse complement strand
TATAGAATCCTTTATTCATAAATAAAGATGGCAATATTGCTTTGTTGTAACAACAAACGACAGATTAAATTTAAAGCAAGCTGCTAGGTAAATTTTTACATGTCTTTTTAATATTTTTTCCATGCAGTATTTCATGGGAACAAAATAAATACAAGGTATCATCAATATGCTAACAACCCAATCGTCCTTCATTCACTCAGAATGTGGAACCAATGTAGGAAGCACTTCAAGTTAGAGAATATTTTATCTGTGGCACCTCTACATGAAAATGATCCTTTTCCACCCTCTCGAACTTACACAATTTTTAATGTTTGGAAAATGAATGGGATTAAATCATTTAGAGATTTGTATATACTCGTACATAATGTCTTAACATCCTATGAACAATTACACTCTAAATTTAGTCTCCCGTCAACACAATTTTTCCCACTATCTCCAAATGAGGAACTTTACTAAACGAAATCTGCCCAATTTTCCTTACCTCCTACCTATTTCTATTCTAGAAGAGATATTGATCAGTCCTGGGGACTCGGACAGCATTTCTGTAATTTATAAAAACATTTTAAAGTCCCTTCCTTTTAAAGATCCCAGAGCCCAGTGGGAAAAGGATCTGTTACTCAACATTTCAGAAACGGAGTGGAAGGCAACCACGTACAGAATTCTCTCTAGCTCCATATGCACAAAGCATTCAATTATTCAACTTAAAATCTTTTATCGAGTACATCTGTCTCGCTTGAATTGTCCAAAATGTTTCCAGGGCAAGATCCAACCTAGGAACGTTGCAATCAAGCTGCAGCTTGGGCATGTACCAAATTAACATCTTTCTGGATAAAAAGTTTATAATGACAATCAGACAGCCTTGGTGTTACATTCACTCCTAATCCATTAACAGCTGTGTTTTTTGTACTCCCAGATGGGCTTAAAGTGGAGAAGGACAAACAAACTGTAATTGCCTTTACTTCGCTATTGGCACGTAGACTTGTCTTGTTCAACTGGAAGAATCCTAGCTAACCTCTTTGAAGTCAGTGGGAAACTGATGTTATATACTTTTTGAAATTGGAAAAAAAATCAAATTCTCACTTGGAAGATCTGTTTATATTGTTATAACATTTATATTGGGGGGGAAAGACTCCTTTCTCTTTGAATAATTTCACTCTGGCTGTTGGCTTTCCTCTCTTTCTCATGGGTGGGGGTTGATTTGAATTTAATTTTGTTAAGTTTGACTTGATTGTATGGAATATTATATGCTTCTAATAAGTTCAATAAAAGGTAAATGTACATTATGTACATACTTGAATCACAGTAAAGTCCATTACAGCACCCTGCTGTATATTTGGTAACTGTAAACTAGCATCATATGAGCAAGTACTGGTGACTGGTGCAGCTGCAATACATGAAATTTAAATTTTTGAGTAGATGAAACAATTCAGTGAATTAACTTTCTTTCCTCTGTTTATAGTTGTTTTACCATTTCACACAATAATGACACCAGTCTAAAAGCTGCATATAGTGAAGGAATACTGATTTGTAAGTGTACTCATACTCATTTTGTGAACTGACTGGTAATTTTTAAAATTGTCCAAGATGCCCTGACTATAACTTGCATTTCAAATGATTTACATTTAAAGAAAATGAAAGACCTAAAATGGTGAAAAGGTAAGCAGTGAACTGCCAGAGTTTTAAATGTAAAGTCTAGGTTAGCTAAAAATTAAAAAAAAAAGAAAGGAAATACCATAATATTACAAATGGACCTTCTTCAGGGAACAACCAATAGGGTATAGCCCACAGATGTTCTGCAGCAATTAAAGTAAATTAAGCCATGCAATTTGGAGCAAACAATTTGCAGAGGCGTCCCAACTTCTGTTGATTACTTAAAAACCCTTTGTCTGTTTTAAAGCAGATTTGCAACAGAATGTGTTACTACACCCTTTGAAGTAGTCTTAACAGTAATTAACAAATTAAATAATACAGAGCATTATAACCCTTATAAGTGTAGATCTTTCTTTTAGAGAAATTGCAAAAGAAAAAACAAAAAAAAAACAAAACTATAGTGTCAGTGAGTACGGTGTCCAACACAATGTAAATGCAATTGGAAACTGGAAGAAACTCTGAAGAGAACCTGTAGACCCAAAGTCACAACCCAATTAGAAGACAAATGTCTGTATAGGCACCTCACAGCACAAATTCAAGAACAGCTTATCAATGTCCAAGAAAAGCAAGTGTCAGTATCTACTGTAAAGAGGAGACTTTGTCCAGTCTGCATTAGTCCATAGCCAGTATTTCAAGGCCCTATTTTGTCCTTTTAAGGAACAGCTTTCTTACTGCCACTTGCTCTTTTAAACCTGCAACACAAAGTTTCCTGTTCACAGTAGAAACTGAAACTTACTTTTTTCGACAACTGTTAAGCTGTGCTTGAAATTTGATGAAAAACTGAGGTGTTCTAAAAGTTTTAACTGGTAAAGTGAAATGTAATTATATGTAATTATTATTTATTACTGCTAACATGTATGTATTCCCCACAATAAAAATGCATAGTATGCTATACTTGGATAGATAATATTAAACCTCATCGTTGTGTCATGGATCGGTCTCTTTGACTTCTTGTATTATCTCTTGTGGGGAACAGGCCGGACACAGACAGGCAGACATCATTTTGTCATCCAGCACACGTTTATTTACAGTTATATTTACAGTTCTGGCACACACAACCCAGTGCCGCAGCACCAAAGTCCAGGCCTTCTCTCTCAATGCCTTTACTGTTCTGGCTTCCTCCACTCCTATTCTCCAAGACTCTGTCCACTTCCACCCGACTCTAGCCATCGAATGGAGGGAGGTGGCCCCTTATATACACCTGGATGTGCTCCAGGTGCTTCCCGACACTCTTCTGCCGGCACTCCCCTGTGTGGCGGAAGTGCCGGCTGCACACCTGGAAGCACTCCGGGTGTCCCCGGTCCTCTTACCCCCCAGCACTTCCGGGTGTGGCAGAAGTGCTAAGGTCCAGGGCTCCAAAGGCACCGGGGGGCCCCTGGTAGTGACCCAAAGCAACCAGGGCGGTTGCCCCCTCGTGGTCTGGAGGGAGGCGCAAGCCCTCCTCTGGTCCACTTGGGAGTCCTGGCTGGGCAGCAGCCCCAGCCACTCGCCACACTCTTTTCATATGCTGTCTCTTGCTGTACACAATGATTGTATTATTGCCCAAACAACATCAGGTTCAGGCATATTGTTTGTCTCATTACCTGGCAGAGCACAGTGTACAGGGTGGGCCATTGATATGGATACACCTTAATAAAATGGGAATGGTTGGTGATATTAACTTCCTGCTTGTGGCACATTAGTATATGTGAGGGGGGAAACTTTTCAAGATGGGTGGTGACCATGGTGGCCATTTTGAAGTCGGCCATTTTGGATCCAACTTTTGTTTTTTCAATAGGAAGAGGGTCATGTGACACATCAAACTTATTGGGAATTTCACAAGAAAAACAATATTTATCACTAAAAGATTTTTAGTGTCTGAATCTAAAAATTGATGCAGAAAAAAATGCAAACTTCAGAGACAAAAGAAAAAATATAATTGTTTATCAAAGTTTTTAAATGTTTAACATGTGATTCTCTCTTTCCTCAGCCATATGATAGCCTGGAATGGCCATTATGCAGAGAAATTAACATAGTGAAAGTAGTAATAAGAGCTGATTAATAATTGCCTTTTTTATATTTGCATATAGTTTTGCTAATTTTAACTTTAATTGATCAAAAGGTAATGTAATATCTGGAGATGTTTTCTTTCTAATTTAGTAATTCTCATATTCACTTTCTATGAATAGATTATTGTAACTTAAGATATAACTTTTAAAAGTCCTCCATCCCTGGGATTTCCAAGATTTTACCACCTGTTTGGTCAAGAGGGACATTCTTTGAAGCTGTCACATTTCATTTGCTGACTGCATGGTTTGAATTGCTGCTGTGTGGCTTGCCATAGAATCATTTGGAATGTGCTGAGGTTGATAATGTCACATGAAAATATTGTAGGTGGGGTGATCTTGAAAATGAAATAGATATTGTGACAAGCAAATGTAGTGATTCAGCAGAGTGTCTGTAAATGAAAGCTCCCTGCTTGAATTAAAGAATGGACCCTCTTCAAAGAAGTATCTTTATTTTCACAAACTAAGCTATATGAGTTTTAATATTGCCTTATAAACACATTTACAGTATATACACAACTGTAAATTCTATGTTTGTGTTTCTTTCATTTTCATGTTATCAAATGGCAATGTTTACTGTGTTTTTCTACTATTACCTGAACTGAGAATAACTAAATTTTCTTCCCCATTAGTCCAGCATATTATGACTAATGTATTTTGAAAAAGATATTGTTTTTTTACTTAACTTTCTTTGAAATACTTTTAACAGACATTTGTATATATTCATATGTGATCATTATTTTAAACAATATTTTACTTTTATTCACAGAGCTGAATATTAGAGTAACAATACAGTATGTGCAGAATGATGCCATTACTGAAGTCTGTTGCAAACGTCCACTGTTCTCTTTGACTCTAGTAACTTTTCATACCTTTATGTTTATGGCTAGGAAAAATATAGCATCAACATGCCACAATGTAAAAGATCTCAAGTAGCATCGGGAATAGTGTCAAGACTTATTTCCATCCTAAAAAGGAAAAATGTTAAAAAGACAATGTTTTGGCTGTAATGCCTCCTTCACCTTGCTTCTGCAGTGCGGAAATAATCAGGAATATTGTGACAGATGCTTGTCAGTCTGGGAAAATTCAAAAAACCATACCAAATATTTGGGGGTTTCGGCTGTCTACTATAAGAAATACTGTCTACAAATGGAGAAAATTTAAGACCATGGTGTCTTCAACTACAGGTGCTGGTCATAAAATTAGAATATCATGACAAAGTTGATTTATTTCAGTAATTCCATTCAAAAAGTGAAACTTGTATATTGGATTCATTCATTACACACAGTCTGATGTATTTCAAATGTTAATTTCTTTTAATTTTGATGATTATAACTGACAACTAATGAAAGTCCCAAATTCAGTATCTCGGAAAATTAGAATATCAATTAAGACCAATGCAAAGAAAGGATTTTTAGAAATGTTGGCCAACTGAAAGGTATGAACATGAAAAGTATGCGCATGTACAGCACTCAATATTTAGTTGGGGCTCCTTTGGCCTGGATTACTGCAGCAATGCAGCGTGGCATGGAGTCGATCAGTCTGTGGCACTGCTCAGGTGTTGTGAGAGCCCATGTTGCTCTGATAGTGGCCTTCAGCTCTTCTGAATTGTTGGGTCTGGCGTATTGCATCTTCCTCTTCACAATACTCCATAGATTTTCTGTGGGGTTAAGGTCAGGCGAGTTTGCTGGCCAATCAACAACAGGGATACCATGGTCCTTAAACCAGGTACTGCTAGCTTTAGCACTGTGTGCAGGTGCCAGGTCCTGTTGGAAAATGAAATCTGCATCTCCATAAAGTTCGTCAGCAGCAGGAAGCATGAAGTGCTCTAAAACTTCCTGGTAGACAGCTGCGTTGACCTTGGACCTCAGAAAACACAATGGACCAACACCAGCAGATGACATGGCACCCCAAACTATCACTGACTGTGGAAACTTTACACTGGACCTCAAGCATCGTGGATTCTGTGCCTCTCCTCTCTTCCTCCAGACTCTGGGACCTTGATTTCCAAAGGAAATGCAAAATTTACTTTCATCAGAGAACATAACTTTGGACCACTCAGCAGCAGTCCAGTCCTTTTTGTCTTTAGCCCAGGCGAGACGCTTCTGACGCTGTCTCTTATTCAAGAGTGGCTTGACACAAGGAATGCGACAACTGAAACCCATGTCTTACATACGTCTGTGCGTGGTGGTTCTTGAAGCACTGACTCCTGCTGCAGTCCACTCTTTGTGAATCTCCCCCACAGTTTTGAATGGGTTTTGTTTCACAATCCTCTCCAGGGTGCGGTTATCCCGATTGCTTGTACGCTTTTTTCTACCACATCTTGTCCTTCCCTTCGCCTCTCTATTAATGTGCTTGGACACAGAGCTCTGTGAACAGCCAGCCTCTTTAGCAATGACCTTTTGTGTCTTGCCCTCCTTGTGCAAGGTGTCAGTGGTCGTCTTTTGGACAACTGTCAAGTCAGCAGTCTTCCCCATGATTGTGTAGCCTACAGAACTAGACTGAGAGACCATTTAAAGGCTTTTGCAGGTGTTTTGAGTTAATTAGCTGATTAGATTGTGGCACCAGGTGTCTTCAATATTGAACCTTTTCACAATATTCTAATTTTCCGAGATACTGAATTTGGGAGTTTCATTAGTTGTCAGTTATAATCATCAAAATGAAAAGAAATAAACATTTGAAATACATCAGTCTGTGTGTATGAATTAATCTAATATACAAGTTTCACTTTTTGAATGGAATTACTGAAATAAATCAATTTTGTCATGATATTCTAATTTTATGACCAGCACCTGTATATATGGACATTTTTCGACATTATTCCACAAAACAGCAAGAAAAGGAAAGCAGAACTTAAAAATATATTTTAAAGACAAAGACATGAGTTCTAGTCCACTGAGAGCTGGATTCAGAATACAACCCTGTTTAAAGGTGGTTGGCTGGAAAGGTAAAAAATAAACCGCACACAGGGGTACTAAAATCACAGTCACAGCTATAGAAAATTAAAGAAGGAAGGTCTTAGTGTACATGGAGATCTTCTGGTCCAAAGTGACAGTGTGCTCTGGTTGCTTGGGTCTTTTCTAGGTGGAAGACAGGAGGGGGTGGTATCTAGAGTAGGTGGAAGTGATGTCATTGCATCTCCTGTCTTGAAGCCCCTGGACTTTGCACAAAGAAGGAGAGAGTATTAACTATAGTGCTCCATCTTGGTCAAGGGTGGTATTGCTTATCTTATAGAGCCTTCAAGGGAGCACTTAAGCACTTGTGCATGACTATAAATATAAACCACACATCATTGACTGACTGGAAAAACAGTTTTCACAAAAGGAGCTTTCTCTAATGTAATTATAAACACACTGGATCTTTCACATTTAATAGCAGAACAATGCAGGTAGTACTGTGTTTAACTGCAGTTTAGCAGCTTTATGGTTTGAGTCCTTTATATGACCTTTTTTCATCTTCTATCTTATTCTTTATTAGTTCACATGATAACTGCATTGTCTTTCACTTGTGGGCAAAAGGCAAAACGTGTTTGACAGGTACTGTATAACGCGCCTATGATCTATCTGCTTTGCGCAACTGAGAGGGCATCGCAGATGTTTGCCAACTGGCCGACCAACCACAAACGTTACCTGGTAGGTGACCTCCCAAATGAGCAGATTGCGATTCAGACGTATGGCTATAATGCTCCAGTCTACACCCTGGCAACTAAGCAAAAAAGCCGCCATGGCGCAACATTTGAGGCTTTCAGACGCTGATATCCGAATAGGGCAAAACACGTCATATACTCTTTGCATTATTTGACAGGTGCTCTATAACATGCCTATGATCTTTTTCTCATAACTGAGAGGGTGTGGAGGATCTTTGCAGACTGGCTGACCAACCCCAAGTGTTACCTGGTACGTGACCACCCAGCTAATCATATTGTGATTCAGACCTATGGAGATAATATATTATATATATTATATATTAAATAAACAAGAAATATATATAAAAAAATGCCGTGTGGCCACCAGGGGAGGCTCCAGCTTCTGAAACACCCAATTCAGACACTTCTCCTGGCAAGCTTTGTCCTTCACCTCCCAAATCCCTCCATTTCCCCCACCCCAGGCACAGGGTGGCTGCCACCTATCAGTCTTGGGGAGACCATGCATACTGTTTCCCCCTATCCTTCCATCTTGGTGGTGTCCTGGCGGGGTAAGGATGTCAGCCATCTCTCACAAACGTTTCAAAAGGACAGAATAAAAAATTGGAGTACCTCTGCGTTTATCCCCATTTATTAGACTTGCCTCAACCCCCTCTAACCCCAAAAGTAAAGAGTTCAGTAAATAAAGTGACCTTTGGGGTCGCTTTTGGAGTGTAAATTGTCAGATGTGGGTTCCCAGTTGAGCACCAACTTCTAGGATAGTTGATTCTTATATGAAATCCATGGCAGAAGAGGCAGGACTTCCAGTCTGCCCCAAGGGTGAAAGGGTTGTTAGTGACAGTGTCAATGTGCTCCCTGGAAGTGAATTATCCATTTCACACATTTTAAATAAACAGTTTACTTTGATATTTCTTTATAAATATCCTAATTATGTTAAATATTGAAAAATCTTCAAAAATACATAAGGTTATAGTTTGTTTATAATAAATTGAATGAAATTAGTGTGCTCTAATAGATATGACTATAAAGTGAAATTGAAATTGTATTTCTTCATTTATTCACCTTTCAGTCCCACAGGTCTCCCTGTCCTGGCAGCAGGTGGTACTAGGGAGGAAGCAGCTGTGGATGAAGCACACTCGCTGACACACCCACACTCCCTCATACCAGCACAGTTTTACAGCTGACTGTTATTATATTGTTCAGGTGTTTATGATGTGGAAGGAAATCAGGCTTCTGATTTACAAGATCTGACATATAGCACTTAGAGATACATTCTTTGTATGAAAATGTGCTTTAGAAATAAATGTTGTTGTTCTTAAAACAAACCCATACACACACAGAGAATGTGTAAAAATAAAGGCAATGAGTGACCTGTGATTTAAACCATAACTCTAGGGTTGCATTTCTCCTCGGTTTCAGTGATTATATGGTGGGCTGACAAGTAGTCTGTCGATCTTTATATTTCATCAACAGCATGGGGCACTGATCATCCATCCATTATCCAACCCGCTATATCCTAACTACAGGGTCATGGGGGGTCTGCTGGAGCCAATCCCAGCCAACACAGGGTACAAGACAGGAAACAAACCCTGGGCAGGGTGCCAGCCCACCGCAGGGTGCGCACACGCACGCACTAGGGACAATTTAGGATCGCCAATGCACCTAACCTGCATGTCTTTGGACTGTGGGAGGAAACCGGAGCACCCGGAGGAAACACACTCAGACACGGGGAGAACATGCAAACTCCATGCAGGGAGGACCCGGGAAGTGAACCCGGGTCTCCTAACTGTGAGGCAGCAGTGGTACCACTGCACCACCGTGCCGCCAGGCACAGATCAGACACTATTAAACAGATTACATTTGTAATAATTACAATAAAATTATGAATAGCAAACTAAACTGCAAGGTTCTTGGCAAAGTCTCCATCACACAACCAATTTATGATCCCTACATAACAATGATTAATTATAAAAATGGAAAAACAGTTAAATCAGTTATTTGATAATCACTTTTTCAAAAATAAACATTTCAGTGAAATTAATATTGCTAAATTCTGTAAGGAAATACAGTATTTGCATGAAGATTTGTACTTTGCAACAAACAGAAAACTTAAATGCTATGCACCTCCTGTCAATAACTGACAAATAAATTGAGAAAGTAAGTTCAGGGTATGTGGTAATTGTGTTTAAATATCCCTCTAATTACCTGTGGTTCCAGTCATTATGTATATACAGTACCTTCTGAGTTAACCCAATTATGATTTTTTTCATCAAAATATTATAATATGAGTTAAAATCAAAGAGAATGGAAGCTTTTACGCTAATGGAAGCTTGTACCATTTTTAAGGACATAATACTTAACAATTTTGTAAAATGGGGCAAAGCCACATTCCACTCTGCCCATCTGGTGATCTTGAACTGCAGCTGCTTCTCAACACATTTAAGACATAAGGGTCTATTTACTGCTTGAGACTGTTGAAGAATGTGTATCAGGTTGCAGAATAGTACAGAAATAAATCTTAGAGACATGCTGACAAACTTCAGCATGGCCCATCCAGTATCATCATCATCTTAAGGGTCACATGTTATATGAGGTTTTATTTTAGAATGTTGTTAGTTTTATTGGATAAAATGTGCACAAACCTAGTATTTAGGGTCTGTGACTTTTTACATATTTATAAACTTTCACTATTTGTAGTCTCACATAACACAAATAATTATAAATTAAAGAGAAGCCATTGTTGATAAAGTAACTATTTTTTTACAATGGATCAAATAGTCTCTTAATGCCTGTGAATCAATAAGTTAAAATAATGAATTGATGAATGATCTAAATATCTTTTTTTGCCGCCTCTGAGTTTATTTCATCTGCAACTTTATTTTGATACTTGTCGGACAAAAAGAAAATTGCTTAAAATGAAACCCTTACAATAATGATATGGTTAAAAATGAAGGATGGTAGTATAAAGTAGATGTAAATAATTAAGGTAAAAAAAAAATTCCTTTGTTGACATCTTGACAAAACTAAACATGCAACATCTTAAAGTAGTGCAGCTTGGGTAAATACCTCTCCGCTCCCCATCTTAGGCACATGACTTATATACTTTATTTAGTGGTCAGGCTATGCCAGCAACCCAGACTAATGGACATTCATTATTCACTTATTTGTTTTTTATTTTGTCAATACATACAATGCCCTCCATAATGTTTGGGAAGCATTTATCACTTGATTCACCTTTCTACTGTACAGTTTAAAATTACAAATCAAACAATTAAGACATGATTAAAGCACACATTGCAGACTTTAATTTAAGGGTATTTGTATACAATTTGGTTACACCTTATAGAAATCACAAAGCTTTTTATTCATGGTTCCCACATTTCAGGACACCATAACATAGCATCATGGAAATTAGCGATTGCAGGTCTATTAAAGCTGTCATATTTAGGACATTGTCGCACATCCCTTTCATGCAAAGACTGCTTGAAGTCTGAGATTCGTAGACATCACCAGGTACTGAGTGTCTTCTCTGCTGATGCTCTGGCAAGCCTCTAATGCAGCCTTCTTCAGCTCTGCTTTTTGCAATGGAATGGGAGGCATGCTCAATTGGATTTAAATGGATGACTGGCTTGGTCATTCAAGAATTTTCCAATAAATAGAATTTTCAATTTTTTGGCTTAGAAAAACTCCTGTGTTTCCTTAGTAGTATGTTTGGGATCATTATCTTGTAGGAGGAAGCATCATCCAATGAGTTTGGAGTCATTTACTGGTTTACTAAAGTGTTGTAATTTCTATATGGTGTGACTGAAAGTCTGCAATGTGCACTTTAATCATGTCTGAATTGTTTGATTTATAATTTTAAATGTGGAGCAGAGGGGTAAATCAAGGAAAAATATGCCTTTGTCTCAAACATTTTGGATGGCACTATACATTACAAAAAGTCTTGTTTCCAAAAATACTGTAGAATTTCAACATACCATTTCTAGTACCTCTCAATACAATAAAGAAAAAAAAATCTCATTACAGTTAAACTCCTATAATAATGAAGGGGTTGTTTGCATTCTGATGAACACACTTACCCTCACAGGGTACATACCTGAACTGTGTGAATGCTTAACTCAACAATGAAGAGCTTCTACATTAAGTTGATGTCCTAATTTAAATGAGTATAGTTTCTTGCACTTACCTGCACCACAGCCAAAGCTGGAAGAAGACTAAATATGATTGAAGTGTATTTTGAAGACATGCAGATTACTGATTATAAATCTGATGTCACATTATGTAACTTCTAGTTGTGAAGTATGTCCAGCTTATTGACCACAGATGCGGATCTTTTCACTGGACAGTGTTATGACTTAAAATCGATGGGCGCGTCACATTTAGCAGTTAAGCGCCAGTCTTTCAGTACAGTCTTGAATGGGTTTAAAAGTGTGTTAACATTTCCCAAAGTAATTTATCAAGAAGCTGGTGTCAGAGCATCCTACTAGATAAATACGTAGAGTATTCGCCTGAGTAACTAATTTCCTCTGTGCTGCTCCACATAGAGGTAGACTAAACCAAGTGCTGTGTTAAAGTTCAACTTTATCTATCTGTCCCTGTCCTTTACTATGTTTATTCAGGATATGAGTATTACTATAAGAATATTTTAACCAATTCTTTAGCCCCTGTCCCTTTCTTATCCCGTTTGACATTGTAAGTCTGACACTGTAAATCCTGCTGTGCCTCCTCCTTTTGTACCAAAGAGTGACCAGTGTTTTTTGTTTTTTTTTTCCTTTTTTACCAATTGCCAACAAGTGTTTAAAGTAAATACTTAAGCATCTACTGACTAACAGGTAGAGTTGGTGAAATTACAAGTACATATAGCCTTCAGACAAGCCATGTAAGATATGACAAAATGAGAAATAAATGCTCACTTTATTTTCTTGAAATTCTGACAAAATTAAGTTATCGTTACTCCATGAAGTGTTGTGCAAGCTCACTCAAAATATCTTTAAAATTACACAAGTTGTACAGTTTTTAACTGGCAATAGTTCTCTCTGTAGATTAGAATGTGTTCTCCATTAATGGGGGAAATCCTCTTACATCAAGATTAACAAGTTAAAAAAAAAATCCTTTAGGCTTTCCTTCTATCTACTGTAAGTCTGATTTCCTTTGTCTTTGTTAGTGTGAACTCCTAGATGGTCAATGTTCCATCCTGAGGTAGACTGTCAGGGTGTTATCCTGTCTCCTGCTGTTTTGCTCTCCCAGAAAAAGAAGGAAAATAGCCTTTGAGTCGTCCAGAGTGTCCATCACCCTTTCCAGCAGTTTCCTTTTTGCTCCCAGCCTGTTTTATTGGCGTAGTAAGGAGGTTTAAACTGTTATAGTCTAAACGCAATGTAAGAATATTTAAAAGAAAGATTGTTAAGAGAAAAAATATGGTACATGGGCGAAAAAGACTAACTGTTGTGATAAACTAGAGATGTGTTTTATGCAAAACTGCTTAAGTATCTGTATATAAACACATTTTACATATGTTCTTGGTTCAAGCCAGAGGGGAAATCCAAAATCGCTCAGTATGGATATTCTGAAACCTAGTTCTTGTGATTAACATGTGTTTGTGCAAGTGAAGAGGTCACATTTCAAATGAAGGTGACCTGTTATAGATCACAAGTCTTCTAACTGTGTGAGGTCTTATTATGGCATTTACAGGAGGACATACAATACAGGAAAATTGTGAAGTGATTTCTTTACGGTTATATTTAAGCTCAGTAGAAGTGATGATCTGCTCTTAAAGAGTTGCCGTGTCGGTGGAAACACAGTCTTGATTGCAAGGTATTATAGTTTGGTTCTTGTTTAAAAACAGCATTAGACTCTGTCGTCATCCAGGATCGAGTTGCAAGCTTCAAAACGGGCATCATAGAAACTTTGAGAGCAGTTATTTCTATAAATATTGCGCACTGACACTGTTTACTCCTGTTGTACACGTTATTTGTGAATTCTGTTGTAAGAAATAAGGTGATGTTTTAGCTATTATTTTTTTTCATACATCACCATTTTTCAGTGTTGTGCAGGTTTTTCAGAGTTTCACAGGGACTTATGGTGCAAACCAAAGCTGTTTGTAACCAAAATTTATTCCAGCATGAATCAAATACTGTCATTTATTTTCACTGCATCATACGGTGTTAGCTGAAATATTATGTAGTTAAAATAATACTTTACCATTACTTCTTTAAGTGTGTATTCTACTGAAAAAATGCTGCTGCTTGTGTGTTTGAGTGTTGTGTGTGAATGATCAAATTTAGAGTGTGCACCTCCAAAGTTCTTTTATACGAGTTTTAAATGTCAGCAGAATCAATGTGTATAGAGGATGGAGCTATCTGTTTAAATCTTTGTGATTGTACATCCTACCCTGCTCTGCCCTGCTTTCAAAAATCTCGACACATTTTGTCACTTTCAATTTATAAGACGTAGCAGCAGCTTTTTGTGTATTTACAAATAAAAATGAAGAAACAGTAGAATTTTGAGCATAAATAAGGAAACATTTCTTAGTGTGTTGTTTTTCATGATTAAGATGTCTTTTTAATATCTGAAAATATATGGTTAATAAATAGATTGTTTTTGACCTGGACAACTCAGCATTTTTTTTCTTCCATTCTTGGTTGTTGAAACATTCATCTCTAAATAAAACTCCAGTGTGTTCTAAATTTATTTTTGTCTGTTTTACTCTATTCTTTATCAGTTTTTGAAACTTAACATATTGTTAGGCAAAAGCAAAAAGTAAAAAATGATGAAAGGTATAAGAAGATGCATTGATTGTACAAGCAACATTTACCTTTTGATAACAACAACAACAACAACATTTATTTATATAGCACATTTTCATACAAAAAAGTAGCTCAAAGTGCTTTACATAATAAAGAAAAATAAAAGACAAAATAAGAAATTAAAATAAGACATTAGTTAACACAGAAGAAGAGTAAGGTCCGATGGCCAGGGAGGACAGAAAAAACAAAAAAAAAAAAACTCCAGACGGCTGGAGAAAAAAATAAAATCTGCAGGGGTTCCAGGCCACGAGACCGCCCAGCCCCCTCTGATGGTCTCTATTTGGCTTTCATGGTCTTATCTATTTATTGGCAAGTTGTTTTCCAGCTAAATTTGTGTTTTCCCATTCATATATTTCTTTATATATATTTATTTTCTTTATTTCTCCTTGTCCCTGGCCATTTTGCCTGGTTTTACTTTTGGTACCTCGACTGCCAGGAATGCAATAGTTATGGAGGTATTCTCCCTGCTTCAAAAAGTATGACTGGCTCTATCGGTCTCTCCTTAACATCATATAATAAAGAGTGCATTTCTTTTTTATAATAATCTTATTTATAATTCATGACACATGTTTACTATCCTTAGTTAACATATGCAAAAATCATAGACAGTTCTAAAAGCTACACTTCAAAAATGAGCGCACATACTCTGGAAGAATGCTTGTTAGACAATGAAGGAGAAACGGTGAACAGAAGTGTGTAGTGATCTCCGTGTAAATTTGGATCACACAACTTAGTGAGAGAGAGAGAGATGATAATAATATAGTAGAAAATGAATGGACTCTTCAAAGTAACAAATGGACAGACTTGGGACTCCCTCAATATTAGATAAGCTAGGCAAGTGTTCACAAAGTTTGGGTTACATTTATACAGTTTTTGTTGCATTTGATTAGCACTCAATTTCTCAAATAATGAAGCTAGACAGGCATGTTGTGCGCAGCAGAAATTGTGGTTTTAGCTTATGAGTTGCATTGATTTCTATACTGTTAGAAGGATCTAAATTATGTTTCCTTTCTTATGTTGATATTTGTACTGTTTTCAGGGTGCTGACCTTTCCGTCTGACCTTGATGAGCTACGAAAGTTAGCAGCCCTTCTTCAGTTCTACAAGACAGAGCACACAGGCTATGTGTTGCTTTTGTACTGCAGTGCCTATCTCTACAAGCAGTCTTTTGCTATTCCTGGGTCATCCTTTTTGGTATGTAATGGTGGGGAGGTAATGTTTAACATTTTCAATTTATTTTGCTAAACCTGTGTAGCAGCTTCAGAAGGTGTATGTCCAGATCTTAGTACATTATAACCAAAATTTGCATCAGAGATCTACCGCTATCAAATACTGATTTATGTTAAAGCTTTTTACTTGTAATTATTTGGAACTTGGACATTTTTTGCCATTCATCTAGACCGATTATTATTAATTGGGGGCACCCAATTAGCTTTTTCTTCTTGCTGTATCACATTTTTCAATGCATCTTTTAATCCATCTCTATAGTTAATGAAGGGTTGCAGTAATATTATTTTTCAACGTACCTTTATGGCCAATATGGCATTCAGTTATAAATTGAATATGGGCAGGACCATCATATACAAGTCCCACTACTGTGTGTATCTCCTAACTTGAACGTGTTCACTTTTTGCTTAGTGAGATTCACTAATGAGTAGTGATTCCCCCATTAAACAGGATCAGCCAACTTTGACCCCAAAGTAAATTAGCAGATCTCAAAAAACAATTATTTCAGAACCTTATGTTTTAAACTTTATGGCAATTTAGTTGCAGTGCTCCTTTATTCAAGTTATTACAGTACTTGAGGAATAGCAACGAGTCGTTTTGCTGTCAACCTTCCTGTAAACAGAGCAGAGAGAGAGTGAAGGCAGGAATATTAGATTTTACATTAAAGAGAGTGCAGTAATAAACCGAGATAAAGAGAATCTGAGGAGTCGTGATGTGCATGGAGATGAATGGCAGACTGTAAGAAAAGAGAGGCACGTCTTCGGCAGAATTTAAAAGACCTTTTCATTTTATCCTGTAATTAAAATGCACACTACTTGTATGAGTGTGATTGGTGAGCAGGCTTGTGCTTAGTACTGCAGCTCACGTTTTGAATTAGAAAAAGAGCAGATAAAGAAGAATTTGCCCTCAATAAAAAATAAGCTTTTTAGCTTCAGTGCCAAATGTGTCGATTTTACGTGTCAGCTTGTTAATTTAAGCATGTTAGACTTGTATCCTTGATAAATATGAACATTTTATTAGAATTGTAGCTTATAATTATGACATTTGCCTTTGTGGCTTGTATATTATGGTTAATATTTTTACTACTTTTTTTTAAACTAATAAAACATTTTAAGGGGTCTTTATTAGTTTTTATGGTCATTGAACAATAACCTGCAGAATTTAATTTTGTTAATAAAAAAAATGAACCTGTAACATTAGTGGTCTGCAGTTTAATTATAAAAAAATACCCCTTTAATATAAAACATAAAGTTTCTACATGGCTGGTTATGCAGGAGCTTAGTGTAGTAAGAAAAAAGAACATTTAAAAGGATAAAGAAAACAAATCAGAATCATCCACTTCTAGTAACATTAAATTGGTGAAAAATTGCTAAAAATCCTGATGAAAAAAATCACTTAAAATAACAATTTTAGTCTTCTCTCATCCAATAAGACTGTAAAAGACGTGCATTTTCTTTAATTGAAGACCTGTTCAACATGGTCTCCTGTTCAAGTGTGATTCTTGAGATGTGTTTCTGCTGCTTGAACACAGTCAATCATTTATTTGGGTAGTAATCTGAGGTGCAGCTTATTGGCAATTTCTGAAACTGTTGACTCAAATAAAGGGATCTCTTGGACTGCCTTTTGTTTTTAGTAGTTATCATATTGCTTAATGGTTTTTGTGACTGAACATGAAGAGACTTTCAAAATTCATGAAAATTTCTAAACTGCTTTGGAACAGTCCTTTAAATGGGGGAGTATGCACTGGTATGACACAGCATCAGTTTTCCATTTTAGTGGTTGATTACTGGCAGTAAATGTTTGCGTATCTGTATATATCATCTCACGCTCTGCAACACCCCAACAATATAATAGATATCTATCAGCTCAATGGAAACCCAAAGGAAGACTCCTAGTCCAACTCCCCACTCCTGCAGAAATTGGTCTTGGTACATTTTATGTACATTTAAAAATGCACTCAAAAACCAAAAATGTATAAAGTTGTGCTACATTTACACCACATTGCATTGAAGAGAAAGTCAACAAAAACCTAGAGTAGCATTTGTTCCCACTTCAAGCGCTGCCTTAAGTTAATGATTGACTTTCATTATGATTGACTGTTACAAATAATGGCCTTCTACCAAACAGGGCTAGTTACACTGAGTACCTTGACACAACATAGCTAACTGATTCAAACATGTTGAGGAAAGAAATTGTGCATGTCAGAGTTAATGAGGCACACATAATAATTAGAATGATATAATTATAGTTTCCAGCATAAAATTTTTCTAACGTGTGTGTGTGTGTGTGTGTTTTGAGGTATTTAAATTTTTTAATGTTATTTTTGAAAGAAATTTACATATAGGTATATTTGCTATTTATATTTATCATTTAATCTCAAGTTTTTAAGCTTAGGCCTTTTGAACAATGTCTTCAAGATTATGAAAAGCATACATTAAATCACCTGTGCCAAATTTCTTGACCGGTATTGTACATTTAAAATCTGGTTGCCTACATACAGTACATGTACAATGCCATATATGCCACCCCTCATTAGATGACTAATGTGCTTCTTTTATAATAAACTGTTTATTCATGATAATGTATGTTGACACTACAGCAAAATGTGACAAGCGATCGCAGATTTCTTTTTCCCCTCTACACAAAATTCTCAACTGGTCTGTAAACTAAACTAGTGTAATATCATGGATACTTTTTGCACTGCAAACTCTAGGCTCTTTGCTATGAGGGAGTATATTATCCAAACCATAGTTTTATATAACAATTTCATCTGGAATTATCTGTCTAGTTGTGTTTATAAGGCAGTGGGGATGTCACTTATGCCTATACAATACCAGTTTTAAGTTTTAGAACATCCTCATTTTCCAGGTTTATTGAAATTCAAGCAGTTCAGGTTCCAGCCTTCAGGCTTCACACATTTTATAGTTTATGCCTACATTTTGTAACATTTATTACTAAAATATGAAAAAGTTTCTGTTTTAACAATGTGTTTACACAGATTACTGTAGAAACGGAACACACATGAAATGCGTGTGTTCCAAATAACAATCTATTATTTCCACTCTAAAACTCCACTTCACTCCCAGATAATCAATCAAGGCATGAGCTGGGAGAAGTTCGTGGGGGGATGGAATAGCCGGCTGTTTGCAGTTTGTTTTTATCGGCACATTTACAGGACAAAGGAGGCTGGCGGAGAGGTGAGAACAGTTTTAAGAAGCGATTTAAGGTGGGACGGATCTACGAGTTTTTTCGTAGCCTCTGGTAATTCTAGTGTTAATCACTTGCGCAACTCCCAGCAACTGGAGCAGTCTGGTTTTATGCCTAAGTATTCTACTATCGGCCACATCCTAGCACTGAGGGTTTTCATCGAGCACAAATGCAAATATCAGCAGAGTTTCTTTGCAGTCTTTGTCGTTTTTCATAAACCGTTCGACTCAATTTATTGACCTGCCATGGGATGTCCTTAGACTTCATGGGCTACATGCCCGTCTCAATATGGCTCTCAAGAAAGTTATCTTCATCATGGTCTTCTCTTCATGGCCAAATGGTAAATGGTAATGGTAAAGGCAAGGTGACCAACTTTATGCCATTCGTACAACAACACGCAAACCAGTGGGACATTGTAGCACAGAATAGCCTCCAATTCAAAACCAATCATAAACAGACATACTTTAGATTAATAGAATTCAGATACAACTCATCCCCCAGCTGCTTTGTTTAGCCAGTTTATTGCCTTCTAGTAAGCGATGGCTTACAGACTCCAGTCCAAACATAGTCATCCTTGCCAAACTGGGCTGATCTCCCATCCCTCTCACCATAAATTCCTAATCCTGAGTCAGTCCTAAAGACTTGGGGTTGGTTAGATAAACATCAATGCACTGCTCTTCTTATCAACAAAGTGAAGCATGCCTCCTGAAACACTAGTATCACATTTGCTTTGTCTAGCTTATAAATAAAGCCATGCCAAATATTTATCAGATTATATGTAATAGATCACACCACCACAGTATGTAACCATGTCAGAACCTGTATGTTTATGTAGGATGCAGGTTAATTGTCTAATATAGGCACCACTATATTTAGATTAAACACATCATAAAAGTATTTGTATTCTTGGTAAAATAAAGCTGATTATTATAATATGTCTCTTTTTATGAATGACAGAGGAATAAAAATAGAGGAATTTACTTTATGGCTGAACATCTGTAAATGTTGTATCAGTATGTGTGCATTAGGTACAGTATATAATTAGTATATGACATTCTTGGGTGTCACAGAGACAATGATCAAATATACAAACATCTCTATGTGTGTAGACTGGACATTCAAAGAGTATAGATAGTGAGCAGATTTCATTTTGGGGATCACACATGTTTGCACATTATAGACATGTTTCTGTTGTGGAGGATTTTATAAATGTACTTGCTCTATTGGTAGGACAGAGGGCACATATTTTTAATGCTTTTCTAACCTACTCAAATTTATCCACCAAAGTTAAAATGTTCTGCCACACTTGGTACGTTAGTGCACATGGATTAATCCACAGTATTGAAAAAGATATAACTTTTTTTGCTAAGTGTCTTGTGGATAAAAACTCTGAAGTAGCAAAATGAATGCTTGCTCTACTGACTTCTAATTCTTTTTTTTCTTTTTTTTTTAAGAATATGCTTGCAGGAGCATTGTTTGGCCCCTGGCAAGGGCTTTTTTTAGCCTGCATCCTAACCACTGTTGGTTCAACCTTCTGTTACTTACTTTCCAAAACCTTTGGTAAGCAGCACATTGTGAGGATATTCCCAGAGAAAGTAGCCATGCTACAAAGAAAGGTGAGCCAATAGAAGTAATATAAGTACCACCGTATGGATTACAGTTGTGCTTGAAAGTTTGTGAACCCTTTAGAATTTTCTATATTTCTGCAAAAATATGACCTAAAACATCATCAGATTTTCACTCAAGTCCTAAAAGTAGATAAAGAGAAACCAGTTAAACAAATGAGACAAAAAATATTATACTTGGTCATTTATTTATTAAGGAAAATGATCGAATATTACATATTTGTGAGTGGCAAAAGTATGTGAACCTTTGCTTTCAGTATCTGGTGTGACCCCCTCTTTGCAGCAATAACTGCAACTAAACATTTCCGGTAACTTTTGATCATTCCAGCACACTGGCTTGGAGGAATTTTAGCCCATTCCTCCGTACAGAACAGCTTCAACTCTGGGATGTTGGTGGATTTCCTCACATTAACTGCTCACTTCAGGTCCTTCCACAACATTTCGATTGGATTAAGGTTAGGACTTTGACTTGGTCATTCCAAAACATTAACTTTATTCTTCTATAACCATTCTTTGGTAGAACGACTTGTGTGCTTAGGGTCGTTGTCTTGCTGCATGATGCACCTTCTCTTGAGATTCAGTTCATTGACAGATGTCTTGACATTTTCCTTTAGAATTCTCTGATATAATTCAGAATTCATTGTTCCATCAATGAAGGCAAGCCATCCTGGCCCAGATGTAGCAAAACAAGCCCAAACCATGATACTACCACCACCATGTTTCACAGATGGGATAAGGGTCTCATGCTGGACTGCAGTGTTTTCCTTTCTCCGATCATAACGCTTTTCATTTAAACCAAAAATTTCTATTTTGGTTTCATCCGTCCACAAAACATTCTTCGAATAGCCTTCTGGTTTGTCCACGTGATCTTTAGCAAACTGCAGACGAGCAGCAATGTTTTTTTTGGAGAGCAGTGACTTTCTCCTTGCAACCCTGCCATGCACACCATTGTTGTTCAGTGTTCTCCTGATGGTGGACTCATGAACATGAACATTAGCCAATGTGAGCGAGGCCTTCAGTTGCTTAGAAGTTACCCTGGGGTCCTTTGTGACCTCGCCGACTATTACACGCCTTGCTCTTGGAGTGATCTCTGTTGGTTGACCACTCCTGGGGAGGGTAACAATGGTCTTGAATTTCCTCCATTTGTACACAATCTGTCTGACTGTCGATTGGTGGAGTCCAAACTCTTTAGAGATGGTTTTGTAACCTTTTCCAGCCTGATGAGCATCAACAATTCTTTTTCTGAGGTCCTCAGAAATCTCCTTTGTTCGTGCCATGATACACTTCCACAAACATGTCTTATGAAGAGCAGACTTTGATAGATCCCTGTTCTTTAAATAACACAGGGTGCGCACTCACACCTGATTGTCATCCCATTGATTGAAAACACCTGACTCGAATTTCACCTTCAAACTCACTGCTAATCCTAGAGGTTCACATGCTTTTGCCACTCACAAATATTCTGTAATATTCGGTCATTTTCCTCAATAAATAAATGACCAAGTATAATATTTTGCCTCATTTGTTTAACTGGTTTCTCTTTATCTACTTTTAGGACTTGAGTGAAAATCTGATGATGTTTTAGGTCATATTTATGCAGAAATTTAGAAAATTCTATAGGGATCACAAACTTTCACACACAACTGTATGTGTCATCATTTGCATAGAAATGGTTTTAATAAGCCATTGATTTTCAAGTAAATTTCAGTTACATTAGAATTAGTCTAAACATGTGTGAGTCAATAAAAAGTATATTCTAAAATAACCTTGAAATTGTTTTTGTAAACTGTTGTCTTCTTTCTGTGTTTAGCATTCTTAGGTGTATGATATTTTCATATCTCTTTTGCTAAACAGGTGGAGGAAAACCAGAGCAGTCTCTTCTTCTTCCTTTTGTTCCTGCGCTTCTTCCCTATGACTCCCAACTGGTTTCTCAATGTGACCTCGCCTATCTTAAATATCCCCATATCTGTGTTCTTCTTCTCTGTCCTCATTGGTAAGTCTTTTTAGACCCTGACAATAAAGACAGTTAACATAAGGACCAAAAATATTTTTAGTAGTATCCAAAGAAAATGATTGCTTCTGTGGATATATCCCTACAAAATAATTTGAAAGTATTTTTAAAATGTTCTACTTAATAGGTCATATAAGTGTAACTCAGTCTACAATTCATGAGAAAGTTTGGGTAGATGTTAAATGTTCCATGCATACCATGGTCCAAGAATATATCACAGCAGGAAGCAAACTTATAGGAAGAATGGGGAAAAATCCAAAACAAGAACTGACAGCTGTGATTAACTGAATGCTGTGATTTTTACCAGAATTGTGTATTACTAAGTATTAAGGTGCCCTAACTTTTGAAACTGCCAAATTTACACTTTTAATTGTTCACATTTTTTCAGTTCCTCAAATAAATTGTAATAGTACATTAATATTTTTATTAAAAAGCCATTATTTTAGTTTGTTTGCTGTCAGATATCGCTTGATTCAAATATCAACAAAATATACAATTTGGCCAGCGGTGTCAACTTCTCCATAGAACTCTAGAATGAATTTTGGTACGTGCTACTGAATATTTATCAACCAGATGATTAACAGACCTGAATTCAGATGGGCCTCATTTATAAAGCTTGTGTATGCACAAAAGGAGACTTGAAATGTGTGTACGCAACTTCCCATGTAAGTGTCAGGATTTATAAAAGTAAATTTGACAAGAAAACTTGTGTATATTTACAGTAACTATCCCATGTGTACGCAACATTTCAGAGAAACTTAGAAATGACAACACACTTGATCAAGCAGGAAATTGCAAATATTATTATGTGTGTTGACATGACAAATGTATTACACCTCAAAACTGATGAATATGATGTGCACTTGAACGGGCCAATGCTACGTATTTTCACTGAAGCAACTCATGGAACTGGCCAAAAGGTCAGGAATGTCTCCATCAAGCTTCACTCCATCTCGCCTGCTGCGCTAAAAGCCATTAATCAACCAAACTTAGGCAAGGTACTACATCCATTAAGTGAGGTGTGGGTATACATACACAAAAAAAATTTTTTGCCAACATAAAGAGTAAATTTGCAACCATGTCCGTTGCTCCTTGCCTAACACTTTACTGCACTCATATTGTAATAAGGGCACCTAATGAGAATGGAGCTGCTTTTGTTATCTGTCAGCAGTGACATTTTATTAATGAACAGGTCATCCAAGATGTGACTGGCAATAATTGTGTCTCAGTGGCCAGGGTCAGCCCCATAAGTCATTTACAGTGCATCCGGAAAGTATTCACAGTATTCACTTCCCCAGATTTGTGCCTCGAGACAATCCTGTCTTGGAGGTCTACAGACAATTCCTTTGACTTCATGCTTGGTTTGTACTCTGATGTGAACTGTCAACTGTGGTACCCTATATAGACAGGTGTGTGCCTTTCCAAATCATGTCCAATCAAGTGAA
Source organism: Polypterus bichir lapradei (assembly GCA_026402145.1). NCBI lineage: Eukaryota > Metazoa > Chordata > Cladistia > Polypteriformes > Polypteridae > Polypterus > Polypterus bichir. The sequence goes on along the minus strand of JANRMT010062814.1, from coordinate 123,568,185 downwards.
TTTACCACAGGTGGACTTCAATTAAGCTGCAGAAACATCTCAAGGATGATCAGGGGAAACAGGATGCACCTGAGCTCAATTTTGAGCTTCATGGCAAAGGCTGTGAATACTTATGTACATGTGATTTCTCAATTTTTTTATTTTTAATAAATTTGCAAAAACCTCAAGTAAACTTTTTTCACGTTGTCATTATGGGGTGTTGTGTGTAGAATTCTGAGGAAAAAATAAATTTAATCCATTTTGGAATAAGGCTGTAACATAACAAAATGTATAAGAAGTGATGCGCTGTGAATACTTTCCGGATGCACTGTATTTTGAGGCAAAGCAGCTTTGACAAACATGATGGTGCTGTATGTGGTGGCTGGCTTGTTGGTAAAGTAACTGGCTAAACCTTCAGTTTTTATACTCATTGTATCAGCAATCATGTCATTACATGTGCCAGGTGATAGCGGCTACCTGCTCAGACACTGAAGTCTTACATCATTCCTGGACTCCCAGAACACAGAGGAGAGGCACTATAATGCTGCGCATGATCTTGCTCTCTCAGTTGCGAAACACAACCAGATTCTCTTGAATGCAGGTTGCAGGGTCTCGTGTCAAAAGGGAGGCGCTGCTGTAGCAGCCAGTGAAGTTCTGCAGTATCGTAATTGCATATGTATGAGGTTGATTAGCATGCTCTGTATATGTATATTTTGGGGCGGCGTTCAAGGCACACTCACAAATGCATATTTACAAGGTTAGTGTGATTTATACGTGGTAATTTGAGTGGAAATGTGCATACATAGGTTTTATAAATCCAATATACAACGTTTTCATGGTAGCTAACTGTAAACATTGTTTTGACATTTCAGTCATTTTCATTTGTCAAGTGTTACTAGGAGAGGCTGTAGATACCCACAATCCTGAATTAGATTAAGCAGTTTCTGGGGATGCATAACACAGATTTTCTTGACTGAACAGGAGAGAGAATTCATTCTGCTTTCCTCCAAATCTTTTGTTTTGTGTTATGTTGTTGCTTGGGCACTCTTTACATATTTGGGCTCTTCTGGACAACCATGTGAAGCTAGCATTGCACACATGACAATATTGACATTTTTTCCTTAGCAAAGCATTAAATATATCATTTTACTGTCAGTTTTCTTTAATTCTTTGCAGTGGTTTATTAAAAGCACAGACAACAAATATTTTACTGGTTAACATGTCAAATTAAATAACAAAAGTATCTCTTATTAGCTGTTTAAAGTAACAGAAAACAATTTATTAGTATCTGTATGTAGTATATACTGAGCAAAATTAACAACCTAATGCAAAAGGGCAGAATAGCAGAACAAGTAGTCTACTACAGAAGAAATGCTGTGAATTAGGAAAGTATCCATGACGTGTGTACACATGTGGTTGAAAATATTGAGCCATTTGCATTTTATTTGAATAGTGCATAATCCGTCCTAAAAAGTATTCAGATTTCTCCTGCACGCATGCATTTCTTTGGTTTGCAGCAGAACAAAGCTGTGAAAGGAACTAAATTCTTGCTTATGCTGTAAAGACATTTCAGACGGCACAGAATTATTGGAACCATTTAAAATTACAAGAAATAATTGTATTGTAGAGGTACTTTATTTATATTATGGAACAAGTAGGACTTTGTAGGTTCATTATGGATTGATTTACGCTCATGGAAGTTTAACACATTCATTTAACACACACACGTGAAAACATGCACATAGTATCTACTTAAACACTGATTGGTTGATGCCTGCACAGCCTGTCACTCATCAGTACTCCAAATAGGGAGACTCCAGCTCTGGGCAGACCAGATGGTTGTCCCTGGGACACTGAAGGTTAATACACTTTACCTATGGCCACTTACCAAGGCACATCACTCTTTGAAATCTGCTCACTATTGAAGGTGTCTCTTCTTAGCTACTAACCAACCCTGTGGGAAAGAAGTGGCAACCTGCCAACACCAGGTGTCTTGTATTTACTTTATTACTTTCCAAGATGTGCAAGTAAACTTTAATAGTTCAGTCAAAGCATAATTTATTAAGATATTTGAGTAATAGTTAATGAGTAGCAAAATCTGGATATAAAGCAAAAAAAAAAGAAAGAAACTTTCAATAGGGATATGAAAGCCAAAGAACTGTGCTAGGAGTAGGCCCTGTACAAGGTGGTGCCCTTGAAAAAGTTTTATCGCATTTCAGAAGTCAGGCTGACACATGATTGGTATCTCTCAGGCCCAATTGGATGGTGTCTTTCAGATCCCTCATCATCGGGCAAATTGTCCTTTATGGGAGTATTGTCATGTAGGGTTTAATAACCCTGTGATGTTATTCACTAGTAATTGGCTAATTGTTCTAATGATTGATGGGTTTGCTTGAAAAAAAAACTTTATTTAGCAGTTTGTGTCTATGTATCTCTGTCCACTAAATCCCCCTGAGGCAGAGACACATCCTGTCTGGCTAATTATACGCTAAACTGGTTGATTTGACATATAATTCTTAGACACAATACATGTATAAAATAAGAAATATGCTGAGCTGTGCTTAATGAGTAAAACCTTCTGTGAGTATAAATAGGAATGTAAAAGTTCAAGTTCATATACAGTTCTTCACAGCAGACTGCAGCTTGCATGTCAATATAGTGCTTGCACTTGCAAAATGATGACTGTTTACTCCATAACATGCTCCAAGAAGACACATCTCTTTTAATTAGTACTATAGCTGTCTTTAATCCTATAATCACTCCTTCAGCCATTTTAAATGGAGACAGCATTCACTCATCTGGTTTGTATCACACTAAACATTGAAAAGATAGACAAAGGCAGACAGCATTCGAGGAGGTAAGAAAGAAGGTAGAAGCCAAGTATGGTCAATATAAAAGCTACAAGATCATCATCTCCAAAAAGCTTGATGTTTTGATGGCTGATGCTGCCTATATTATCAAGAAGTTTAAGTTCCATCAGATGGTACCCAGTGTCCCTAAACGTAACTCCAAAAAGTAAATTGATCCGAGACCGAGAAGAAGTATTGTCTGAAAGGTGGATGAAGGAGCAAGGAAAATTTCAAAGTGGATACTTGTTAACTTTTAAGTTCTTGATGCAACATTTGCTTTCTAAATAAAAATGGGTCCATGCTAGAAAACCAATAAGGACTCGACTTCTAAGACAGAAACAAAAAAAAAAAAAAACAGTGCTTTTGGGAGTATTAAAATTTGGACTGACAAGATAAAATTTGGGCTTTTTGATAAACCTCGCCAACTCTGTGGTCTTAGAAAACTCTGTCATGTTTTAGAGTTGCTTTGCTTCCTGTGGCACTGGACACCTTGAATCTGTAAGGGGCACAGTGAAACCCAAAAACTGTTTGGGCATTGTGGACTGAAATACATAGGCCGGCATCAGTTAAGGTTTGTCTCAGTTGTAGATCATGGGTCCTTCAGCAGAATAATTACCTGAAACACACTGCAAAGAGCACCCATGAATTGAGGAGACGAAAAACATTAGACCATTCTCAAGTGGCCTGCAGTAAGTCCTGATCCTACTGAACGTCTGTGGAAAGAGCTGACACTCACAGGTGGCAGAAGGAAGCCATCAAACTTATGAGGAGTGGTGCAGTTTGCTCAAGAGGAGGGAGCCAGACAGCAAGTTAAGAAGTGTAGAAATCTCATTTTGAGCTACAGAAAGCACTTGATTGCAATTGTAGTTTCTAAAGGCTATGCTACAAAATATTAGGTTAGAGGTACCAATATTTTTGTCCATGTCATTTTCATGTATTTATTTATTTTAACTAATATGAATCAGAAGCAAAGATTATGTTCTGTAAGATTGTGTTGTTGTTTTTTTTAAACAGAAGAGTACCAATATTTGTGGCCATATCCCTTTTACTGTGTTTTTAAATGTAATGTCATCACCACCACCATCTAAGCAGATATATTTCTTAAATAGTGCATTTCTTTTCATTTTTTCAGGGCTCATTCCATATAACTTCATCTGTGTACGGACAGGCTCCATTCTCTCTGAAATCTCTTCGTTGGATGATATCTTCTCTTGGAGTACACTTTTACAGCTCTTAGCTATTGCTTTTATGGCTCTCATCCCTGGAGCTCTTATTAAACATTATGGCCATGGACATTTAAAGCTTGATGAAATGGACAGAAATGGTCACCTGAATAAGAAAAAAAGATGATAATGTTCATTTTAATTTATCCAAGTCTTAATCTGAAACAGTGTGTCTTAAATTATAGCAAGTGTGTAAGAACAATTTTCAAAATGCGAATTGGGCCAGTATGGCCTAGTAGGTTCTCCACTGTATTATCAGTATTTGTTTTGGTTTTATTTTATCACGGTGTTTGACCATGTGATGGTTGAAAGTGTGTCTTGAATTTTAAGCTTTAATTTAAGTTTTGAACTTCCAATTATGTACAAAATCTTGTTTGGTTGATCCTTTTAAAAGCATTTTAGGTCAAACTGCTTTTAAGAGCACTATTTATAATCGAGCTACCGTTTATAAGGTTAGTCTTCTCCTAGTCCAGCAATTTGTTGGAATTTTGTCATATTCAAGAAAGTGAAAGTTTTGAAACTAGTATAATTTTCTTAAATCCACTGTAAATTATTTTTGTTTAAAGAATTTAATTCTTTTCTTGATTATACAGTGTTCTTGAGGGCCTCAGTTTTCTCGTGTGCAATAATTTGGACATTTGAATGTATCAATCTATAGTTTACTAAATTTTGCAGTAATATTTATAATAGAAATCTATTTATACAATTTCAGAAGTTTTAAAAACCAAGATGCAGACAGCAGAATGTTTAAGTTGAACTTTTTTTTTTTTTAATAATTATAAGAAGTTAGTATTTTTTTAATAGATGAACAAAGATCTGCAACAATGCTAAATTACTGCTGTGTAGTATGTATTTGTTGTAGTGTCAGTGCTCCGATTGGAGTCGTATCCACCATTACTACAAAGCTGTTGTCTCAAACATCTTTCATTGCATCTTTTCCAGCTTTCATATATGTGGCTGTTCTAACCACTCTTAGATTGTGTAATAGAAGAAAACTGAAGTACCCCACAGACTTTCCTTCAGTTTCTGGTATCTGTGTAATCGTGGGCGGAATCTTGCGACTTGGATACCTGAGATGTGAATAACACTTGGTACATTTTTCTTCAAATTATTTTTTACTCCTTATTAATGTGCAGCATGGATACTGCTTAACTAGAACATTGACAGTAATTATAACAGTAAGGATGACAAGCCATGTATTGTACTTTCTAATGCTAAGAAGCATAATTTCTAGTATGTTAATGTAAAAAGAAAACAGTTTGTTCATATGGTGGTGAGGAGAAACATTTTTCACTCTTTTAAATTTTACTTTTTGTTTTTGACTAGAAACGGATTGAGAGAGAAATCTGATTTTAGTTAGGAAACTGTAATCTAAATCATCTTTTATTCCAAGCTATAGCATCTTGTAATTTTATTTGCTGGTGTTTTTTTAACAACATAATGTTATTTCAATGAAATACAGTAATCCCTCGCTATATCGCGCTTCGACTTTCGCGGCTTCACTCTATCGCGGATTTTATATGAAAGCATAACTAAATATATAACACGGATTTTTCACTGCTTCGTGGGTTCTGCGGACAATGTGTCTTTTTACTTCCTGTACATGCTTCCTCAGTTGGTTTGCCCAGTTGATTTCATACAAGGGACGCTATTGGCGGATGGCTGAGAAGCTAACCAATCAGAGCACGCAGTTAAGTTCTCCTGACTGACAAGCTAACCAATCAGAGCACACAGTTGAGTTCCTGCATGCTGAATGCAGTGTTAACCAGGAAGTCTCGTCTCGCTCATTCAGCATCAACGTGCTTCGCTGTGTAAAGAGTTGTGCTCTTTAGTGTTTATCTTTGTGCATAGTCAAGCCCTTCATTATGGCTCCAAAACAATCTGCTACTGCTTCAGGGGCCGTGCCCAAGCGCAAGAAGAAGATGTTAATGATTGCCGAAAAGGTAAACATTTTGGATTTGTTGAAGGCTACGATTCTTTTTATTTAAAAAGTAGGAAAGGAATATAAGATCTACGGCCGCAGTGTCCTTTTAACCAGGGTGCAAAACGAGTTGTAAGTGGATGTAATAAGGCAGTAGTCTGGATGGAATCTGCTTTAGGGATTTGGATTGAAGACTGCCAGAAGAAGAACAATGGCAGTGCTACACAATCGCCTGAAGTGGCTCCTTTACAAGGGCTGTAACGCTCTCCTTTGTTGTGCAGTAAAATTAAACTCATTGTCATCGTGTCATTGTTGGTGAGTAACCATAATTAATTTTCTTCTTACAGTGCTTAGTACATGTACATACATTTAGTTGCACTGTACACACATTTACTGTATACTATTTTTCTTGCATTGTACGTATTTATTGCTGGTGGCCTGTCTATTGTAATGGCTGTAACATATGTGATATCGGAGACACTCAATATCTTTAAAATAATATTTAGGTTTTACTGTATATAAACAGTGTGTGTTTATATACACAATTTCAATGAATCTTACCTAATATCTAAGAGAATACAAAGGGATTATGCTGTATAACTCTGCGGGGAATATTTATAAACAGTGCGGGAGAGTTTATAAGGGCTTAAAATATATAAAAATAACCATACAAACATATGTTTTCTACTTCGCGGATTTTCACCTATCGTGGGGGGGTCTGGAACGCAACCCCCGCGATCGAGGAGGGATTACTGTATAAGTTTTCCCTTCTTTGCTACTTCCTCCACAACATACAACTAAACTTGTCTTTTAGTATGATTTTATATGTATGGCACATATAGTAATGTAAGAAGAAAGTTTACTTATGGAAATGATATACATATATCTCAAGATAAAATGTAACTGAAGTTAGTGATGTCGATGTGATGGCATTGCTGAAAACCGCTAGCAAATGTACCTGAGTGTTCAGGACCAGTAAAAAACCAAAAATGGCGCACTGAGAAATTTCACGATGTTTCATATCTGTTAGTAAAGCTCTGGCATTACTGAAAAAATTACCAGCACCTATCAAGTTCTCATAGTAAATGATGTTTGAACTTGAATGATTTTCAGAGAGAAAAGGAGAAAGAATTGAATTGCAGCCATTGAAGTGCCATGCTTCTGTTGCGAGTGTAGCCCCCCAAATCCCCAAATTCAACACTAGGCTAATATTATTATTATTACTACTACAGTATGTTGAATTCAGTACATGAAATGAATATAAGTGGCTGTGTGTGTTACATGAATCAACAATATAAAAAACATTGAAGGATGCCAAATAAATAACATCTCAAACCTCCTTAGTCCAGCTTGGGATGATGGGGGCATCCCCTGCTGTTTCAGCTAGAGACAGAACTAACCGAGGTTGTAGTGCCAGTTTTTTACAGGCACACTGTCAGTCACCGCCACACAAACTCACACACACACACACACACACACACACACAAAAGGTAAATTTAGAAGCAACGATGAACTAACCTGCATGTTTTAGGCAGAACATGTAAGCACCACAGAGAAGACAACAGGAGGTGGGATTTGAACCCAAGACCCTGAACGTGTGAGGCAGCAGCACTAAGCACTGGTCCTTGCATTATGATAGACAAATTAAAAAAAAAAAAGGATGTGATTGATAAGATGATACTGTACATTCTGAAAGCTCTGGTTTTGAACAAATACAATCTTTATGGTTTGTTCTTTATTTTATGTGTGGTGTGTTTGTAGTTGGACTCTTCCATGAATACCTCCTATGGCACTTTAATTTTATGACATACTTTTACTTAATTTCACCCTAATTTAGGTGAACAAGCTTTATAAATGATCAGAAAGAACTTTTTATGGCACATGTTAAGAATGAAGGGATAACATAGCAAAGGGAAGGAACAGAAATAATCCAGACTGGGTGTCCTCCTGCTTACACCATTTAAAAATTCATCAAGGTTTCCGTAAAACACGAGCATTGCAGGGAGAAATAAAGAGTCTTTACAGGCTAGCAGTCTGATCTGTCTTTGTGAAAAAAATGAAAACTTAATATTTATTATAAAATGAACATTCTGCTGTTTGTATGTCAGAATTTTACTAAACAATCTGAATTTTCTTAATCAATATTACACCTCCCATTCAGCACTTGCTGCATTTTTATTGTTTGGGGGAGAAGAATATGTGCAAAAAAAATCGCCCTTAAAACAATTGTCTAGTTTTTAGCACAACTGACTATATGCACAGTCTCTTCCACATTCCCTGTCAGCCAGCTTCTGCACTTCCGGTGCTGATATCAAAATGGAAAAGCTACGTATGGTGTTTTTTACCTAATCGCTTCAAGACATGCCCAGAATTGTGGTAAATGACACAAGTCGCATTATTCAAACATTGTGCCAAATGTTAGGAGCTAAAAAGGAGAAGGGCTTCAAACTATGCGTTTCAAGCTACATCCACAATTATGAAGGTAAGACCTGGGCATAGTAAAAACGTTTGTCTACTATGAACTTTCATTAGGCTTCTTTAAAAAAAAACAATTTTGATAATTAGTCATTAAAGTTTATTCAGGGCCAGGTGAATATGTATGTAAGCTTCCTACATCATGCCATGTGTCTGCTGGACATCTTACATTGTCTGAGCCAGGTGAATTCCAAACCGCTGCTTCGTTGTTACGGTCTCAGTTTGTTTCCTCAGTGCGAAGATTTCTTATCTGAGAGACATGTTTTTATTACTGCTGGATTTGGAGCCGAAGTGTGTGTAGTTGTGGTCCCCCAAGGATTTTATCATCCTTCTCCTTCTCCTCCTGTCTACCTGTGTGTTATTCTCTGTCGGTCGCTTTCTCCTCTCCCAAACCCCCACTGTTGAACGTGGATCAGAGAAATTGTTCCACTCATACAGCACAGGAACCGCTCCCTTCTTCAACAGTCGCCGCCCTGTCTCAGGCCCTGGCTTGTGAAAAAACTCTTTTTTAAAATGCCAGCTACAAACTCGGGTATGGGGACTAACTAAAGCAGATAGCAATGATCCATTTAGATCAGGTTTCTGCATAAGAGGGAAGTGTATGAAAACTAAGTACCTTGTTGTACTTACTGGACGCTGAACACAAGGAACACAACAATGTTCAGCTCTAGATCTAGCTGTATGCTGAAACGTTCTCAACAAATGCAGTGTGGGTAGTGGAAGTGACTGAGGCAGCTGAGATTTCACAAAGTGCATCAGCACTACCGTGTGTATATAGCCTATTGACTTTATTTACTGCTGTTTAGTTTTGGTTTTATTTTTACATACTATAATATTAGTAATATGATTACCAGAACCATATGTATATGTCAATGAACTAGGCAAGATTTATCAAACAAAGAGAAAAAAAGCCAAATATTACTTTAAAAGCCAATGCTGCACAGAGTTTTTATTTTTTTTTAACTCTTTCAAGTGTTTGAACCTCAAACCTTAATTGTAATATTATGTTTTTGTGCTTTCTTTCTGTATTCCTGAAGGTTTTGTTTTGAAAAGCTTTTTTTATGGTGCATCTCATACAAAATATTTTGTCAGTAAAAATACAGATATATTTCAGTTTGAACTGCTGTATAGAAAGAAATAGCTAATTTATAACCAAGAGTCGTGTATTTGTTTGATAACACCATGAAGTATTGGTTTACTTAAAAGAAGTGCCTTAATTTACTACTACCTCAGGTTAGAGGAGATGGAGGAGAGTTTAACATGTCCATGAAGGCTTTTCAGACAACAAATCTTAACCTGCCAGGTATGTGAAGCAGAGTGAAAGAGTAAAATAAGCGAAAATAAATGAAGTTATATATTTTGGGCTTCAGCCTCATCTTGCTAGTGATTGATGGATTGGGGGGCTGCTTGCAAGATGTTTGGCTGATCTTTTGTTTTTTCAATACACTTTCGCATGCAGATCACAAATATCTTTAACGCTTGCGGTGGACGTCATATCTGTTATATAATTTTACTGTGTAGATCCTAGCATGTAAAAGTGACTACTGTACACTTATAGTGACTAGCATCCCGTTATGGCAGTAATTTGCTCCCTTTGCTGCCAGACGGTGTTCTTGCTCTCCTTGACCTCTGGTAAGATGACTTCGAACATCCATGAATGTCTATATGGAGCCCTGGCATTTGGATTTCAGTTACGTTATGTGCAGGAGGAAGACAGAATTCGACTGATTTGCAGTGTAATTTTCATTTTTCAAAAGGATGCTTCTTCTGTCTGTGCTTATAGAAAACCGTGTGAGTAAAAGTACTCAATGAGAAAAAGTTAACATAATTGAAAGTTGCACCATTCATAGCTTTGTGTTTTACTGATTTGAGCAGATTTCACCTTTTTGTGCTACTTGCAGCCTTTACTCCAAAACTGATGTAAAATGAAAATATTAAAAAGGTGAAGCACACTAATTAAACAGATGCACTTTGTACTCGTTAGAAAACATAAATGGATATAGCAGCGTAAACACTGCCAGACGTAAGAATTTATTTACAAATATATAAAATATATATTATATAAAAAATATATAATATATATAATATACACACAAGTTGTTCTCTAAACAGTATAAGCATGAACAATCTTTGCACTATGGTAATACTTTAAAAAAGCCATTTTACATGTGATTCGAGGTGTGATACTCGCTTGCCGTGCTTTATGCAGTTGGTTATGTCAAATACACACAGCTATGACCTCAGCCAAGATGCACATTAGAAACAGCGGGGCATTCTCGATTTACCGTTGTATAAATTTGTTTTTAACGCAGTTTACACAATTTGACTCTATTTATTGTGAATTTTTATGTATTGGAATCACTGATCTATTTGCATACTCTAATCTGTATTTTGACCATAAGTTCACCAGAATTTGAATGTCTGTTTAAAATGTCAATGTGAGCGGGTTTCATTATCAATTTTTCCAGTGATTCTGATATTTAAATCCTTTTTCTTTTTTTATTGGTATTTTGGCAGAGTAACAAGTGGATCACTGCCATTACATTGTTGCAGGTTGAGCTGTTGTATTGTAAGAGTATGTTTACATCTGTGGCACTTGCATTTTGTTTTTCTAAGAACAAAGTATTAAAATAATTTCTACCTTTCCCTGTGTTTTGATTTTATTGAAGTAGCCAACACCTCTTGTATGTGTTCCTCAGAGGCTGTTGTATAAAATTTAATGTTTGCAAATAAGAATGTTCGCTTCATTTTACCTTTATTTTAAGTCCTGTTTAGGGAGCATGGTGAAGCCCTTACTTACAGGGGACTTGGAGGAAGTGTCGTATGATTTGCTCCTCTCCGCATCAGGACTGTGATGTTGAAGTCTACATGGAGACATGCAGGGATGGGGTGGAATCTCTCTGATACCAGATGATCTGGTAAGTCACAAATCTCACCCCACAGACTGTGGGCCACTGGAGGCAGAAATCCAGGGTCTTTATAGCTGACTGTCAAATAATGTAACATTCTTGTGATTAATCCACTTCAAGGTCATTGTGTCAGGAGTCTATACTAGCAATTTTGGCCCTAAGGCAAAAACCATCTCTGGTCAAGGCTCTGTCACAGTTAGAGTTACCCAGGAATCTAACCTGCGCTCTTCTGATATGTAGTTCTTTGGAAGACATCTTTAAACTTATCTGCATCGTTTCTGCTATCAATAAAATCCAGTCCACATGTACTATTGTATATTGTCATGAGGTACATGCAAAAGACATCTTGTTGCACTTTACATCTTCTTACGTTTTTTTTCATAACTTTGAATCTGTTTTATTACTTTCCCTATGTAATGATTGTTTTCATGTGGACAGTGACAATCAGATCCAGTAAAGTTCTGTACAGGAGCAGAAGTGCAACACACGGTGTGAGATTCCTGGAGAGGACCATTCTGCCAAAACGTGAGTGCTCTCTAATCGTGAGGTCCTTTTTTCAGGTGATGGATTTAGAGCTGTTCCATTGGGGCTCCTCAATCATGCAAAACACTCCCTAGATATCAGAGGTGGGATCAGCATGAGTTCAAAAACTTTTCAACTTCACTAACTCTGCAGTTACCCTGATTACGTCAGAGGGCGTCTTTGCCTAATACTGTAAAGACTCCGTCTGATCCAAAAACAGGTTTGAGTTAGAGAGGTGATGCCTGGGTGACATCTCTAGACATTGATTGCTATATCACTTTTAATCGCATTCCTGTACTTTCACAAAGTATGCCACCTGCATTTGATCCTAAGGAACCATACCAATTATGGTGTGTACATTGCAACAGGTACACGTGTCGTAAATGTAGAAAGGATGGTCCTTGGGTGTGTGGGAACTGTTAACATTTGAATCTGATGATTGCATATAGCGCTGAACTGACCTCTCTGTACTGTTCTGTCCACTGCATGTCCTGGAGTACAAAAGAAACTGCACCGTGCATCAAAAATGAGGAGACTGCATGGGCAAGATCGAAAAAAAAAACCACACGGTCACTAATTACAAGTGCAAGAAGGCGTGTGAATGAATATGAATAATGTTGCATCAGTGCCCCAATGTTTTCCGAAATGTACTATACAGGTCATAAAATGAATTATTCCAAATATCATATATACCTACTGTATGCCTCTGTTTTTTTGTCAGGTGCATACTAATTCAGCGTGAGCAGGAACACTCAATAAAACTGAATAAAAAACAAAATCAAGTGACGGTGAGATAGGAAGAAGGCAGATTAACCAGCGTTTGTGTGTCAGATTTTATCCCTCCAGATCTGAGAATTTCTAGTTCTATTGTCTCAAAACACTACTCACATCTACAGTTATTCCCAGTTTTAGATAAAACGTAACCGCATCAGATTGGCTGCGCTTTTGGTGGGTGTTGTATCGTGATCATGACTGAGAGAATAAAAGTGAGAGAAAAAAAAAAAACACTAACTTTTACAAGTACTATAAATTTACACCAGCTGTTACAGACACAAATCAAATGTATGTTTTTATTGTATAATATTAACAATAAGAGTAGCTCATCACTCAAAATGGTTAATTTGCGGGGGAGCTGGTTTTAAACTCATGACCACTGGATTATAAGTCGGCAGTTCTAACCGCTGCACCACAGAAGCTGTCGTATTGTACTTGTATCTTTTGTGAAAATGTTTATTTGATATTTGGCCATCAGCCTTCACACATTATACAATTCATGTCTACATTTTTTCATTTATTACTAAAACATGAAAAATGTTTCTGTTTTAACGATGTGTTTACATGGATTGTTGTAGACACAAAACATAGCAAGAGTTCCATCTATCTTATCATTATAAGATGCTTAAACATTAATACACACATTTGAATTTAGCTGTCTAGATTACAAAAGTGTTTTTCTATCAGAATCACCTAAAAAAGCTGCATCTCTACTGCAATTTACTCAAAAAGTATCAGCCAGACAGTCCTATTCTAAGAAAGGCAAACTTGAACACATTATATCTGTCTTGTTATCACTGGTTGCCTGTGTCCTTTAGGGTTGATTTTGAAATACAGGTCAGCCCTTATGATTCACAGGTTTACGATTTGTGGATCTGCCTGTTCATTGGATTTATCATCAATACCGTACCGTAGGTTGGGTCTTGAAACTGAAAAATCGATTGTAAAATTGAAAATTTAAAACCAGCTTTATATTTTCTTCTGATCGAACACTGCATCGTAGATAAGGGATGCTCTTACGATAAAGGTGTATGAGAGTGTGAGATACAAAAAACACAAAACAGTGCAAACGTTGCTTTAGAATAGTTCGGGTATTACCATGTGGTCACGTAGGCACAGTAGAGAGAGAGGTTAGGAGCACAAGCTGATACAGTGCATTGCCGTACCCACACAGAAAAAAAGGAAGTGTGCTCTGTGGTTACTGTTTTTCAGGTGGGTGTTAGCATATCAGAATCTCTTGGACCAATAGTGTGAGTTTTCCGCATTCGACTTATATGACCAACATTATAAAATACCAGAAATTATATTGTAAAATCAAGTCCCAACTTATCCATGGGAGAACTTATCCGCGAGTATATACAGTAATTACATATAAATTATTTTGTGAGTTTTGCGACCCTTTGTGAAAAAAATGCAGATGATGCTGTAGCCACTTTAACTTAAATGGACTGTAAATACCAGCAACCCTGGGAGTACTGCGTCATTGGGCAGCTTCAGCGGTTCCTGCCAGGGCTGCTATGTGAAAAATGGCAGCACTAGGTTTAAAAGTGAGCCATAACAAACTGGCAGGATCACAATCATTGATGTCTTTTTGTGTTAATGTTTTAACTGTTACAATTGCACCCATCAGATTACAGCTTTGTCTGGGTTTACGTTCTTGTCCTGTGCCCGCTTATTAGTGTGATTTCATCTGGGTTGGAAAATGTGTTTGTATGGGAGGTGCTCCAGACTTCCAGAAATCTTCACATACATTGGCATCATGGTAGGGCAAAGCTTTACATAATTTTTCAGCAGGCTGTTCACAGGGCATTTCATTTCATAACTACACCATCTTCATCTGCATGAGTGTTTATAGTGTTTTGTTGGATTCTTTTTCTATCTATAATATTAATCATTTTTGTCAGTTACTACCATAAATGTACACACAAATTTAGTTTAATGAGTTTAAGAACTGCTGAACTATGCGCTGTGTCTGGGGGGTCAGTGCCACATGTCTTTTCACAGGTATTTGACTGTGCAGTGATTCTTTCTATCTCTTGTTTCTGGAAACTTAATTGCATCTTATTTAGCTCAATAAATTTAGAATATGAAATAATTATGGGCCTAAAACTTACTCATGGATTACTGCATTCACGGGGGTCCTGTGACCTTAACCCCTGCAAACTGCAAGACATGACTGTACTTGAAATTGTATATAAGGCTGTCAACAATGTCGCGCCTTCTCATGTTTTCCTTCTCCCAGCATTCCTAATTATGATCTTTGGTCCTCCATCACCAGCTTGCTCAGTATTCCAGCAGTAAAGCATAAAACAACTGGCAAAGTGGCACCAAAAATCTGGATAACTTTAGCATTACAAGCCAGGCCAGTACAGTTGAACTTTTCAAAAAAAACAACTAAATACTCAACCACTTTTTAATTTGGCTTTTTCTTAATCTCTTTTTATTTATTTATTTACCCCTTACAGTCTAGGGTAGGGGTGGGCAATGTTGGTCCTGGAGAGCCGCAGTGTCTACAGGTTTTCATTCCAACCCAACTGCTTAATTAGAAACTAATCCTTGCCAATCTCAGACCTTATTTAATTTTATGGCTTGTTAGTCTGCAATGTTAGGTTCTTATATTGTAGATTTTTTTCCTTTCCAAGGATATGCTCCAAATGATTTGAAGCCTAAAACAGATAATCTTCAGTCTGTTTACATTTTTCTGTGAAGTGTTTTTTAAATCAAACAGTGCATGATGAACACACACAGATGTAAATGGAAAAAAAGAATGGAGAACTGTTGGCTGCTTTGTCATTTACATCTTCTTGCTAATAAAACACTGAATGCAGCGGTTTAAGGTTGAAATAAGCAATTAAGGGTGGGGAACCTTAACAAGCGAGACCACTAAAATGAAGCATTAAAATGTCACTTGAGCAGTAAATGCTTCATCAGCAATAATTGACTTATTAAGACACTGAGTTGGAACAGAAACCTGCAGGCACTGTGGCTCTCCAGGACTGACATTGCCCACCCCTGGTCTGGGGTAATTTTAAGGCAATTGGCTCTTACCATAAATTCAGTTATTTAATAGCCTTTATGATCTTACTTTTATGTATGTTCTTTTTCTGGTATGCATGGGTGGCGTGATGTCCCACTGCCATCTGATCAGACATTGCACTTGCTATGCAACACAAGACTCTCCTCATGACCTCTTTATGTTAGCTAGGATGCTCAAAGGGGGCTGGGGGGCCTTTTGGCTGTTGGTACTCCTGGAGTGTTTATGACAACTGGAGTTGTTGTTTTCTTCTCCTACCTGGTCTGCTGGCCATAGCATTTGATTATTATACTCGGCATTTACTGTGTCTTTTTGTGCCGTCCCTGATAATATTTTATATTTGCTCTTTTGTTGTCCTCATTTCTTGTAACACTTTTGATGTAATTGTAACACTTTGAGCTACTGTTTTTACTGTTTTCACTTTATATGCTTCCACTGGGATCTCTCATTAGGAAACATAATGTTAATTTTCACTCGTATGCAGATGACACCCAGTTATACCTTTCATTTAAATCAAATGAAGTTTCTCCGATGTTGTCTTTAATTAGTTGTGTTAGCGAATTAAAGGAGTGGATGAATGATAACTACTTGTCTTTACATACAGATAAAACAGAGATGTTCTAGGAGTTATCTTTGACTCTAGTATGTCATTTAAAGCACATATTACAAAGTTATCCAAAACATGTTTCTTCCATCTTAAAAATGTTAGGAAATTAAGGCGCTTTCTAAATAAACAGGATTGTGAGAAATTAATTCATGCATTTATCTCTAGTAGGATTGACTACTGCAATGTGGTGTTCACTGGCTGTTCAAACTGTTCTCTATACAGCCTCCAGTTAATTCAAAATGCGGCTGCAAGAATTATTACAAGAACAAGAAAATATGAACA
Organism: Polypterus bichir lapradei; assembly: GCA_026402145.1. Lineage (NCBI taxonomy): Eukaryota > Metazoa > Chordata > Cladistia > Polypteriformes > Polypteridae > Polypterus > Polypterus bichir. The sequence continues at coordinate 123,551,610 of JANRMT010062814.1, read as the reverse complement.
CAACTCCAGTTCTTAAATCCTTACACTGGCTCCTGGTTAAGTTTAGGGAAGATTTCAAAATCCTCCTTTTAACATATAAAGCATTAAATGGCCAAGGTCCGACTTACTTATCTGAACTTATCATGACTTACAAACCTGAGCGCACATTAAGATCTCAAGATGCCGGTCTGCTTACGATTCCAAGGATTAATAAAATAACAGTGGGAGGTCGAGCTTTTAGTTACAGGGCCCCTAAACTGTGGAATGGTCTTCCCGCTTCTATAAGAGATGCCCCTTCGGTCTTAGCCTTTAAATCCCGGCTGAAGACTCACTACTTCAGTTTAGCATATCCTGACTAGAGCTGCTGATTAACTGTACAGACTGCATCTCGGTTGTTAGTCATTAGCACTAAAACATAAGTAACATGATAGTTATAATTGAATACTATCCCTCATCTATTCTGTTTCTGTTCTCGGTACTCAAATGTGGCAATTGGTGCCATGGCCCACCTGCCAAGTTGTTTGCCTGTCTGTGGTAAAGTCATTCCTGATGGAGGATCACAGGAATCATGGGAAAGAGGGATCCTTTCATAGGATTGGCTGGCCCAGCACGGTTTCAGCCGTGGAATGGCCAAATGGGGGAGGCAGCTTGATAGATGAGGTCTCCAGGACTCTAAAAATATCCAAAACTTATTATATGATGTCATCTACTGTTAAATTCTGCTCCGTACTTCTAAAATTTTTATTTTTATGCTGTATTAAGGATTTGTTCTGTTCTGTGTATTGTATTGTATTGTATTGACCCCCTTCTTTTGACACCCACTGCACGCCCAGCCTACCTAGAAAGGAGTCTCTCTTTGAACTGCCTTTCCCAAGGTTTCTTCCATTTTCCCTACAAGGTTTTTTGGGAGTTTGTCCTTGTCTTCTAAGAGAGTCAAGGCTGGGGGGCTGTCAAGAGGCAGGGCCTGTTAAAGCCCATTGCAGCACTTCCTGTGTGATTTTGGGCTATACAAAAATAAAATGTATTGTATTGTATTGTACTTTTCAGTGTAAAAATGTTGTTTCCATGGCATCATATGTCACATGGAACATATATTAGTATCCATGTAGCATCATAGCAACCAGACACACTAAATGTTAGTAGCCATGCAAACAAAAACACATAATTAATGATTAATGTATTTATGCACTCAGTAGAGTATTCATGGCAAAGCTTTTATGAATTATAGGAAAAGTAGTGCATTACACTTACAGGTTCACGTCAGTCAACACAAAATCTTGACTAATCAGAGCTGAATAATCAGCAAAACCAACATAAATGCAGTGAATGGCCTTTACTATTGGGATTCTGAGAAACCCTTGAACATTTCCTGAATATTTATTTTTTGGACCCCTAGAAAAATACTACATGGGTGTTCTACTGTATTTCAGACTTTTGCTGTCTCTGCTGATGTCAGTAAATATTCAAACAAATTCTTTCTATGATGTCACATTCAGTCTGTTATGGGGAACTACTGCTATAGTGTTAGCTTATGAAACATTTTGAGAATCCAATGTTCTTATTTACTTATTTCTATTCAAATAGTGCATATTTTTACTTCTACCGGGGTCTGCGGTTCTGCACATCTTTATTATTAAGCTCATGGTCATCTACAATGGGAAGAGGTGGGCAAATAGAACCAAGCCATGAAGTCTCTTGTCCACCTGACATACAGTAATCTTCAGTTATAACACTTGATGGTTTCATGTACAAGATGATGTCTGTACTTAAATCATACTGTAGTAGCTGTATTTTGTCAAAGGCCTGTGCCCACAGCTTTGTTTGAGCAGCGCTCAGCTATTATCCTTTTCTTATCATGCTCGCTAACTTTTGCCGATTTTTAAATATCATCACACCCACCCATCAACCAGTCTGTTGCCAGTATTGTCAAGCATTACTCACTTTTTTTAACCTTAAATTGCATAAATATTTTTTTTTGTTTTGGCTCTGTGGGGGTCTGATGAGGGGGGCCCAATGGGTCTGGAGGCCATGGGGTGTCTTCTGCATTACCGAGCATGGGATTCAAGGAGAAAACCCTCATACACGCACACAGCCGTCCATACCAGGCTGCTTTAGAGTTGTTTTGGATGTGGAAAACTTGCAAACTCTACACAGAAACCCAGACACCAAATGTGCCACACCACCCTGCTGCTGACATAATTAAGCCCCAGTGGCATGATGAGATTAGATCCTTTAACTTGGGTTAATATTTTCATTGAAAGTGAATACTGAGGAGCTCTAAGAATAGCCTGCGTGTCCTGTTCTTGCACATGGCCTGTGGTCGTCATCCAGCTATATGCCGAAACCTGAGCTGCCGTTTTCATTTTGCCTGCCAAGCTAGAAAATAACCGAAGGCGTAACAGCAGAGCCATGTGTGGCAGTTAGAAAACTGGAGTGGCTTGTCATGTAGCTGCTTCTGCAGAACCAGGGAGAGGATCTGAATTTGCTGTGTTTATTTCTTACAGTAGATGCCACCTCATTTGTACATGTTGTAGGTGTGGAATGCAACATACAAATGCAAGCCCCCATTTGACAGATGCACCTCAGCAAATAAAAATGCAGTGCTAATTCTATTTATGGAGCAAATTGAAAGCCGTACTGAAGCTTTTGAAGCCAGCTTTACTGGAAATAATTCCAAATGTCTAGATGTTGAATGCAAACTGCTCTTTAGGTGCTTACATCAATTCTTTCTTGTTCTGTGCATTTATGCCTTTTATGTATTAATCAGCTAGCTGTCATTGCCATACTGTTGTTGTTATGCCCTGTGTTACAACATCACACTAGTGGCCGATGGCTTTCACCATATCCTCCGGTAAACTGAACGAAGCCGAGTTACGTCAGGCCATGTTCTTTTTTCAGAAGGAATCTCAGAGGGTGCTTTTGCTGACAATTGTTTATGAATTGTATTTTATTCAGAATTTTTTTTTGCCACTTCAGTGTCTTCTGTAAGCTTATAATGCCTAAGCAAATCATTTTATTTAGACATTCCTTTGTAAGATTAATTTCATTTCATTTGCTTTGTTAACTTGTAGTTACAAAATCAGGTCTGATTATTTCAGTAATTATGAAAAATTGTCATCTCTTTCAAGCCTAAAATCCGATCTGTCACTGGGGGACACTGATATAAACCACACAGTCACCTTTCAGTGTGTTTTGGGCGTCCAGAGTACCTGAAGAAGACAGAAACCAGAATGGCGGCAGTGTTGCCCGATACAGCAGCACGTCTGTTCTTCCAGTCCTTACGCTGCAGTGCCAGTAGTATGTGCAAGTTAAGCACATGTCGCATTAAGCATTTTTTCTCGTTCTGTCTTTAGTCGTAGAAGTGGGCTCTGTGTGCTTGAGAGCTGACAACCAATGAATGCTCATCCAGAAGTGCCTAGAATGAAGCTATGAAGAGTTTTGGACCACGCAAATTGAAGAGAAACTCGTCTATCTGATGTCTCATGTTTTACCGAGGCTGTGGCTGAACTCGCTGTATCTGCTAACCCTTACCACAGCACAGACCCCATCAGGCTGTCACATACAGGGGAGAGAACTGTTGTCTACTGTGCTGGAAGGTCGCCATTCTGTCTGTAAAGTAGACATGGGCAGTTGTTTAAATTGATATGGTCCAATGGCAAGATCAGCGACTGCGGTTGGCAAATCGGACTTGCCCCACGGCTAGAAGTCGTGTAATGTGATATCGCCTTTAGACACAAACGTTTGTTCTTACTGTGTAACACGTGTATATCGATATTAAATCAAACGATAGTCAGAATGCTCCACAGATTATTCCCCAGCACACCTCGCTGAGTACTTTTGTTATTTGAATCTCATCAGTTTTATTATTTGTGTTTTCTTGGCAGAATGTTTTTGCTCGGGTGCAGACCTGTTGTTTCTTCAGTGCTATTGCTGCTGCCTCTCTTCTTCTGTAAAAGCTGCCGGTGCAGTACTTATGGCCTACAGCCTACCATTGGGATGTCTAGCAAATCTCATTCCTCTTGCACTTTATTGGGTATTTCTGTGTTTCTTTTTTTAACCTGTGCTTTGTTTTATATGATTTTGTGTCTCCTGTTTAGGTGATTGCTTATTTCGGAGGGACATCACAGAACTTTTAGTTGGAAAGAATGTCAAATTTAATGACTGCAGTTGAGGATGCCAGATTATGCAACTAGGAATCACTGTAGATTACAAATTCCATGAAGGAATTCACTGCACTTGTAAATTTACAAAGTATTGTGTGCTTTCCGCATTCTTACAGCTAATCAACACTCTGCCTGACAGCACCAGTGCCTTTATGAAAGCTTTCCAGGTACAGCAAATTCTGCCGTAGTCTTGGCCTTTTTCATTTCTCTCATGGTGTGTCAAACACAAGACATCCCACAGATGGGCCTCATTCTGTTTGTGTGATCCAATACACCCGCATTCCTTCTTTCCTCAGGACCACATTCAGTGTGTTTACATAGGATTTAATACTCCGGGTTTTCACAGAAGATTGGCTTCAAAAAAAGCCACATCTACCTGAATTCCCGTTAGAGAAACTCGGATAATCTGTTTCTGAGAAACCCAGTTAACACATGTTGATTTCTTTGTAAGTAACCTGGTTATGTGGCCATGTAAACCTTTAACCGAGTTACAATTAAGGATTCTGAATTTTGCACGTGTCCGTCGCAGCCTGTTAGCCTGTGGATGCCCACGGCCAGTAATGTCATCATAGGCATTTGAACATGGTGAGTGGCATCAAAACCACCCTAATGCTAAAGCTCATGGAAGGATTTAATAGTTTGACTTGTTTAGTTGTACAAAAGCAAACACAACAGTAAAAAGGTACATTTCCTGATGCAAATCGCATTATTCCTTCTCCTCACCGAAATAATGTGTTTCAGTATTTTAGAAATTTACCACATTTATGTTGAGAAGCTGAACACATGGTGCTAAGCTCCGCAATACAATCTTGGAAGATTCAGGCTCCATGATCATGGCGGCCGGTGAGGATTTTTAACTTTTTTTTTTGTTCAAGTTAAGGACGTTGGAACGTTTGGGCAAAGAAGAACTCCACAAATGGACCTGCACAGATAAATGGGGGTTTTTGAGAAACCAGGTTTCTGCCTTATCCCAGTCCCGTTTGTTGTTAATGCCCTCGTCTGTGTGCACTGTGCTCATTAGTTGTCAGTTCTCACACACACAAGCCCACCCCTACGACAAAATCAAACCTGTCGGGGTGACTGAGTGTCTGGGGATACCAGACTACACAGCTGGTAGTCATGGGCACACACCACAACTGCCCCGACTCGATAAGATTATGTAAATGAACTCCATGGCAGAAAGTTGCTGGAAATGTTGCGTGATGTGACAGTGGCATTGGTAAGTTTCACCTTGTGGTTTTGGCCTTTTGGTTTGAATGTTTGATGCCACTTGTCTGGGCATGTCATCTCCTGATGAGGCTGCCTTGTTTTGTATTCCACTCACCCCACATTCTGCCAATACTCCAGTGTTTTCACCCCATTTGGTGTACAAATATATATACACAATTTCAGCGCTGCTTTTAAATACCCAATTTATATTTTTTATATATATTATAATGATATTATTTTATAATATATTTATAATTTGTATGGATTTGTTTTTCTTTTTTTATTATTTTTAGCAATTGTCTGGTGATGCCATTTTGTTTCTTCACTTGGTATTCCACTGCCATTTTGTGTCGATCACTACATGTCCACAGCCATGTTGTTTATGTTTGCTACACTCGTTGCTGGTCCCATGATGTGGAAGTCACGTGGCATATCATCTTATCCCACTAATATAAGTCAGAGCTGCACAGCTTCCGGCATTCAAGCTTCGATCAAAGATTAGTGTTAAGTTAGAGCAATTAAGACAAGCCTGACTGAGGACTTTGTAACCCTTCTTTTTTGGCTACAAATTAGGTTTGGTGTATTGGCACAACCTAGAAACTGCCCTCCCACAATCCAAAAATGCATATTATGTTAACTAGTCACTCGAAATCAGACTGGTGTCAGTGTGCAAACTGGTGTCCTGTGTAGCACTGGCATCACCATTCAGTGTAGCTCCTGATGCTTGTGGTGAGCTATAACTGATTTAAAAGTAAAAACTTGTTAGGAAGTGTAGCTATTTGTTGCATTACTTTCATTTTTTAAATTTCTATCAGAAAAAGGCACTTACCTTGAGAGAGAAGGAGGTGCAAGGGATCCCTGGTGTTGATGCGCTTCACAGCAGCTCAGGCACAAATGCCTGCAATGCACAGAGTTCTACATGAATCATCTGAGTGCTCAGGCAGGCGCAGCCAGCTGCCCATCGCTGTCCTGTCACTGCCAAAAAAGACAGAGACAAGAAGAACAGTGCATTGCCGAGTTACTGTCAACGAAGAGTTGTAGGAGTTTAGGAAAAGTCCCGGGCAAAGAGTTTGAAAAGTAAGATGAGAGCACATTCTGGAGAGTGAGCATGAGGGAGCCACCTTAGGACACGCGCACCCGCTCTGTCTGTGATAAATGAAAAAGCTCTTGGAAGAGGAGAGACACAATGTCACTGTGTGCCTCCTCATAGGAGGAACAAGTGTGTGTTGGTGGAGATTGGGTGTCATGGTCTTCCTCAGAGTATACAACTGGAAAACAAACACTAGGGGTCATCTTTTGAGCAGATGGAGTGTTCAGCTTAGAGCCTTCCTTGTCTCCTACCCTTTGTAACGAAGTGAGGCGTAACAGTCCCAGAATTACTTGTGGTTGGACTCGGAGCTCGTCTTTTTGTAAATTTTTTTTTCTTCTCCTTCCACAATTATTTTTCTTTTGGAAGAAGAAAGAAAGACTTGCTGACTGTATAGAGTTTTTGTAAATACTTCATTTTTTTCTGTCTGATTGTCTTCTTTGTAGTGGAACAAAGCAAAAAGAGAATCTGATTTTTGTAAATATTTTCTCTACCGGAGTTCATTTTCTTCCCCCTTCCTAATTTTTATTCAGAGCAGAAGGAAGGGCGAAGGATTGCAGTTTTGTAAATATTTATTGTCATTTTTGCTGTATTTTTTTTTTTTTTGTGGGGGTGGCATTGCCACAGCATTTTATTATCTAATGACACATGACTGAGTTTTGCTTTTGTGTTTCATCACTGTGCATTTTTGTTTTGCTCACCTGAAAATATTTCACTCCTTCCACATTTTTCAATTTTGAGTCTGGGTCTCTCTAACCTCTCACCATCAGTTCATTCAGTCAATGAGCTACAAGTGCCCAGAGAATAGCATGGCACCAGTTCTCACAACACAGGATACTGCAATGCCACTGGGAAAGGCAGTCTTGTGTTTGAGTAAGCAGCTCAGATTGTGGCACATTGGCCATTGTGCAGCTCTGTGTTCTCCCCGGGTCGTCATCCAATTGTCTTCAGGTGCTCTTCTCTTCCTCTCACTTCCCAAAGATGAGCATGTCAGGTTGAAAGTCTTACACCAGTGCTCCTCCAGGTTTAGAGTCACATGTAGGTTTTCTTCCAGGTATTTCATTGTCCTCCCAAAGATGTGCAAAGAAGATTAATTGGAGACTAAACCCTGGCTGGGTGTGAGTGAGTGAAGAAAGTGGCACCCCATCTTGGGTTGGTTCTTCTCTTGTGAATGAAGCTGAACCTCCCTGCGACTCTGTAGAGCAGGGGTGTCCACACTGTTTTGGCTTGCGAGCTACTTTTAAAATGACCAGGTCGAAATGATCTACCTACATTAAAAATTATATATATATATATATATATATATATATATACTGAGTATACTTTCTACATAAAATATGTTATCGTACCTTGCATAGCTGAATAACCTTTATGGCACAATAACAATTCAATACATTTATGGTCACTACAGTATTTGGATTTAATAATCTTCCTGTGGGAAAAGGCTGACTCGCATAAATAAGCAGAGCCGAATAATGCAGTCAAGGAGCTTTTGAATTCAGCCCGAGTGAAAAATGTCCAATTAACTGCAATTTTAGTTCCCTCTCCTTTCTCTTTCTCAGATCGCTTTTCGTAAGGAAGTCGGTTTCGTAGTTTTTATGAACAGTTCGAAAGTGCCTTTCCACATTTTCCTTCTTTGGAATAGCAATGATAGATTGACAGATCAGACAAACGCACTTCGATTGTGACATTTTGAGAAAAAAAATTCTCTTCCAATTCCACATCCAGCCCATACCCTCCCCAAACATTTTTTTTTTAAATCCCTTCTTTAGTTGATATAAATTGGAAGGCTAACTAGATCACTTAGATAGCCGGAGTTCTGCAGTAGCTCGCGCGTTTGATCGTGAGTGCGGGATGACCAGTGTGTTAGAAGACAAGAAATCACAGACTGGCCGCCCTGTATGTCAATCAAGTGGCAAATGCCATAGGGAGGATATATGATAGACTAACGTTTAAAAAAATTTTTTTTTAATACATCGTGATCTACCTGCACTACCTTTCTCATCTACCGGTCGATTGCGATTGACGCATTGGGCACCCCTGCTGTAGAGTGTCATGAATCTGTGATTATTTGCCGCTCAGAATTTATTTTTCTGCATGTTTTATTCCATATTTTCAATATCATTGAGCCACCATTTTAGGAATTCAACATTTATGTTACTCACCACCATTTGCTGTGGTTTTCTTCTTGGTTGTGGCCATCTTGTTTATTGTTACTACTCAGGTGGCTACTACATGATTTGCATCACTTGGTGCTTGATGTCACCCTCCGGAGAATACAGTACTTAAGTGGCAGTGTGGGTGCCTTGGTTTTGTGACGATTCTAAAAACAGCTGTATGTTAAATCAGTTATGGATTTCAGATTTCTAGTTTGCAGAAGACTCAAGTGTAACAGATTTGTGGATCTCGTTTGTATCATCCTGCTCCTCCTAACCCCAGATTTTCATCTCCTATTTAAATCCTCCTTTTTAAGCTTGCGGACACCCAGCTGCTGAGGTGATTCACAACAAGGAGGCCAGAAAAGCCATCCAGCCAGATTTTGTATGGAAGGCCAGTGCCTGTCACTGTTGTGTTCTGTAACCATTCGAGTCAGGTGTTGAGAGCGCTCAGCCGGTTGCCAGCTGTGCCATCTGTAGGGAGGAATGGGAGACCTCCTATCTCTGTAACCCCCAAGGCCGCAAGTTTGCGGTGGCTGGTACAGTGTGAATTCTTGGACTGGGATAGGTTCAAAGAGGGGAATCAGCCCTGCAGTGCACCATAGGGTGCCCTACTCACTGTTATAAAGACACGACTTGGAAGCAAATTTAAAAAGCATTTCTGGACGAAAAGATTCTGACATAAGTAGACTTCCTGTTGAATGATCACCCATTGAACTGGGTCAGACTTTTTTGTTTAATTTTGTACAATTCACAAACAGACTGAAGGTTTGAACACAGCTGGGCAGATTCAACTATTTCAGACTAAAATGACTTTGAAGATATTTTACTGTCACGTGCCACTGTGGGTAATTCGTATTCAAAAATGAATGACTGAGCTACTTGCATTAACCATTAAAAATAAATCAAAAGTAAAATACAAAGACATTTCTTAGGGAATTCCCTCCAAGCTTGTGCCACTAGTGGGATGTGCCTCCATCCTTGAATGAGATAAATAAATCAGACGTCTTGTGCTTTTGTTGCTAAACTGTTGCCTTTTATTAATATACAATCCTGCAAGTGTGGTGCACATGAATGCACAGAACGCTTGATCCAATCTGAAATGAAATCACACGAGTTCAACAAAATACATTTCTTCTTGCAAATATTCTGGCTGCTAGTCAAGACACAGAAATGCCATCCTCTTTGTGGCATGAGGATCACATGGCACATGCTAGCTGATCCAGAATCAGACCACATCCTTCCATTGTGCTAGTGCTGCTCTAGCAGGACATGCAGGAAACCCCTAAAACACCCCACCCTAGCCCCTCCAAAAGCCCAAGATCAGACAAAACAAATGCATATGATTAATCAATTAATCTTTAATTGATTAAACACCCTACTATAAAGAAGCCAGACCCTTTTGCCCACAATTCAACCGATCATCATCAACATCATGAACTACCTACATACATCTGGCAAGCATTGGGTTACAAATGTTTCACTGCCCAAAAATCACAGCAGTCCAGTCACAGTGCAGTAATGATGGTAAACAATCGTTTTGTCATAAGGAAATGTGAAAGGGGCCAGGACATGGACCCTCGTGTGAACCTTGTCATGTAACAGGCAGGGCCGTCTCCCACTGTCGTTACCACACTTAAGCACCCTTCTCGCATAGTGAGACAAGTCACTGGAATTAGAAAGCTACACCACAGCGTGTTGGAAGATCGATTGCAACTCAGCCTGCAGCAAGCAACACTCGGTGGTACGTCTCTATCGCAATGACCATTAAAACACGATTAAATGATTCAAGGTTTTTTTTTTTTTTTTTTTTTTTTGTTTAATGTAGCTTTACATCCTGATGTTTCATACTCAATGCAACTGATTCATACTGGCCTTGCTAGTGCTTCTTTAACACTTTCTTTGTGAATTTGGTAGACGGTCATATACATTCAGCTCCTATGAACATGCTGGGCCACCTTCTGGAGACCCTGGAACTTGGCCACAGTGGGAATTTTCTCTTTAAGCATTAATAAAAAAAACTCTTCTGCACAAGACACATAAGACTTTCGGTGGTGGTTAGGGGTGCAGTGGAGCATAGTCAACAAATAAGCAACACCCAGAGAGAAGATCATGGTCTGGTGCCATCTTAACGCACGGGATTTTGCGTCACACACGCTTGTGCACACAGATTAGTGTCTGGATAACTGATCTCATACAGAAAGTTTACTCTCAATGTATGACACACTCTCGCCAGGACCAAAATACAGCATCGTACTTTAATCAATTCATGCTAAAATGTTGTAATATCCCTAAAAAACTCAGTATCTCATTTGTCATGCACAGAATACAGTAATGGGTCAGTCTTGGCGTAATACAGTAGTGAAACCAGAACGCTGTAACCAAAATGCAAGAACACCCTTTATGTTTCAGATATTCTGACACAGTATGTGCTTCTATGTTGATACTGTGGGGTGACCAGCCAACTAAGCAGTTTGTTGGCTCTTAAAACAAGTTTTTAGGTACAGGAACAGGCAAAAAAAAAAAAAAAAACGTAAAAAACAAGAAACCTCATCTTGTATACGGGGAGAACAGTAATTCTTGGAGTGTAATGAGGGAAAAGGCTCCACAGTTGATAAAAGTAATGGCTATAATGTCCAAGCAGTGTAGATATCACTGAATTTTATGTCGGCTTACTCCAAGATATTGTCTGCTGCAGCAAGTGCAGGTTTCATCTTCAGATGCACCATGGAATGGTAACAATTCCAAAGAGGGGCTACTTAGGTACATCAATTAGTTACTGCTGTGAAACATTAAGGAAACGAGACCTTAATAAATGATAAGCCTGCCCTTGCAAAACACTAGTGACAACGCTTTAGAATTGGCCTAACTACAGTGGATATATATCCATCACTTACTGCTACTTCTCATGACTTTAGCAAAAGCTTCTACTCAGCAATACGAGACTAACACATTCATGACAGCAAGCCCCTAAAGGCCTGATTCTTAATGTATTTACCTGTGGAACATGCAAATTTCATTTTGGAAAAGTTCCCTGACATTTGGTATCGCCATAAGGTCCATCAGAGGCGCAGCAGCTCTCTGACCACAGTCACAAGACCACTCAAGAAGGGTTCAAGCAGTTGTCTTCAAGTGGTAGTCCCATTGGCTCAGAGTCGGGAGGTGTTTACTGTTGATGGAATGTCAGCCAGAGAACAAGGAGGTTTAGCCGCAAAAAGGAAGTGCTTAACAGAGGCAGTGTGATTTCTCCCAAGGATCATCCATTGAAAACTACTTTGGTCCCAGCATTTCAATTCAGGGTCTTCTCTATTGCAGTCAAAAATTCATATTCCAACTTTGCCTTTTTTCAATCAATAGGGCATCATCCTATTGCCTGCTTTATTCCTATGCCAGTTCTTTGTGTTGACCTTGTACTGTAAGTTAACAAGAATAATACTTGTCTTGTCGTCTTAAATACTTGACGCTTCCATGACAATGCATGTGCTGTAATGTTGTATACTGATGGCATCACTAAACTCCTGGGGGGATTAGTGGAAATCTAGTTTTGGGGCTATTGCTGCAGGATCTGCACTCTCACTACTGTGGGTTGGGTTCTAGAACTTGATGTGTGTGTGTGTGTGATTGTGTTTATACCTGATAATCAAAAAAGAATTCTGGGATTTCTGTACTAAGTCTCCATTACCAATCAAGGTGAAATCTCTCTGTCTGCTCTTCAAGCTAAGCTGAAATTTGGGTACAATGCTACGTCTCACCACAAGTCAGGTTTTTGACATACATTTTCAGTCTTGCACCCATGGGGTACGGCTGCTTGGGGTTGGAGTGAATTGCTTGAAGTCCTACAGTGTGATCTTTTGACAAAGAAACAGCACAATACACCAGCTGCAACATTAGAACAGTCAAGCACCAATTTATGGCTGACCAAGTTGAGGCGATTTGCACTTACGGCCGACAGCCAATAGGGAATAGTAAAGTTCTGGAAATTGTCAAAACCAGCCGCTGTAATAAAACTAAATAGTATTATTATTACTGTTTCACAGGGTCTCCTATGTTTTCTGACACTTGGGGGGCCTTTTAAGGTTTGTTTTGATCGGCACATGGCTAATTGTTATGTATTTGGTCCGCACCACCATCATTACACCAGTGGTTCTCATTCTTATGGTCTCACACCCCAGTTTTGACTTTAAATTTATTGATGATTTACTAGCAGCAATTGTAAACTGTCCCCACGGTGCAACAAGCTCACTTAGGCAACCCACTCATGACCTGCCTGTGGCAACCTGAATCATGAACCAGTGGTTTTTAGACACTGGCTTAGGTAACCCATTTCTGAACCAACAATGGCAACCAGCAACCTACTGGCAGTGTGGTGTAGAAACACTGCCTTATACGGACGTGAAGACTGGTTTGTGCCATTCCATGCTGGCAGTTGAAGTATGTGTACCAGTGCCCCACACCAGACACACAGAACCTCAGTTGTAAAAACCTGCACATTTTGTGACCAATTTACAGCCAAATTGCCAATCCCAAAAAGAGCTGTAAAGTTGGCACATGGCAGTACAATGCTTAACCATGCTTGCTTTTCAAGAAGGGAATAGAGGTTGCATCCCTGACAGTTAGCAGTTAACAATTTATTTGATATATTGCAAACCACAGTTATTTAGTGTAATTTGTGGTCACAAGCCTAATTCCTCCCCATCACAGCCTACTTGGCACTGTTTCTCTGTCGTATTTGAAGCCGTACTCTACAAAACAATAGTCAAAGCCCAAGAGCTGAACCAATCTTATAGAACATGTATTTATACCACAGGTTCCTCTCATCCCATCTAATTACCCCTTCCATTTCAAACAAATGCAGCCCCCTGTGAATCCATGCCAGACATCTCCCGTCAAACTGCTTTTCATACAGATAACTAAGTGCAGGTCACTTGCTCAGAATGTATAATAAAATGTACCTTTTGAAATGCACCCTGGGCAACACAGCTTGTTCATCTGTAAATCCCCAGCTCTCCTCCCTCCCAAGCTAAACCAAGGTCAGCGTGGCTTCTGATTAGACTTTAGTCCTGCAGCCATACCATATTCACTTTGTGTGGCAGCAGGCCAAGTTCGGGAGATGAAGCCAACCCGCCTCGATGACTAGCACAATGTTAATGTGCATATTATATACTGCATAAAGCAGCTGGACACTGAAAATTCTTACAGCTGTTTTTCTTTATCTCAACTCAACTCCTTTCCAGATACTGGTCAGGTTACAAAGCTTACAGAGCTAGCAAAGGTGCTCACAACCAGATCTATTAAGATGTGATATATCTCCTAATTAAAGTAACTCAGGTTTCTTCACTGTAAAGATTTTTAAATCCCAGAAAACTTTTCTGATACATACTTTATTGGTTGACATAACCTATTTACATATGAAAATGTTAATGACCTTTCTAGATGACTGAAAGGCAAAAACTAGTATTTGTTGAGGAGGGCTCAGTTGATAAACACAGCTTTAGTAAGAGGTTTCATTATGGTAGTGTCATCCTATATGTGCAGTAGAAAAACTGATCAAATTTAATTTATCAGTAAAAAAAGAAAGTGAAGTCTTCATCAGAGATATGGCAGCTTATGTTGTAGAAGACAAAGAAGTGAGTGCAAGGCAAAAAAAAAATCAGGGAAAGCAGGTTAAAATTACTAAAGAACCAAAAACTTGAGAAAGCTGGTCATGTCGTGACAACAGTTAAGGGATCCGTTGAATGATCAGTCAGTTGTTGACTGCTGAGAAAATGTGAGACTAAGTCGGGGAATGAGTTAACTTTGTACTTTCTTCTTCACAGATGTCCTTGAATGTCTGTGACAAAAAACACAAAAATTCAATCAAGAGGTTTTCAGTCATTAGATGATAAGTGCTCCACAACAGGCATGGAGAGGTCCTTGATACGGATGCTGTGACATCCTCTCTGTGATGTTTTCTAAGCCGTGTTGTTCAGCTAAGTGAAAGTACTGCACATTCCACCAAGAAATACTGCTGGTCAAGTTATTAAACAGGTAAAGTAGCCCACCTAGGTAGTCTTTAAACTGGAAGGCGTCCCTTGACTATGTAAGGGATGTTCAACAAGAAATCCTCAGAAAAAGTCTTCTGTGCAAAGGAATTCTGTGATTTTCTCACATCATTAAATTTTATTGTTTTCCCAAGTATCCTGGAGGGTAGGGACGATAAGTGGAATGCTGTTCTGCTTTTTCACCTCGGTATATTCTTTGGGATTAGCATTACAAGCTCTTCTTCAAGCTGCTGATGGCTATGTCAACAATTTGAGGAGGATGTTACAATCCAAAGAAAAGGTTCTAATCCAAGGGGTTTGGTTGTGGAAATGCATTTAATCAGTACAGAAACAAAGGAAACTCCTTAAGGTGAAAAAGGAAAAGAGTTTCCAGTGTGCTAGAAAGGGAAATAGCTGCGGGGGAACAAAAATAACCACCAACGGGTGCATTTGCAATTAAGGGGAGGTTTCAGTTGTGGATAGCTGAGGAGAGAGTAGTATCAAGAAAACTTTATAGTAGAAACTGATACGCAGAATGTGAGCTGCTGAGATTGAGACAGACGGAAATCAATCTGGTTAATGAATTTTAGCAGCTAATATTGAACTATTGTGTATAGCAGTAAAATTGCCATTTATTGCTTTAAAGGGTCAGGATCTGTACAATACTAAGTAAAAATAAAACAAGTGCCTCTTCCTCACCCATCAATGATGTCAGCATAGCTACTGTTCAACAGCATCCATCCATCATATGTTGAAATAGTAAATGTGTTTTAACAACAGAATTTAAGTAATGTTCAAATGGAAAACTTGCACAAATAGAGAGTTAGCACTGGATCTTGGTACATATTTACAAAATTTCAATCCACTAAAAACATGTGAAGTGTGCTGTAAAGAGGTCAGTCCATGGTTTAACTGTTTACTGAAAAGATGTTTCTAAAACATACTAAGAACTGTTTTTAAATTAATCATCCTCATAGTACGTAATTGCATCATACAGGGCACAGTGGAATAAAAGACACCTGTGTATAGATAATGAGTGGAGGAAAGATTGTTCTAGAAACAAACTAAAAGGTACAGTAAAACAGAAGTACAGTCATCTCTGTTATCCAATTCTAATCCAGTCCTGAAGGTAGATCAAAAAAAAAAAGAAAAATCAGACCTAGAAAAATGGATAGCCCATCAGAAAACCCTAAGCAATTTCCACAAATGTCACTGAAACCCTTATTTAATCACCAAACGCTGATCTCTCCATGATAGAGAAGTTAATCAGAAAGAAACTGGGAAAAGATGCCATTAATAGGAATGTGTCTACACCTTAATCTTGGGGTCTTCGCTGCCCATATACAGAGGGATGGCTCACCTCATAGAATCACAAGCACTGTGAACTCGTCTCACAGCAAAACAATCACAAAATTAAAAAAAAAAATAAAATTAAAAAAATGCACTTCTATCCATGTGTTTAGAGGCAATTTTTGAAGATCCCAGATATTTAGTGATAAATGCGGCCACTGCATCAGTGGGTCATAGCAGAGCAAACAAAGGCCCAAGAGTGGCGGGAGGTGGCTCAAAGCACATGAGCACTAACAGCAGTACACTCAGGTGAAATGCACCTAATGGTGAAAGAATGATCTTTATGGTAAATGCCAAGCTGCTGCAAAAATCAGATAAAAAAAGGATGACTGTACTTCATGTTTGCATTGTACATCTTTACATTTGTATTAAAAAACCATTATGCACCACAAAAATCAAAAAACCTGTTAATGCCATTATGTAATGTTCAGGCCTGGGATATACATACTGCACAATACCATGGTCACTCATCAGGTTTGGATTACTTATCTTTAAACTGCATGCAGTATACTATCGCTCTCCTCTTACTGAACTAGAAAACAAAAGTAAGAGTCAGTTGTTCAAGCCTTCTATGAACGTCAATTAAAAAAGAATAAATTTATTACAAAAAAGGCGTAACTGTACACAGATGGGCAGCTAGATGTGTCAGGATTGTTATTTATTGATATTCTACAGATGGAAATTTACACAAACACCGTTATGAGCTATGTAATGGTCGCTGCCTGCGTACTGGACACGTGCGAGATACCAAGTCTCGGAAGTTTCCTCTGTCCTGTGGAGAAGCCGCGTGTGTGTCACTCAAAACGGACTCCTACACTATGACCATCTGTGTTAGAGGTAAAGACAAATCTATTTTGTTTTGCTATCTAGAAGTATTTCATTTTTCACAGAACACTGTTTTCAGTAAAACTGGAAACTGACACTGCAGTCTATCGGTACAATGGAATATTTTTTTCTTAATCATTAAATCACTATACATTGTTTCCTTCAGGTCAAGAACACAATTAAGAACGTGCTTTCAACTTTTTTTTCTCCACCCACGCCATACATGTTTCAAGGTTTTCTTAAAAATAAAGGTGAATAACTTTCCAACTGTGAGGAAAATAATATTTACAATAGTTTTTTAAATCTTTCCTTCTGGAAAAGTTTGAGCTAAATATTTTTTGTTCTTTTATTAAAAAAATAAAAAAAAAATGTTCAAAACTATCAGTTTTACAAGGCATACAAAATCTCAAAAAAGGGAAATTAAAGAAACTTACTGAGGTACCTTAATGCCTGAGGTAGATCATACTGTTTTTAAACGCGCACTTTTCACTTACTGGGCCAACAATCTTGTTTTTATCTTCTTTTATTGTTCTCATCATTCTTTTTTATTAATATTCTTATTTTCAAAAATAAAATTTGCTCTTTGTTTCACATGGCAGTGTCTCAAACAAGATATTTTTTTCTCAATGATGAAAAGCCATTTTCTCCCTTCTAAGACACTAAAATTACTTTTTAGGTTTTTTTCTTCAGTGCCTTTTGGGATTGAACCTTTTGAAGACCCTCAGTTTGGTGGGCTGTCACTTCATAGATAAAGAAGGATTATGGTTATAATCCAATCTGTCTTAAATAGTATGTTCCAAACAAGCTCTGAAGAAAATAAAAATGAAGGTTATCGTGCTAGATCTTCTGAACTCTCGTAAAGTCCCTTTCAATGTACTGTATATATGTCATATACACGCACACAGTGTATGCTAGGGGCTCCCAGCTCAGCCTAAAAGGCCATAGTCTTCAAAGGAATTTTTTTCCAGGCAGTACTTTGTTAATGTTATTTCTTATTTTATTTAAAATTTTTAAGCAGTATGAAAATTACTTCCTATCTGTTAATGACACATTACACTCTCTAATTGATGAAGAAATTGAATGAATTGGGAGATAGGGCTAGATCCTCAAGACGTTATAGCTGATAGAGACTGGAGCTGGGAACCTCTGCTTGTATATGCAGTGTGTTCATATATTTAGTATATAAACACACCCATACCTCTAGACAGACACACATATGCAAAAATATGTGTGTTTACATGCTAAGCATAAAAAGTTTGGAAGCTGTAGCTAAACTGATAGCTTAAGATGAGAGAGAAGCTGTGTGATCCAATCAGTTACACATTTTCTTAAGGCACCAAGTTTTTAATGATAAGCACTAAGGGCAAATCTGTACATCCAGCTCATGATAATTTGGAATAAAATTTAAAGGAGAAGGCTGGATATTTTACATTCACAGTCGCCATTATTGGATCACTAAAATGCAACAGAGACTATGTGGCTTCGTTTTAATCTTTCTTCACTGGAGAACAAAACAACGGACCCCTTTGAATTGTACTTCAGAATTACTAGTTTTTCCTGTAAGCTTTCTCCCTCCTCAACAGCCATTTCAGATGCTGCTTTAAATTATTATTTAAATTTTTTTTGAACAGTGTTAATTAAGATATGTACTGTATGACTTATTTTTTCTATTTTCTGATCCCAGTGTGGAAGCCAAACTTCATCTATGAAATTAGAAAGATGCTGCTCAATTTGAGGAAATAAAAATATACGGTAATGCAAAAGCCAGTTTAGAACCATAAAGCAAAGCAAAAAAAGAGAAGGCTGTGATCTAAACAGAGATGAAGTATTATACCTTTCCATAGGGACGTTATCCCTTCTGTTGGCACACAGGCTAAGAGGTTAAAATCAGAATCAAAACAAAACCAAATTTAGAAAACAATTATACAACCAAAAATGTTTAAACATGTGATTTATAGATCACACAGTATAATTCACTCTTGTTTTCTTCAAGTCTAAAAAGCCTATTTATTCTAACTATGGAAACAATAAGTTTGTTACTTGTCAGCTGTTACATCTATATATACCTGTATATACACACACTCTGTGTACTCAGTTGTGTGTTTATTGTATATACATGTGTATCTATACATCTATCTGTCATTTTATATATATAAAATTTTTATTTATATAAAACTTTTACATATATAAAATTAATACTGCTAAGGCTAAAAATACTTGTGACCTAAAAAGCCAAAATCCAAGTTGTTATTCTTCCTGTGCACATATTTTAGTTAATTTTGTTTGTTTAACTTAGGCCTATGTTAGTCCAACTAAAGGGATAGCGTTATAGAGTATTGTGACAGAGTTTTTGTTTTATCTGGAAAGACTGCAGATGCCCCCCTTAATATTTGTGTGATTACTAGACAAAATCCTCTCCCTCTGCACAGTTAACTAATGCAGACCCAGCCTGCAGCTGGCACATTTATCCCAGTAATGTTCTTTGGTTTTGTTCCCCGTTCTTCTGGTCTGTCTCATCACGTCTGTCTTTCTCCTCAGTTGGAAGGGCTACATTCATCAGCTGTTGCTCACTGGCACCACTCTGGTGCTTACTTGGAGTGGTGCGGCGTGGGAGCTCCCTGATGGTGTTTTTGTTCCTGTTGTTTGACCTGCTGTACTATCTCCCTGATCTTTCGTTGTGCAGTCTGGGGGGAAAAAAAAAAAAAAAAGTCAGCCAAAATATAATTGTGTGTTTTTTCCAGGTATTCACTCATTCAGAAATGACTCAGTGATATAAGATACATTACTTATCTGCCTGCAAAATGTTATATCATTATGGATGTTTTTAACATATATTAATAAGGAATTATTGTCCCACCAATTGTTGCCTCACAAATCTACTGTTTTGGGATCAAATCCTATGTCCAGTTAGTGTCGGTGTGGAATTTGCATGTTTTACCCATGTCTAAATTGGTTCTTTTCTCTATTCCCCAAACACATGGATGCTAGAGTAACTGGCAATTGAAAATTGGTCCTGTATGAGATTTGGTATGCCCCGAGACAGGCTGGTGCCCTATCCAGGGTCATTTCTTATCTTGCGCCCAGTGCTCATGGGATAGTCCCCAGGACCCTAAACTGAATTAAGCAGGTTTGGGAACGGTACACTTTTTTATGATTTGCTTCCCACAGGCCCTTGCAATATATTTAAAAAATTATTTGCAGCACATTTATTCATGATGTGGTTTATGATGGATGTTGTGTGTGTGATGGTGTCAGGACCACAAGGACTGTGCTTAAGTGTTTTTTTAAGTGTTCTCTTTTGGCTAGATTATTGTTATTTTCAGAAAAAAGAACATGGATCCATGGCCAAAAATGTTTAATTGCATTCAACCTCACTCGTTTTAACTTGAAATTTCAAAATTGGTGTAAGTGACCATATTAACATCTATAACATCTGTAGCAGTGCTACATGAATGAACAACAAATCCCAGCAGCTCCAGTAATACTGTACTTTGCTATTGGGCAGTGCTGGATGTTGTTGCAGGGGTTGCTAATATGCCACAGACTTTTTAAGGTGCACCAGAAGAATCTGAAAAAAAAGAGACTCACCCATTGGATTACAATTTCTTTCTGGATTTATGTGCTTGTCTTGTGCCTGTTTAGCTATGAACCACCCAATCTCACTGAGATTGTACAGGTGGTGAACCAGTTGAAGGTGTGGAGGCTGCAGGGATCTGTGGTATCCGGGGTGAACTTCTCCAGGCTGTTGGTAAGGCTTTCCTCCTAGCATTGCAAGCAATCTTTGCTTCCATTTGGGAGACTGGCATCATCCCAACTGACTGGAAAACGGGACTTGTCATCCCTATCTGGAAAGGGGAAGGTGATCGCCTGGATTGCAGCAACTACAGGGGGATAACACTGTTCTCGGTGCCGGGTAAGGTCCTTGCTAGGGTCGTCCTCAATAGGATCTGTGATCACTTGCTCACCTACCAGCAACCGGAACAGTCTGGCTTTATACCTAAGAAGTCTACCATCAACCACATCCTGGCACTGAGGGTTCTCATGAAGCGCAAACGCGAATATCGGTAGAGTTTCTGTTGGTCAAGAAAGATTCACTGATCTTGACATTGCTGACGATGCTGTGATCTTTGCGGAGTCAATGGAGGCTCTGATCGGGGCACTCGAGAGACTGAGTGAGGAGTGTCTAGGCTTGCGAGTGTCCTGGATAAAAAACCAAGATCCAGGCCTTTAATGACCTCTTGGGCACAGCCATCAGCAGTGTGTCTGTTTGCGGAGAGAGTGTCGACCTTGTCGAGAGGTTTTCTTACCTTGGCAGTGACATTCATGTCTCTGGTGACTCTTTCTATGAAGTCAGTAGACAGATTGGGAGAGTATGGGGGGTCATGAGGTTGCTGGAAAGGGGTATGTGGCGCTCCCAATATGTATGCAAAAGGTAGAAGGTCCAAGTCTTTAGAGTCCTGGTGCTTCCTGTCTTGCTATATGGTTGCAAGACATGGATGCCATCCAGTGACCTGAGATGAAGACTGGACTCTTTTGTTACTGTGTCTCTCCAGAAAATCCTTGGGTATCGTTGGTTTGACTTTGTGTCAAATGAGCGGTTGCTCATGGAGTCCCGAATGAGGCACATTACCTGCATTGTGAGGGAGCGTCAGTTACGGCACTACAGGCATGTGGCGCGTTTCCCAGAGGGTGATCCAGCTCATAAGATCCTCATTGTTGGGGACCCGAGTGGCTGGACCAGGCCAAGGGGTCGCCCACGTAACCCCTGGCTGCTTCAGATAGAGGGTAATTTCTGGATCATGGAACTGGACCGTGTGTCTGCCTGGGGGGTTGCCAACCGGGATCCCGAGTTGTTTCGTTGTGTAGTGGGTGCGGCAACGCACTGTACCAGTGCATGCTCCCCAACTTGACTTGTCTTGACTTGTGCCTGTTTGTGTGTGTAATTTTATCTGGGTTGGTAAACATCTTTGTCTGGGAAGTGCTCCCAGCTTCTACAGATCTGCAACACGGTAGGACAAAACTTGTGCAACATTTAGGAAACTGTTCACTTGGTATCTCAATTAATTTTCACCATCATTGCATCTGTGGAACCAGACTGTTTGTGGACTATATTGTGAGTGTTTAACATTATTCATTTGGTGCTTAATGTTTTGTCACGTTTTGTTCTATGTTACTTAAGTAATAATTGTTGTGGGGGTAACTGGGTGGAAATTTGTGTATGTGTTAATTGTATCTTGACTGTGTTTGCTCAATTAGTTTAATATTTTTCTTATTATCAAGTCATTTGTGCCATTGTGAGCCAGGTCAAGGCTGGGTGTGTTCCTGGTATCCCTAAATAAAATAAACAAATCACCACTTAAAGACAGTGACAATCTGAGCATTTTCATAACTGTTACACATTTATAAATTGAACAAATCACTGTAGAGTGTACTGTATATGTGAAAAATGCTTTGTAGAAACATGTTTCAGGAGTCAGTTTGAGCAAAGAGCCAGAATAAATACTGATAACACTAATGCACCCTAAACAACCCATAGATGATTTCTGTCTAAAGTTGAAGTTGTCTAAAACTGAAATTGCTGCCTTCTACAGTGACTCTGCATCAAATATTGAAAATGTAGCTTTGGTCTGTTAGGAGCTACCCCAAGACCACAGTGGCTTACCTGACTGGCAAAGAAATGGCCAATAATTTTTACAAAGACTTCATCATTTTCATCTGGAGTTTGGTCCCGCGGTACAATCACCTCGGCACTAGTGAGATTCTGTAGTTCATTAACCTATTAAGATTGAAAAGAAACAAAAAAAGAGCAGCATTACTACTATGCTGAAGTGTGTACTTTTCTTTAAAAGTGACATTCAGAGAAAACAGCATCCAAGTATTTAAGATTTTTCAAATCTGAAACAATTTACTCCAATTTATGTCATCCTCTTCACAGTAAACCACGTGTCAGTGCTGTGTAGGCCATTAAAGAGAAAAATGGAACATACAGGAGGCAAAAGAATAATCTAATAGCTAGACACTAAATGCATATGGGAACAACATGAAACAATTCTTAAAATGTTTCATTTACTGCCTTCCTAAATTCATGCCGTTCTACCAGTACCCATGGAAGTGGAGATGTAGAAAGAAATTCAACCAGCCCTAAAAAGTGTGTTTTCTCACAAATGATTAAATCTTGAGCATAGACAAATTCACTGGGGCCTCATTAATATTCTCCCAAAATGGCAGGCAATTAAATTAAAGACCAGGGGTTTCATTTGTAAAACTTTACATGGACATAGGCGTGAAAATATATGTATGCCAAAAACGCAAGAAAATGTGTTTGTGAGGAAAAATATCTGATTTATGAAACCTAATATATACACATTTCTGCGCTATGTACTCTATATAAAGCATAATCATCTTGTAAACATGTGTAAGTGAATGTAGCTCGAACACTACCCAGCTGCTACCCTGAAACAACCATAAAATGACAATTCTAATCAACTTCATACACACACAATCATGATGTTGCAGAATTTCACTGGCTCACAGAACGGCCTCCCTCCCAACACATCCAGTCACAACCACATGCTTTTGAGGTGTCTGTGCTGTGATAAGCAATTGAGCACACAAGAGCAAGGGTGACATCAAAGTGCATCTCTTCGGCGTTCTGGAGATTGGGGAAAGACATAAGGCGCCAACCTTTGAGCGGGTACCCACTATGACCTTGCACATGTAATAACATGATTGCTGTTACAATGAATAGCATAAGTCATATGAAGAACTAAAGGTTTCCTTCCCAACAAGTCATCCATTACGTACAGCATCATCAGCAAGTCATCTGCCTATGCTACTTGACTTCAAAATAAATGAAGTATGGGTTGACCCAAGCCACGACATTTGTCAGTCTCAACTTCACATCACAGATGACTTCTGTGTTAATGGAATGCCACTGCTCACAGCTAACAGAAGCATCTTCATTTTCACTAGGTTCCCATATTACAATATGCGTGCAGTAACTTCCTCCGATTACATTAGGAAAACAGGACACTATTGCAAATTGCATTTTGATGTTTGCAAAGACATGTTATGTTTAATGTATATACACCCACACTATACGGAAACTGTATGTAGTGCCTCACCGGTCAGTTAATGGCTTCCAGCAAAGCAGGCATGACGGAGTGAAGCTTGGCTGAAATATACCCAACCTGTTTCCTGAGAAATGACAAAAGGTAGCCGATATAAAGTGTCAAAAAACAAGAAAGCTCTTCAGTGCAAATACAAAGCACTGGTCCGATTAAAAGGGAACTAAAATGTAGTGCATACGTCATATTCATCACTTTTAAGTTTAATATATTTGTCATGTTAATGCATATTATAACAACAACTAATAACAATTACTATACATGTGAGCTGTCATTTAAGTGGTTTGGCTGCTTTTCCCTACTTGATGAAGGGTGTCATCATTTTCCAGTTTCTCTGAAATGTTGCTGTAAACATATGCATGTTCCCCATTAGGTTTTCTTTTATAAACTGCAATGTTTGCATAGAAAGTTGTATATATAAATTTTGGGCATCTTTTTATGCATTCACAAGTTTTATAAATCTGACCCCGGGAACTTAGAAACTTGTAAACCCTAAAATTTAGACAAAAAAGAAAAAATGTCAAAAAAGGCACAAGCACACCAAAGGTTTTTAAGGAATGGCCCACGGTCACGGATGCAGGTAGACATGGGGTGTCGGCTTTGAAATCCTCACATCGACTTCCATGACTGTGTTACTAGCAACAGGCCATTGCATTATGGCCACAAAACAGAACTGAAAACAAAAATAATATGACATTGTATATAAAATAATTACTAACATAACATAAAACAAATCAGCATGGTGAATTTCACTGTCTATAGGTAAAATAACTACATTGGAGTCTTTGATGTTCACAACCCCAAATAAAGGTATTAAATCCACAAACAACTACAAAAGACTCACATATCATAACAACAGTTAAGATGTTCAAAAGCAGAATAAATCCACCAAGACCTGCTCCTCTGACAGTGGTGGCAAGTAGTGGTCTGTCTTTTTCAATCGGAATACAGGAAGCACCTCCTAACTACAGACTCAGAGAAAATTAATAGCAAATCTCAAGTTATGTAGCTGAAGTGGACATCTAGACCTAATTCAGAAAAGGGCCAGACATGATCATTTGGCCTGAGTTAATGTTTTATGTACTTTAATACAGCATTTCCCACTTTGTCCTTCAAAGTGACATACAGTATTATTATTGTACTAGACATTAAGTCCGTTACAATAACGGGTGCTAGAACAGTAGTGCATAAACATTAGTAGGAACAGTCTATATTAAATGGCAAGGGACCTTGTATGTGGCTGTAATATACGTCACTGTATTGTGTGCCTTTAATTTTCTCTCGCAGTAATACTGGTTTGTATTTCCGTAAAACGTCTGTAATTTTGTCTGACAGTAATACAGTGGAACCTTGGTTCACGACCATAAATCGTTCCAAAACTCTGGTTGTAACCCGATTTGGTCGTGAACCAAAGTATTTTCCCCATAGGACTGTATGTAAATACAATTAATCCATTCCAGACTATATGTAAATATATATTTTTTTAAGTTTTTAAGCACACATATAGTTAATTATACCATTGAATGCACAGCGTAATAGTAAACTAAATGTAAAAACATTGAATAACACTAAGAAAACCTTGAACAACAGATCAAACTAACACTGCAAGAGTTCGTGCTATAGCCTTACGATCCGCTCGCTAAAAACACTTTTTTTAAAAGGAGTTTTAAGCATAGGGAAAAAAATGAACATTTGAAAAATCCGTAATTTAATAAATCACCAAGAAAAGTAACATTGCAACAATGCACACGTGCGCCTGTGTGTGTATGTGTGTGTCTCTCTCTCTCTCTTGCGGGCCTACGTGTGTGTGTCTGTCTGTCTGTCTCTCGTGTGTGTGCCTCTCTCTTGCGCGCACGCCTCTGTGTGTGTGTGTCTCTCTCTCTCGCGCCTGTGTGTGTCTGTCTCTCTCGTGTGTCTGTCTGTCTGTCTCGTTTGTGTGTGTGTGTGTGTCTCGCGTGCGGGCCTGTGTGTGTGTGTCTCTCTCTCTCTCTCTCTTTCGCAAACGCACCTGTGTGTGTCTCTCTCTCTGCACAGGGAATGCACAGGAAGAGACTGAACACGTGCCGTGTGGCCCTGTGCATGCGCACTTCACCAGAAGACACACACACACGGACACCTCGATGCACACAGGGGTTTTATTAAAGAGGATGATCATATGCAGTGTCAGTCCAGTTCACTCATATGACATAAAATTAAGCATTATGTATATTCAGCAATTCTGATGTCAAGTGATTAGAGTATCACACATAAACCACTCAACTCACGTACAGTTTTGATCAAATGAAGAGCTCCTACCAGTGTACCATCAACTGTACCACTGTTGGTGCACAGCGTAATGTATTTCAGAGACGAAGGAAGCTTGAGCCTATCCCAAACATGTAAGGCAGGAACCTATCATAGTATGTTGTGATTACAGAGAAATAAATTCTAAATATTAAAGAAGATACCACAGGAGAACAGGACGTCACTTCAGCTGGGGGAGGAGCCTGTTTTCAATGCTCTTATAATAAACTATTTTTGACTGCAGGCTTGTGTGGCGCCTATCAGAACAATGTAGAATTAATGCCTAGTTATATTCAAGACAAAGTTTTGATATTTGGAAAAGTGGTATTCATGACATCCTCTCTGTGCATAAACTGTTTACAATCACTTCTAAGGTTTAGCTAGTACAGTGAACTACTCAACACTTGAGGTTATGACATAGAAAATACTGGATCATGGAAACATCAGTAGGTTCACAATCAGCAGCAATATAAACCCCGCCTGTAAACTCTGGTCTTTTATTGGGCATCACAGATCCCTCAGATCAAGCAGTTATGTTTTATTTTGTGCCTTATAAATTCCTACCACAAAAGATGCAATAGGAAACTATTGCCTTTGTTGTTATAGTTTGTGACACCTACAATTTAAAAACCTGCTCAGTTATTTGCAGAGCCAAACATCTTAAAGGTACATACCGTTTTCCCTCCTTTGCCAATCACTCTTCCAGCTGCAGATGATGGTACCTTGATATGGGCCTGTAATTTCACCTCTTCCTTTGGACTAAAGAAATTCTCTTCCTTCAGCTTTCCAAAAATCCGACCCTGAGCCTGAATGGTTTAGCAGAAAATGTACATACATTATTAAACTGAATAGTAGCCAAGATACTGTATTTAAGGTGAAGATAAATGGATAGGCCAGAAAGTCAGCATTTGTTATTAAAGCAAGTACATATTTGCAGCTGTCTTGCATGCATTGCCATGCTTAAACTAGGGGAACAGACACATTTTTTCTGATTTAAACTAAACAGATTATGGCTGTATCTTCATCCATGAATTGACATTAAAACCATTGGCATCATTCTTTGTACACTGAAAGAGAGGGATTTCAGCAAATAAATGGGTGTGGATTGATTGTAAATTTATAGTGTCCGTAGATTAACGTTGTGTGGGGGTGATGGTATTGTATTCTGTAAGTGATTGGGACATGATTCCAGTATGCACATAAACATACACAATACATTACATACTGTATGTACTGTACACACATATATAGCTATATATATATATATATATATATATATATATATATATATATATATAT